>CM029013.1:156217139-157417139 GCA_016801055.1 Panax notoginseng
AAGATTACTATCATAATCTTCCCAATGGGTTAGTCTTCTCTTGACTTATCATTATCTCCACTGCTCTAATTGAGAATTATACTTCAAACAAACACCAAATTATATAGGTAGTGCTCCGTATAATATACTCAGCAAGTGGATGAGCACAACCTGTTCTTATGATGACACGAGGTTGTATGTCGTTAGACATCTTGTATGATAGTGGCAAACTACCCTTCCAACTTGGGTTCGCCTCACCCTATTTTCTTCACCAAATATAACTACTAAATGATGACCACCGTTCTATTCCCTTGTTACCCCCGCTCGACCCAGCTACACTCTTATTACCTGAAAGGAATTGTGAAGCAAAAGGGTGAGCACAACTAGCTCAGTAAAGAATATCATGACTAAAGATAATTCAAATTATCAATAGCCTTCATCAACAATAAATCAGAGATTTAGAACATATGGTAAATGATAAAAATTTCAACCATAGTTGCAGCGGAACGAGCAATCCATTAGAAGAGTCAAATAGACTATAAAGTCTATTATCTTCTCCATGTTAAAAATCCACCAACAATATTTTATCCATGTAACATCACTCAACAGTTCCTTTCCACAATCATATGAATAACTCTAATCATAATTGTGACTATAAATTTTTCTTCGCACCCAGGACGAAGAATATTTTCATCACCTGTCTTTACCTGAAACATCAAAGATCATGGTTATACCAAATCACAGTTCCTGTTTATAATCATACTAACAATCCATCTTTGCACTACGGCCAAAGATATTCATCAACAAACCATTTTGCACTACGGCCAAAGATATTCAACAACAGTTCATCTTTGCACTACAGGCCAAAGATATTCATCAACAGGCCATCTTTGCACTACATGCCAAAGATATTCGTCATCAACAATCATATTTGCACTACAGACCAAATATATTCATATCTCAAAGAAATATATAATCATTTCAGAATTTATATAAACAATAATTATAACCATGTTGATCAATTCACCTTTGCACTTAAGCTAAAGATATTCAATTATAAATTCAATGGTCATGATCATACCAGTCACAATTCAACTTTGCACTACAGGCCAAAGAGAACCCTAGTCATGATCATACCAATAATCTACCCATCTTTACACTCAAGTGAAAGAGAATTTCAACATCAGGGTTATAAAAATGTTATATATGATAAAAAATCATATAATCAATACATATTTTAATCTCAAGAGTAATATTCATAAATCAACTATAATTTGGTTAGAAAAAGAAACCAATTTTTATCGTGAAATATAACTCGTGAATAGTAACTCATGAATAGTAACTCGACACAAAAAGGTAGAAATTCACAATAAAATCCATACCAATATTTGGTATAATGATATTGAAAGAATAATATTTCTTAAGCTTATAAACAATTTTTTTAATTGTTTACACTTTACTAATTAATGCATTTAATCATTCTAAAATGCCAACTCATAAGATTTCATCACCAATAACCAAAACCCTCATCAAAAATCTGCATATACCTCATATAGGATTCTCAAGCCATAAAATCCTATTTCCAATTTTCTTTCTTCACAAAACATATTTAATTCATTTACTCATAACTAGACCATTTTCATGAAAAATACCAAATCAGTTCCAAAAATATTTCTTTTCTGATTTAGCATAATATAGTCCCATAGTGAACATATATTTTTCTCAGAATTTTTAAAAGTCATTTACTATTTTTCATATGGCCAAAATAGCCGAATATTTAGACATTTATCAAAAATTGTACTTTTGTCTAAAAATTCTGAAATTTACAGAGTATACTTCTATCATATACATGTACTCCCAATAAAAATTTCATCAATTTTGGAGTTAACCACAAGGAATTATAAGCTGTTACTTCTAAAATAGTCTTTCTCATAAAATTCATAACTCTCAATCTATACATCCAAAAATCACCATTTTTGGACACAATCAAGAAAACTCATCAAAATATCATTTCAAATTTTTCCAGAATTTTTGAAGATCAGAAAAATTACGAAACTGAAAATCATAACAACCCTTTAAAATCCCTTACTATCCCTTACTATCCCTTACCTCAAAAGAGCAGTACTTCTGATCGGTATAAGGCTGAAGGAAACTTGCACTGATGAATAGCAACTCACCAAGTATCTAAATACTCACAAAATACACTCATAATCTAGAGAGAGAAAGAGAGAAAGCTTATGTTTCTGGTGTGATTTTCAATTCTAACTTAGCCCTCTATTTATAGGAAAATTTTGGTAGGTTTGACCTGCAACCTGATGGCTTTACCTGCTACTATTCCCACCCACCACATTTGAAATATAATTCAGCACATTTCTTCACCAACCACAAGTGGGGCCCACCAATTCTAGAATTTTCCACCAAAAATAAAATATAACCTGATTTCTGAACCAGCCATCTCGTAAAATTCATAACAAATCATACGTTCATTTTTAACGGTTCAAAATTTGGCATATACTCAACTTATATATGTATAACATATCCAAAAATTACCACGATCCAACGGTCGGATTAAAAAATATAACCCCCGCAAAATATCTCAAAAACCCTGATTTTTAATACCTCCATTCCGACAAAAATACTGATAAAAACCTCAACATTAACTCCTTCATTTTAACCACAAAAATATATCCCTCATTTATATCCACATAAAATAAATATTTCCTTATCATATGAATCAATAATTAATTATTCACAAATAATATTACAGAATCACATTTATGACAACCAGGCCGTTCCCAGGAAAGAGGGGGCTTTCCAATAAGGATTTCTCCTTACTGGCGCGCAATTAGATGACCAAACCTCTCCTTAGACAGAACTTTCTAGACATTGCCAATAATGCTATCTAATAATACTATTCAAATAATATGAATTATTGATCTGATAATGGAAAATACTGTGCACAACAATTATTGAACAACAATAATATAAAATTTCAACGTAGCAATTATTGAATCAATAAAATAAAATATTGAACAGTAATTACTGTAACAATTATTGAGTAGTGCTTCTTACAAAGAATCAATAATTTCAAAAATACTATGCAATACCGTGTGCTACTGTGCAATAACGCGTATTACTGTATTTTAACCACCGGGTATTCCAACAGTGTTAAACGGTAACAACTACGCCGTTATTTGTAAAAACTCAAATTTGTTTCTTTTCTTCACCCGACAGTTATTCGTTATGGGGCCCACAAATAGCTGCGCCGTCGTACGAATATTCTCCGACAGAAAGAATATTCCACGACCAAACGAATATCCCCGACAAAAATGATTATTTTATAACCACTTGCTTATTTTGAAAAAAATTCATATTTCACCCATAACTTTAAACTTTTATCAATTAAACCATTTACTGAATAGTAATTATAAGAAAAATTGAATACTTTTATTTCATAAAATTCGGGGTCTTACATTAAACCTAAGAGTTCATGGTATATATGACCCCTCAGCATAATATGAAAAGGTTTAACTCCTTAGAGAGAATCATGGTAGAATGTGATGATAGATGAGATCCTCATAAAATGAAATAGCATTACTCATTAATTGAGAATGTAATCAGATTTAAGATAAAGGTAAATTGAAAACCTATTTTGGGTAAATAAAAGGAGCAGAGATTAGAGGTTGTAATTTTTTGCTCGAAATTATGTTTGACCTTGAAATTAGTAGGCTATAATTTCGAGACGAATTCTTAGAAGATGGGGGTGAATGTGACATCTCAAAAATTTATAAGATCTTGAATGATTAAATAAAGGTTAAAGAATAAGTCCTTGATTTAAGAATAGAGGAATGATTAAGTTTTTATAAGAAAAAAACCTATATGGTTTGATATTTGAAAGATTTATACGAGATATGTGGAGAATGAGTAAACATTTTAACCAAATTTACGTGTTAGGGTTTAAATGTGAGAAAATATGGGTTACAAAAATTCAAAACCTAGAATGGAGTTATATGTATACTTGAGGTATATTAAGGAGAATGTATTATGATACCTTTAAATTTACGAGAATTAATCAATGAAAGAGTTTATGTAAGAAATTTTATAATGATATATGTTAAAACTTTATTAAGGAAATAAATTCAAATGAAGAGAAGTGATATTTATATTTTAGCCAAACAAGATGAATGATTAATTAAACTAATCGTACAAGAATAATGGAAATCTAAATTAAGCAAGCTTTTGGAAATTAAGCCTTCAGTGGAAATTTAAGAAAACCCAAATATATTAAATTGGGAAGAGATAAGCTAGATAGTAATTAAATTAAACCTAACCTAATAGTCAAGTGTTAGAATACTTTGTAACTTATGAATAATATTAATATGATTGAATGAATATATACAATATGTATGTTTATATGTTTATTGTCATATAAGAAAAATGGAAAGGAAAAGCTCTATGACCTAATTATATATTAGGTATAAGAATTATATAACTAAGTGTTATATATTTATTGTAGAGTCATAATATTTAAATTATATATTAGTGAACTACCTAAGAGATTTATTTTATTTATCTCAACCAATTATTATTTTAAACCTAATTATAGCAATACTAATTAGGTTATATAATTAAATCAATGAGTAGTTAATTAAAGTCCAAAGTAAGTGGACTAGTAACCCTAACTAAATAACTAGGGTAATGTAAAATTAATGTGTTTTGATCTGTGCTAATTTAAGTGGCCCAAATAATTTAAATTAAAGCCCAAACAATGAACGAATTGGTCCAAACTTAGGTCGAAAATTTGAGGACTTTCTAGAAGCTTAAATGATCAAATAGAGCAATTAAAAAAAAATTAAAAATGGAGAAAATATAGGGGGGATGATCTGGGAAATAGAGGAGAGAATAAGGCACATGGTTTATTTCATTTTTTTCAACATTAGTTCAACAACTTCCCTTTGCCTTTGTCTCCTCATTAAACTTGTTAAGATTTGCAAGGAAAGCTAAAATATTGGAGATATGTATATACATATATATTATACATTCTACTAGCTTGTATATAGCTTCTTTCATTAAATAATAAGAAGATTTCTTCACTTTACACTCTTATTTCCTTAAGTTCTAAAAGAGAGAGAGAACCAAGAGAGGGTGCCTGGGTATTAGAGAGGAGGATGAGAAGATTTTTGCTCATGCCATCAAACTTCATCCATTACTTTTGCAGAAGAAGTAAAATTTCCACAAGAACTAAGTATAAAATCTTAAAACCCTAATTAGTTTCATGCGTTTTATTGTGGTTTTGAAGAAAATAATGAGTTCATGATCTTAAACCTTATAACACTATATCTACATGTTTATGGTATTTCATGTTTAGATCTTGCCATTTTAGGTGTTGTTAAGCTTAGAAATCAAAAAGAAAAAAAAATAGTTTTTAAAGGCTAAAAACCCTAATTTTTAGTTTGGACCTTTGCCAATTGAAATCTGTAAATTATTTTTGAGATCCATCGAAGAGGTAAGTTAGATCCATGAGTTATCTGATGAACCCAAGTGGTAGCACTCAAAAATATTAAAGAAAAAACCGTGGCATCATTTTTAGCAAATAGTCCCTAGATAAAAAAATCTGGAAAAACCTTAGAGCATACTGTCCAGTTTTTGTGAAGGTTGTTTCGGTCACTTTTTGAGCTCTAAAAATTATGGTCTTTTGTGGTAGAACAGTATAACAAGTTAACTAGATTCTGTCCAAAGATGGAAATTTTTTCGATGTCTTGAGAGGGAGTTATGGCTTTTATACAAGAAAATGAAATTGTAAAAGTAAACTGTAATAACTCAGTGTATACAACCTTGAAAATTATGAATATTAAACTAGAATCAGTATTCGGTAGTATGAGTCTACCGTATACATTTCAGAAGTTTAGGAAAAATGATGATTTTATTACAAGTGTTGCCATTTTGGATTGTTTTAGCCTATTTAAAAATAGGAAACCAATTTAGAAAATTGCAAGAAAACTATTTTGTGACTAAATAATATATATTTATATTTCCTAGAAGATAAAAAAATACTAAGTTGTTTGATATTTTTCATGACTATGATTAAATTGTGAATAAATGAGTAAATTAAGTGTAAAACTTGTTAATGTAATTTTATTGATTAATGACCATTAATATGATGTATTAAAATTTTATGAGGGTAATTTGGTCATTTTAATAAAATGTTATGTGTATGGCATGTTATGCTTGTTAAATAAATTAATTAGTAAAAAGATAACAATTAAATTATATTGTTTATAACGTTAATAAATGATTAAAATATTATTAAATGATTAATAATATTAGATTAAAATATTATTAAATGGTTAAAATATTAGATTAAAATATTAATAATATTATATTAAAATATTATTAAATGATTAATAATATTAGGAAATAATTAAAATATTATTAAGTAATTAATCATATTTATAATTGATTAAAATATAATTAAAAGGTTAATAATATTAGTAAGTGATTAAAATATTATTAAATGACAATAATATTATTAATTGAATAAAATATTATTAAAGGATTAATAATATTAATAATTGAATAAAAATTATTAAAAAATTAATAATATTAGTAAGGGATTAAAATATTATTAAATGATTAATAATATGAAGAAGTGAATAAAATATTATTAAGGAATTAATAATATTAGACAAGAGTTTAACATGATTAATTGATAGTAATATTATCAAGGGATTATAATATTACTAGTGGTTTAAGGTTTTTATCTAATGTTTAATTATGTGGCTAAATGTTAGATAATTAATTATAAGAGTAGTAATATTATAAGTTGAGGTATGTTATGATAATTAAAAGATTAATCTATAGGTCTTTCTATGTGATAAATTAAATTGCATATCAATAGTCATCGAACGAGGCAAGTTTCCTAATTCAAACTTGAGTTATTATTTTCAAGCATGTCAGTGGTTTAATTATTTCAATTATTCCACACCCACGATAATTATTGATGTGTAAGTTTCATATGTTTATCAGGTATGAAAGGCTAAACACCTTGATTACCAAAATATTTGTTCATGGTCATTATTGGCCACTCAACATTATTGATTCAGTTATTCATTTATTGAAATTTGATTCTCATTCTTTTACAATTATTATATATTGTTTAAATTTCGAAATCTTATTTTTTCAATCGTGATATATCATTCTTGTACTTAACTTGTAAGAAAATTAGTTGTTCATTCTTGCTATATCATGATAATATTTCAGTTAAGCCCGAGTGCTTCAAGAAGTCAAAGACAAAGGGAAAAGTTCAAGAGTAGCTTAATATGCGTTAACTATTTTGTTATCTTATATGGTTTGATTATGTAAACCTTTTGAGTTAATAAAGGTATATATTAAGTTAAGGTTGATATAACCTTGGGGGAAATGTTGTAGAACCATTGTGTAATGAACAATATATTTTTATATATTCCGCGTTAATTACAGAATGTGCAAGAAGATGATGGATCGTGATGCACCAGATCTGAGGTTCAAGGGACCCAGATTTTTGGGGCGTTACAACCTAGATCTGTTGTTTTCAAACTGTGTTTATGTTTAAAAACTGATCTAACCCTAGATCTGTTGTTTGATCTGTTCTTAACATATTTTAAAACCCTAGATCTATAAGTTTTTTCAAATGTTCTTACATTTTAGATTTTCAGAAACCCTAGATCTATTGTTTTCAAAACTGTGCTTATGTTTACAAATTGATCTAGCCCTAGATCTGTTGTTCAATCTGTTCTTAACAATTTTTTAAAACCCTAGAACTAGTATCTGTTTTAAAAATTATTCTCGTATTTTCGATATAATTTTAAAACCCTAGATCTACTAAGTTTGTGAAATGTTCCTATGTGTTCAGTCAGATCTATTGTGTTTATATGCTCAATATGTTTTATTTTTCTTTATCGATTTTTGAAACCTTATATCTATTGTACTTTTAAACAATTCCTACGGTTTTAATCTAATAAAATCTTAGATCTATTGTTTTTAAAATACTCTGATCTTAAAATCCTAGATCCACCGAGTTATTTAACTGTTCTTATGAATTTTATCTGATCTAGTATGTCTATGGACCCTAGATTTGTATTTCAAAACCATAGATCTTTTTTCTAAAACCCCTAGATCTATTGTTACGAAAAAATTATTAACATTATATATATATATATATATATAAATATATATATATATATATATATATATATATATATATATATACTAAGTTTACTGGGAATGAAATAAAGGAATGCTTCTTTACTTGGTCTATTGAAGCTATGGACCAAATAAAGATTAATGGCTCGGTCTTACGAATATCATTAGCTTCTGCTCAGGTAATATATTTCCATTTTTAATATTAATAATATCCATCTGTTGTGAAGAGCTTAGTTGACAGAGATACTCTCTGATTCTGTTTAATTTTAATATCTTTATGATTCACTATATTTAGACTATCAGCCAGGAACATCTGTGCCCTTCTTATTCTTTAAACTTGTCTGCACTGATGTATTGCATATAACACTAAGTTGTTGAGTCACTATTTTGGTTTAAAATCTTCTGATATAAACTAGAGTAATGGTAACATATCTCTTTACTGACATTAGAAGATACATGCTCTGTCTATAAACTGCATCTCTCTGAAATATTTATATCTTATGAGTGGACATCTGGTTCACCCCTTTCCCTTTGGTTACAACACTGATATAAGACTCGAATAGAAACTGAGTTAGTCTAGTTAATCATTCCTACCTACCTGATATATCTCTGCATTTAAAATATATTTATATATATAAATATATATATATATATATATATATATATATTATATATTCCACATTTTTTATTGGTCCAGTTATCAGTCTGAACTTTTCTACTTATTACTATGATTTGATTTTAAACCCACTACAATAATAAGTATGACTTACTCTCTTACTCATTACTTATCTCTTTGACCATTTACTACATGTCTACTTGAGAATTGTGTTTTGACAAGCAAGTCATATCATCTACTAATGAGTCATTATTTAAACCAATAGTATTAAACTTACACTTTATCTATAAAAGACATTGTACAAACTGTCTGCATATTGCCTAACTTTATCTATCTCTAGTCTATGTGTCTTGTACCTTCTACATTGTACATTCAAAATGAATCCAGTATACTCGTCTAAAAGAAAGAAACTTGCATTTGTTGGGTAAAATCTAGTTACGCACAACACGTAAGTATACGTGGTCAACAAGTAATAAAGTGAAAGTAGAGTATCATTCCCACGAGGAATTATTTAATAAAAATCACCAAGTAGTAACCCATAACCAACTCAATCTTATTTAAACGAATGAATTTCAAATTATATAAAATAAATTATTTAATTACACTAATTCTAATTACCACTAATTAAAAATTAGATTACGGAGATTTAAGATCACAACTTCACTTATTGCTTCATTTAAGTTAACACACTTCTCATCAATTATTTTCTATCTTGAATTGTTAATCAAGAACACTAAAGCAGATAAAACCACCTCTCGATGCATAATACTTATACTCACTTAAATCTACATATGATTGAATTAAGCAAGACACCCTAATTAACTAATCCAGTATATCCCAATGTGAATTACAATAAAAAAGGATTTAAAACACAAATTCTCTATAAGATTACATATGGCATAAATGCATATCTCTATCCTAAACACAAATCATGAATTCCATCTATGCAGAAATCACAAACACATGCTATCATAATCAGATCTAAATCTAAACTTCATCTCTCGAGTTCATATAGATTATCACGGTAATTGTTAGCCAATCAATTAAACAATTAATTCCAAATCACAATAGACAATTCTCACGATAGAACATAATAATTGATAGCGAAGCATATCAAAATAAATTACACAATAAGATCCATTATAATCTCAAACAAAGAATTAGTTCATTGAATTAAAACTAAGAATCCACACTTGAATAATCATTAAAAGACAAAACTAAGAGTAAAGTGAAGAATAAATCTATTGTCAGCAAATCTCCATCTTCCTCAAGCTCCTGCTCTTGATCTTCAATGGTCTCCAAGTTGCTTCAATCTCCAAATCTTATAAGAACTAGTGTGACACCCCCAAAATTAGGTATACATCACCCATCTTGGGTCGTCAGATACAAGTACAGAATACAAATACAACTTACTAATACAGCTGTCGTGTACAATACGACAAAACATAAACTGTGAGTTTGAATACAAATATTATCTTCTAGAGAGTATTCATACTCAAAAGGAGTCCTCATTACATTTATTAACACACTATTACATAGAATAGTGAGGACTACTAACTAATACTATCATTCGGACCATCACTCCGCTCCCCGACTTGCCCCAGCTACGTTCTCATTTCCTGAAGAGAATAGTGAAAGAAAGGGTGAGCTCAACTAGCCCAGTAAGAAATATTATGACTAAGATAATGCAGAATAAATTATCATTAGCCTTCAACAATTAAACTGATAAAATATAATAGACATCAAGTTTAACTGCAGCGGAACAAGCAATCCATTAAAAGAGTCAAGTAGAAAATAAACTCTACTATTTTTTATGATTTAAAATATTTTTCAACACTGTTATCGCTGGGACTCAGCTTAATAAAATAATCCACATCATCGAATCACCCCTGCACTACGGCCAAGGATATTCGTGTATTCATTAATGGTCATGATCATGCCAACAACTGTCCATCAATGCACTACGGGCCAATGAGGACTTTTACCACATCATTTGTAACATTACGGTCATGATTATACCGAATAATCCCTGGTCATAATCATACCAAGTCCATCTATGCACTACAGGCCACAGATGACTTTCAACATTTTATAAACATGAGGATGATGACAATGATATAAGAATTCAATAAAACAAGTTCAAGAATTAATTTATCCAAGAATTAACAACGTCCAAATTGTCAACATGATACTGCTTTGTGGAGTAAAATTCAAGAATGCTTAGAAGAATATTTTCATGAAAGATACTGGATGAAACGCAATTATCAAGGATATTCCACAAATTTCATGGAGTATAGAAGTCAAAACTTAACCAACTGAGTACAATAAAGAATGGAATAACAAAAGAAATCACCATGCATGCGATAGACCGCACAGACAGGTTATTCCAACAGAATAATAAATAATGGAACCAGGTCCGGCGTAAACGCACAGACAGGATATTCCGACAGAATAATAAATAATGGAACCAGGTCCGGTGTAAAACACACAGACAGGATGTTCCAACAGAATAATAACAAAGACGGAACCAGGTCCGGTGTAAAACACACAGACAGGATGTTCCAACAGAATAATAATAAAAACGGAACCAGGTCCGGTGTAAAACACACAGACAGGATGTTCCAACAGAATAATAATAAAAACGGAACCAGGTCCGGTGTAAAACACACAGACAGGATGTTCCAACAGAATAATAGAAGAATGTCACCAAGTATAGGGTAGACCGCGTATACAGGTTATTCCAACAGAATAATAAGAAATGGAATAACAACAGTTCTCTTCATGAATAAGAAAGAATAACACCCCTTACCGTTTTAAAGAAGAGCTGAAATAAGAAAGTAGTTAAGTAGCAGAATACTCTTCTTCTCTCTCTCTATAGTTTCTCTCTATAGTTTCTCTCTCTAGAGTTCAGTGAATTCGTAAGAAATAATGAAGGAATGAGCTGCTATTTATAGAAAAATAGAATGCATAGTAACTAATCCATGAACGGTCCAGATTGATTACTTTAATCTGACGGTCCATATTTAAAGAAAAATCTTTTAAATAAAATATAATATATTCTATTTATAGAATAACTTTAATAAAGTATTCTGTTTTATATAAAAAGATGTTTCTGTTTTATTACGTTAATAATACGAATAAAACAAAACGTCATTATCGCTAAATAATTCATATTATTAACTGACAATAATTGAATCAAACTGAGTGACTTCTCACATAAGCATTAATAATCAATACCGTGTGCTACTATGCAACCACACGTATTACTGTACTTTTACTACCGAGTAGTTCAACAGTAACAATGGTAAAACTTCCGCCGTTATTTTTAATAAAATATTTTTGTCGTTTTCTCAATCCGACAATAATTCCGTTGTGGGGTCCACCAATGATTGTGTCGTTGTACGAATATTCCCTGTTAAAACGAATATTCCCCGACCAATCGAATATTATATAACAACTTGCGTACTTTGCAAAATTTATAAATATTACCCACAACTATAACATTATATCAAATTAACTCCATAATATTCAAAAATGATATTTATAGAAAATTCATCTTTATTTATAAAAGTTGGGGTCTTACAACCTCCCCTTCTTATGAAATTTCGCCCTCGAAATTAGGGTACGTACCTGGTATGTCGAAGAGGTAAGGATACCTTGATTTCATTTCAGATTCTAACTCCCAAGTCATTTCCTCAACATCGTGGTTTCTCCACAAAACTTTGACTTGAGGTATAACCTTGGAGCGTAGAATATGTTCCTTCTTATCCAAGATTTGAACAGGAACTTCTTCATACGTCAAATCCTCCGCTATTTCGTCCGGTTCTAACTCAATAATGTGGTTCGGGTCTTCCACATATTTGCGTAACATGGATATGTGAAAAACGTTATGAACACGAGACATACTTGGCGGTAAAGCGAGTCTATAAGCCACAGTTCCTACTCGATCGAGGATTAAAAATGGACCGATGAATCGAGGATTGAGCTTTCCTCTCTTTCCAAATCTCGTAACTCCTTTCCATGGAGCAACACGTAAGAACACATGATCTCCTACATCAAATTCCACGTCCTTTCGATGAAGATCAGCATAACTCTTTTGTCGATCTTGTGAGGTTTTTATACGTTGTCGGATCGTTTGAATCTTTTCTGTAGTCATACGTACCAACTCCGGTCCCAACAACGTTGCTTCACCCACCTCATCCCAGCATACTGGAGAACGACATTTTCTTCCATACAATGCTTCGAATGGAGCCATGCCAATATACAGAGTCTTAATAGATCTTCTAGAGTTTGAATAGTCCTCTCTGATTGTCCGTCCGTCTGAGGATGATATGCCGAACTAAATCGTAAATCTGTGCCCATAGCTTTTTGTAAACTAACCCAAAATCGTGAAGTGAATCTTGGGTCTCGATCAGAAACTATGGATACTGGCATACCATGCAGTCTTACAATCTCGTTTATGTACATACGAGCAAGACGTTCAAGTGTATAAGTTTCTCGTATCGGTAAGAAATGAGCAGACTTGGTCAATCTATCAACAATGACCCAAATCGCATCAATACCTTGAGAAACCCTAGGAAGACCGGTAACGAAATCCATGGTAATGTGCTCCCACTTCCATTCTGGAATTTCAAGTGGTTGCAATGGACCTTTTGGTACTTGATGCTCCGCTTTGACTCGTTGACAAGTTAGACACCTTGAGATAAACAACGCTATCTCTCTCTTCATATTGCTCCACCAAAATGTATGACGAAGATCATGATACATTTTGGTACTTCCAGGATGGATTGCAAACGGTGTGTTGTGCGCCTCCATCATGATTTCATACTTTAAATCAGGGTTGTTAGGAACACAAAGTCTGGAGTTGACTCGAAGTATTCCTTCTTCATCGATTCTTGCTTCCGGCATAGCACCTTCTTGCACTTTCTTCCTCATACGCATCAGCTCCAGGTCTGTAGCTTGAGCAGCTTTAACTTTATCGATTAAAGTTGGTTCTACTCGTATATTCGCCATCATCACATGGGTCCCTGGAGTCTTTAACTCTATCTCCATCCTTTGCAAGTCACACAAAATGGGCTTTTGTGTTGACAATATTGCACTCGTACTTGCATATGATCTTCTACTCAATGCGTCAGCTACCACGTTCGCTTTTCCAGGATGGTATTGAATGGTATGATCATAATCTTTCAACAGTTCAAGCCAACGTCGTTGTCGCATGTTGAGTTCCTTTTGAGTGAAGAAATATTTGAGGCTTTTATGATCCGTAAAGATCTCCACCTTCTCCCCATACAAGTAATGCCTCCAAATTTTAAGTGCAAAGACAACAGCTGCCAACTCTAGATCATGAGTAGGATAATTCCTCTCATATTCCTTGAGTTGTCTTGATGCATAGGCTATGACTTTTCCATGTTGCATGAGAACGCATCCCAACCCTTTGCTCGAAGCATCACTGTAGATGACAAATCCCTCCGAGCCAGATGGTATTGTTAGAACAGGTGCTGAAATGAGTCTCCTCTTGAGTTCTTGAAAACTCTGCTCACATTCTTCGCTCCAACCGAACTTTGTATCTTTTCGAGTCAGCTGAGTTAATGGAGTAGCGATTCGAGAAAATCCTTCCACGAATCTCCGATAATAACCAGCTAAACCAAGAAAGCTACGTACTTCGGTCACTGATTTAGGTTGCTCCCAGCTTTGAATAGCTTCAATCTTTGCCGGGTCAACCGATATTCCACGACTTGATACTACGTGCCCAAGGAATGCTACCTCCTCCAGCCAGAACTCGCATTTCTTCAACTTGGCATAAAGCTTGTATTCACGAAGCTTTTGGAGTACCAGCCTCAAGTGTTGCTCATGATCTTCACGGCTTTTGGAATAAATAAGGATGTCATCAATAAAGACGACCACAAAGTGATCCAAATATTCCTTGAATACCCGGTTCATCATATCCATGAAGGCAGCAGGAGCATTAGTCAATCCAAAGGACATGACTAGGAATTCATAATGCCCGTACCGAGTTCTAAAAGCGTCTTTGGAATATCCTCAGTTCTAACCTTCAGCTGATGATATCCAGAACGAAGATCGATCTTTGAAAAGAATTGTGCTCCTTGCAACTGGTCAAACAGGTCATCAATACGTGGCAATGGGTACCTATTTTTGATGGTGACATGATTCAACTCCCGATAATCAATACAAAGTCGCATACTTCCATCTTTCTTCTTCACGAATAGAACAGGAGCACCCCAAGGAGAAGTACTAGGACGAATAAAGCCAATGTCTAACAATTCCTGCAGTTGGATCTTTAACTCCTGAAGTTCAATAGGAGCCATTCGATATGGGGCTTTGGAAATGGGTTTTGTACCGGGTTCAAGGTCGATACAAAATTCAATTTCACGCTCTGGGGGTAGGCCAGGAAGTTCTTCAGGGAATACGTCAGGGAATTTATTAACAATAGAAATATCATTCAAAACTGACGTATTTTTGTTTAGATCCGTGACATGAGCTAAGAAAGCTTGACATCCGTTTTTCAATAAACGAATAGCTTTATGGCTTGAGATGACAGCGATTGATTTTAATGGTTTGGTTGCTTGAATTCGCATAATAGGTCGATTAGGAATATGAAAGCTAACAACCTTACGAAAATAATCAATTTTTGCATGATGAGTAGTTAACCAATCAATCCCTAGAATCACGTCAAATGCAAGTATTTTTAATGAAATAAGATCGACAGGTAATGTGTGGGTACCAACTTGAACCAAACAAGACTTATAAACCGTGGATGTAATGAAGGTTTCTCCCAATGGAGTTTCAACAGATAAATCAAAGTCTAATTTCTCCGGAATCAAATTTAATCGATGAGCGCAAGTAGGAGAAATAAAAGAATGGGTAGAACCGGTATCAAATAAAGTATAGACTTCGTTAGAGTTTATGATAAGCTTACCCGTGATGACCTCATTCGGGTTCCTTGCTTTCTGGGAGGTCACAACAAACGCTCTCCCTTGCACTACCGGTTTTGACTTTTCTGGGACGGCCTTTGGTGTCTCCATCTTGGCTGAACTTGTTTTTGGTAAACGACAAAATCGAGCTAAATGACCTTCTCTTCCACAATTATAACATGCTTTAGACGGCATCGCGCAGTTTGGACTGATGTGCCCCTCCCCTCCGCATTTGAAACATATGATAGGTGGTCGTTCTCCTTCCTTAACAACGGGTGCTGGTGCTGACGTCTTTCCATCATTGTTGAATCTCCTCTTCTTGAAATGACCATTCTTATTGTTTTGGCCCTGATTACCACCGAAGTGGTTACCATTTCTGGCCTGTTGATTCCCTCCACGCTTGTTGTCACCGCTTCGATGACTGCTCTCACTGGTATTATCATTTTGTCGACTGCTCTCTTTTGGTTGCGTTGACTCGTTATCGCGCTCCACTAACTGAGCCCTATTCACAACATCTGAATACAAACACAGTTTATGAGAAATAAGATGTTGACGTATCTCAGGTTTCAAACCTCGCAAAAACATTCGCGTCATTCGCTCTTCATTATCCACCAAGTGGGACGCAAACCGGGACAACTCAGCAAATTTGCCTCGTACTGCGACACGGTCATATTATTCTGCTCCAATTTGATGAACTCCACCTCCTTCATGTGACGAATACTTTCAGGAAAGTATTTGTCGTTGAACAGCTCTTGGAACTTCTCCCAAGACATCTTCAGTGCGGCAGGTTGAGTACGCTTAATCGATTCCCACCAGTAATCTGCCTCTCCTCGCAACATAAAGGCGGCAAAGGGAACCTTTTGCTCCTCGGAGCATCCCAAGACATCAAATATCTTGGTAATCTGCTTTATCCATGTTTCTGCTATAAGTGGTTTTGGCTCTCCCTTAAACTCTGGTGGTCCCAGCTCCTTGAACTGTTTAGCGGTGACCGCCCGAGAGTTTTCAGTGTTTCCACCTATATTTTGGACAGGAGCCGCTCTCGCCTGCTGTTGCATGAACTGCATAAAGTTTCTGAACATTCCATCATTCATCATCTGGTCAGTGTTGTTGTTTGCATGAGGATTGTCACCTTCCTGATGCACATTATCCTGATTATTGATATGTGGTGAATCAACAGTCGCCTGTGCTCCATTGCTATTCTCAACATTCTCAGATGCCATTTTCAGATACTGCCACAAAATAAAAGTTAATTGATATGTCATATATTATCCTTATATTATGACCGACCAATTAAATACCATGCAAATAAACTTAGGTAGGTCATACTAGCGAAGGAATTCCCCGTCTCTCCCCTCCTAGTTCTATTCTCACATCTTAGCCAGGGATCATATCCCTAAGCTCTGATACCAACTGTGACGCCCCCAAAATTAGGTATACATCACCCATCTTGGGTCGTCAGATACAAGTACAGAATACAAATACAACTTACTAATACAACTGTCGTGTACAATACGACAAAACATAAACTGTGAGTTTGAATACAAATATTATCTTCTAGAGAGTATTCATACTCAAAAGGAGTCCTCATTACATTTATTAACACACTATTACATAGAATAGTGAGGACTACTAACTAATACTATCATTCGAACCATCACTCCGTTCCCCGACTTGCCCCAGCTACGTTCTCATTTCCTGAAGAGAACAGTGAAAGAAAGGGTGAGCTCAACTAGCCCAGTAAGAAATATTATGACTAAGATAATGCAGAATAAATTATCATTAGCCTTCAACAATGTTAAACTGATAAAATATAATAGACATCAAGTTTAACTGCAGCGGAACAAGCAATCCATTAAAAGAGTCAAGTAGAAAATAAACTCTACTATCTTTTATGATTTAAAATATTTTTCAACACTGTTATCGCTGGGACTCAGCTTAATAAAATAATCCACATCATCGAATCACCCCTGCACTACGGCCAAGGATATTCGTGTATTCATTAATGGTCATGATCATGCCAACAACTGTCCATCAATGCACTACGGGCCAATGAGGACTTTTACCACATCATTTGTAACATTACGGTCATGATTATACCGAATAATCCCTGGTCATAATCATACCAAGTCCATCTATGCACTACAAGCCACAGATGACTTTCAACATTTTATAAACATGAGGATGATGACAATGATATAAGAATTCAATAAAACAAGTTCAAGAATTAATTTATCCAAGAATTAACAACGTCCAAATTGTCAACATGATACTGCTTTGTGGAGTAAAATTCAAGAATGCTTAGAAGAATATTTTCATGAAAAGATACTGGATGAAACGCAATTATCAAGGATATTCCACAAATTTCATGGAGTATAGAAGTCAAAACTTAACCAACTGAGTACAATAAAGAATGGAATAACAAAAAAAATCACCATGCATGCGATAGACCGCACAGACAGGTTATTCCAACAGAATAATAAATAATGGAACCAGGTCCGGCGTAAACGCACAGACAGGATATTCCGACAGAATAATAAATAATGGAACCAGGTCCGGTGTAAAACACACAGACAGGATGTTCCAACAGAATAATAACAAAGACGGAACCAGGTCCGGTGTAAAACACACAGACAGGATGTTCCAACAGAATAATAATAAAAACGGAACCAGGTCCGGTGTAAAACACACAGACAGGATGTTCCAACAGAATAATAGAAGAATGTCACCAAGTATAGGGTAGACCGCGTATACAGGTTATTCCAACAGAATAATAAGAAATGGAATAACAACAGTTCTCTTCATGAATAAGAAAGAATAACACCCCTTACCGTTTTAAAGAAGAGCTGAAATAAGGAAGTAGTTAAGTAGCAGAATACTCTTCTTCTTCTCTCTCTCTATAGTTTCTCTCTCTAGAGTTCAGTGAATTCGTAAGAAATAATGAAGGAATGAGCTGCTATTTATAGAAAAATAGAATGCATAGTAACTAATCCATGAACGGTCCAGATTGATTACTTTAATCTGACGGTCCATATTTAAATAAAAATCTTTTAAATAAAATATAATATATTCTATTTATAGAATAACTTTAATAAAGTATTCTATTTTATATAAAAAGATGTTTCTGTTTTATTACGTTAATAATACGAATAAAACAAAACGTCATTATCGCTAAATAATTCATATTATTAACTGACAATAATTGAATCAAACTGAGTGACTTCTCACATAAGCATTAATACTCAATACCGTGTGCTACTATGCAACCTCACGTATTACTGTACTTTTACTATCGAGTAGTTCAACAGTAACAATGGTAAAACTTCCGCCATTATTTTTAATAAAATATTTTTGTCGTTTTCTCAATCCGACAATAATTCTGTTGTGGGGTCCACCAATGATTGTGTCGTTGTACGAATATTTCCTGTTAAAACGAATATTCCCCGACCAATCGAATATTATATAACAACTTGCGTGCTTTGCAAAATTTATAAATATTACCCACAACTATAACATTATATCAAATTAACTCCATAATATTCAAAAATGATATTTATAGAAAATTCATCTTTATTTATAAAAGTTGGGGTCTTACAACTAGGGTTTTGCTCTTAATCTACTCTAATCTAATCTAATGGAATCCTTCAAAACTAGCCTATATATCCCCTCTTTTATGCCTCTCATCATGTATTTATAGTTCTAATGGATACCCTAGCAAGTTAGGCAACTAAGAATCCTATTCTAGCTCAAATTGGACACCAAATAACCAATTCAGCTGTTTTCTCGTCGATAGATGCGCCCCACGCTGTTCCTAGGCCATTTTGGGCGCGCCCCGTGCTACAGTGTCAGAAATTCTTGTGGCCTAGCATGCCCCGGGCTGTTCCTAGCACGGTCCACGCTATTCTATTTTCTACTGCGATGTCCTTTGGTAAAATAGGCATAACTTTTGATCCGCTAGGAGTTACGGGGCCTGCCACCTATCACATTTAAGATATCGACAAGATCTACAACTTTCATTCTTTAACAATTGACAGATTCGGGATGGAACAAGGCAAAAATCAGGCTTGAAGTAGATGTTATGTAATTGGCAAGCACGACAACTCTTAGCTTTGATCTTTGTTGATAAAAAGGCCATAACTCTCGCATCCGAGCTCCGATTGGGACGATTTAAGATGTTTCGGAAAGCTAAGAAGTAGATCTATAGTATAATCCAAGTTTCAAGCCAAAAACATGCATCCAACGTGGTGTTAAAAGCCCTGCAATCTTACCTTCTTATATTTGATTGCATATTTTTGTCCAAAAGATGTTTGAATTGCTTTTCCTTGCTTCTTCATGCCAATGTTGTATCATAGCCTACAAAATAACATAACATGTATGAAATGCACACATAATGCATGCAAAGTAACTATGAAACATAGGTTTAAACAAATAATTCAAGTAATAGGTACCGGATAAGTAGGTATAAAACCTACTTAGCAGCATTACACAATAAATCTTAGCCTTATGTCTACGCACCTATGCTGTTCACTCTTACTACTAAGGCTAAATATAATTATATGAGACATAATCTCAATCCTGGAGTAGGTACCTCTTTCAATAGCTTTCCACACTTGCTAGAAAAAATAACCACTATAGAATGGGACTGTCTAATTACTTTTGAAGATAGACAAATCTTTCCAAGTCTGATTTCTGAGTTTTATGCCCATATAACTTTTTTCAAGATTAAATTGGTCTTTTAACTTGCATTCACACTTGCATACAAGGTCAGGATTATGTCATTGATGAACTGCTTATTTTAAATGTTTTGCATCCCAAAAATTGCATGTTAGATTTTCCAAAAATCAATGAATACACTCACCCTATAGGGGTATCCATCAGTGACAGTCTCACTTTTAAACACAATTTAGCTATTACTACTGATTAACTTGTACCTGCAAACTTATTTAACTATCCATGTAAAGTTGGTCTTGATTTTTTCATTTCTGACTGTCAATTTCTGAGAAAAATTATTCGACACAATTTTATGTCTATCAGAAATGACAACTCCTGCATCCCTTTAATATAGAGCTCATAAAATGTGTTTTAACTGAATGTATGCCATACATTCTACCATACTTTCTTCTATCTTCTTTTGAGTTTTGTTATCATAACAACTGTCTGGGATATGGTCTTCTGTTGACTCAAATTTTTAAACATATTGGAATTCAAGTTCATAATCATTAGGCTCGACTGGTAAAGAATAACAATATTGTCTTATATCTGAATCTTCCTCCTAAACCTATAATCATATTTAAACCCAACGACACTGAGCATGTTGAATCTCATCTAAATCTTATGTCTCAAATTGATGCATTGAGTAGTATAAATCAACGTTCTTTAAAAAATCAAAATGCTATGATGAATCAAATAGAGGCTTTAAAATTATTTGTGCATCATCTTCAAGATATATTATGTGTGTTGATAGAACATCAAAAGGTCTCTATTCCTCCTTACCACTTTACAACTACAACAAGCTCAGCACAGATTGATCAAACCTTTCCAAATATACCTCTTTCAACTCTGGGTTTACATTTCTCCCCTGTTTCTTTGGATGAAATCTAACTATTTGGGAAGATTGTAACTATATATATTAACTAACTATTTGGGATGAATGTACCCATATACTAACCTAACCACTATTATTTAGCTTTAACTATTCTGTTTACTTCTTATTCTGACTCTGTAGGAAGTATACTTTATGCTTTAACTAACTTTTGATGCAGGTGTTTGGAAACACCTCCCATTTTTATAATGACAAAAGGGGGTGTTGACTTAGTCATACTTCATCCTTATGTTTTGATGATGACCTTCTTATTGCATTAAACATGTCTTCTGCAATTTCAGGGCTTTTGATGAAAGAAATAGAATCCTCAGTAAGGCAATAATAAAGAATTGAGTTCTTGAAGGCTCAAAGGCTAAAATGTGTCTCTAGGAGATTATGTAAGATCTTAGCAATAATTTCTTCTCAATTCAAGGATCTAGGATATTGCATTGCATCATGAAAATAATTAATTAATTAAATAATCAATTGAGTTTCTAAAATTCTAAAAGATAATATTAAAATGCTTTTTTAATACCCAGCCTGGTTGGTTGAAATTAATAACATTATCTTTTCAAAATTAGAATTTCCCATATTTAAGAGATGTCCAAAGGGTCTGACTGGTAAGTATTTTCTTTTGACCAAAATCATTATTTCATGGAAACATTGATATATATATATATATATATATATATATATATATATATATATATATATATATATATATATATATATATATATATATATCCTCCTTAGTTGAAGCAGTATGATATCCGGTAGTGGAAGAGATCTACTTGGGGTTTGACGATAATATATTATTTCCATAACAGTAATAAAGCATGATTTAATCATTTTTGATTATGGGTGCAACTCGAATATCTAATCAAAAAGTAGGAATTTAGCTCATTCATAGTTCCGTTGAAAAAGAAATCAAATCAAGCCATATGGGTATTGCTTAGCAATCAAGTTCCTTAATGAATGCCTGTTATAATCAATCATTTTGATTTCGTGACTAAAAGATTGAGGAAATCATCAAACTCTTATTCTGATTTCCAAAACTGAGATAATTAGTATCAATCTTCAAATCATCTAGATTATCACCACCCATAACATAAATTGATTGGGAATATTGGTTATATGCTAAAAACATTGGACTGCTTATGCAATGGGCATAATTGTCTAACCTATAAAAGGGAATGAATTAGTTTTGATAAAAGAAGCCAAATTACAGAAAATCAATACAATACAAACAGTTCCTACAGCCATGTTAATCTTCGAACTAATCTTCTTCATACCCCCTTCAAACAATCACATTCTATTTTGAAGAAGTGGGCTGAGTGTGCAAAAGAATTCTTGATGATTTTTCAGCTTTCAGTTTTGAAGTATTACTAGTAATATCTTTTTATAATTGATCATTGCATATTTAATAGAGCCTTGCATCGAGAATTGATTATTTGCTTTGATCGTAGACCTCTATATTTGTAATCTCATAGTGGACTAGTTGTAGTCTAAAGGTATCTAATCTAGTGTGGATTAAGGACTTACAAATAGGTTCAAGGAAGTATAGGTGCTTAAGAGTGCATAGATGTACAAGGAGCAAAAGTGCTCAAGTGTTTGGAACTTGATTTGTAAAAGTGTTAAATTATAATTGAAGTAAAATAATAAAAGAGAGTCTCCAATATCAGTTGGTATGGGCGTGGATTAGGCTACTATTATAGAGGGTAGTAGTTGAACCACGTAAAAATTCTTCGAGTTTGTGTGATTGCTTATCGTATTCTTGATTAAGTCATAATCTTCTAAACTAAGCTTAAACAAACTCACGAAGTGGTTAATTCTAAGTAAACAGATAATTCCACAAGCACAAATGTAAGACCCCAACTTTTATAAATAAAGATGAATTTTCTATAAATATCATTTTTGAATATTATGAAGTGAAATTGATATAATGTTATAGTTGTGGGTAATATTTATAAATTTTACAAAGTACGCAAGTTGCTATATAATATTCGATTGGTCGGAAAATATTCGTTTTAACAGGGAATATTCGTACGACGACACAATCATTGGTGGACCCCACAACATAATTTTTGTCGGATTGAGAAAACGACAAAAAATATTTTATGAAAATAACGGCGGAAGTTTTACCATTAATACTGTTAAACTACTCGGTAGTAAATGTATAGTAATATGTATAGTTGCATAGTAGCACACGGTATTGATTATTGATGTTTACGTGATAAGTCACTCAGTTTTGTTTCATTGGTATTATTAATTTAATAAAACAGAAAAGCTTTTTATATAAAACAGAATATTTTTATAAAATTATCTGTTTTATTAGACAATAATTAGAATATATTATATTTTATTATGCATAGTGTTTGCATAGTGCCTGCATAATTTTTGCATAGTAAAATCTTTTATAAAGTTATTCGTTTTATTAGATTATAAATAGAATATATTATATTTTATTTAAAAGATTTTACTTTAACTATGGACCGTCAGATTAAAGTAAATCAATCTAGACCGTTCATGAGTTAGTTACTATACGGTCTATTTTTTTATAAATAGAAGCTCATTCCTTCATTATTTTCTTACGAATTCACTGAAACTCTAGAGAGAGAAACTATAGAGAGAAAGAAGAAACGTATTCTGTTACTTCACTACTCCGATATCAAGTTTGTTTTACGGTAAGGGATATTATTTGTTGTACTCGTAAAGGGTATTCTTTCTTTCTTATTCATGAAGAAAACTTCTGTTATTCCATTCTTTATTATTCTGTTGGAATAACCTGTATACGCGGGCTACCCTATACTTGGTGAAATTCTTCTGTTATTACATTTTTATTATTCTATTGGAACATCCTATCTGTGCTTTACGCCAGACCTGGTTCATTATTTATTATTCTGTCGGAATATCCTGTCTGTGCGTTTACGTCGGACCAAGTTCCATTATTTATTATTCTGTCGAAATATCCTGTCTGTGCGTTTACGCCGGACCTAGTTCCATTATTTATTATTCTGTCGGAATATCCTGTCGGTGCGTTTACGCATGACCTGGTTCCATTATTTATTTTCCTGTTGGAATAACCTGTTTGTGCAGTCTATCGCATGCATGGTGATTTCTTTTGTTATTCCATTCTTTATTATATTCAGTTGGTTAAAGTTTTGACTTTTATACTCCATAAAATTAGTGGAATATCCTTGATATTTGCGCTTCATATAGTATCTTTTCATGAAAATATTCTTCTGAGCATTCTTGAATTTTACTCCACAAAGCAGTATCATGTTGACAATTTGGACGTTATTGGTTCCTGGATAAATTAATTCTTGAACTTGTTTTATTGAATTCTTATATCATTGTCATCATCCTCATGTTTATATTTTGTTGAAAGTCATATGTGGCCTGTAGTGCATAGATGGACTTGGTATGATTATGATCAGGAATTATTCGGTATAATCATGACCGTAATGTTACAAATGATATGGTAAAAGTCCTCATTGGTCGTAGTGCATTGATGGACAGTTGTTGGCATGATCATGACCATTGATGAATACACGATTATCCTTGGCCCGTAGTGCATGGATAATTTGTGGTTGTGATACTAATGAATATCCTTAGCCGTAGTGCAGGGATGATGTGAATTATTTATTAAGCTGAGTCTCAGCGATAAAAGTCATGAAAAACCTTTTAAATCATAGAAGATAGTAGATTTTATTCTCTACTTGACTCTTCTAATGGGTTGCTTGTTTCGCTGCAGTTAAACTTGATGTTTGTTATATTTTATCAGTTTAACACTGTTGAAGGCTAATGATAATTTATTCTGTATTATCTTAGTCATAATATTTTTTACTGGGCTAGTTGAGCTCACCTTTTTGTTTTCATTGTTCTCTTTAGGAAATGAGAACGTAACGGGGACTAGTCGGGGAACGGAGTGACGGTTCAGATGATAGCATTAGTAGTCCTCGCTATTCTATGAAATAGTGTGAAAATAAATGTATTGAAGACTTATTTTGAGTTTGAATCCTGTTTAGAAGAAAGTGTTGTATTTAAACTCACAACTTATGTTTTGTCGTATTTTACACGACAGTTGTATAATTAAGTTGTATTTGAATTTTTTATCATATTTTTGGCGACTCAGAATAGGTGATGTATACCTATTTTGGGGGCGTCACAGTTTATCCTTGGCCCGTAGTGCATGGATAATTTGTGGTTGTGATACTAATGAATATCCTTGGTCGTAGTGCGGGATGATGTGAATTATTTATTAAGCTGAGTCCCAGCGATAAAAGTCATGAAAAACCTTTTAAATCATAGAAGATAGTAGATTTTATTCTCTACTTGACTCTTCTAATAGGTTGATTGTTCCACTGCAGTTAAACTTGATGTTTGTTATATTTTATCAGTTTAACACTATTAAAGGCTAATGATAATTTATTCTGCATTATCTTAGTCATAATATTTCTTACTGGGCTAGCTGAGCTCACCCTTTTGTTTTCATTGTTCTCTTCAGGAAATGAGAACGTAGCGGGGACTAGTCGGGGAACGGAGTGACGGTTCAGATGATAGCATTAGTAGTCCTCACTATTCTATGAAATAGTGTGAAAATAAATGTATTGAATACTTATTTTGAGTTTGAATCCTGTTTAGAAGAAAGTGTTGTATTTTACACAATAATTATATAATTACGTTGTATTTGAATTTTGTACCATATTTTTGGTGACTCAGAATAGGTGATGTATACCTATTTTGGGGGCGTCACAGTTGGTATCAGAGCTTAGGGATATGATCCCTAGCTAAGATATGAGACTAGAACTAGGAGGGGAGAGACGGGGAATTCCTTCGCCAGTATGACCTACCTAAGTTTATTTGGTATTTAATTGGTCGGTCAGAGTATAGAGATAATATGTGATATGTTATTTAACCCTTGTTTTGTGGCAGTATTTGAAAATGACATCCGAGAATGTTGAAAATAGCAATGGAGCACAGGCGATCGTTGATTCACCACATATCAATTATCAGGATAATGTGCATCAGGAAGGCGGCAATCCTCATGTAAACGACAACACTGACCAAATGATGAATGATGGAATGTTCAGAGGCTTTATGCAATTTATGCAACAACAGGCGAGAGCGGCTCCTGTCCAAAATGCAGGTGGAAATACTGGCAACACTCGGACGGTCACCGCCCAAGCAGTTTAAAGAGCTGGGACCACCAGAGTTTTTTGGAGAGTCAAAACCACTTAAGGCGAAGACGTGTATTAAACAGATCAATAAGATATTTGATGTCTTGGGATGCTCCGAGGAGCAAAAGGTTCCCTTTGCCACCTTCATGTTGTGGGCAGAGGCAGATTACTGGTGGGAATCTGTAAAGCATACTCAACCTGCCGCACTGAAGGTGTCTTGGGAGAAGTTCCAGGAACTATTCAATGACAAGTACTATCTCGAAAGTATTCGTCACATGAAGGAGGTAGAATTCATCAAGTTGGAGCAGAATAATATGACCGTGTCGCAGTACGAAGCTAAGTTTGTCGAGCTGTCTCGGTTTGCGTCCCACTTGGTGGATAATGAAGAGAGAATGACGCGAATGTTTTTAAGAGGTTTGAAGCCGGAGATACGTCAACATCTTATTTCTCATAAACTGTGTTTATATTCAGATGTTGTAAATAGGGCTCAGTTAGTGGAGCGCGATAACGAGTCAACGCAACCAAAAGAGAGCAACCGGCAAAATGATAATACCAGTGAAAGCAGTCATCAAAGCGGTGACAACAAGTGTGGAGGGAATCAGCTGGCCAGAAATGGTAACCACTTCGGTGGTAATCATGGCCAAAATAATAAGAATGGACATTTCAAGAAGAGGAGATTCAACAATGATGGAAAGACGTCAGCACCAGCACCCGTGGTTAAGGAAGGAGAACGGCCACCAATCATATGCTTCAAATACGGAGGGGAAGGACACAATCAGTCCAAACTGCGCGATGCCGTCCAAAGCATGTTATAATTGTGGAAGAGAATGTCACCTAGCCCGATTTTGTCGTTCACCAAAGACAAGTTCAGCTAGGATGGAGGCACCAAAGGACGTCCCAGAAAAGTCAAAACCGGTAGTGCAAGGGAGAGCGTTTGTTATGACCTCCCAGAAAGTAAGGAACCCGAACGAGGTCATCACGGGTAAGCTTATCATAAACTCTAGCAAAGTCTATACCTTATTTGATACCGGTTCTACCCATTTTTCTATTTCTCCTATTTGCGCTCAACGATTAAATTTGACTCCGGAGAAATTAGACTTTGACTTATCTGTTGAAACTCCATTGGGAGAAATATTCATTACATCCACTGTTTATAAGTCTTGTTTGGTTCAAATCGGTACCCTCACATTACCTGTCGATCTTATTTCATTGAAAATACTTGCATTTGATATAATTCTAGGGATGTATTGGTTAACTACTCATCATGCAAAAATTGATTGTTTTCGTAAGGTTGTTAGCTTTCATATTCCTAATCAACCTATTATGCGAATTCAAACAACCAAACCATTAAAATCAATCACTGTCATCTCAAGCCATAAAGCTATTCGTTTATTGAAAAACGAATGTAAAGTTTTCTTAGCTCATGTCACTGATATAAACAAAAATACTTCAGTTTTAAATGATATTTCTATTGTTAATGAATTTCCTGACGTATTCCCTGAAGAACTTCCTAGCCTACCCCTAGAGCGTGAAATTGAATTTTGTATCGACCTTGAACCCGGTACAAAACCTATTTCCAAAATCCCATATCGAATGGCTTCTATTGAACTTCAGGAGTTAAAGACCCAACTGCAGGAATTGTTAGACATTGGCTTTATTCGTCCTAGTACTTCTCCTTGGGGTGCTCCTGTTCTATTCGTGAAGAAGAAATATGGGAGTATGCGACTTTGTATTGATTATCGGGAGTTGAATCATGTCACCATCAAAAATAGGTACCCATTGCTACGTATTGATGACCTGTTTGACCAGTTGCAGGGAGCACAATTCTTTTTAAAAATCTATCTTCGTTCTGGATATCATCAGCTGAAGGTTAGAACTGAGGATATTCCAAAGACTGCCTTCAGAACTCGGTACGGGCATTATGAATTCTTAGTCATGTCTTTTGGATTGACTAATGCTCCTGCTGCCTTCATGGATATGATGAACCGAGTATTCAAGGAATATTTGGATCACTTTGTGGTCGTCTTTATTGATGACATCCTTATTTATTCGAAAAGCCGTGAAGATCATGAGCAACACTTGAGGCTGGCACTCTAAAAGCTTCGTGAATACAAGCTTTATGCCAAGTTGAAGAAATGCAAGTTCTGGCTTGAGGAAGTAGCATTCCTTGGGTACGTAGTATCAAGTCATGGAATATCTGTTGACCTGACAAAGATTGAAGCAATTCAAAGCTGGAAGCAACCTAAATCAGTGACCGAAGTACGTAGCTTTCTCGGTTTAGCTGGTTATTATCAGAGATTCGTGGAAGGATTTTCTCGAATCGCTACTCCATTAACTCAGCTGACTCAGAAAGATACAAAGTTCGGTTGGAGCGAAGAATATGAGAAGAGTTTTCAAGAACTCAAGAGGAGACTCATTTCAGCACCTGTTCTGACAATACTATCTGGCTCGGAGGAATTTGTCATCTACAGTGATACTTCGGGCAAAGGGTTGGGATGTGTTCTCATACAACATGGAAAAGTCATAGCCTATGCCTCAAGACAACTCAAAGAATATGGGAGAAATTATCCTACTCATGATCTAGAGTTGGCAGCTGTTGTCTTCGCACTTGAAATTTGGAGGCATTGCTTGTATGGGGAGAAAGTGGAGATCTTTACGGATCATAAAAGCCTCAAATATTTCTTCACTCAAAAGGAGCTCAACATGCGGCAACGACGTTGGCTGGAACTATTGAAAGATTATGATCATACCATCCAATACCATCTTGAAAAAGCGAACGTGGTAGCTGATGCATTGAGTAGAAGATCATATGCAAGTACGAGTGCGATATTGTCAACGCAAAGGCCTATTTTGTGTGACTTACAAAGGATAGAGATAGAGTTAAAGACTCCAGGGACCCATGTGATGATGGCGAATATACGAGTAGAACCGACTTTAATTGATAATGTTAAGGCTGCTCAAGCTACAGAACTGGAGCTGATGCGTATGAGGAAAAAAGTGCAAGAAGGTGCAATGCCGGAAGCAAGAATCGATGAAGAAGGAATACTTCGAGTCAACTCCAGACTTCGTGTTCCTAACGACCCTGATTTAAAGTATAAAATCATGATGGAGGCGCACAACACACCGTTTGCAATCCATCTTGGGAGTACCAAAATGTACCGTGATCTTCGTCATACATTTTGGTGGAGTAATATGAAGAGAGAGATAGCGCTGTTTATCTCAAGGTGTCTAACTTGTCAACGAGTCAAAGCGGAGCATCAAGTACTAAAAGGTCCATTGCAACCACTTGAAATTCCAGAATGGAAGTGGGAGCACATTACCATGGATTTTGTTACTGGTCTTCCCAATGTTTCTCAAGGCATTGATGCAATTTGGGTCATTGTTGATAGATTGACCAAGTCTGCTCATTTCTTACCAATACGAGAAACTTATACACTTGAACGTCTTGCTCGTATGCACATAAACGAGATTGTAAGACTGCATGGTATGCTAGTATCCATAGTTTCTGATCGAGACACAAGATTCACTTCACGATTTTGGGTTAGTTTGCAAAAAGCTATGGGCACGAATTTACGATTTAGTTCGGCATATCATCCCCAGACGGACGAACAATCAGAGAGGACTATTCAAACTCTTAAAGATTTATTAAGACTCTGTGTCCTTGACTTCAAGGGTAGTTGGGATATGTTCTTACCATTGGTGGAGTTTTCCTACAACAACAGTTATCAAGCAAGTATTGGCATGGCTCCATTCGAGGTGTTGTATGGAAGAAAGTGTCGTTCTCCAGTATGATGGGATGAGATGGGTGAAGCAACGTTGTTGGGACCGGAGCTGGTGCGTATGACTACGAAAAAGATTCAAACGATCCGGCAACGTATAAAAATCTCACAAGATCGACAAAAGAGTTATGCTGATCTTCATCGAAAGGACGTGGAATTTGATATAGGAGATCACGTGTTGTTACGAGTTGCTCCGTGGAAAGGAGTTACGAGATTTGGAAAGAGAGGAAAGCTCAGTCCTCGATTTGTTGGCCCATTTTTAATCCTCGATCGAGTAGGAACTGTGGCCTATAGACTCGCTTTACCGCCAAGTATGTCTCGTGTTCATAATATTTTTCACATATCCATGTTACATAAATATGTGGAAGACCCGAACCACATTATTGAGTTAGAACCGGACGAAATAGCGGAAGATTTAACGTATGAAGAGGTTCCTGTTCAAATCTTGGATAAGAAGGAACATATTCTACGCTCCAAGGTTATACCTCAAGTTAAAGTTTTGTGGAGAAACCACGATGTTGAGGAAATGACATGGGAGTTAGAATCTGAAATGAAGTCAAGGTATCCTTACCTCTTCGATATACCAGGTACGTACCCTAATTTCGAGGGCAAAATTTTATAAGAAGGGGAGGTTGTAAGACCCCAACTTTTATAAATAAAGATGAATTTTTTATAAATATCATTTTTGAATATTATGGAGTGAAATTGATATAATGTTATAGTTGTGGGTAATATTTATAAATTTTGCAAAGTACGCAAGTTGCTATATAATATTCGATTAGTCGGGAAATATTCGTTTTAACAGGGAATATTCGTACGACGACACAATCATTAGTGAACCCCACAACAGAATTTTTGTCGGATTGAGAAAACGACAAAAAATACTTTATGAAAATAACGGCGAAAGTTTTACCATTAATACTGTTGAACTACTCGGTAGTAAAAGTACAGTAATACGCATGATTGCATAGTAGCACACGGTATTGATTATTGATGCTTACGTAATAAGTCACTCCGTTTTATTTTATTGGTATTATTAATGTAATAAAACAAAAAAGCTTTTTATATAAAACAGAATACTTTTATAAAGTTATCTGTTTTATTAGACAATGATTAGAATATATTATATTCTATTATGCATAGTATTTATATAGTGCCTGCATAGTGCCTGCATAGTATTTACATAGTAAATTTTTTTATAAAGTTATTCGTTTTTTTAGATTATAAATAGAATATATTATATTTTATTTAAAAGATTTTGCTTTAAATATGGACCGTCAGATTAAAGTAAATCAATCTAGACCGTTCATGAGTTAGTTACTATGCAGTCCATTTTTCTATAAATAGAAGCTCATTCCTTCATTATTTTCTTACGAATTCACTGAAACTCTAGAGAGAGAAACTATAGAGAGAAAGAAGAAAAGTATTATGCTACTTCACTACTCCGATATCAAATTTCTTTTACGGTAAGGGATATTATTTGTTGTACTCGTAAAGGGTATTCTTTCTTTCTTATTTATGAAGAGAACTTCTGTTATTCCATTCTTTATTATTCTGTTGGAATAACTTGTATACGCGGGCTACCCTATACTTGGTAAAATTCTTCTGTTATTACATTTTTATTATTCTGTTGGAACATCCTGTCTGTGCTTTACGCCGGACCTGGTTCCATTATTTATTATTATGTCGGAATATCTTGTCTGTGCGTTTACGCCGGACCTGGTTCTATTATTTATTATTCTGTCAGAATATCCTGTCTGTGCGTTTACACCGGACCTGGTTCCATTATTTATTATTATGTCGAAATATCCTGTCGGTGTGTTTACGCATGACCTGGTTCTATTATTTATTTTCCTGTTGGAATAACCTGTCTGTGCAGTCTATCGCATGCATGGTGATTTCTTTTGTTATTCCATTCTTTATTATATTCAGTTGGTTAAAGTTTTGACTTTTATACTTCATGAAATTAGTAGAATATCCTTGATATTTGCGCTTCATCCAATATCTTTTCATGGAAATATTCTTCTGAGCATTCTTGAATTTTACTCCACAAAGCAGTATCATGTTGACAATTTGAACGTTATTGGTTCCTGGATAAATTAATTCTTGAATTTGTTTTATTGAATTCTTATATCGTTGTCATCATCCTCATGTTTATATTTTGTTGAAAGTCACATGTGTCCTGCAGTGCATAGATGGACTTGGTATGATTATGACTAGGGATTATTCGGTATAATCATGACCGTAATGTTACAAATGATATGGTAAATGTAAGACCCCAAATTTTATGAAATAAAAGTATTCAATTTTTCTTATAATTACTATTAAGTAAATGGTTAAATTGATAAAAGTTTAAAATTATGGGTGAAATGTGAATTTGTTTTGAAAATAAGCAAGTGGTTATAAAATAATCATTGTTGTCGGAAAATATTCGTTTGGTCGTGGAATATTCTTTCTGTCGGGGAATATTCGTACGACGGCGCAGCTATTTGTGTGCCCCATAACGAATAACTGTCGGATGAAAAAAAACGACAAATTTGAGTTTTTACAAATAATGGCGTAGTTGTTACCGTTAATACTGTTGAAATACCCGGTGGTTAAAATACAGTAATACGCGTTATTGCACAGTAGCACACGGTATTGAACAGTATTTTTGAAATTATTGATTCTTACGTAAGAAGGCACTACTCAATAATTGTTACAGTAATTACTGTTCAATATTTTATTTTATTGATTCAATAATTGCTACGTTAAAATTTTATATTATTGTTGTTCAATAATTGTCACTGCATAGTATTTCTCATTATCAGATCAATAATTCATATTATTTGAATAATATTATTAGATAACATTATTGGCAATGTCTAGAAAGTTCTGTCTAATGAGAGGTTTGGTCACCTAATTGCGCACCAATAAGGATAAATCCTTATTGGAAAGCCCCCTCTTTACTGGGAACGGCCTGGTTGTCATAAATGTGATTCTGTAATATTATCTGTGAATAATTAATTATTGATTCATATGATAAAGAAATATTTATTTTATGTGGATATAAATGAGGGATATATTTTTATGGTTAAAAATGAAGGAGTTAATGTTGAGGTGTTTTATCTGTATTTTTGTCGGAACGGAGGTATTGAAAATCAAATTAGGATTTTTGAGATATTTTGCGAGGGTTATAATTTTTAATCCGACCGTTGGATCGTGGTAATATTTGGATATGTTATACATATATAAGTTGAGTATATGTCCACAAATTTTGAACCGTTAAAAATGAACGTTTAATTTGTTATGAATTTTACGAGATGACTGGTTCAGAAATTGTTGAATTTTCGGAGTTAATCATTTTGGTGGAAAATTCTAGAATTGGTGGGCCCCACTCTTGGTTGGTGAAGAAATGTGCTAAAATTTTTATTCAAATGTGGTGGGTGGAAATAGTAGCAGGTAAAGCCATCAGGTTGCAGGTTAAGTCTGCTTCGGCGTGCTAACATTTTCCTATAAATAGAGGGCTAAGTTAGAATTAAAAATCACACCAGAATTCATAAGTTTTCTCTCTTTCTCTCTCTAGATTATTGAGTATATTTTGTGAGTATTTAGATACTTTGTGAGTTTCTATTCATCAGTGCAAGTTTTCTTCAGCCTTATACCGGTCAGAAGTGCTGCTATTTTGAGGTAAGGGATAGTAAGGAATTTTAAGGGTTATTATGTTTTTCAGTTCGTAACTCTTCTGACCTTCAGAAAATTCTGAAAAAATTTGAAATGATATTTTGATGAGTTTTATTGATTGTGTCCAAAATGGTAATTTTTGGATATATAGATTAAGAGTTATGAATTTTATGAGAAAAGACTATTTTAAAAGTAACCGCTTATAACTCCTTGTGGTTAACTCTAAAATTGATGAAATTTTTATTGGGAGTACATGTATATGATAGGAGTATACTCTGTGAATATCAGAATTTTTGAACAAAAGTACAATTTTTGATAAATGTCTAAATATTCGGTTGTTTTGGCCATATAAAAAATAGTAAATGACTTTTAAAAATTCTGAGAAATATGTTCACTATGGGACTATATTATGCTAAATCCCAGAAAAGAAATATTTTTGGAACTGATTTAGTATTTTTTCATGAAAATGGTCTAGTTATGAGTAAATGAATTAAATATGTTTTGTGAAGTAAGAAAATTAGAAAATATGATTTTATGGCTTGAGAATCCTATATGAGGCATATGCAGATTTTTGATGAGGGTTTTTGGTTATTGGTGATGAAATCTTATGAGTTTGGCATTTTAGGATGATTAAATGCATTATTTAGTAAAGTATAAACAATTAAAATAAATTGTTTATAAGCTTATTCTTTCAATATCATTATACCGAAATATTGGTATATATTTTATTATGGAATTTCTACCTTTTTGTGTCGAGTTTACTATTCATGAGTTACTATTCATGAGTTACTATTCACGAGTTACTATTCATGAGTTACTATTCACGAGTTACTATTCTCTTTTTCTGACCAAATTATAGTTGGTTTATGAATATTACTCTTGAGATTAAATCTATATGTTGATTATATTGATTTTATTATCATATATAACATTTTTATAACCCTAATGATGATATTTCTCTTTGACTTGAGTGTAAAGATGGGTAAATTTCTGGTATGATCGTGACTATGGGTTCTCTTTGGCCAGTAGTGCAAAGTTGAATTGTTGACTGGTATGATCATGACCATTGAATTTATAAGTGAATATCTTTAGCTTAAGTGCAAAGGTGAATTGATCAACATGGTTATAATTATTGTTTATATAAATTCTGAAATGATTATATATTTCTTTGAGATATTAATATATTTGGCCTGTAGTGCAAATATGAACTGCTGATGAATATATTTGGCCGTAGTGCAAATATGAACTGTTGAGGAATATCTTTGGCCTGTAGTGCAAAGATGAATTGTTGATGAATATCTTTGGCTCGTAGTGCAAAGATGACATGTTGTTGAATATCTTTGGCCAGTAGTGCAAAGATGAACAGATGTTGAGATGAACATGACCAACTGGTGATACAAATGAATATCTTTGGCCGTAGTGCAAAGATGAAGTTATTAGTATGATTATGAACAGGAAATGTGATTTGGTGTAACCATGATCTTTGATGTTTCAGGTAAAGATAGGTGATAAAAATTATCTTCGTCCTGGATGAGAAGAGGAATTTAGAACTACAGTTATGATTATGAGTTATTCATATGATTGTGGACCAGAATTGTTGATTGGTGTTACAGGGATAAAATATTGTTGGTGGATTTTTAACATGAAGAAGATAATAGACTTTATAGTCTGTTTGACTCTTCTAATGGATTGCTCGTTCCGCTGCAACTATGGTTGAAATTTTTATCATCTACCATATGTTCTAAATCTCTGATTTATTACTGATGAAGACTATTGATAATTTATTTATCTTTAGTCATGATATTCTTTACTGGGCTAGTTTTGCTCACCCTTTTGTTTCACAATTCCTTTCAGGTAATAAGAGTGTAGCTGGGTCGAGCGAGGGTAACAAGGGAATAGAACGGTGGTCATCATTTAGTAGTTATATTTGGTGAAGAAAATAGGGTGAGACGAACCCAACGTTGGAAGGGTGTTTCGTCACTATCATACAAGATGTCTAATGACATACAACCTCATGTCATCATAACACAGGGTTGTGCTCATCCACTTGCTGAGTATATCTACGAGCACTACCTATATAATCTTGGTATTTGTTTGAAGTATAATTCTCAATTAGAGATAGTGGAGATAATGATAAGTCAAGAGAAGACTCACCATTGGAAAGAATATGATAGTAATCTTCTCGTTTTTCTTTGGGGTCTATTGGGTCAACCAAGGATAATTCTGTGGCCATATGATATCTATCATAACCTAGAAGCATGACCTCCCATGTATGAAGGTTTCCTTAAGCACTTCCCAAAGATTCTAGTTTCTAAAACAGTTTTTGACTGTACCTTTATGTAAGGTACCTTTGTGAGGTGCTGATACATGATGGTGTCCAATGTCACATTTGGTATATATTTGTATCCAAACTCACAGCATATGTGTTGGTATATAGATCTCTCTATAACTCACATATCACGTATCTTTACCTTAAAATCTTGACCTGCAAAAGTGGTTATTTGCAAGAGTGAGCTCGACAGCCCAGCAAAGTCTAACAGTTTTCATGCATCACATAGCACATAATAACATGCTCGATATACATCTCATTAAAGTAACATGGCATACATGCTTTTAATTCACATAGCAAATATAAAGATTGAGTTCCTTACTCAATCATTATTACTTATCCAAAACAATGCAGTCATATATTGACTTTAACATTTCATGATTTCAACATGCATAACATATCATGTAATTTAACACAGTTCATCAAGTCCACGTAAAAAATAGGAACCGAAAGACTTGCCTTGATCATTGTTTACCAATAATAGCTTAACAGCTTACAGTTATCTGCACTTCACGTGCCCTACACAATTATATAGTCATACACATCAACTATTAGTCACATAACAACACATAGCAATTGTAATGTAAACTCTACTCCACATCTCATAATCTTTCCTATTAATAAATACGCAATGGTCAATTAGATTGTGTTAACTTTTCGACTTATGACTCACTATATTTCTTCTTAGTCAAACTCGAAGTTCAAGTGCTTAAGTCTTGCTAGGACTACTTATTGGTTTTATATTAAACCCATTCCATAGCTTATAATATCCATTTCAATGGAATTGAAACACTTTTTAAGTTCATTAACACTTGGCACGGCGTTTCGACGTTCAATCGTCACACGCCCGATTTGCCTCTCTTGTGTATGCTTACTATGCTTCTATAACTTATCTAATACATTATTTATTAATGTTAAGCATCATTATATTTACTAAGATTCATGTTTTATAACTTAGGTCATCATCTTTTACGGTCTGGAGGACTACACATGCATATGTGCATGCCTGACACCCTCTGATTGCCTCCGAAAACACAACAGTCCTAAAGATAACCATTTTGACCCATCCTAATGACCTCAAATTGAAAAACTTAAAGAACGAAAGTTGTAGTTCTACTCGTCCTCGTTCCGGATCATCTTGAATCACCTCAATCGGAGTTCGTATGAGGAAGTTATGGCCATTTTACTATAGGAGGTCAAAACTGTCCAAGTCAGACTTCTGTTCCCGCGCTGGGGGCGCGAGGACTAAGCCAACTAGTGGCGCTGGGGCGCGAGATTGGCACTGGGGCGCGAATTTCAGCGCTGGGGCGCCAACTTCTGGCGCTGGGGCGCGAATTTTGGCGCCGGGGCGCGATTTTTGGCGCTGGGGCTCAAATTTTGGCGCTGGGGCGCCGAAACTTGCAGAACCCAACCACGAAGAACAGAACAAAGCTACTGTCTTTATTTTTAACAGCAATTAACCCCAATTAACATGTACAACTTATATAAATTATACATATACACACTACCCAACATGCATATACTAGTTTAAATTACTAAACAATAATCACAGAAAACTAAATTCCTTGAAAATCATATTTTAAAACAAAACTCCATGTTTGACATTTGTTAAACACAGTGAACACTATAATCTCTAATAACCACAAATTTGATTACTTTTAAACTACAATTCTCTGTAGTTCATATCCAATTAACATAATCACACTTCAATTTCATAACTTCACAATTAACATAAACTAATTTTGATATTTCTACAAACCACTTTCACACGTGAATGTTTACTGTAAAAACTAATTTCTCTTTCTCTATGAACGTAATTTAGCATACCACACATATATACATATATACATGTTAGTTATTACTAGAACACATGATTTCATAATCATTTAGTAAAATATAGTTTACAGACAACCTTTGTAAAACTTATATACAATGAAGTTGAGTTTCATGAAACACAGAGGCTAAATAATTATACTATAAAACATATTTGTTAAGAGTATAAACATACCTTTTTATTCAGACAATCTTTGCTTAATCACTGATAATAGTTCAAAGAATACATAATTTTCTCTTGTTTCTCTCTCTAAGACCTCTGACAATTTCTCTCAAAACTCTTTGGTCTCTCACTTTTCTTTTCTTTTTCCTTTCTTAGTCTTAAGCCAAAACACACTGTACGTAAAACTAAACTGATAACAATTATGCGTAAACTAAAAACTGATATGACCTTAATAATCACCATAACTATTATCAGTTACCAAAATAATAAGTGTATATCCATTATAATTATATTTTATTATATATTATTTATAAAAATTCAAAATTTAAAAACCAAAAGCCATAGGGCTTTGTTTGGTAAAATAATTTAAAACTAAAGACTTAATATATTTAAGCCTTGTTTGGCAAAATAAATTAAAACTACTTTAATTTATTTTAATAACCACTTATAATATAATTATTTGTCACACTTCTAATTAATTAAGTTTTCATACTTAATTTAATTAATTCTAATAACAATTCATTGCATAATATAATTGTTTATTTAATCATTATAAATTCTCTAACTTAATTATTAAATTAAATTAGATTACTATTTCAAAATAATTACTTTCCTTAACTCATTAATTATTTATTAAACAAATAAATAATCAAATCACATCAAATCAAATACTTATTCAACAATAAACACATCCATTAAATATTTATATAATTCAATAAATATTTAAATATTATAATAAAAATCTGGATTGTTACATGTACCATATTTTTGGCGACTCAGAATAGGTGATGTATACCTATTTTGGGGGCGTCACAACAAACACTAAGTTCAGCTTCCTGCATTCATATACTGTTAATCCAGTAAGCACACATATTTAATTCAGTATCCTGCATTCTTACACAAATAATTCTGCATGCATAAATATTTAATCTAGCATACTGTATTCATGCACTGATAATTTGGTAAGAATAAATATTTCATCCAACATCCTGTATTCATTAAAAGAAAGTTTTTAAGTTACAAAAGTTTGACATCGTCTGTTCCCACACTTAGTCAACCCCCCCTTCTAATTGTGCCTACTTAAATTTCAAGGAAGAAGAAAATATCAAATGGCATGTATATACTAACTAGTATATACTGATGAGATGGACAGTAATGAATGTGATGGACACAAACTGTTATAACTGTTATATCTTACTCTTTGATGGTTTGTCTAATGGTTTTTAAAAAAATTGAAATTGCTTTTAAAAACTGATTCATGATCCGAGGGGGAGCTTTATGAATTAAGAGGGAGTTCTAAAACAAGAATATTTTTACTTTTTGTCATCAGCAAAAAAGGGGAGATTGATGTCTCCAATCTGGTAGTTTTATTTTGATGATAACAAATTAGGTAAATAAGTCAAATGGGTAGAATACTCTCCACAAGTCTAAAATATTAAAATGATTTTAATTATCTTATTTATCTTAACCAAAATATTTTTGAACTCCTATTGAATTTATTTTATTCACCTTGATAAATCTAATATCAAGCGTTAAATAAATTAATTTATAAAGTAAAATTTTCTAAGGCAAGGACATTCCTATTTCTTTTTCAAAATGATTTTATAAATCTTTTCTAGGCAAAAAAAAAATTCTAAAAATTATTTATGTATGTATACACACACACACATACACACACACACACACACACAGGATCCTATCCGAACTCCCGGATTTTTTTAAAGTGCGGAATGTTTTATTTTATTTTTTTGCTTTTTTTTAAAACAACTAAAAAAAAGTTTAATATTTTATGGAACTGAATTTTTTCCATAATACAGTATTTTGGGCGTGATTTTTAGTTGTTTTAAAACAAAAAAAAGGTCCACATTTTAATAGCATGCGGGAGTTCGCACCAGATCCGGACTATATATATACAATGTGTGTCGTGTGTGCAAGTGTGTGTGTTGTGTCATGCAAATTTATGTGTGTTTTGCCGTGTATATGTTTTTGTGCATGCAAGTGGGAATGTGGGCAAATGATTGAAAGGAAAAGAAATGTGAAAGTCTTAAAAACTTTTACCTGTTCACCATTGGCAGCAATAACTTAAATGTTGTGAACATTTCTCTTGGGCTAAAAACTTTGGCCAATCCAGGTGATTTAAATTGATCTGAACCCTTCAAATTTTCATTATGCAATCCGGACCATTAAATTCAAAATGAATTTCCAAAATACCTTTTTGCCCTAAACTCCAAAATTCTATAAATAAGAAGTTTTTCATTCATTTTCAATTACCAATTTACAAATCAAAAAAGTTTACTCTTCTTGCCTACATTCTGTCAAACAAAGCTTTCATTTTCTCTTCGAACTAAAGTTCTAATTCTACTTAGAGAAAAATTGGTCAAAGTATTTTAGATAAGTTATTAATTTATTATTGCTTATATTATCTCATAATTGTTTATATATATAGATATTCAAATATAAATTGGAATACACATCTATATTTCATCTATCAATATCAAGTAAAAAGTCAGTACTTATATACCAATATAATTCGAAAGTAATTTTTCTTAAATTTTTCGAACAGTCTTTAAAATTCTTAGTGGTTTTTTATTGATATAGATACATTATATAAATATTGCATAATATTTATATAATTATCAGATTGTGAAACGAACAATTTAGTCATGTGACGCCCCCAAAATAGGTATACATCACCCATCTTGAGTCGTCAAATACATGGTACAGAATACAAATACAAACTTAAATATACAACATGAGCTGTGAGTTTCAATACAATTATTATCGTCTAGACAGTATTCAAACTCAAAATAAGTCCTCAATATATTTATTAACACACTATTTTACAGAATAGTGAGGACTACTAATGCAAACATCTGGACCGTCACTCTGTTCTCCGACTAGTCCCGGCAACGTTCTCATTTCCTGAAGAGAACAATGAAAGCAAAAAGGTGAGCTCAACTAGCCCAATAAAAAATATTATGACTAAGATAATGCAGAATAAATTATCCTTAGCCTTCGACAGTATAACAACTGATAGAATATAATAGACAACAAGTTTTAGATCAACAACTGCAGCGGAATAAGCAATCCATTAGAAGAGTCAAGTAGAGAATGATATCTACTATCTTCCGTGATTTAAAAAGTTTATCATCAATTTTAACGCTGAGACTCAGCTTAATAAATAATCCACATCATTGAATCATCCCTGCACTACAGGCCAAGGATATTATCTAGTATCACGACCACGAATTATCCATGCATTACGGGCCAAAGATAATCGTGTTTTCATCAATGGTCATGATCATGACATAAAATAATTCATCTTTCCACCCTTTGCTGAAGAGAATTCATGGTCATAATCATACCAAAAACTATCCATCAATGCACTACGGTCCAATGAGGATTTTTACCACATCATTTGTAACATTATGGTCATGATTATACCGAATAATTCCTGGTCATAATCATACCAAATCCATCTATCCTCTACGGCCAAATATGACTTTCATAACAATATAAGCATGAGGATGATGACAATGACATAATAATTCAATAAAACAAGTTCAAGGATAAATTTTAAAGATTTATAATTTAATTTATCCAGAATTCAATAACGTTCAAATTGTCAACATGATACTGCTTTGTGGAATAAAATTCAAGAATAATATTATATCAAAAATGATTTGGACCAAAAACGAATCAATTTTTATCATGAATAGTACTCGAGTGAATAGTATTCCAGAAATAGTAATTCGTGAATAGTAACTCGTGAATAGTACTTCGGCATAAAAAAGTTAAAACTTATCAAGAATGCTCAGAATAATATTTCCATTAAAAGATACTGGATGAAGAGCAAATATCAATGATATTCTACTAATTTCATGGAGTATAGAAGCTAAAACTTTAACAAAATAAGTATAGAATTTGAAATCTGAAATGAAATAATATTACTTACATACAACAGAGTATGGAAGAAAATATTATTTCAACCGAATATTGAACAAGAATAACATCCCTTACGAATATTAAACGAAAATAATATTCATTACGAATATTAAACGAAAATAATATTCATTAAGAATATTAAACGAATATAATATTTCTTACGAATATTGAACGAAATAAAATTTTCTTATGAATATCGGAAATAATATTTATACGAATACGAAAAATAATATATCTTCAGAATGTGAAATAAATAATACCCCTTACCTCAAGAATAAAGCAATTCCGACTGGTATAGCGGATATATTCTTAAAGAAAACTTTTACTATTTTCTACACTCAAAGCTTCCTAAAACTCGAAAGAAATACGCTCAATATTATAGAAGAAGAATTCTCTTATTCTAGTGTGATTTTCAATTCTAACTAGGCATCTTATTTATAGGAGAATGGAAAGGATACTATTTAGAATTTTAATCACGGACCAACAATAGATTTCGGACGAAACAATCACGGGCGGAAGAAAATAAAAAATAGAAGCCCATTTTTTTCAAAATCTTCAAATAAAACAAATTTATAATATATATATATATATATATATATATATATATATATATATATATATATATATATATATATATATATAACCTTTGCCTTACGGCAAAGGCAAACTCACACCCCCCCCCCATAATTTCATACACACACACATTCCCTTATCTCCAAGGCATCTTCCCCTACCCCCCTTTCTTCCTACCACACACACACACACTCACACACTAAATTCCATACACACATGTTTAATATATATACATATAATATATATTCCCTTCCTCCTAAGGCAACTCCCCCCACCCCCCCCCCCCCCTTTTCTTTTATTTCTTTCTTCCCACATGTGGCCCCGACCTTTATTAAATAATTTTCTACCGATTATTTTGAAAAATGAATAAATGGGTAAATGGGGGTTCATAAAATAAGCAAAATTTATATCAAATACTTCATAAAAACTCCTTCAATATTTTTAACAACATGTATTCATCATTATTATTATTATTCACAATATTTAACAACCAGATCGTTCCCAGGAAAGAGAGAGACTTTTCGATAAGGATTTCTCCATATTGACGCGCAATTAGGTGACCATACCTCTCCTCAACAGAATTTTCTAGACATCGTCAATATTACAAATAATAATATGAATAACTGTATCGTCTCAATTATTGATTTAATAATATATAAAATATCGACAATAATTGAATCAAATAACGTGAGATACTATGCAGCAATTACTGTAGCAATAATTGAACAAAACTTAGTGAATTATCACATAAGCATCAATAATTAATACCGTATGCTACTATACAGCTACGCGTATTACTGTACTTTTACCACCCGGTATTTCAACAGTTTAACGGTAAGCTTCCGCCGTTATTTTTATAAAAAGATATTTCTGTCGTTTTCTCATTCCGACAATAATTTCGTTGTGAGGTTCACCAATGATTGTGCCATCGTACGAATATTCCCTATTAAAACGAATATTCCCAGACAGGAGTGATCATTCGGTTATAATCGAACCGAATAGGCTATTCAGTTATAACCGAAAACTAAATTATCCACAATTCTACTATCCGAAATTTGAAACTAACCGAATTACCAAAAATCGAATTACCGAATTATATATTCGGATATTCGGGTAATAACCGAACCTCTAGACAAAATTGAAGACCAATTTGAAATCACCAACAATCTTATCTCGAGAGGTTGGCTCAAAGCCATGAGCTTCACACTGAGTTTAAGTTGATCACTCAGATTCTGTAAGAAGTCCACACAAATAATAGTGGAAAAGACAAAGGCCATACAAAAAAACAGATTGATCAAACCTATTATCCAATCAAATCAAGAATTAAGAAAGTAATATAAACAGATCTGATTGGATAAAAACCGAACCAAAATGCAGCCACATACTACACCAAATCAAACCAAAAGAGAAAACACCAGAACATTCGAAATAAAGAAATAGAAGTGAAGCCCAAATCAAAATGAACTGGAACGAAAAGGAATCAGATGAAACACATCTAACCCACCACAGTGAGACACATCCAAATTAGAGCATAAAAGATAAGCAAAGAAAACCATAACACCCAGATTGGAAAATGCACAAAAAATTAGCTCAACCGCGCAGACAAGATCACCGAAACCCAGTTACCGGTAAGATTATATAAACAATCAGATCTGAAAACCCCTAACCATAAGAATCTCACATCAGATCATAACCCCCAAAGTCCAAAACTAAGATCAGAGCCTCCACTGATCAGAGCCACCGCTGATGACATCAAGTACGCTGCCAGTCACATCAGTCGCTCCTACGTCCTTGATGGCCGACGCCAAGACCATGGCGACGACACCCGCTGACGTCAAGGAATACCCCAACTCGGCAACTCATATGCCTTCAGCTGAGACTTTTACTAATCAAGTCTAAGCGGATGGAAAATAGAATCTGAGCGTGAGAGACTGAGACTCAGAGAGTCGGAGTCTTCGTCTTCGAGAATCGAGATTCGAGAATTTAGTAAAGTAACGAATATTGAATGGGCTGACCGGCTGAGTACTGCTGAGAATTTATTAAAGTAATAAATTAGAAATTTATTAAAGTGTTGTTCGGTTATTCAGTTTAACCGAATAACTCAAAAGTAATATCCGTATAAACTAACCGAAAACCGTAACAAAATTCGGGTATAACCGAACTATTGAAAATAACCAAATTATCAGAAAATTTCGATTAAATTATTTTGGTTCGGTTCGATAATTCGGTTATACCCATTTTTTGCTCAGTCCTATTTCCCGACCAATCGAATATTATATAACAACTTGCTTACTTTGGAAAATTTATAAATATTACCCACAACTATAACATTATATTAAATCCACACCATAATATTCAAAAAAATATTTTGAGAAAATTAAATCTTTATTCATAAATTTTGGGGTCTTACAATCTCCCCTCCTTATGAAATTTCGCCCTCAAAATTTACGTACGTACCTGGTATGCCGAACAGATGAGGATACCTCGTCAGATTCTAACTCTTGAGGTATAATCTTTGAGCGTAAAATATGTTTCTTCGTATCTAAGATTTTAACAGGTACCTCTTCATACGTTAAATCTTCCACTATTTCGTCCGGTTCTAACTCAATAATGTGGTTCGGGTCATCCACATATTTACGTAACATCGATACGTGAAAAAGTATTATGAACACGCGACATACTTGGTGGTAAGGTGAGTCTATAGGCCATAGTTCCTACTCGATCGATGATTTCAAATAGACCAATAAAGTCGAGGGTTGAGATTCCTGTCTTCGTCAGTTCTTGCTTCTAGAATAATGCCCTCTTGAACCTTCTTCTTCACATTCATCAGCTATGAGTCTGTAGCTTAAGCGGCTTTAACTTTATCGATTAAAGTCAGTTTTATTCGTATATTTAACATCATCACGCGGGTCTCTAGAGTAAGTCGTACGAAATGGGTCTTTATGTTAACAACGTCGCACTCGTAACTGCATACGATCTTCTACTCAACGCGTCAGCTTCCACGTTCGCTCTTCTATAATGATATTGAATGGTATGGTCGTAATCTTCAACAGCTCGACCCAACGTCTTTGGCGCATGTTACGTTCGTTTTGGGTGAAGAAATATTTGAGGGTTTTAGAAATGGGGTTTGTAATGTGGTCAAATTTAAACGTTGAGCGCAAGTAGGAGAAATAAAAGAATGGGTAGAACCGATATCAAATAAGGTATAAACTTCGCAAGAGTTTATGATTAACTTACCCGTGATAGCTTCGTTCGGGTTCCTCGACAAACGCTCTCACTTAAACTACGAACTTTGACTTGTCTGAGACATCCTTTGGCATCACCATCCCAGCTGCACTTGACTTCACTACACAACAAAATCGAGCTAAGTGACCTTCTCTTTCGCAATTGAAACACGCTTTGGGTTGCTGCGTACAGTTTGGACGGATGTGTCCCTCATGTCCGTATTTGAAACATACGACCAGTGGTCGTTCTTCTTCCTTGGAAATGGGTGCCGCTATCTTTCCATCATTATTGAACCTTTTCTTCTTGAAGTTGTTCTCACTTAGTTCACCTTTCCTATTATCCTGACCATGATTACCACCGAAGTGGTTACCATTTCTGGCATATTGATTCCCTTCACGTTTGTTGTCACCGCTTCGATGACTCCTACCATTGGTATTATCGATTTGTCGGCTGCCCTCTCTTGGTTGGGTTGACTCGCTATCGCGCTCCAATAACTGAGCCCTATTTACAACATCTGAATACAAACACAGTTTGTGAGAAATTAGGTATTGACGTATCTCGGGTTTCAAACCTCTTAGAAACATCCACGTCATTCTCTCCTCGTTATCAACTAAGTGGGACATAAACCGGGACAACTCGGCAAACTTAGCTTCGTACTGTGACACGGTCATATTATTCTGCTCCAGCTTAATGAACTCTACCTCCTTCATGTGATGAATACTTTCGGGAAAGTACTTGTCGTTGAACAGTTCTTGGAACTTCTCCCAAGACATTTTGAGTGCGTCAGGCTGGGTACGTTTTACAGATTTCCACCAGTGATCTGCTTCTTCATGCAACATAAAGGTTGCGAATGGAACCTTTTGCTCCTCTGAGCATTCCAAGACATCAAATATCTTGGTGATCTGCTTTATTCACGTCTCTGCCTTAAGTGGTTTTGGCTTTCCAATAAACTCCGATGGTCCCAGCTCCTTGAACTGTTTAGCGGTGACCGTCCAAGAGTTGTCAGTGTTTTCACCTGCATTTTGAATAGGAGCCGCTCTCGCCTGATGTTGCATGAATTGCATAAAGCCTCTGAACATCCCATCGTTCGTCATTTGATCGACATTATTGTTTACCTGAGGATTGTTGCCTTCCTGCACATTATCCTGATTATTGATCGTCGGTGACTCAACGGTCTCATGTGCTTCATTGCTTATCTCAACATTTTCTGATGCCATTCTCAAACACTGTCACAAAACAAGGGTTAATTGACATGTCACATATTATCTCTATACTCTGACCGACCAATTAAATACTAAATAAACTTAGGTAGGTCATACTAGTGAAGGAATTTCCCGTCTCTCCCCTCCTAGTTCTTATCTCACATCTCAGCCAGGGATCATATTCCTAAGCTTTGATACCAACTGTAACGCCCCCAAAATAGGTATACATCACCCATCTTGAGTCGCCAAATACATGGTACAAATTACAAATACAAACTTAAATATGCAACATGAGCTGTGAGTTTCAATACAATTATTGTCGTCTAAACAGTATTCAAACTCAAAATAAGTCCTCAATACATTTATTAACACACTATTTCACATAATAGTTAGGACTACTAATGCAAACATCTGGACCGTCACTCTGTTCCCCGACTAGTCCCGGCTACGTTCTCATTTCCTGAAGAGAACAATGAAAGCAAAAGGGTGAGCTCAACTAGCACAGTAAGAAATATTATGACTAAGATAATGCAGAATAAATTATCCTTAGCCTTCGACAGTATAACAACTGATAGAATATAATAGACAACAAGTTTTAGATCAACAACTGCAGCGGAATAAGCAATCCATTAGAAGAGTCAAGTAGAGCATGATATCTACTATCTTCCGTGATTTAAAAAGTTTATCATCAATTTTATTGCTGAGACTCAGCTTAATAAATAATCCACATCATCGAATCATTCCTGCACTACGGGCCAAGGATATTCTTTAGTATCAAGACCATGAATTATCCACGCACTATGGCCCAAAGATAATCATGTTTTCATAAACGGTCATGATCATGTCATAAAATAACTCATCTTTGTACCCATGGCCGAAGAGAATCTATAGTCATAATCATACCAAAAACTGTCCATCAATGTACAACGGGCCAATAAGGACTTTTATCACATCATTTGTAACATTACGGTCATGATTATACCGAATAATCTCTGGTCATAATCATACCAAGTCCATCTATGCACTACGGCCAAAGATGACCTTCATAACAATATAAGCATGAGGATGATGACAATGACATAATAATTCAATAAAACAAGTTCAAGGATAAATTTTAAAGACTTATAATTTAATTTATACAGAATTCAATAACGTTCAAATTGTCAACATGATACTGCTTTGTGGAGTAAAATTCAAGAATAATATTATATCAAAAATGATTTGGACCGAAAACGAATTAATTTTTATCATGAATAGTACCCCGGGTGAATAGTACTCGAGTTAATAGTACCCCGTGAATAGTACTCCGTGAATAGTACTCCGGCATGAAAAAGTTAAAACTTATCAAGATTGCTCAGAATAATATTTTCATGAAAAGATGTTGGATGAAGCGCAAATATCAAGGATATTTTATTAATTTCATGGAGTATAAAAGCTAAAACTTTAACAAAATAAGTATAGAATTTGAAATTTGAAACGAAATAATATTACTTACATACTACAGAGTATGGAAGAAAATATTATTTCAACCGAATATTGAACAAAAATAACATCCAAAGAAAATAATATTCATTACGAATATTAAACGAAAATAATATTCATTACGAATATTAAACGAATATAATATTTTTTGCGAATATTGAACGAAATTTTTTTTTCTTATGAATATTGATCGGAAATAATATTCATACGAATACGAAAAATAATATCTCTTCGGAATGTGAAATAAATAATACCCCTTACCTCAAGAATAGAGCAATTCCGGCTGGTATAGCGGATATATTCTTGAAGAAAATTTTTACTATTTTCTAAACTCAAAGCTTCCTAAAACTCGAAAGAAATACGCTCAATATTATAGAAGAAAAATTCTTTGATTCTGGTGTGATTTTCAATTCTAACTAAGCATCCTATTTATAGGAGAATGGAAAGGATACTATTTAGAATTTTAATCATGGACCAACAGTAGATTTAGGACGAAACAATCACGGGCGGAAGAAAATAAAAAACAGACGCCCATTTTTTTCAAAATCTTCAAATAAAACAAATTTATAATATATATATATATATATATATACATATATATATATATATATATATATATACCTTTGCCTTATAGCAAAGGCAAACTCACACCCCCCCCCCATAATTTCATACACACACGCACATTCCCTTATCTCCAAGGCATCTTCCCCCACCCCCCTTTCTTCCTACCACACACACACACTCTCACACACTAAATTCCATACACATGTTTAATATATATACATATAATATATATTCCCTTCCTCCCAAGGCAACTCCCCACACCCCCCCTTTTCTTTTCTTTCTTTCTTTCCACATGTGGTCCCCACCTTTATTAAATAATTTTTTACCGATTATTTTGAAAAATGAATAAATGGGTAAATGGGGGTCTATAAAATAAGCAAAATTTACATCAAATACTTCATAAAAATCTCTTCAATATTTTTAACATGTATTCATCATTATTATTATTCACAATATTTAACAATCAGATCGTTCCCAGGAAAGAGGGGGACTTTTCGATAAGAACTTTTCCCTATTGGCGTGTAATTTGGTGACCAAACCTCTCCTCGACAGAACTTTCTAGACATCGTCAATATTGCAAATAATAATATGAATAACTATATCGTCTCAATTATTGATTTAATAATATATAAAATATAGACAATAATTGAATCAAATAACGTGAGATACTATGCAGCAATTACTGTAGCAATAATTGAACAAAACTGAGTGACTTCTCACGTAAGAATCAATAATCAATACTGTGTGCTACTATACAGCTACGCGTATTACTGTACTTTTACCACCGGGTATTTCAACAGTTTAACAGTAAACTTCCGTCGTTATTTTTATAAAAAGATATTTCTGTCGTTTTCTCATTCCGACAATAATTTCGTTGTAGGGTCCACCAATGATTGTGCCGTCGTACGAATATTTCCTGTTAAAACGAATATTCCCCAACCAATTGAATATTATATAATAACTTGCTTACTTTGCAAAATTTATAAATATTACCCACTACTATAACATTATATCAAATCCACACCATAATATTCAAAAAAATATTTCGAAAAAATTAAATCTTTATTCATAAATTTTGGGGTCTTACAAATCAGTACTTAGATATCAATATTCAGATATATTTCTTAACAAGGATTATTATCTGAACGGTCTTTGAAATCCTAAACGTCAAAATTTTCACAACGTAGATCAAATATACAAAAATATATATCTTTGAGTGAATTGAATTTATTTGATATATCAAGTATTATTTAATTGATTAATCTGTTATACTTGATAACTCTCATCACCAGTATTACTTGTTACATTATAAGTGATTGAAATTGTCATCCATACTCAAAGTTAAAAATGTTTAAAACATTGAAACACACTCTTTATTTATAAAGAAAAATCCTTTCTCCTATGTTTAAACCTTAGAAAAACATTCTTTATTAAAGAAAAATAAAATCTATATAAAAATGCATCAATTTCCATATATGTTTACACAGAATGTGACGAATGAATTGTTTGAGTTGTGATTCTAGAGACATAATCCTTGTAATTTTATATGTAATTTTAAATCTTTATAGAATTAAATAAATATTTTAGTTGATGTGTTTATTGTTAAATAAATATTTTTAAATTTAATTATTTATTAGTTAAATAAATAATTCATTAGTTGTGAGGAATTAACTTGATTAAGTGTAATATGTTAATTAAGTTGATATTCGATAATTTTGTATGTTGAAGTTAATTAAATTAAAAGAGTGATGAATTAATATTCTAAGTAGTTATGAATTAATATTCTAATTTAATTTAATAATTAAATTAGAGAGTTGATAAGGAGTAAAGAAATTATTATAATATTGTTTTAATTTAATTTAGTAATTCAAGTGATGTACTAAGTTATTAAATAAAATTATAATGAAAATTATAATTTTGTCGCAATTTGATAATGTGGTATTTTAATTTAATAAGATGTTGTTAGTTTTATTTAATTAAATTAGAATATGGGAATTTAATTAAATAAAGTGTGAGAATAAACTATATAATAAATGAGTTATTAAAATAAATTAAAAGAGTTTTAATTCAGTTTTTGCCATATGTAATTTTAAATATTTATTGAATTAAATAAATATTTTAGTTAATGTGTTTATTGTTAAATAAATATTTGTTAATTTAATTATTCATTAGTTAATTAAATAATTCATGAGTTGTGAGGAATTAACTTGATTAAGTGAAATATGTTAATTAAGTTGATATTCGGTAATTTTGTATGTTGAAGTTAATTAAATTAAAAGAGTGATGAATTAATATTCTAATTAGTGATGAATTAATATTCTAATTTAATAATTAAATTAGAGAGTTGATAATGAGTAAATGAATTGTTATAATATTGTTTTAATTTAATTTAGTAATTTAAGTGATGTACTAAGTTATTAAATAAAATTATAATGAAAATTATAATTTTGTGGCAATTTGATAATGTGGTATTTCAATTTAATAAGTTGTTGTTAGTTTAATTTAGCTAAATTAGAAAATGAGAATTTAATTAAATAAAGTGTGACAATAAACTATATAATAAATGAGTTATTAAAAAAAATTAAAAGAGTTTTAATTCATTTTTTGCCAAACAAGACTTAAGGATTTTAAGTCTTTAATTTTAAATTGGTTTTAGCAAAACAAACCTTATGGCTTTTGATTTTCAAAAGAATTATAACTGACATCAGTTATTATATGTATTAATATGTAATATATGTATATGTCAGTTATATTATGTATATTATATAGCAGTTATATTATATTATATCAGTTTTATATTACGCTAAGTTAGAAGAAGAAAAAAAGAACAGAGAAGAGAAAAAAGAGAAAACAGAGAGAGAGAAAAGAGAGAGATAGAGAGAGCTCTAGAGAAATTTGAGGGAAAATTGGAAGAAGAGGGGGATTATCAAAGTAATTTGCTATCTTCTAACAAAGCTAAACAAGTAATTGAAGGTATAATTTGAATTTTTAAAGTTTAGTTTTGTTTTATTTTAAAATTTCTCTGTGTTTGAGTTCCATGAATAATTAGTTGAAGATATAGGTTAAACATGTTAATTTGTTCATATAAAATGTTTCTATATGTTTAGTATGTGATTTAAAGTTGTTAAATTCATGAAAACATGATATATGTGAAGAAATCATGTTTACAGTAAGTTATAATGATATATGTATGATATGGTTTATTTTAGAATAAAAATTGATAATCAATTTATAATATAAAGTGTAAATTGACCTTTAATTTTGTAAATATATGAAGAAACGAAAACAATGGGTTATAAACAAGTTGTTTTGGTTGAAAAACGAATTTACAGTAATCTATTTCGCTAAGAATGTCTAAAAGTAAAGAAATAGCAAGAACAACGAATTTAGATGTTTTAATTTGGTGTTTATATTATTTATATGGTTAGAAACATGTTAGAAATATTAAGTTATGTTTCTGCAAAGTTTATGTATTTTATATGTGCTAAATTTGTTGTTAGAAAGGAGCTTTTAGGCTAATTTGGCTTTGTTCTGTGTTCTTCGCGAACACTGTCTGCGTGCAACTGTGTCGTGGTGCCGCAGCGCCAGTTCTGTGAAGAAACTGGGTGCTGCAGCGCCACTCAGTACCTGTTGACGAGTATGGACGCTGCAGCGCTAGTTTAATGAGTAAACAGAAGCACTGCAGTGCTGGTTACCAGTGCAAACTGGGGCGCTGCAGCGCCAGTTAGCAGTTTGACCCAGAAATTTGATTTTTAATTATACAATTCTATAATTGTTAATAAAGTGTAATGTTACGACTAGTAAAATGTAATTTATCATATTGTGGTGTAAAAGTACCAAATATGAAAAGTATTATTAGTAATTATTGTGTTAAAAGTGTGGTTTAATTTTGTGGTTAAACTTAAAGAACTAAGAGGTGTAAATTAAATAGATATTCAGGTAACTAATTATGTCATGATGACACGTGTATAGGATATTTGGGAACATTAGTTATAACAGTTTAGCTTACTAAAAGTAGTATGCATACAAGCCAATCATGTATGATGATAAAGCATATATTTTGTAATCAATCTTATTTATTTATTAATAAAAGAATTATTTATTAAATGTATTTAATTTTCTACATGGTGTTGTTTTAATAATATGTGATAAATTCATAGTTTTAAATAATGCTTTTAGAATCATGATGAAATCATGCTAATGAGATCTAAATTCTTAGATAGCTTAAAACTAAAATGTTCTCAATCAATGGATTACTAAAAAGGGGATTAGTGAATTTGGATAGATTGGTACATACGTTACTTGCTCATTGGATGAGAATGATTGATCTCATGATCATTTGTGTGGAGACACTAAAGCAATTATGTAGGTGCTTATTGGAGAATAAGTTCACTGAACGTGACTAGCTACGGAATACCTAATAGAGTTTTACTTGCCTATCAATAGGAATTCCTGTAGTGATAGTATCTTATGTATAGTGAATTATATTTTGACTTATTCGTTAAGACCCTTAGGGTATATCAAATTGTATGCTTGGGTGTAATAAGTTATATATGGAGATAATGAATTACTAATAAAGAATCTACCACTTCTAGTAAAAGAAGAGAAATGTCATATATGATTCGAGTTGTGCATTTGGGAAATACATATAATTAAATAAAATAAGACATGACAGTCATTACATGTCTTATATTTAATTAGGACATTATATGATGGAAAGATTAAATTTTATGGTAACTATTTACTTAAAGGTTCTTTTATGATTAATGTTGAAATCTATATTATCTGAAAAGTCGTTGATCGCTAGGGAGGCTTATCCCTATTGTAGAATAAATATTATTTATTTAAATAAATTAATAGTTTAATTTATTTATTTAAATAAGATTAGAATTGTTCTAATTGATTTATTCACAACCGGTTTAATATGAAGAACCTAAAGGGTCACACCATAAAAGGAAGAATAATTATTTAAGAAGTTAATGGCATAATCGTAATAATATATTAAATACATTTAATTTAATCTATGGTAATAGAGTAAATTAAATACCTTAATATTTATTATTTAATATTTTAGAAATATTAAATATAAATTAATAAGAGGTGTCTTATTAATATTATTACAATGATTATTAATTTTAATTTCTAAAAGAGTTTAGGAATTAATTTAATATAAGTACTCTCATTTATTCCTAATAAGATTAGGAGGCAAATTAATTAAAAAAATTTAATTAATTATCCCTAATTAGATTAGGGAGCCTATTTAATTAAAGGACTTTAATTAAGTAAATAATACCTTATTATATTAAATAGGGTTACCTGATATCTTTATTGTGACGCCCCCAAAATAGGTATACATCACTCATTCTGAGTCGCCAAATACATGGTACAAAATTTAAATACAACTTCCTTATACAATACGACAAAAACGTAGCTAAGAGTTTTTACACGAATACTGTCTAGCAGACAGTATCCAAACTCAAATGGAGTCCTCATTACAATTATTATCACACTATTTTATAAACTAGTGATGACTACTACAGCCACCATCTCGGACCGTCACTCCATTCCCCGACTAGTCCCGGCTACGTTCTCATTTCCTGAAGAGAACAATGAAAGCAAAATGGTGAGCTCAACTAGCCCAGTAAGAAATATTATGACTAAGATAATGCAGAATAAATTATCGTTAGCCTTCAACAGTGTTAAATTGATAGAATACAATAAACAACAAGTTTAACTGCAGCGGAACAAGCAATCCATTAGAAGAGTCAAGTAGAGCATGATATCTACTATCTTCTATGATTTAAAAAGTTTATCATAAATTATATCGTTGAGACTCAGCTCAATAATCCACATCACTGAATTATCCATGCATTACGGGCCAAGGATATTCATTAGTATCACGTCCACGAATTATCCATGCACTACGGGCCAAGGATATTCGTGTAATCACCAATGGTCATGATCACGCCAACAACTGTCCATCAATGCATTACGGGCCAATGAGGACTTTTATCACATCATTTGTAATATTACATGTCATGATTATACCGAATAATCTCTGGTCATAATCATACCAATCAATAGTCCATTTATGCAGTACGGGCCAAAGATGACTTTCATAATAATATAAGCACGAGGATGATGACAATAATATAAGAATTCAATTAAATGAAAGCAAAGGATAAATTTTAAAAATTTATAATTCAATTTATCCGGAATTCAATAATGTCCAAATTGTCAACATGATACTGCTTTATGGAGTAAAATTCAAGAATAATATTGTATCAAAAATGATTTGGACCGAAAAGAAATCAATTTTTGTCATGAATAGTACCTGAGTGAATAGTACCTTATGAATAGTACTTCAGGAATAGTATCCCAGGAATAGTACCCGTGCATGAAAAGATTAAAAATTATCAAGAATGCTCAGAATAATATTTTCATAAAAAGATACTAGATGAAGCGCAAATTTCAAAAATATTCTACTAATTTCAAAGAGTATAGAAGCCATACTTTAGCAAAATGAGTGTAGAATTCAGAATCTGAAACGAAATAATATTACTTACATACTACAGAGTAAGGAAGAAAATATTATTTCTTACGAATATTGAACAAAAATAATATTCCTTACCTTAAAAAGGAGAGTATTTCTGACTGGTAGGGCGGAGATATTCTTAAAGAAAACTTGTACTATTTTCAACACTTAAAGCTTCCGAAAATTCGAAAGAAATACGCTCAATATTATAGAAGAAGAATTTTCTGATTCTGGTGTGATTTTTAATTCTAAACTAAGCATCCTATTTATAGGAGAATGGAAGGATACTATTTAGGAAAAATCACGGACTAAAGAGTAAAATTCGAACAATTTCACGGGCGAGAATCAAATTTTCACATAATTTAATATGCAAATACTATGCAGACACTATGCAAATACTATGCAGACACTATGCAAATACTATGCATAATAAAATATAATATATTCTATTTTACAAAAAAAACAAAACTTGATATATATATATATATATATATATATATATATATATATATATATATATATATATAACTCCCTCCATTCCACGCCATTTCCCTCCCCCCCCCCCATTTTTGCTCCTGACAACATCCCCCCCTCCCCCACCAATTTTTTAATATATATATTGTAGACACTCAAAATTTCATTTTCCTGTTACTAACTATGCAGGAGGACAAAAGCATCTTTTTCACACTCCAGAGATAACCTTAGAGGACCACAACATCAATTCCAACCCTGAAGATAGCCCCGGGAGATCCAGTTCCAACCCCGTAGATAACCAAGGGAAAATCATTTCCAACCCTGGAGATAACCCCAGGGGATCAAGTTCAAAGCCAGGAGATAACTCCAGGAGGTCAAGACAATCTCAGAGATAACCCTGAGGACGGTCAAAGTCAATAGCAGGCCAACCTCAGAGATAACCTTGAGAAAAGACTGCTACAAACTGTGCGAAAACCGGAGATAACCCCGGGAGGGGCAAAATGGTTATTTTGCCAACTCAACTTCAACTCAAATCAAATACACTCATTTCAACTCAAATTTCTTCAAAAGAAGTCCCACAAGAACCATATCTTAACTTCCGAGTACAAACTACGCAAAACGGCTTAACAGACTGCTTAACGAAAACCCGAAAATGCCATTTCGATCATGGACCCATCTTTCTGAAGTCAGAAAAGGTCAAATCCTATGTCATTGCGTAGCTCTCAAAAATAGCTTTCTGGAATGGTATGACACGCTTCCATCGGACTCTCAAAATGAAAGTTATGAAGGTTCGAACGAATAACGTGTTGTCCGAGTGCACGTACTTCGAGACGATAGGACCCACATTGCCCGGGGCACCCCGGGCAGCCGCAGGTACAACCGCAGCTATCACAGGTACATCTGCGGCTCCCCCCTCTATAAATAGAGGGCTTGGGGTGGCCATTTTCAAGAAGAAAAAGGCGAGTAAGCCCTGCCCAATTTACTCTATACACACTATAAATTGAGTGCTTTCTCATTTCAAACACTTGTGAGTTTATATTTGGCTACTTTTTTACCGGTGGGAACCAAGTTTTCACCCATTTAAAGCTATTGAAGTCTGCTTTGGCAGTCCACTGTAAGCCTTCTTACGTTACTTAAAGCCTTTTCTACATTTCTTGCATACATAGTTATTCACGTTGAGAGTCGTGTTGTGTGCGTAAGCCCAGATTTCGGTCTGTGGCATTTTATTTTCTTTTGTATATATATATATATATATATATATATATATATATATATATATATATATATATATATATAGTCCGGATCTTAAGCTCACTCCTTATTCAACTCACCCGAGCTCACCCCCCTTTAGCGACGGATCCGGCGACGGTTCGGTCATACAACCGTCGTTACTTTTAGCGACAAACAACATATAGCGTCGCTAAAAGTATAGAAGACGGTTGTATGACTGAATCATCACCGGGTCCGTCGCTAAAGGGGGGTGAGCTCGGGTGAGTTAGATAAGTGGTGAGCTTAAGATCCGGACCGTATATATATATATATATATATATATATATATATATATATATATATATATATATATATATATATATATATATTTATATTTCGTCCTGACTGGAGTTTCCTTCGTGGCAGTTGGTCGTCTTTATATATATATTTACATTTACATCCTGCCTGGAGTTTCCTTCATGGCGGTTGATCGTCTCTATATATATATTTATCGCTTTTATATATATTTATATTTTTGCCCCACCTGGAGTTTACTTCGTGGCGGTGGCTCGTTCATATATATATATATATATATATATATATATATATATATATATATATATATATATATATATATATATATATATCTGTCTACAACTTTTATATATATAACTGTTTACAGCTTTCATAAAACTGCTACATCATGTGAGCCTAGGAATCATGTGATCACAGATCCGGTCTCCTGAATCTAGATTCGGTTCCCGTGATGGACATTTTCAACTGTACATGGCTTGTAAATTATTCACGGTGTTTGAATTTCCTTAGACGGCTTTCATTCCCACAAGGAGTTCGGCACTGCTATGTATCTTATTTTCTCGAAGATGCTTCGCATCTCGAAAAAAAATAAAAGTTATCCAGCCGAACACATAATAAAATGGAAGTATCAAAGGCCTCAATTACTATTGAGCATAAGGGTTTGAAAAACCTCTTTTACAAAACATCATTGTTTTGTCTTGTTAAAACTGAACTTTTATACAAAATTCAAACCCTTTGTATATAGGTGCAAACGAGGCATAACACTACTTCCAGATAATTACACATTGACCCACACACACACACACACATTCAGATAACAGTTTAATTGAAAAGTGGCGGTCACAGTGGTAACACGAATGTCGGGGGGTGCCTAACACCTTCCCTCCGCATAATCAAGCCCCCAGACCCTAACGAATCTCGGTTTCACAAACCAGTCAAATAGTGTCACATCACTTGGTCAATGTGCAAACCTTTTCTTGGTTGAGTTGGTGCAACCATTTAAAAATACCAACTGGCGACTCTTACAGTCCAATCGTCGACATATACATGTCGGACATTTTTACAACTTATTTTTTCAAACAAATCTCACCTAACATCAGAACACCAAAAGGCAATAACAGAAAAGGGATAAATAAAAATCCCTACGTCGACAGGTGACGACTCTGCTGGGGGTATCTAGTAAAAGGGCTTAAGCCGCTATTACAAACTTTTCAAAACTTTTACCTGCTTGTGTGTGGATGTTGCATTTACATTTGAATGAATGTGTAGTAATGCATTTACTTCCTGCACTTAGTGCTTCGCACCATATCTGCATGTGATATTAGTGTTTCGCACATGTCATCATTTCCATACGATGAGACGCAATGTATGTGAATGTATGTTGTGTGGTCCTTTCACCAGGAGGCTATCCTGTCGGTGTTTGATTACTGGGTTCGTAGGGAGACTAATTCCAACGAGGCTCAGGAAAGTCACCACCCAGATTCGCTCCAGTTGAAAGACCAGATTAACTTCCTGTCGAGTAAATTGCGATGATCTGGGAACCTTCATGCCAAAAAGCCGCGAGAGTAGCCTAAGATAGATCAACCTCTGATAAACCAAACGCGGAGGGAAGTCTCTTCATACCTTCCCATTTCAATTACTTGTAATTTCAATTACTTGTAACTTCTTTTCCATGTCAAGCTCAATGTAATGGAAAATATGAAGGAATATGTGTACATGCATTCCCTTTTATATTGAAACTTGACATGATATCTTGTCATACAAACACCTAACATCAATTTTACAGGATAATACTCCTAAAACGGACACATCACATAGCATGTAACATTTTCACATTCCCTAAGACTAAACTACATAAGTCTTTTTGTAGGGAAGCAATTGGTCATGTTTCCTGTTCAAAGTCTAAAAAGGCATTAAGCCCACAGTCAGACATGGCTACAAGTGCCCCACTTAATCCTACTCCTGTTTCCCATGAGGAGTTCGAAGGATTAAGGAATCAAATAGCAGAATTGGTTGTCTTTCTAAAAGAACAAAGTAAAAACACTCGGGGCTAGACAATGCCTACTCAACCAGAGTCATTCACACCAGGGGGTAGTCAGAGTATTGGCAAAAAGATGGAAACCCAGATACCTGAACCTCATTTCAATAAAGGAACCAACAAAACCCCTGAAATCACAAAACTCAGGGATGATCGAGAAACTTGGATATAAGAAAGAAAGTCCAGCAAATGGAGGAAACCATCCGGTCAATCAAAGGGACTGGAAACTATGGAAGTGTCACCTATTCAGATCTCAGCATATTCCCAAGGGCTCGATATGCTGACAAATTCAAAATCCCAAAGTTTGAAAAGTACAATGGGGCAGGCGATCCCTATACGCACCTAAAAGTGTACATTGGCGAACTGGGGTCTTATGTTGAAGATGAAAGCCTCAAAATGTAACCTTTTCAAACGAGACTCACTGGAGAGGCTAAAGCCTGGTATGCCCGACTTGACAATGCCAAAATCCACAACTGCGAAGAATTGGCCCACACCTTTTTAAATCAGTACAGTTTTCAGTCACAAATGGCACCAGATCGATATCAAGTGACTAAAGTCAAAAAGCAAAGTACTGAATCTTTTCAAGAATATTCCCAAAGGTGGAGACATCTAGCAGCGCAAATCATTCCATCAATGACAGAAACTGAGATGGTAATGAAGTTTTTTGATATCCAAGAAGCTCCTTACTATGAGAGGATCCTAGCAGGCATAGGAAAACCATTCTCAGAAATGATCAAACACGGTGAAATGGTAGAGATGAGCCTGAAGGCAAGAAAGATTAAAGACTTCACTGCCTTGGAAGCAGTAGCCAAACATATACAGACTGGAAAGTATGCGAGCGATCCCAAGGGGGTACCTAATAAAGGCAATAAAGATGTATCCCTTGTTGTACAGGGGCAAGCTAGGAGACCAAACTACAGTCCCCCCATTTGTAAAAAGCAAGAAAATCTGCCATCTCAACAACAGGTTGAATTCAACCAATGCCAGGATAGAAAAAGAAAATTTGAAAGAACGAAAAATCGGGTGTTCACTCCACTAGGCGATTCCCTTGAAAATGTATTGGCGATATTAATAGATCACAAGAAAATTATCGAATTAGCTCCACCTCTAGAACCAGGGAGCAAAAGATATAATTCGAGCCAGAGATGTGCTTACCACTCAGGGTCTCCAGAACAAGATACACAAGATTATTGGTCCTTAAAGTGTAAGCTTCAAAATCTGATCGAAAGTGGCAGTATTGTGATCCAACAACCTGATCAACAAAAAGTCGACACCAACCTTCCATTGCAGCATGATACGGAGGAAGTAAACATGATCGGGTCAGGAAGCGCTGAAATGTATCCAAATCGTAAGTACATACGAAGGGTGGAGGAATACCCCCAAAGGCACAGAACAAATATCCTAGATTGGGAAAACTCGGAGGAGGGTATGACAGTAATGAAAATATTAGAGGCGATCCAGAATCAAGTAAATCTGCTGGCTAAGCTGATAGCTTTAGGAAACGAGGCGGTTTTTCACTCAACTATCAGAAAGCCAAGAGAAAAAGGAGGTTAACCATAATGCAAGTCAATATCTCTCCATGATGAGCCAGCTAAATGAAGAATATCAAAGCAAGCTGAAAGTACAAGAAAAGGGGGATGATAAAATTGCTAGAAGATCTCGTCAGCGGAAAAATCGCTTGGGGGAATGCGATTTCTCAAAGAAGAAAGATCAAACAACCTCCACAAGAGCCCGAAAATTCAGCCCTCTAAGCAAATTAAATGAAGAAATGATACATTTTCTGATAAGCGAAGGAAGGATTATTGAGTTGCTGCCTCCTCTAAATTCCAAGATAAAGAGTTATAATTCCACCAAGATGTGTCTATACCATTCTAACTCACCTGATCATGCGATTGAGGAATGTTGGTCTTTCCGACATAAAATCCAGAATCTCATTCAAAATGGAGAGCTGGAGATAGAATTCCCCATGACCAAAAAATATGAAAGGGAAATAAAAAGCTTAAGATGTCCCCTCGAGACAGGCAGTTCAAATGAGGTGAAGGCTATGAGCTCTAATTCTGGCAGAACACAAGGTGGACTGATCCCAATGCTAGGAATGACAGAGGAGACAAAGGAATCCCCAAAAGGGATTCCTCCGCCAACATCAAACATCCTATGGTTCAAAGATATCAACCACGTTCCTGATTTTATCACCTTGGATGATGAGGAGGAAATACTAATCCTTTCCTAGGAAGGAAAAGGCAAAAAGGAAAGTTCCTTGCAAGAAATGCAACAATAGTTTGAGGGAGATTTCATGGTCGAATCCTCTCAAGCCCAAGAAAAAGGTGAAGGAACAGATGAAGAAAAAGGTGGTGATGTTGTCGGGGAAACCAACCCATCAAAGAATCAGGAGTTCATACCTTTGTGCGATGGGTCCAGTTCAAGCGTCCCTGAGGAATGTACTGAATCAAGAACCGATCAAGTTATGGCTATAAGTGAAGATATTCATAATCAAGAGGTAACCTCTATCGCGAGCCTTAAAGGCAACATAACCACTGATAACTGGACTATCAGGCATCAGCTAGCCAAGAAGATGTAGATCCAGAGGATAAAGTGGGGAGTTCCAAGAGATGTTGGGATGACATCACTTTCTTCGCAATATGCCTTTTATTTTCCATGCATGTAAATATCCAAAAAAAAAAGAAAAAAACAAAAAAACAAAAAAAAAAAAAAAAAAACAAAAACATTTCTACACCCTTCTCACCACTTACAACTTTAAACCTTTTCACGCTAGGTTGGAACTACGCAGACCTGATCTCCCCTCATCAATGGCAGTACGTAGACAGCCATGTACGGTGCGGTCTAACCACTACAAAAATCGAAAAACCCCTTCAACCAAGCTCAAACTCCAATAAATATTTTTAGCCTTTCAAACTAATGCCTAAACTATGAAAGACCTGATCTCTCCTCATCAATGGGAGCACGTAGGCAGCCATTTATGGTGCGGTCAAATAAAAAAAAATCCAAAAACCCTAAAGAAACACTTCTCAAACTGTTTATCTTATCAAGCAGGAACTACGTAGACCTGATCTCCCGCACATACAGGAGTACGTAGGCAGCCATCAGTGGTGCGGTCGGACCCTCAAAAGAAATATCCAAGCCCAAACATCAATCCCAAGACACTAAAGAACAACCCTCCAAGTCAGTGACCCATGTTGAGAAGACCCAACAACACTTCAATGTCATTCCATCAAATCTGGCACAAATCCCAGAAAGGAAGAAATAGTGATACATTAAGACAACCAACAGCGAGGACCTTCAAAGAGCCGACACCCTCAATCACAAGTCTTCATCAAATCAAAAGAAAACCATCAACGCCGATTGTGAGAACAAGTCAGGAACAATGATTGAGGGCATCAATGCCCAAATCCACTACCTGTTCACCATCTGGTATAGAAGTAAAAGCCTCTTGCGATCTCGACATCTTAGCAGCTCATCTGTCAAAGCAACTATCCCAGACAACAAGCAAGGCTAAGGCAATTTCAAAATTGGCGATAACCCGATATTAGAACCCTTACAACAAGACTGGGGCAATCTCAGAAATAGCGATAACTCAACACTGGGGCATTTATCAACTATCCTAAAGAGGAAAATGCGCCAGTCAGCACCATCAGCATAATACATCATCATTAGAGCTTTCCTCACATCATCTCACTGGCGATTTGGATATTACTCACTTATGACTTCATCAACAAAGAGAGTTTCTCATATGAATCCTCGGCATCAAATGCGAAAGAACTGGGGCATTGTCCAATTCCAAGAAATAGAAGGAGCTTAAGGCGGGATCAAGCCTCTCGTCAAAAGAAAGGGGAGAGCTCCTGAAAGATATCATGGCTACATGAGCTTGCCCCTACAGAAGAAGGAGAAATTTCTCAAAAAAGTCCTTAACTCAAGAGTAGAAGGCCAACGACGAAAGGTCTAGCGAATGAAATCCTCATCATTAAATGTGTCAACTGGCTTCAAGTCCTCATAAGTCGAGGCCTTTACACCGAAGTTTAAATCTAGGCAGCGAAAGAATGAGTTGCACCCTCTAGGGATGTTAGCGGCATTCAAGTCATCAGTTCAACCGGGTTGCGAATCAAACGCTCAAGGAAATGGGAAACAAGCACCCAACAGCGAAAGAAAACTCTAAATTACCTCAAAAAGAGTGAGCGTAACATCAGGTAGAGTCTGGAGAAGTAAACCTTGGAATATTACTTCAGCGAAGGTATCGGATGATCTGGTATTCTAAACCATTGGCATCAATTTAGTGACATATTGAAACAGTTTGGTGATGTCAGTGTAGTCAACTACTAGCAGGGTAGGCACCGTTGTCAAACTATAATCAGGGTAGGCGCCGTTGTAAACTACCAGCGTATGCATCGGAAAGGTCCGGTGATTTAAGAACGTCATCCCCAATAGAGATGTAGAAAACATCTCAACTTATCTTCATCAAACAAGCATCGACAACACTGATAAAAAGCCAAACCATTGGAATCAACACCAGCATAGGCATCAGCAATGATCGAGAAAGGTAAAATAGTTTACAAAAAACATTTTAACATTCATCATATCATTCATTACATTACGATTTGCGATATGTAAAATGCGATGTGCGAGTTGCGAAGTGCGATTAGCCAAATGCGAAAAGCGAAGTGCGAAGTGCGAAATGTGATGTGCGATTTGCAAACAGCAATTTGCAAAAATATTTTAACATTCATCATAACATTCATTACATTGTGATTTGCATCATTAGAAATACCTTGTAATATTTCAAGTGTCTAGTAATCTTTATCATGTCCATTCCATTGTATTACATGAACATGATAAAGAGGGGCATCTGTAGACACTCAAAATTTTGTTTTCCTGTTACTAACTATACAGGAGGACAAAATCATCTTTTTCACACTCCAGAGATAACCTTGGAGGACCACAAAATCAATTCCAACCCCAGAGATAGCCCTGGGAGATCCAGTTTCCAACCCCGGAGATAACCCTAAGAAAATCAATTCTAACCCTGGAGATAACCTCGGGGGATCAAGTTTAAAGCCTGGAGATAATCGCAGGAGGTCAAGACAACCTCAGAGATAACCCTGAGGATTGTCAAAGTCAACAGCAGGCCATGAGGCATAGGCTATAACTTTCCCATGTTGCATGAGAACACATCCTAACCCTTTGCCTGAAGCATCGCTATAGATAACAAATCCATCCGTACCAGATGGTATTGCCAGAACAGGTGCCGAAATGAGTCTCCTCTTGAGCTCTTGGAAACTCTTCTCGCATTCCTCGCTCCATACGAATTTTGTATCTTTCCGAGTCAGCTGAGTTAATGGAGTAGCGATTCGAGAAAATCCTTCCACGAATCTCCGATAATAACCAGCTAAGCCCAGAAAGCTGCGTACTTCGGTCACCGACTTCGGTTGCTCCCAACTTTGTATGGCTTCAATCTTTGTCGGGTCAATAGATACTCCATGTTTTGACACCACGTGCCCAAGGAATGCTACTTCCTCAAGCCAGAACTCGCATTTCTTCAGCTTGGCATATAGCTTATTTTTACGAAGCCTTTCAAGTATCAGCTTCAAATGGTGCTCATGATCTTCACGGCTTTTGGAATAGATGAGGATGTCATCAATAAAGACAACAACGAACTCATCCAAATATTCTTTGAATACTCTGTTCATCATATCTATGAAAGCAGCTGGAGCATTAGTCAATCCGAAAGACATGACTAAGAATTCATAATGCTCGCACCGAGTTTTGAAGGCAGTCTTTGGAATATCCTCAGTTTTAATCTTCAGCTGATGATATCCAGAACGAAGGTCGATCTTTGAAAAGAATTGTGCTCCTTGTAACTGGTCGAACAGGTCATCAATGCGAGGTAACGGATACCTATTCTTGATGGTGACATGATTCAATTCTCGGTAGTCAATACAAAGTTGCATACTCCCGTCTTTCTTCTTTACAAATAAAACAGGAGCACCCCAAGAAGATGTACTAGGACGAATGAAACCGATGTCTAATAACTCCTGTAGTTGGACTTTTAACTTCTGAAGTTCAATAGGAGCCATTCGATATGGGGTTTTAAAAATGGGTTTTGTATCCGGTTCAAGGTCAATAAAGAATTCAACATCACGTTTTAGGGGTAGACCGAGAAGTTCTTCTGGAAATACATCAGGAAATTCTCTAACAACAGAAATATTATTCAAATCTGACTTGTCTTTGTTCAAATCCATAACATGGGCTAAGAAAGCTTGACATCCGTTTTTCAATAAACGAATAGCTTTGTGGCTTGATATGACAGTGACTAATTTTAGTAGTTTAGTTGTTTGAATTCGTATGACAGGTTGGCTAGGAATATAAAAACTAACAACCTTACGAAAATAATCAATTTTAGCATGATGAGTGGTTAACCAATCAATTCCTAAAATCACATCAAAAGCAAGTATTTTTAAAGAGATAAGATCAACAGGTAATGTGATAGTGCCAACTTGGATCATGCAAGATTTATAAACTGTAGATGTAACGAAGGTTTCACCCAACGGAGTTTCAACAGATAAGACAAAGTCCAATTTCTCCGGAGTTAAGTTTAAACGTTGAGCACAAGTAGGAGAGATAAAAGAATGGGTAGAACCGGTATCTAGTAAGGTATAAACTTCGCAAGAGTTTATGATAAGCTTACCCGTGATCACCTCGTTTGAGTTTCTCGCATTTTGTGCCGTCACGACAAACGCCCTTCCAGGAACCACCGACTTTGACTTGTCCGGGACAGCCTTTGGAGTCACCATCCCTGTTGAACTTGGTTTTGTGACTAGACAATCTCTAGCTATATGACCTTCTTTTCCACAGTTATAACACACCTTGGATTGTTGTGGGCAGTTTGGGCTGATGTGCCCCTCTTTCCCGCATTTGTAACAAACAATCGGTGCTCGTTCTCCTCCCCTAAAACATTTTATATTTGTGCTGACGTCTTCACGTTATCATTGTTGTACCTTCTCTTTTTGAAATCTCCTCCCGACTCGCTCCTTCTATTATCACGGCCACGATTACCACCAGAGTGGTTACTGCTTTTGTCCGAATGTTTTTCCCCCTGCTGGTTTTCATTGCTCCGATGACTGTCGCCACCGGTATGACCTTGGTTGTGGTCCCTTGGTTGAACATACTCATTATCTCGCTCTAATAATTGAGCCCTGTTTACAACATCTGAATATAAAGAAAATTTATTAGAGATAAGATATTTCTGAATCTCGGGCTTTAGACCTCTCAGAAACATCCTCGTCATTCGTTCCTCATTCTCGACCAAATGAGGTGCAAATCTGGATAACTCTGCAAACTTCACCTCGTACTGGGACACCGTCATGTTGTTTTGTTCCAGTCTGATAAACTCCACCTCCTTCATATGACGAATACTTTCAGGAAAGTACTTGTCATTAAATAGTTTCTGAAACGTTTCCCAAGACATACTGAGTGCGGTCGGCTGGGTACGCTTCACAGACTCCCACCAGTAGTCTGCCTCACCGCGGAACATAAAGGTGGCGAATGGAACCTTATGTTCCTCTGTGCATCCCAAGACATCGAATATCTTGGTAATTTGCTTAACCCACGTTTCCGCCATGATCGGATCCGGCTTTCCCTTAAATTCTGGTGGTCCCAACTCCTTGAACTGCTTGGCTGTGACAAGCCGCGCATTGCTAGCATTTTCACCCGTATTTTGTGCATGAGTCTCCCTCGTCTGGTTTTGCATGAACTGCAAAAAGCTCCTAAATATTCCATCATTCATCGTTTGCTCTGTAGTGTTGTTTACAGGAGGAATATTGCCTTCCTGTTGCACGTTCTCCTGGTTTGTGACTAAAGGTTGTTCCACAGTTTCATATACTCCATTGTTAACGTTCTCAGCAGCCATTCTTAAATACTTCCATAAAACAAGGGTTAATTAAATAATTAACATATCACTTAATATCCCTATATTATAACCGACCAACAAATAAGCTTAGGTATGACACACTAGCGAATGATTTACTCATCTCTCCTCTCCTAGTTCTATTCTCCGATCTCCGCTAGAGACCATATCCCTAAGCTCTGATACCAACTGTGACGCCCCCAAAATAGGTATACAACACCCATTCTGAGTCGCCAAATACATGGTACAGAAAGCAAACTACAACTTCAATAATACAATTGTTGTGCAAAATACGACGACACATACTGTGAGTTTGAATACAAATATAGTCTAATAGAGATTATATAAACTCAAAAGGAGTCCTTATTACAATTATTGATATACTATTTTACAAAATAGTGAGGACTACTAATACATTTATCCTGAACCATCACTCCATACCCCGGCTAGTTCCTGCTATGTTCTCACCTCCTGGGAAGAAAAATAGAACAAAAAGGAAAAGGGTGAGCTCAACTAGCCCAGTAAAGAATATTATGACTAAGATAATATACAACAATTTATCATTAGTCTTCAACAGGAAAAAATCTGATAGAATATAATAGACAACAAGTTTTAGATCAACAAATGCAGCGAAAACAGCAATCCATTAGAAGAATCACGTAGAGAATGAGTTCTACTACCTTCTAAGATTTAAAAGTCCATCATCAATATTTTATCCCTGTAACAACAATCAATATTCATTTTTGCACTACAGGCCATTTATATTCATTTACAGAATGTCTACCACTCAATAAACAGAAGAAGAAAATACGCAACAACTAGCCAACGACTTTGAAAAAACTAACCAAAAGCATACTGCTTTTAAAAACCAAAGAATGGTTTGCAGAAAAGTTTGACAAACAATTTGCAGGAAATTTCTTCACCAATCAACATAGGAAATAAAAAAAGTATACTGCTTTTGAATAATGAATACGAATACAATTCGATTACTCCATCTTTTAGTCACATGCTTATATATATATATATATATATATATATATATATATATATATATATATATATATATATATATATATATATTATAAAATAATTATAATATATGAATGCATATTTATCGAAGAAAATAAGTGCCAACTTTCAACAAATAATTCCTGCAGAATTTCTTCAATTATATCCACATAAAATAAATATTTCCTTATCATATAAATCAATAAATTAATTATTCACAAATAATATTACAGAATCACAATTATGACAACCAGGCCATTCCCAGGAAAGAGGGGGCTTTCCAATAAGAATTTTTCCTTACTGGCTAGCAATTAGGTGATCAAACCTCTCCTTAGACAGAACTTTCTAGACATTGCCAATAATGTTATCTAATAATATTATTCAAATAATATGAATTATTGATCTGATAATGAGAAATATTATGCAGTGATGATTATTGAAACAACAATAAAAAAAAATATCAACGCAACAATTATTGAAGCAATAAAATAAAATATTGAACAGTAATTACTGTAACAATTATTGAGTAGTGCCTTCTTACGTACTAATCAATAATTCAACAATACTGTGCAATACCGTGTGCTACTGTGCAACCACACGTATTACTGTATTTTAACCATCAGGTAATCCAACAGTGTTAACGGTAACAACTACGCCGTTATTTATAAAAACTCAAACTTTGTCGTTTTCTTCATCCGACAGTTATTCCGTTATGGGGCCCACAAATGACTGCGCCGTCGTACGGATATTCTCGACAAAAAGAATATTCTACAACTAAACGAATATTCCCCGACAACAATGATTATTTTATAACCACTTGCTTATTAAACAAAATTTGTACATTTCACCCATACCAAAGTATTATATCAATTAACACCTTATTATTCACAATAATAAATAGAAGAAATTTGATTTTATTTATAATAAGTTGGGGTCTTACAACATACTACTTTCATGTATGTCAATGCATTACTTTCCCTTTCTATAATAACCGTCCTCTCCGGCCCTGTTGCGAATGAATTCGGTTGAAACATCGAGATTTAACTATACATCTAATAATTCATTTGATTTGCAAGTGCTCCCACCAGCAAATTCACTAACTGTGGCACTGGGTTGGCGTTAGCTTCATTATTGTATGTATATTCCTCGGGGGTTTATTGACGTTATTGTCTTTTTCTATGTGGCATCTTACTATTTAAAATTTGCACTATTAGATCATCGTTCATTCACGTATTAAAACATTTAAGCTTATCACAACCACTTTTAATTAACACATGATACATCTTAATAAACAATGATCTGATATGAATGAATAGCTTTATGAAGTCCTTTAAAAGATCATAATGTACAAGGACTATGAATAGAAAGATCAAACTTGTTAAGTTAATTTTATAAAGTGTAATAGATAGGCTTGTCTGATCGAAAAGCACTTCGACAACCATCATAGTCTGCCAAGAGAGTTAAGGCAGAATTGTAGTTTATCAAGGCAGAATCATAGACTACACTTGGATTCATAGAAGCTGTCTGCTGAGCGCCTACCGAGCTAAAACAAGAATCGTAAGCTTCACTCGATATCGTGGAGTTTACAAGTCAAAATCGTAGTTTGACGAGCCAGCCAAGAGATTGCAAAAGCCAAGGCAGAATCCCAGTCTGTCAAAGAAAGTCACTCTCAAAATTGTAGAGACAGTCTGCCGAGTGTCTACTAACCCAAGTCAAGAATCACAAGCTTCACTCAAAATCGTGGAGTCTACAAATCTTCACCAATGAAAATCGTAGTTAGTTAAGTGCTCGCAATGCTAAAGTAGAATCGTAGAGCACTCTACGATTCTTGTGAGAACCCAGAATTTTACATAATTCAAAATTTTTGAATAATTTTTTTTTTATGAAAGTACTTGAATCATATAAGTGTATATGATAATTAAGTTAGATAGTTAATTTATTAACTAAGAAGTATACTTAATCATTTTCAAGTAAGAGTAATGAAAGTTATGTAAGAAATTAACATAGCTTGAATGTTAGCCTTGATTACTAAATTAAAAGGATTTGCAATCCTTAAGTAATTGATTATTGATATGAGTATGTATGTGTTTATAACTTATTAAGTCAATTTGTGATAATAAGTTAATAAACTAGGAGAAATATGTTAGGACATATGTGAATTAAGTACGTGATTGCGTAAATATGTATTTTATAATGTGTGTACATTTATTTTGTAAAGAGATGAAGAATAAAGTTATGTAACCTAATACATATATTATGTATGATAATTAAATAACCTAATGGGTTATAATTTAAGAGAATGATAGTATATAAAAGCATATACTAATCCTTAGAGATTTATTTTATACGTCTCCATTAATTAATTTTATAATCTAAGAATAGCAAGTCTAATTGGGTTATGAAATTAAAGATATATGAGTAAGAAAATAACTTACTAATGTGTGTAAGGGAACCCTTATTAAATAATGAGGAATGGATAAAAATTAATAAGTATAAACTATGTTGAATTTCAAGCCCAAAGAATTAGAATTTCTAGCCTTAGTAATTAATTGATTGACCCAACACTTAGCCCAATTGGGAGGGAACCTTTTGGACCATTAAGTAAGCTAAATGGAGCTTAAAAGATAATAAAAAGGAGCCCAAGAAGGCCATCATGGCCGAAAATATCATAGAGGAGAGAAAGGGGGGAGGCATGTAATCATTACACCACTTTGGTAGGTGAACAACTTTGCTTAGGTGTTAACTTTGGATGAAGCCAACACTTATAACCAATCTTGCAAGAAACATTTTGCTAAGGCTACAACCAACCACCAATGACTAAGAGAGAGAAGAATGAGAGATCTTGGAAAATTATATACATACATATATTATATTTTTTCCCCATTATAAATACCTCATTTAATTATCTAGCAAAAATTTTTCTTTACTTTTAACTCCTAGAGAGCTAAGAACAAAACAAAGTAAGAGAGAGAGAGAGTGCAAGAGGTTTCGGTCAAGAGAGAACAAGAGAGAGAGGGAGAGTTTTGTTAGTTTCCAAGTTCCATAATCTAAGTATTAGAAAGAAGAAGAAGAGGAATCAAGAGAAGGTATAAGAAATCCCTACTTTTATAGTTTAATTTCTCTTTGTGATGATTTGAGTTTTGATTTTTGTAAAACTATGATCTTGAGGCTTAAAACCTTAGATCTTGGTGTTTAAAAGTGTTTTATGTCTAGATCCAACTCTTTTGTAGATCAAAAGTGGAAGCTAAACTAAGAAATATGAGTTAGGTTTTTTAAAAGATAGAAAATCAAATTTTTCTTAGCTTTTGTTGTGTTTGATCTTATGATTGTTGATTATTTGGGGAATTAAACCATGGATCATGTTAGATCCATGAGTATATGAGTTATTTTGAGTTAATATGATGAGTTATGTTGGTTTTATGAGAGATCATGAAAGTTTTCATACAAAACATAAATAGTTGAAAAACAGATTTTTGAGAAAACAAAGTATGATATGGAAATGACCATATCTCTCATTCTACTTTGATTTTTTAAGTGTGGTCAAGTCTTAGAGTTAGATCTATGAGTTTTCTAACATCTCTAAGTGGAATCACTGAAAAAGGATTTGTAGATTTTCATGTGGAATGATTTTGGTAAAGGATGAAAAATAAGAAAATGCTTAAAAAGCTGTTGCCAAGAAATTGGAAGGGCTGTTTCGGCCACTTATTTAATGAGATAAAATCCGGCCTTTTGGGGGATGAAAATATATGGGATAAAGTAGGTTGTGTCCAAAAATGAGCTCATTCCGATTTAAATTGAGCAAGTTATGACTATTTCAATATTTGCGTTTTCCCGACAAAAATCGCTATAACCGGAGTTGTATAACTCCGATGGCCTTAAAATTTAAACTGTAAGCTCACGTTAACATGTGTAAGATTCCACCAAGAGTTGGGAATTTTTTGAGTTAAGTATGAGGTAGCTAATTTCTTAAGGAATTAACTAGAAATTGATTAAAAATACTTGAGGGAGTTGAAAAATTCCAGAAAAATACTTTTTGTGTATGGAATATATGTATATATGATTGGCCAAAAGATTAGAAAAAAATAAGTTGATTTCATATTTTCGTGAATAGTGTATTTCAGCTTCCCGAAATGAACATTTCAGGTTGCTGAAAAGGGAAACCAAAATGTCAGAAGTGAAGTCAGTTTTGTTTTAGCTTGCTGAAATAGAAACTGAAATGATATATTAAGTCTACTGAGTTCATAAATAGTTTGTCAAGTTATATTACGAACTTATAAATGAACGAGTAAGTGTTAAGTCTAAGATAGTATAGTGTACTCACTAATGATTGGTTATCTGATTTCATGTTAAATTGTTATGAGTAAGATATGTGATGCTAATTAAGAGATCGATTTTATCAATGATCGGTCTTACAAAAGAAGTTAACTTAAATTGCGTAGCAGTAGTCAACGAATCAGGCAAGTTCCTAACTCAACTTGAGTTACTATTTTTCAAGCATTGTAGTGAATAATTATTGATAGTTATTGTAAGACCCCGAATTTTATGAAATAAAAGTATTCAATTTTTCTTATAATTACTATTCAGTAAATGGTTAAATTGATAAATGTTAAAGTTAAGGGTGATATATGATTTTTTTCAAAATACACAAGTGGTTATAAAATAATCATTGTTGTCGGGGAATATTCGTTTGGTCGTGGAATATTTTTTCTGTCGGGGAATATTCGTACGACGGCGCAGCTATTTGTGGGCCCCATAACGAATAACTGTCGGATGAAGAAAACGACAAATTTGAGTTTTTACAAATAACGACGTAGTTGTTACCGTTAACACTGTTGGAATACCCGGTGGTTAAAATACAGTAATACGCGTTATTGCACAGTAGCACACGGTATTGAACAGTATTTTTTGAAATTATTGATTCTTACGTAAGAAGGCACTACTCAATAATTGTTACAGTAATTACTGTTCAATATTTTATTTTATTGATTCAATAATTGCTGCGTTGATATTTTATATTATTGTTGTTTCAATAATTGTCGTTGCACAGTATTTTCTATTATCAGATCAATAATTCATATTATTTGAATAATATTATTAGATAACATTATTGGCAATGTCTAGAAAGTTCTGTCTAAGGAGAGGTTTGGTCATCTAATTGCGCGCTAGTAAGGAGAAATCCTTATTGGAAAGCCCCCTCTTTCCTGGGAACGGCCTGGTTGTTATAAATGTGATTCTGTAATATTATTTGTGAATAATTAATTATTGATTCATATGATAAGGAAATATTTATTTTATGTGGATATAAATGAGGGATATATTTTTGTGGTTAAAAATGTAGGAGTTAATGTTGAGATTTTTATCAGTATTTTTGTCGGAATGGAGGTATTAAAAATCAGGGTTTTTGAGATATTTTGCGAGGGTTATAATTTTTAATCCGACCGTTGGATCGTGGTAATATTTGGATATGTTATACATATATAAGTTGAGTATATGTCTATAAATTTTGAACCGTTAAAAATAAACGTATGATTTATTATGAATTTTACGAGATGACTGGTTCAGAAATTGTTGAATTTTCGGAGTTTATCATTTTGGTAGAAAATTCTAGAATTGGTGGGCCCCACTTGTGGTTGGTGAAGAAATGTGCTGAATTATATTTCAAATGTGGTGGGTGAGAATAGTAGCAGTTAAAGCCATCAGGTTGCAGGTCAAACCTACCAAAATTTTCCTATAAATAGAGGGCTAAGTTAGAATTGAAAATCACACCAGAAACATAAGCTTTCTCTCTTTCTCTCTCTATATTATGAAGCATATTTTGTGAGTTTTTAGATACTTGGTGAGTTGCTATTCATCAGTGCAAGTTTCTTTCAGCATCATATCCGATATCCAGTCAGAAGTACTGCTCTTTTGAGGTAAGGGATAGTAAGGGATAGTAAGGGATATTAAGAGATTTTAAGGGTTGTTATGATTTTCAGTTTCGTAATTTTTCTGATCTTCAAAAATTTTGGAAAAATTTGAAATGATATTTTGATGAGTTTTCTTGATTGTGTCCAAAAATGGTGATTTTTGGATGTATAGATTGAGAGTTATGAATTTTATGAGAAAAGACTATTTTAGAAGTAACAGCTTATAATTCCTTGTGGTTAACTCCAAAATTGATGAAATTTTTATTGGGAGTACATGTATATGATAGAAGTATACTCTGTAAATTTCAGAATTTTTAGACAAAAGTACAATTTTTGATAAATGTCTAAATATTCGGCTATTTTGGCCATATGAAAAATAGTAAATGACTTTTAAAAATTCTGAGAAAAATATATGTTCACTATGGGACTATATTATGCTAAATCCCAGAAAAGAAATATTTTTGGAACTGATTTGGTATTTTTCATGAAAATGGTCTAGTTATGAGTAAATGAATTAAATATGTTTTGTAAAGAAAGAAAATTAGAAAATAGGATTTTATGGCTTGAGAATCCTATATGAGGTATATGCAGATTTTTGATGAGGGTTTTGGTTATTGATGATGAAATTGTAAGAGTTGTCATTTTATGATGATTAAATGCATTAATTAGTAAAGTGTAAATAATTTAAATAAATTGTTTATAAGCTTAAGAAATGTTATTCTTTCAATATCATTATACCGAAGTATTGGTATGAATTTTATTGTGGAATTTCTACCTTTTTGAGTCGGTGTTACTATTCACGAGTTACTATTCATGAGTTACTATTCACGAGTTACTATTCACGACAAAATTGGTTTCTTTTACTAACCAAATTATAGTTGATTTATGAATATTATTCTTGAGATTAAATCTATATGTTGATTATATTGATTTTATTATCATATATAACATTTTTATAACCCTGATGTTGAATTTCTCTTTCACTGGAGTGTAAAGATGGGTAGATTATTGGTATGATCATGACTAGGGTTCTCTTTGGCCTGTAGTGCAAAGTTGAATTGTGACTGGTATGATCATGACCATTGAATTTACAATTGAATATCTTTAGCTTAAGTGTAAAGATGAATTGATTAACATGGTTATAATTATGGTGTATATAAATTCTGAAATGATTATATATTTCTTTGAGATATGAATATATTTGGCCTGTAGTGCAAATATTAATTATTGAGGAATATCTTTGGCCTGTAGTGCAAAGATGAATTGTAGATGAATATCTTTGGCCAGTAATGCAAAGATGAACTGTTGATGAATATCTTTGGCCTGTAGTGCAAAGATGACTTGTTGATGAATATCTTTGGCCCGTAGTGCAAAGATGAAGTTATTAGTATGATTATGAACAGGAACTGTGATTTGGTATAACCATGATGTTTGATGTTTCAGGTGATGAAAATTATCTTCGTCCTAGATGAGAAGAGAAATTTAGAACTACAATTATGATTATGAGTTATTCATATGATTGTGGACCAGAATTGTTGATTGATGTTACAGGGATAAAACATTGTTGATGAATTTTTAATATGGAGAAGATAATAGACTTTATAGTCTATTTGACTCTTCTAATGGATTGCTCGTTCCGCTGCAACTATGGTTGAAATTTTTATCATTTACCATATGTTCTAAATCTCTGATTTATTATTGATGAAGGCTATTGATAATTTAATTATCTTTAGTCATGATATTCTTTACTGAGCTAGTTGTGCTCACCCTTTTGCTTCACAATTCCTTTCAGGTAATAAGAGTGTAGCTGGGTCGAGCGGGGGTAACAAGGGAATAGAACGGTGGTCATCATTTAGTAGTTATATTTGGTGAAGAAAATAGTGTGAGGCGAACCCAACGTTGGAAGGGTGTTTTGTCACTATCATACAAGATGTCTAATGACATACAACCTCGTGTCATCATAAGACAGGGTTGTGCTCATCCACTTGCTGAGTATATCTATGAACACTACCTATATAATCTTGGTGTTTGTTTGAAGTATAATTCTCAATTAGAGACAGTGGAGATAATGATAAGTCAAGAGAAGACTCACCATTGGGAAGAATATGATAGTAATCTTCTCGTTTTTCTTTGGGGTCTATTGGGTCAACCAAGGATAATTCTGTGGCCATATGATATCTATCATAACCTAGACGCGTGGCCTCCCATGTACGAAGGTTTCCTTGAGCACTTCCCAAAGATTCTAGTTTCTAAAACAGTTTTTGACTGTACCTTTATGTAAGGTACCTTTGTGAGGTGCTGATACATGATGGTGTCCAATGTCACATTTGGTATATATTTGTATCCAAACTCACAGCATATGTGTTGTTGTATTTTACACGACAATTGTTGTAATAAAGTTGTAGTTATTTTCTGTACCATGTATTTGACGACTCAGAATGGGTTGGGTGGAATGAACCTATTTTGGGGTTGTCACAGTTATTCACATCTATAATGATTATTGTAATTCGTACGTAGTGCAATTAATTCTTATTCTATTATTTGAATTGTTTATAAATTATGTCTCAGCTAATTGTTTTGGCGAGACTAATATTTATTAAAGCATGAAATGTTCTATTCATTATGAACTGAATTATTATTGGAAGATCTATGTCATTGGTTTCGGCTAGATTAGTATTGTTATTAATTATTGAAATCATAGTATTTCTTTGAAAGTAATTCAAACCATATTGTTGTGGTACGGACTCGTGATGTAAGACTGAGATGAACAAAATTTTAATGTCGTAAATCGACCTATGCGCTATTATTGAGTATTATGCATAATATAGGGTACAAAGGAGTTGGCTGCTCCAGGTACTTGCAGAAGAGTATAGTTTAGTTTTTATAACTAATTTATATTCTTGTGGAAATTTAGTTTTAATAACTAAATGATTCCTCTAGTAGTTCATGATCCTTTTGTGATCACTCAGCATGAAATCTGGGTATATCCCACTTTATTGAATATTGTTACAGTATTGTTAATTCTTCTTATTCAATTGAATATTATTGAATCTTTGAAAAAATTTTACTCTTTCATCTCTGATATGTTATTCAGTAGGAAATAGGAGAAAGTTTTATTATTGAGATTGAATTATTATTCAGCTATTTCGAAATCTTTTGATTATTGTTGAAGTTCCAAAGAAGCTAGACTCTTCTATTCATGATATATATATCATTTATTGTATATTTTAACTTGTTGGGCAAACTTGTTGCTCACCCTTGCTTAAATAAAATATTTCAGCTAATGCCGATGTAGCAGAAGGTTCTAATAGGGACAAAGGCAAAGGCAAGGCTCAAGAGTAGTTAATGTCAACTTTTAATGGTTATGTTTTATTATGTAATTATGTATGTAAACTTTTTGATTATATAAGGGTATACAAGTTATGTTAAGGTTAGTTAACCTGGGATATTGTTATAAGTTGTATTAAGGAATATTATGAATGATATTTTTCATTAATGAATGAGTAGTTAGATGTGTTATATATGATGGATCGTGAGCACCAAACTCAAGGTTAGGGAACCCGGATTTGGGGGCGTCACAATTCTCAACAGATAAACAATCCTGAAGTGTATACATAGATCTTATCCTTTGATAAGTGTAATCAAGTTTCAGAATGCAATATACTTGAAGAGTATCAGAAACCATTTCCGGAATGGCCTGCAAGCACATAGAAGATCAAAGTACCAACTCTACAGCAAGGCTGATAGAGAAGTGAAAAGCCATTCAGAAAGAGTCTCATCAGAAGATAACGATAGTAACATTAAGACAACGATCGTTGTGTTTATAAATCAGCAGAAGAATCTGATAAAGAAACTATAGAGATAATAGTAAATCTGCCACAGAGTAAGTAGAGGACAGATGAAGAGGATTTCAATGCTCAGCCTCACCATGTAGTATGATCAAGATATCATAAGGTTGAAAGTTAAGGAAACTGAGTATGACTAATCAAAAGAGACATGCAAACCAAAGTGCCAAAGCAGTTAGACGCCTTACGATTTTCAAAAACAAGCTACGACCAAGTAATTATAGAGTTCATGAAGGTCAGGATCAGAATCATTGTGAATGTCTAAACAAAGAAGACTGACATTCGAATGTTGTGAATTGAGGATCCCGATATGCTCTCACCAACATCCTTGACCTAAATTGAAGAGCCAAAAGGAAAAAGAAAGGTGAATACCTACCAGTCTGCTGAAAGTGACGTTTCAGAAGTGTTAGGTGAAAAAGCAAACTGATGTGTTAGGCAAGTCAAAAAGGAGTTATCACATCAGCCCATTATGTCAACATCAAAGATCTCAGAATATTTGACGCATTAAATGCTCAGAAGGAAACTCTTCAAATAGTTCTCAATTACTATGTTCCAACGAAAAGATGAAGGATGAACCTTTAAATGAGCTTAACGAAAAAAGGTCTCTGAGTGAGTGAGACTGCCTAAGAGTAAGAAAATCATATCCAATGAGAGTTGTACACTGCAAAAGCTTCACTCAATGAAAAGGAGAATGTCAACAAAGTGGCATCTGTGCTGAGAGCCGGAAGGCCAAGAAAATAACCACTAGTCTGGAAAATCAAAAAGTAGAATACAAGAGCCACTCTACGCTTTACCATGAACACTTCGCGCTGAAGAGAAGAAGATATAGAGCCGAATCTATGCACAAGACAACCAGTGTTCAAAGACTACTAAGTACCAAAAAGAGTCGAGCTGATATGCAAGACTTAGTAGTACCTCAATGGTGATAGTGTGCTATGATGAATATCTGATGAATTCAAGAATCAACTACATAGATCAGCAGCACCAGGGAGATTAATCAGACTGGTAAGTACACAAAGATGTCAAGCTAAATGTACATCTTAACAGTCCATCAGTTGTGATTAAGTATCAATGCTGAATGCCATACGATCATAAGAAATTACTAAGTACCAGAAGATGAACAAGCTAAATGTCATCTTAGCATCTCAACAACTATAACAAATAACCATCCAAACAATCAGGGCCTGAGGGGTCCTTGTCATTTTGACTAAATCAAAGTCAAGTCTGCTGGGCTTGCTGAGTACAAGAGGGTACAAGAGATTCTAATATGTTGGGCTTAGTCTACAATTTTTAAGGCTGCTGGTCTTGAAGAGTTCTTAGTGAACTAGTGTTCCAAGGCTACTGGTCTTGAAGAGTTCTTAATGAGCTAGTGTTCCAAGCTGCTGGTCTTGAAGATTTCTTAGTGAACTAGAGTTCTAAGGCTGCTGGTGTTGAAGGAATCTTAGTTATTGGAAGTTGAACAAATCCTTAGTGAAATCCCTGCTTGTTAAAGTAGAAGAGTGGAGTAGGAGCATTTAGTCACTGAACCACTTAAAACCACCCCTGGTGTTATTTACTTATCACTAGTACAAAATCATAAAAAGACAACACTTAAAAGATGACGTTTTTATAAAAAATATTGTGGTGTTTTTTTTTACAACGTTTTTTTAACAAAACGTTGTAGATACATATGAAAAAACGTTATGTATTTATAAGGGAAATTTTTAGTTTTAAATAAATAACGTTTTTAAAAAAATGTTATCTATGTAAAAAATACGGAGCAAAAAATAAAAAGCTTTTTAGCTTGAAAATGTGAAAACACCGAGCAGAAGTTCTCTTTAATGAACCTGGTAATTAAATGAAAAAAAATCATAACAAAGGAAAAGTTCCATTTGAACCCATCCAAATGAAATCCCTCCCCACAACTGAAGCAACTTTCTCTTGTACCCGAACTCATCTATGTAACGACCCCAAAATTCATACAATAATATTCTCTTTCTCGATCGTTAACAATACAACTTTAATCTATCTTTACATCATTATTAAATATTAAAATCACTAAAAATGCAGACTATTTAAAACTTTTATACATTTCCTTCTGTATTGCCCTAAATCGCAACCTTTACATTATGTCTCTTCGATTCAAATTTATATCATGAATCGTTACAACAAAATGACTATACAAAGTCTTACATCATAAATAGATATCCAAATACACCGGATAGCTCAACTTACAATTCAACAACATGTTACATTCAAAATATTAAATACATTTCTCATAAAACATAAGTAATCTTCGCGAATATGGATCTCTATAATTCACTTAGCACATATCTTTACCTTGAAATCTTGACATGAAAAAATGGTTATTTGCAAGGTTGAGCTCGACAGCCTAGCAAAATCTAACAGTTTTCATGCATCACGTATCATATAATAACATGCTCAACATATATCTCATAAACCTTGAACTAACATAACATACATGCTACAGTTCATATAACAAGTATAAAGATTGAGTTCCTTATTCAATCAGCATGCTTTACTCAATCAATGTAGTCGTAAGTTAACTTTAACATTTCATACTTTCAACATATATATAACACATCATGATCTTTGAAATAAAGATTTAAAACAGTTAATCATCAAGTTCACATAGCAAATAGGAACTGAAAGACTTGCCTTAATCGTTGTTTACCAATAACAGTTTAACAACTTACAGTTATCTGCACTTCATGTCCCCTACACAATTATATAACCATACACATCAACTATTAGTCACATAGCAACACATAGTAGTTGTAATGTAAATTTTACTCTATATCTAATAACCCTTCTTATTAATCAATACATAATGTTCAATTTGATTGTGTTAACTTTCGACTTATATCTCACTATACTTCTTTTTAGTAATACTGGAAGTTCATTCAAATGTTTAAGTCTTGCTAGGACTACTTATTGGTTTTATATTAACTCCATATCATATCTTATAATATTCATTTCATTGGACTTAAAATACTTTTTACATTCATTAACACTTGTCACGACGTTTCGACGTTCATTCGTCACACGCCCGATTTGTCTCTCTTGTGTGTGCTTAGTATGCTTATACAACTTATCTAATACATAATTTATCAATGTTAAGTATCATTATGCTTCATAATATTCATGTTGTATAACTTAGAACAACATCTTTTATCGTCAGAAGCACTACACTTGCATACGTGCATACCCGACGTCCTCTGATTGTCCTCAAAAACACAACAGTCCTAAAGATGACCATTTTGACCCTTCCTAACGACCTTAACTTGAAAACCTTAAAGAACAAAAGAGATATTCGATGATAAATTTTGAAAAGAGATTTGGTGAAATCCGAGTAAGGGAGGTTTCGTTGATTCCGAGGACGGAATCCTTATAAGGGGAAGGATGTAACAACCCGAATTTTTATAAGTTATTAAAATAAGAATTTAATAATTAAAATTCTTATTATGAGATGTTTTGAGTATGAGTATTTATATATATGTGCTATATATTTTGAAATATGTGATCAAGTGTGAAGAGAAATATATATTCATATATTGGGAAAGTGAGGTTTAATAGTTAAGATTAAATTAAATCTTCAAAGAATAACATTTACCTTTACTTTAACTTAATTATCATACACACGTAACTAACTTATTATACCACAATTTCATAAATTATTTATTTTTCTCAATAAATAAATTATTTAAAATATTTATTTAATTTAATAAATATTTAAAATTAATTACAAAATTTATTTAATTTTTTCAATAATTAATTTTATTTAAACCTCACTTTTTTAATATATAAATATATATTTCTCTTCATACTATATCGTATATTTCAAAATATATAATACGTATTCAAACTCAAAAAATCTAGTAACGATAATTTTAATTATTAAACTCTTATTTTAATAAATATATAAAAATTCTGGTCGTCGAACTCACTCGTCGTCCTTAACTTAGCTGTATCCCCTTCTCGCTTATTCTTAACCGGAAATCACGAAACTATGGACAAGGGAATGCTAATTGTTGCCTCTACCCCAGATTTTTCGCTCAGGTATGGAAATAAAAGTTAGGGTTTTAATTTTTCCATGACCCATTTCAATCATCTTATAATCTTCTTCTTTTTCTTTCTCAGCCACTAATTTTGGCCATATATATCTACTGCGTTCTTGTCGTCTCACTTTCAGTCTTTACTAAGGTAACCAATTTGCTTCTTCATCATTCTTTTTTTCTTTTTCTGTTTCACTTTTCCTTTAAAGTCGTGATGGTTTTGACGGGGTTTTGCACAAATTTCTTTGTGTTTTCGGATGTCGCCCACAAAGTGTTTGTTTAAATGTCTAAAAGTGATGAATTCTAAAGTAGATTTTTGTTCCTAAACTTGTTTAGCTGAAAGGTTTTTTTTAATCTATTTCAGATTGATGAAGATCGTGAGCTTTCTTTGACGAGGAATCCTGCTACAATTACTCAAGTAATCAACTCTGCAGCAAGAGGATTTTACAGGTTTGTTCTTTTGCTAGAATGATGGCTGACTAGTATTATTTAAAGTCTGTTCAAAGTTTCTTCTGGTTTGGACACAAATTTTTCTTATTAAAACACAATTAGTACTAACTACGAAGTTTTGTTTGATTAGGTTCGATGAGTTCTATGCCCTGAAATGGCTTTTTAGCTTACTTTGTTATCTGTACACTGACTACTGATTCCCAGCTAAAAATAATTAATATTTCTAAATCTTGTGTATGAAATTTGAACATTGTTATCTTATTCAATTTCATATGGTGATAACTGATATGCATACTTGGGTTGTATGTCAAATTTGACGGTGATTACGGAAGTTAGCTTCTTTTCTCGAAACAATCAAGCTAGTTTAATGTTTTATACTCCTTCCGTTCCACAAAAAAGAGTCCCGTTTGTATAATTTGCAAACTTCAAGGATATATTTTTCTTCCATGTTTATCTCTAAATATACTGTGTTTAGTTTAGAAGTGGCGGCATGACATGATAATGAAATTTTGTTGCTATACTCGAGGACATTATGTCATTTTGTACTATCATTAAAAAAATGACTCTTTTTTAGAATTTTTTTTCCTTTTCCAAATGGGACTCTTTGTGGAACGAAGGGAGCATCTATTTTTGTTAAAGAATAGTCCTTTTTTTAATTTCTGAAGTTTCATGTTTACTTTCATGGGCGTCTTGCTGCATAGCAATTATCTTCTTGTACAAGTAATCAAAATTGCTATTCTCTAGGTAAATATCTGTTTATTTGGTTTCAGGATGGGAATTGTATAACTTGCATCGCGCTCTTCAGTTGGTCCTACTTTAGATGATTCTATCCTTGCCCTGCTTGTAGTGTTCTGGTGAATGATTGAGAAGCTCCTCCACTCGGAACACACTGAGAATGCAAATTTATCCATGGCAGCTTGCAGGGCTCTTTCACAAGAAATTCAGTCGTCAGGTATTATTGCTTCATTTTTGTTTACTTTCTCGTACTTTTACTGTTTGGTAGATGGAGTTCAGGTCAATGCAAGATTTTTTAGGTGACATGTTTTCAACCATTTGAATTTGTTTGATTTACAGGACATTATTTTGTGACATTGTTGCCAAAAGTATTAGATTGGCTATTAACAAAGTTTGTGTCATCCAGAAGTCATGAATGCTACATCAGAACAGGTTAGGTGTTGCCTTAAGACAAATTACTTTGTGATGTGAGTTATTGACAGTATTTGTAATTTCTCCAAATTGATCACACTTGTAATCAAATTCACTCAGCATTAGGCAGTAATTAGTTTTGTTGCATATTCTTGTATACAACTATCAAATGTTTGTCGAAGCATGTATTGAAGTACATAAAAAGATTAGATGAGATAGCTGGTTTATTTTATAACTCGCAGGCTAGCTTTCTGTTGTTACCTTCGTCCTTGAAATTAATATTAAAATTATAGAAAAACATCCTTTCATAGGAAATTCTATTACTTTGGTAGGTGGAAGCAAAGCTTCTTGGAAAGACAGCTTATTAGGATGAGTTTGTAATGGTTTAGTCTTTAAAGGCTGAAGGTTTCAGTGGTATGGTACTGTAGATATGCACTGCGATTCAAGGGCCTCCTTAGTTTATTCAACAATGACAGTGGGAGGCCAATATAGGGCAAGTCACGCAACCCATGTCATGTCACCTCGTGTTGTCACATACTATATTGATGGTTATGATTTCAAAATTCAATTTTACAACTTATTTATAAAAAATAATAATTCTAAATGGTAGTTTATTCAGTATAAACAATGACCAATGTGTTGACTTTCTTACTCTTTCACCAGCTGCTGTGGCAATTGAAGAATTTGGTAGTAAAGAGGAATTTGGACCTTTATTCATCAGTACTTTTGAAAGATTTACATATGCGGTGTCAGTAATGGCTCTTAATTCTTTATATGTATGTGACCAAGAGGCCGATCTAGTGGAGGCTTACACTAATTTTGCATCTATATTGCTTTGCAGCTCTCCAAAGGTCAAATCACCTCTCTCTCTGGCTCTTACACACAAAGTGGACAAGAATCTACTGTTATTTTTGTATTAACAAACTAGAATGACTTGTCCTGCTATGGAGATGTTTCAGGAAGTATTAGCTTCTTCTGGTGCCCTTCTTGAAGTATCCTTTCAGAAGGCAGCTATATGTTGTACGACCATGCATCGTGGAGCAACACTAGCAGCAATGTCATATATGTCCTGTGAGTATAGAACTTTGCTCTTCATATTTCTTTTGTACATGTATTCAAGTACGGGTGTTAATTAGGATTTAATCATAACTAGCCTAAGTGATGCAATATTGGCTTTATTGATTTGCTGAGCCTTGCAAGTTTCTTGGAGGTTAGCCTAACTTCTCTATTGGAATCTCTGACTTGTATCTCTGAAGGATCATTTGAAGCCATGGCTATTCAGGTCATATCTCATAGTAGGGAGGGACTTGTATCAAATGTGGTGTACGCGTTACTTGGTGTTTCTGCAATGTCAAGGGTAAGCAGAAGATCCTTAAATATCTTTGTTGATTGAATATTTGAACAATTTTGAACACTAAGGGGAGTGTCTAGCTTTATCTTAAGAAATTAAATTTTGTATAAGCTATAGATTTGTGAGTGCTTTACGTAGTGATAATGTCATTGCAATTGATAATATGTAACTTCGTTGATGATAATATGGAACCAATGCATCATTACATGTTTAGATTGTTGGTTGTGGGTTTTTAGTTTTGATAAAGTCTATATGCAGTTTGATAGTTCGAATATTTTGTTCATTCACCAACAATATGTACATTAGATCTCAACTCATTTTTCCCATAATGTTCATAACAAACATCAGGTTTTTCAGAACTAGATTATCAGGTTGTGCTTTGTGGAGCTTTCAAATTTGTGTAATTAGCTTTTATTTTGTTTTGATCAATGTTAACTAGTTTAGGATACCATGTACAGAGTCTTGGTATCTTGAAACAGAAGTTCCCACATACGTCGGTGTTGGCTTTAACTGCTACAGCCACAGCAAGTGCCAAAGAGGATGTTGTGCAGGCTCTTGGTCTAATTGATTGCATTATTTTCCGTCAAAGTTTTAATTGTCCAAATTTACAGTAAGTGCTGAATATAATACAAACCATTGCTGAAAGTAGCAGTGACATAACCTTTGCATTATCGCAGGTATTCTGTACTCCCCAAGATAAAAAATGTATGGACGCTATTGACACCTTCATTAAAGAAAATCATCGTGATGAGTGCGGAATAATATATTGTCTTTCAAGAATGGACTGTGAGAAAGTTACTGAAAAGTTACAGGTTTATCTCCTTGTTTATGTTCACTTCATTTTGTTTTTCCTATTTTCCGTAGGGACAAATGTTTAACATAATATGAAGATATGCTCGTCGGCAGACCCTAATGTACACTGCAACATGGCCAAAGGAGGTCCGAAAAATTGCTACTGATTTGTTAGTTAATCCAGTCCAAGTTAACATTGGAAATGTTAATGAACTTGTTACAAACAAGTCTATCACCCAGGTGCGAGTCAAGTTCTTTCCTCCCTAATATTTCATATGTATTGCATTTTGTAAAAGTAAAAGTAATCAGTTCGTTACTCGTAACATGTAGAAATTGTCTCATCAATGGAAAAGCAAAGACGGGTAGAGCAGATATTGAGATCTCTGAGCCGTCAGTTTGGAACTGCAGCCATTCACGGAGACAAATCTCAATGTGAGAGAGACTATGTGTTGAACCAGTTTCGCACAGGGAGATCTCCAATTCTTGTAGCTACTGATGTTGCAGCTCGCGGATTGGACATCAAAGATATAGAAATCTTGTAAGGGTAGACATAATTTGATTGCGTTTTAGGGTTATGCTGTGTTAGCATTTTTCACAGCTTAGATGGTGTTCTATTGCCCAAATTTTCACAAGTGGTCTTCGAAGTTTATCATTCTGTGTAATTATCCTTTTTCTGTCCTCTTTATTTGGATCAAATGCTGACTGTCTCATCATATATGTGAAAATCTTAATAATAGGTAGTTCATTGTTGGGAAACCTCAGCAGTAATTCTCTTGGTTTACTGAGGATGTTAAATAAGATGACATGCAGTGGCTTCTTTTCTCAGGTTAGTCTGGTTCTTTATGCATTGTTACTCTGTAGTTTGCAGCAGATTAATCCCTCTGCACTTGGTATTCATGCACTGTCTTGACAAGACCTGCTACAAATCGATTGTCTTAATTTTACTACTTGCTCGTTGCATGTCAGTCTGATTTTATCCTAAGCATCTATCAGAGTTCATTCTTTCTAGAACATATTTGCAGAATATGTTCTATCAATATAAAGAATTATATAGACCTGGAATTGATAGGAATAATTGGCATTTAAACTGGTAGAAAGTTTTGAAGGCAGTTGTCCTTGTATCTTTCTAAATAACTGTGTATAGGCCAAGTAGAGAAGAGACTAGAGATTTCTGAACTCATTTATAAACTGAAAATTGGCTTCTAAATTTGCAACTTTTAAGGCATTTACATATGCTAATCCTGATGTCCGGGAAGAGTGCATTGTTTATACACTGAATTAAGCTCTGCCACAAATGCTATTTTGGATAGCATCCTGCAGAAAATTTAACCTCGGAAAGTGAACTCAATATTACTGGTCAAGATAGTCTTCTTTTGGAGCAGAATGCTGGACTTGGTTTCAAAAATGGGGATTCTAACTGAGCAGGAGAACCTATTGCTGACTAGAACTACACTCTTCCCTCTAATCCTTATTGAATCCGACTTTAATTGTTAGCTATGAGACACTCGGCCTTTACCCTCAAATAATTGTTTTTCTCGGTCAATCAACCCATAATATTCTGTTATGCCGATTTTCTCCTTTTATCACATATAAATACAGTTAATCTGCACATTGAAATCTTGTAAGGTTGCATTACCTATGTCATAGTTTTGAGTAATCTTTTGTTACTTTAACTACAACTGGAAAAGAACATGTCTTTAAGTCTGTTTTTTCACCATGATAAAAAGCAACCTTGATATGTTGACAAGCCAACACATTGTTCGAAAGTGTGACTTGTTCGATTCAAACTCCTTATTCAATTTTCTATTTTCTTTCTCATTTGAACAGCAACGAAGGACATTCATACAAATGGGAATCAATCTCAAAGTGGCCGATAACTCAGGCGATAATCTCAAGGTGGGAGAGACTACTGTTAAGTATTTCATCAAGTATATTTCATCAAGTATGTGAGAAGAAGATACTTTAGCATTATGTACAAGTTGAATTAGAAAATGCACAAGTTACTTTGGATGCTAGTCAAATTGAAAAATAAGGGATTCGTTACATGAGTCTAAATCAAGTTTAAGTAGATACATGTTTGTATTTAATGACAATTCATTAAATTGCTAACTTTTCTATGTTGTCTAGTATAATGTTCCTAATCTCTCCGGTTCTTCTTTGTAAGCGCAAGTAGAATACAAGACATATTTTATGGATAATTTAATTAGGTAGTAGTTTAATTTTATGGATAGTTTGGTATATTTTGTGAATGTAGTCAAATTCACAATTCAATATAGTAGTAATTATATTGAAAAGTGAATTTGAGATGTCTGGATAGTTTGGTATTATTGGGATGTAAACGTATTGTATGGTATTTGTAATAACCTGATATTTTTTATATAAATAAATGAGAAATTTTGCATATAAATTTTTTTATTATTATTTTAAAGATGGGAATATGTGCCAAGTAATGTGTATGTATATATGTGATAAATAAAATTTATTTATTACATGAATAATTTCAAATAATTTTATTTTAGAATTATTGATCATTATAAAGTATATACTTATAATAATTAATTTTATAGTAGAAATGTTTTTATTATTTGTTTTCTATGAAAATATAATTTTTATATTATTTAAATAATATATGAAATGATTATTGGAATTATTATAATTATTATTTTATCATATGAATTTTAGTTCAGATTATTAAGTTAATTATTCTAACTTAATTAATAATGTTATATATGAAAGATAAATCAGATATGAAATGCAAACTTTAATTCTAGATTTGGAATAAGAAATTAGAGTAATAATATTATATTAATTATAATATTATTTTTAAGTACTATAAATATATACGGTATTTGTGTAGACTGAGATTGGTTAGGCAATTGTGGCGTATCATGACAAATTCTAGTATTATTGTCATAAATCGTAATTGGAAACTCAAAACTGGAGTTTAAGATCGGTCAGAAATTGTGTTATATGAATTATGTTGCATATTATAGAATATTTGCTAATTAGGAAAAAAACCTAATTAATATTTGAAAATTCTAATTCAAAATTAGAAACTAATTTGCTAATTAGGAACCCTAATTGCTAAAATTAGAAACATTAATTATTATTTTAGTAAATTTAATTGTTAATTTGAGAACTCTAATGATATTAAGGAACCTTAATTATTTAAAACCCTAATTTCTATTAAAAACCTTAATTTCTAATTAGTGTATTTTAATTAAAATTTTATTACACTTTAATTTTAATTTTTCAAACCCTAGAAATTAATTGAGAAACTTTAAGGTAAAAAATCTAGTGATTAAAACCTAGATTAAAGTACATTGGATAAGAATACCATTAAAATTGTAAGCAAAATTACCATTATACCCTTTTTGTGCCATTTGGTGAATAATTGCTAGGGAATCCTGTCAAATCTTACAAGTCACCCTAGTCTAAAGCTATGAACCTACAAGACTACAACTCTTAGCCGTTACTAACAACCATATTCAATGCATCAAGGATTAGATAGAATTCAAGAGAGAGAAAAGCAAAACAAAACTCATTTGTGCAACAAACACTTACCCATACTCTCTCAAGCTCAAACCAACGAATTCTTCTAACATTTCAGTCACTAAAATCAGCCCCACCAACTCACATAACAAATCAGAAGCATAGAAATCAGATTTGCTCACTTAAAGTTATGAACCCTAAAAAGAAATATGATCTTGATCTGCATGTTAGATGTTATAATTTATTATTAAAATATGTTGTTTATGGTGTATAATGATGATCTGGGTTGATAGATGTTAGATCCATAACATCTATAGGCTCAGATCTAGAGTTTTTAAAAATGTGAAAATTTTTATTTTTGAGTCTGACAGTCAAATGTCAGTCCTCATAGATCCTTGTATGTTATGTGTTTTTGTGGTTTAAGTGTTTGTTACTGTAGTCTGATATGTAGTCTTTAATCTGCAAGTGGAATAAGGGTCATTAGATGTGAAGATTATAAGTTATAATCGGTTAAAACCCATTGACCGGACATAATCGGGCCAAATCTGGGCAACCCAGAAAGTTTAAAATTGTGTCTGACACCATTTTGAACGGCCCAGATATGACAGATTTGATGTCTTTTGATGTTGTTGTTGTATCTCACTTGTAGCCTGTTATATTTTCTTTGATTCCATGGCTTTAGATCGTCTAAATAAACAATAGGTAGATCGTAGCAGGTGGTCGAAGTAGACCACTCGCACTATTTTTATGTTTCTGGAAAAACCCAGAAACAGTTAGAACAAATATTCTGACATAGTTTGACCGGGTTAAAACTGGAGTTTTGGATGTTGTTGGACTGAGATCTTGTTATCTCGTTATTCTTTGTCATGTATACTTATATGGACTATAAAACTACCAAAATCATTATCAGAACTAAGATTGATTTGAACTTGAAAGTGTCCACTCGGACTACTGGGTTTCTGGGAAAACCCAGAAACGTTCTGACAAGAAATTGTTGAGCCTAGATCTTTTTGATTAATTATTTTTAGACTTGAACATGGCTTGAATCATGTTCTTTGTTAGTTACTCTACATTGCTCGACGTTTAAACTACCAAATACATGAACAGATTGATAGATATAAAGCCTCAAAGGGCGTTGACCGGTCATGACCTTAAAATTTCGGGCAACCCAGAAACTTGAAGAACCGTCTGACAGTAATTTCTAAGCTTTATAACGAGAGATTGTGATGTTGTTTGGCCATGATTGCTGTTGGATCATGAAGAATTACATTAGTACTACAAAATCTAGCCATTATCACGTCCAAAAACAACTTATATAGAGAATGATTGCTGGTCAAACAAGCTAACTCGAACACTGAGTATGAACACCTGGTTTCTCAAGAACACTTTTGGCGACACTTACTGTCGCCAAAGGGCTTTAGCGACAGACTTATCAAAAATGAATTAATTTAATTTCTAAAAATCATTTAAAAATAGTAAATAAATTCTGAAAATTACAAAAGTAATTTTAAAAATTGTTTTAAGATATAAAAATTAACTTTTAATAATTTGGCATATTTTTCATAAATATTAGTATTTATTTGAATATTATTGATATTTAATCTATTTAATAAATGTATTAAATAAATTAATTAAAAATAATTTTATTATATAAAAAAAATTATTTTAAATGATAATAAGGTATTTAAAAATATTATAAGTTATAAAATGTAACTTTTAATATTGTAAAGCGAATTTCATTAATTATTTAATGATATTATGATTATTTAATAATTATATTAAATAAAGTAATGAAAAAATGATTTTGATATTAGAAAAATTATTTTAAATAAAAATAAGGTGTTTAAAGATATTTTAAGTTATAAAATATAACTTTTAATATTTAAAGGATAATTTCATTAATAACTTAATATTAATGATATTAATTTAATATTAAGGATATTAAATTTATTTAATAATTATATTAAATAAATAGTTTTAAAATAGTTTTATTAACTTGAAAATCATTTGAAAAAGGAGATAAATGAATTAAAAATATTTTAAGTTATAATAAATGACTTAATATTTTGATAATTAATGCATTAATATTTAAATATTAATGGTAATTATTTAAAAATAATTTTAATATTTTAAAAATTATTTAAGGGTAATATTAATACTTTAAAAATATTTTGAGTTATTATAAATAACTTTAATATTTTGACAATGGTTTCATTAATAATTTAATATTAATTCAATATTAATGATAATAGAATTAGTTAATATTTAAATCATTTAATAATGATTCCGATGTTTGAAAAATCATGATAAATTATAATAATTAATTAAAAATTATTATAAGTCAATTAAAAATAATATGATTGATATTTATAATTATTGAATTACAAAACAGAGTCTTAGACTCGATTATTACCCGATAAAGCCGTCGGTATACCGAAATATTTCAGAAATTGATCTTGACTTAGATAATTGAACTAGATAAGTGTTTGTTTGTGATGCAATGACTGTTAAACATATGTGACAATGTGATTAGGTTATGTGCTGACTGCAATTAGCAGTACTATGTGATATGATATATTATTCTAATCGAACGAATGATCTTATTAATGATATGTTTCGGTATAAAAGATAAAACTAAGTTGCGTTATTGTAAGCAGCAGCTCGGGCAAGTATCTGAACTATTCTTTACATTGTGCAAGTATCCTAACTTTGCATTTCTTTATTGCAATGGACATGAGTAAGAAAGTTTCAGAATCATATTATTGTGCCAGATTATTAACTCTATTGTTATTGATTACGTATCCAATCTTTGTATTCGTATAAGTTCTTACATTATCCGATCATTGTATCATTATATAATTTAGATATTTATTCTGTTCGTTAATTCCTATATAGGGTTAGACAAGTGTCCCCACTTGGATAATCATTATATTTAATCACATGTTGATACATACTTATTGATTTCGAGTATGTATACGTTGACATAAAAAGTCGTCCAAGCTATTTAATTCAGCTAGACATAAAAATATTGTTGAACAAGATAGAACGTTATTGTATCCAACCAGATTATTTTGGTTCGGATTCCCGACTAAGTATGAACATCCCGAACATGTGAAAACTTTTGTGCACCTAAGGTGGATAGAGTGAATGATAATATCGTTCTTGCATGTAGTATTGATCAATACAGGGCGCATTGGGATGATCACCCTCGTGCCCGTAAGTTATGACGGTTTGCGGATGAAGTTCTGCTAAACCTTAGCGAAAATTAAAAACAAAGTTCATAGTCTGTCGAATGCTCTCCATTTATAGTCTGTACGTAGTTTCAAAAATTTGAGATAGATTTGATATGTTATTATTGTTGGTTCAGCTTACTTCACAACTGTTCATTCATTGTAGAAGTGTTATTCAAATAAAACATTTAATTCTTTCAGCTTATATTTATTGTTGCTATTACTTGCTGGGCAATCAAATGCTCATTCTTGCTTTAAATTTAAATATTTTTAGCTAAGCATGGTCAACCGGAATGTTCAGGCCAGAACAAGGGAAAAGGAAAGCAATCAGAATAATCGTATGTTATCTTTTGTAATATTAGACAGTATTAAGAAAATGGTATTTATTCTCTATCATGTAATGTATTGTAGTAAAGGTTGCGTACTTGGGATTAGACTCTGATGTATGTAAATTAAGTTTGATATTTATATTATTGCTATTATTATTAGTATTATTCCGCTCATAGAAATGGTATCGTACAACACCGAGTTCGGGTTTCAAGTACCTGAATTTGGAGGCGTTACAACATGGTATCAGAGCTTTAGGGTTAAAAATCTTAGGTGGGATAGACCTTAGGCTATAACCTTAGAACAGAGGAAAACGTTGAAAATACAAATAACTCATATAGAGTTTAAAAGGAGATGAATTGAATAAATTTATTGTTAAACAAAATAAAAGATTACTTGTATAAAATTATTAATTGTTGTGTGTATATAATCAAGATAGTTTTTGTGTAGATGTCAGGTGAAAAATAATTAGTATACCCTCAAATCATAAGCAGGAGCCGATCTCCATAACCGAGTCAATATCAAAGTAAATAACTGAAATAAAGACTCACTTTGAAAGCAACCCTAATGAGATGATTATATTGGAAAAATATAGTACCGGACCCATAAATGATAGTAAAACTGATAGGTAGAATATAGTTAGAGAATATAAAGTTAAACTCGAGTTATTTAAACTCATACTTATAGTAAGTTCATGACTCACAATTATATGAAATTTTTGAACCCCTCAGCGAATGGACGCCAAAGGTCTGACTAGGACAAGTTCTTAAACTCATATGATTGTGGTAAGTTCCTGAACTTATAATATGTGGTAAGTTTGGCGAACTTGGTATAGTTAAGTGAGAATGAATTATTGAGGATAATAGGAATATATAGAATGCTAAGCAATTGATCCTTAGTGAAGGCGTATGAAATAAGTAGTATTAGTGTTACTTGAATATGTATGATTTTATGATGCGTATACGATAAGTATGTGGGTGTAATGTAATATTCTCAACTTTTGTATAAGTTATGGTAGCAATTCCCGACTTTTATGTCATGAAGGGGATAACAGATGTTTAAAGTAGTATATGCTACGCTATACGGTGTAAAGTATTATGAAATTAGTTAGATGAATATAATTTTATTTAATCAGACAATGCCGCCAAGACGTAAACGAAACCAAAAAGGAAGAAGAACCTGTCAACAAAGTTGGAGGACAACCAGACCCGACACAAAATTTGGCGAATATGGATGCTTAAGGTATGCATAATGGATTACCAGCCGCGGGAAATCAGCCAGATAATCGATTGACAAACTTCAAAGACTTCAAGGCAATTGAACCGCCAGGATTTAGAGGATCAACTGACCCTGTAGAGGTGTTTATGACAGCTAGAGTAACAGAGGAGAAACAGACAACTTTTGTCACCTATACGATGAAAGGGGAGACAAATTTTTGGTGGGAAGCAAATCAAGCTAGAGCCGGAGAAGTATTGGTAGTAGGACTGGAAAAAGGAAAAGAGATAATTTCGGGAATACCAGAAGTAGGCTAAGAGGTGGAAAGAAACAGGTTGCGCATTGTGGGAATTGCGGAAAGAATCACTCGGGAGAGTGTCTTAAGGGTAAGTTTATGTGTTACAGGTGTGGGCAGGAGGGACATATCTCTCCCAACTGCCCCAATCCAAGGATGAACAAAGGGTGTTTCATGTGTGGATCAACGGAGCATAAGGTGAAGGACTGTCCAAAAAAGGGAAGGGATACAGGAAGCGCGAATACGGGAAAAGGCAGCGGGACTCTGACGATAGCGAAACCAACTTCAACAAACAAACCAACAGAATCAACCGCAAGAGTTTTCAACAAGACGATCCAGTATACGGTGGCCGCTGGGAATGCAACTCCAGGTATTTTTCGTATAACTTTTATATTTTGATATATATGATTTTCCTATATATAATAAATTATTTTATAAAGAAATTTTGAAGGGGAATTTGAGTTCTTTTAGAAATTAAACTTCCGTTTAATCAGATAGACAAGCTTTATGCCGAATAGTTAAAGGTCAGTTCGATCAAATATGATCGAGATCTACTTGCAATGATTGTGTAAGCTATGTACCCTTGTATGTATGAGTTTTAAAACGGTGATTTAAGGGACGGAATCCTTATAAGGGAGGGTGAATGTAATAACCCGATATTTTCTATATAAATAAATGAGAAATTTTGCATATAAATTATTATTATTATTATTATTTTAAAGATGGAAATATGTGCCAAGTAATGTGTATGTATATATGTGATAAATAAAATTTATTTATTACATGAATAATTTTAAATAATTTTATTTTAGAATTATTGATCATTATAAAGTATATACTTATAATAATTAATTTTATAGTAAAAATGTCTTTATTATTTATTTTTTATGAAAAATATGATTTTTATATTATTTAAATAATATATAAAATGATTATTGGAATTATTATAATTACTATTTTATCATATGAATTTTAGTTCAGATTATTATGTTAATTATTTTAACTTAATTAATAATGTTGTATATGAAGGATAAATCAGATATGGAATTCAAACTTTAATTCTGGATTTGAAATAAGGAATTAGAGTAATAATATTATATTAATTATAATATTATTTTTCAGAACTATAAATATATACGGTACATGTGTAGACTGAGATTGGTTAGGCAATTGTGGCGTATCACGACAAATCCTAGTATTACTGTCATAAACCGTAATTGGAAACTCAAAACTGGAGTTTAAGATCGGTCAGAAATTGTGTTATATGAATTATGTTGCATATTATAGAATTTCTGTTAATTAGAAAAAAACCTAATTAATATTTGAAAACCCTAATTTAAAATTAGAAACTAATTTGCTAATTAGGAACCCTAATTGCTAAAATTAGAAATATTAATTATTATTTTAGTAAATTGAATTGTTAATTTGAGAACCCTAATGAAATTAAGGAACTTTAATTATTTAAAATCCTAATTTCTATTAAAAACCCTAATTTCTAATTAGTGTATTTTAATTAAAATTTTATTACACTTTAATTTTATTTTTTCAAACCCTAGAAATTAATTGAGAAACTTTAAGGTTAAAAATCTATTGATTAAACCCTAGATTAAAGTACCTTGGACAAGAATACCATTAAAATTATAAGCAAAATTACCATTATACCCTTTTTGTCCCATTTGGTGAATAATTGCTAGGAAATCCTGTCAAATCTTGCAAGCCACCCTAGTCTAAAGCTATGAACCTACAAGACTACAACTCTCAGCCATTACTAACAACCATATTCAATGCATCAAGGATTAGATATAATTCAAGAGAGAGAAAAGCAAAACAAAACTCATTTGTGCAACAAACACTTACCCATACTCTCTCAAGCTCAAACCAACGAATTCTTCTAACATTTCAGTCACTAAAATCAGCCCCACCAACTCACATAACAAATCAGAAGCATAGAAATCAGATTTGCTCATTTAAAGTTATGAACCCTAAAAAGAAATCTGATCTTGATCTGCATGTTTGATGTTATAATTTATTCTTAAAATATGTTGTTTGTGGTGTATAATGATGATCTGGGTTGATAGCTGTTAGATCCATAACATCTATAGGCTCAGATCTAGAGTTTTTAAAAATGTGAAATTTTTTGTTTTTGAGTCTGACAGTCAAATGTCAGTCCTCATAGATCCTTGTATGTTATGTGTTTTTGTGGTTTAAGTGTTTGATACTGTAGTCTAATATGTAGTCTTTAATTTGCAAGTGGAATCAGGGTCATTAGATGTGAAGATTATAAGTTATAATCGGTCAAAACCCATTGGTCGGGCATGACCGAGCAACCCAGAAAGTTTAAAATTGTGACTGACACAATTTTGAACGGCCCAGATCTGACAGATTTGATGTATTTTGATGTTGTTGTTGTATCTCACTTGTAGCCTGTTATATTTTCTTTGATTCCATTGCTTTAGATCGTGTAATAAACAATAGGTAGATCGTAGCAGGTGGTCAAAGTAGACCACTCGCACTATTTTTATGTTTATGGAAAAACCCAGAAACAGTTAGAATAAATATTCTGACATAGTTTGCCCAGGTTAAAACTTGAGTTTTGGATGTTGTTGGACTGAGATCTTGTTATCTCGTTATTCTTTGTCATGTATACTAATATGAACTATAAAACTACCAAAATCATTATCAGAACTAAGATTGATTTGAACTTGAAAGTGTCCACTCGGACTACTGGGTTTCTGGGAAAACCTAGAAACGTTCTGACAAGAAATTGTTGAGCCCAGATCTTTTTGATTAATTATTTTTAGACTTGAACATGGCTTGAATCATGTTCTCTGTTAGTTACTCTACATTGTCCGACGTCTAAACTACCAAATACATGAACAGATTGATAGATATAAAGCCTCAAAGGGCGTTGACCGACCATGACCTTAAAATTCCGGGCAGCCCAGAAACTTGAAGAACCGTCTAACAGTAATTTCTAAGCTTTATAACGAGAGATTGTGATGTTGTTTGGCCATGATTGTTGTTGGATCATGAAGAATTACATTAGTACTATAAAATCTAGCCATTAGCACGTCCAGAAACAACTTATATAGAGAATGATTGTTGGTCAAACAAGCTAACTCGAAAACTGAGTATGAACACCTGGTTTCTCAAGAACACCTAAGGCGACACTTACTGTCGCCAAAGGGCTTTAGCAACAGACTTATCAAAAATGAATTAATTTAATTTCTAAAAATCATTTAAAAATAGTAAATAAATTTTGAAAATTACAAAAGTAATTTTAAAAATTATTTTAAGTTATAAAAATTAACTTTTAATAATTTGGCATATTTTTCATAAATGTTAGTATTTATTTGAATATTATTGATATTTAATCTATTTAATAAATGTATTAAATAAATTAATTAAAAATGATTTTATTATATAAAAAAAATCATTTTAAATCATAATAAGCTATTTAAAAATATTTGAAGTTATAAAATGTAACTTTTAATATTGTAAAGAAAATTTCATTAATTATTTGATGATATTATGGTTATTTAATAATTATATTAAATAAAGTAATGTAAAAATAATTTTAATATTAGAAAAATCATTTTAAATAAAAATAAGGTGTTTAAAGATATTTTAAGTTATAAAACATAACTTTTAATATTTAAATGATAATTTCATTAATAACTTAATATTAATGATATTAATTTAATATTAAGGATATTAAATTTATTTAATAATTATATTAAATAAATAGTTTTAAAATGATTTTATTAACTTGAAAATCATTTAAAAAAGGAGATAAATGAATTAAAAATATTTTAAGTTATAATAAATGACTTTTAATATTTTGATAATTAATGCATTAATATTTAAATATTAATGGTAATTATTTAAAAATATTTTTTAATATTTTAAAAATCATTTAAGGGTAATATTAATACTTTAAAAATATTTTGAGTTATTATAAATAACTTTAATATTTTGGCAATGGTTTCATTAATAATTTAATATTAATTCAATATTAATGATAATAGAATTAGTTAATATTTAAATCATTTAATAATGATTCTGATGTTTGAAAAATCATGATAAATTATAATAATTAATTAAAAATTATTATAAGTCAGTTAAAAATAATATGATTGATATTTACAGTTATTGAATTACAGAACAGAGTCTTAGACTCGATTATTACCCGATAAAGCCGTCGGTATACCGAAATATTTCAGAAATTGATCCTGACTTAGATAATTGAACCAGATAAGTGTTTGTTTATGATGCAATGATTGTTAAACATGTGACAATGTGATTTGGTTATGTGTTGACTGCAATTAGGAGTACTATGTGATATGATATATTATTCTAATCGAACGAATGATCTTATTAATGATAGGTTTCGGTATAAAAGATAAAACTAAGTTGCGTTATTATAAGCAGCAGCTCGGGCAAGTATCTGAACTATTCTTTACATTGTGCAAGTATCCTAACTTTGCATTTCCTTATTGCAATGTACATGAGTAAGAAAGTTTCAGAATCATATTATTGTGCCAGATTATTAACTATATTGTTATTGATTACGTATCCAATCTTTGTATTCATACAAGTTCTTACATTATCCGATCATTGTATCATTGTATAATTTAGATATTTATTCTGTTCGTTAAATCCTATATAGGGTTAGACAAGTGTCCCTACTTAGATAATCATTATGTTTAATCACATGTTGATACATACTTATTGATTTTGAGTATGTATATGCTGACATAAAAAGCCGTCTAAGCTATTTAATTCAGCTAGACATAAAAATATTGTTGAACAAGATAGAACGTTATTGTATCCAATCAGATTATTTTGGTTCGGATTCCCGACTAAGTATGAACATCCTGAACATGGAAAAACAATGTGACAACCCCAAAATAGGTCCATTCCATCCAACCTATTCTGAGTCGCCAAATACATGGTACAGAAAATAACTACAACTTTATTACAACAAATGTCGTGCAAAATACAACAACACATATGCTGTGAGTTTGGATACAAATATATACCAAATGTGACTCATGTCCCAACCGTGGACAGCACCTCACAATGACACCTTACATAAAGGTATAGTCAAAAAGTGTTTTAGAAATTAAAATCTTTGGGAAGTACTCAAGGAAACCTTCGTACATGGGAGGCCATGCTTCTAGGTTGTGATAGATATCATATGGCCACAGAATTATCCTTGGTTAACCCAATAGACCCCAAAGAAAAACGAGAAGATTACTATCATATTCTTCCCAATGGTGAGTCTTCTCTTGACTTATCATTATCTCCACTGTATCTAACTGAGAATTATACTTCAAACAAACACCAATATTATATAGGTAGTGCTTGTAGATATACTCGGCAAGCGGATGTGCACAATCCTGTCTTATGATGACACAAGGTTTTATGTCGTTAGACATCTTGTATGATAGTGGCAAAACACCCTTCCAACGTTGGGTTCGCTTCACCCAAGATGATTCACCAAATATAACTCCTAAATAATGACCACCGTTCTATTCCCCTGTTACCCCCGCTCGACCCAGCTACACTCTTATTACCTGAAAGGAATTGTGAACAAAAGGGTGAGCACAACTAGCCCAGTAAAGAATATCATGACTAAAGATAAATAAATTATCAATAGTCTTCAACAGAATTAAATCATAGATTTAGAACATATGGTAGATGATAAAACTTCTCAACCATAGTTGCAGCGGAACGAGCAATCCATTAGAAGAGTCAAATAGACTACAAAGTCTATTATCTTCTCCATGTTAAAAATCCACCAACAATGTTTTATCCTTGTAACATCAATCAACAATTCCTGGCCACAATCACATGTATAACTCATAATCGTAATTATAGTTCTAAATTCCTTTTTTCATCCAGGACAAAGATAATTTTTATCACCTGAAACATCAAACATCATGGTTATACCAAATCACAGTTCATGTTCATAATCATACTAATAAATTCATCTCTGCACTACAGGCCAACGATATTCGTCAACAGTTCATCTTTGCACTACTGGCCAAAGATATTCAACAACAGGTCATCTTTGCACTATGGGTCAAAGATATTCATCAACAATTTATCTTTGCACTGCAGGCCAAATATATTCCTCAATAGTTCATATTTGCACTACAGGCCAAATATATTCATATCTCCAAGAAATATATAATTATTTTAGAATTTATATAAACAATAATTATAACCATGTTAATCAATTTATCTTTACACTTAAGCTAAAGATATTCAATTATAAATTTAATGGTCATGATCATACCAGTTAACAATTCATCTTTGCACTACAGGCCAAAGATATTCTTCAGTCACGATCATACTAATAATTTACCCATCTTTACACTCAAGTGAAAGAGAAATTCAACATCAGGGTTATAAAAATGTTATATATGATAATAAAAATGATATTATCAACAACTGCATTTATTATCAAGAGCAACAATCATAAATCAATGATAATTTGGTCAGAAAAAAAAACTAATTTTATCGTGAATAGTAACTCGTGAATAGTAACTCATGAATAGTAACTCGTGAATAGTAACTTGTGAATAGTAACTCGTGAATAGTAACTCAAGAATAGTAACCCCGAAACAAAAAGGTAGAAATTCCACAATAAAATACATATCAATATTTCGGTATAATGATATTGAAAGAATAATATTTCTTAGGCTTATAAATAATTTATTTTAATTGTTTATACTTTACTAAATAATGTATTTAATCATTCTAAAATGCCAAACTCATAAGATTTCATCACCAATAACCAAAAACCCTCATCAAAAATCTGCATATACCTTATATAGGATTCTCAAGCCATAAAATCCTATTTTCTAATTTTCTTACTTCACATAACATATTTAATTCATTTACTCATAACTAGTATATTTTCATGAAAAATACCAAATCAGTTCCAAAAATATTTTTTTTTCTAGTATTTAGCAGAATATAGTCCCATATTGAACATATATTTTTCTCAGAATTTTTAAAACTTATTTACTATTTTTCATATGGCCAAAACCGTCGAATATTTAGACATTTATCATAAATTGTACTTTTATCCAAAAATTATGAAATTCACAGAGTACACTGATATTATATAGATATACTTCCAATAAAAAATTTATCAATTTTGGAGTTAACCACAAGGAATTATAAGCGATTACTTTTAAAATAGTCTTTTCTCATAAAATTCATAACTCTCAATCTATACATCCAAAAATCACCATTTTTGGACACAATCAAGAAAACTCATCAAAATATCATTTTAAATTTTTTCAGAATTTTTGAAGGTCAGAAAAATTACAAAACTGAAAAACATAACAACCCTTAAAATCCCTTACTATCCTTTACTATCCCTTACTATCCCTTACAATCTCTTACAATCCCTTACTATCCCTTACCTCAAAAGAGCAGTACTTCTGATCGGTATAAGGCTGAAGAAAACTTGCACTGATGAATAGAAACTCTCAAAGTATCTAAATACTCACAAAATATGCTTCATAATATAGAGAGAGAAAGAGAGAAAACTTGTTTCTGGTGTGATTTTCAATTCTAACTTAGCCCTCTATTTATAGGAAAATGTTAGCACGCCGAAGCAGACTTAACCTGTAACCTGATGGCTTTACCTGCTACTATTCTCACCCACCACATTTGAATAAAAATCTCAGCATATTTTTTCACCAACCAAGAGTGGGGCCCACCAATTCTAGAATTTTCCACCAAAATGATTAACTCCGAAAATTTAATAATTTCTGAACCAGTCATCTCGTAAAATTCATAACAAATCATACGCTCATTTTTAACGGTTCAAAATTTGTGGACATATACTCAACTTATATATGTATAATATATCCAAAAATTACCACGATCCAACGGTCGGATTAAAAATTATAAGCCCCGCAAAATATCTCAAAAACCCTAATTTTTAATACCTCCATTCCGATAAAATACTGATAAAATACCTCAACATTAATTCCTTCATTTATAACCACATAAATAAATCCATCATTTATATCAACATCAAATAAATATTTCATTATCATATAGATCAATAATTAATTATTCACAAATAATATTACAGAATCACAATAATGACAACCAGGCAGTTCTCAGGAAAGAGGGGGCTTTCCAATAAGGATTTTTTCTTACTGGCGCGCAATTAGATGACCAAACCTCTCCTTAGACAGAACTTTCTAGGCATTACCAATAATGCTATCTAATAATATTATTCAAATAATATGAATTATTGATCTGATAATGGAAAATACAATGCAACAACAATTATTGAAACAACAATAATATAAAATATCAACGCAGCAATTATTGATTCAATAAAATAAAATATTGAACAGTAATTACTGTAACAATTATTGAGTAGTGCCTTCTCACGTAAGAATCAATAATTAAAAAAAATACTGTGCAATACCGTGTACTACTGTGCAACTACGCGTATTACTGTATTTTAACCACCAGGTATTCCAACAGTGTTAACGGTAACAACTACGCCGTTATTTATAAAAACTCAAATTTGTCGTTTTCTTCATCCGACAGTTATTCTATTATGGGGCCCACAAATGGCTGCGCCGTCGTACGAATATTCCTGACAGAAAGAATATTCCATGACCAAACGAATATTCCCCGACAACAATGAATATTTTATAACCACTTGCGTATTTTGAAAAATTTCATATATTACCCTTAACTTTAGCTTGTTATCAATTTAACCATTTATTGAATTGTAATTATAAGAAAAATTGAATACTTTTATTTCATAAAATTTAGGGTCTTACAAACAACCCCAGGATACTCAGTTTTGTAAGACCCTAATTTTTTTTTAATAAAATAGAATTTTCTCTATTTATTATTTTGAAATAGTAAGGGGTTAATTTGATTAATGTGGTTAGTTATGGGTAAAATGCGCAAATATTTCGAATAAGCAAGTGGTTATAAAATATTCATTGTTGTCAGGGAATATTCGTTTGGTCGTGGAATATTCTTGCTGTCGAGGAATATTCGTACGACAGCGCAACTATTTGTGGGCCCCATAACGAAAAACTGTCAGATGAAGAAAACGACAAGTACGAGTTTTTTATAAATAACGGCGTAGTTGTTACCGTTAACACTGTTGGAATATTTGGTGGTTAAAATATAGTAATACGCAGTGTTACACAGTAGCACACGGTATTGCACCAATTATTGATTCTTACGTAAGAAGTCACAACTCAATAATTGTTACAGTAATTACTATTCAATATTTTATTTTATTGATTCAATAATTGCTGCGTTGATATTTTGTGAGACCCCAGATTTTATGAATAAATATTTAATTTTCTCGAAATATTTTTTTTAATATTATGGTGTGGATTTGAGATAATGTTATAGTTGTGGGTAGTATTTATAAATTTTGCAAAGTATGCAAGTTGTCATATTATATTCGATTGGTCAGGGAATATTCTTTGTGTCGGGAAATATTCGTACGATGACACAATCATTGGTGGACCCCACAACGGAATTATTGTCGGATTGAGAAAAATGACAAAAATATTTTTATGAAAATAACTGCGAAAGTTTTACCGTTAATACTGTTGAACTACTTGGTAGTAAAAGTACAGTAATACGCGTGGTTGCATAGTAGCACACGGTATTGATTATTGATGCTTATGTGAGAAGTTACTCAATTTTGCTTATTTTATAGACTCCCATTTACCTATTTTTCAAAATAATCGGTAGAATTTATTTAAAGGTGGGGCCCACATGTGGGGGCCATATGTGGGGCCCATATGTGTTGAAAAACTGATTTTAGAAATGGGGGTGGGAGAGAGTTACGTATGGGGAAGGAGTTTATATATATAAGATTGTGATGTGTGTGTGTATATATAATATTATATTTGTTAGTGGAGAGTGGTGGGAGAAAAGGAAGAGTGAAAGTGATGTATGTGAGTGGAAAATGGTAGAAAAGTGGTAGTGTGATAGTGATGTGTAAGAGTGTAGTGAATTTGATTATTGGTGGGTGGGGGATTGATGTTGGTTATGGGGGAGAAAAATTAAGTGGTGTATATATAATATTGATTTATATAATATGAAAACATGTGTTTATATATATGTATTATATTTTAATTTTTGTTGTGATTTTATTGGTTAGATGATTGACTTAATTGTTAGTTGATTGAAAAATAATTTTGTAAAATTATTTCATCCATGAATAGTGCCTTTCTATTCTCCTATAAATAGAAGCTCATTCCTTCATTATTTCTTACAAATTCACTGAAACTCCAAAGAGAGAAATTATAGAGAAACTATAGAAAAGTATTCTGCTACTTCCCTACTCTTATATCCAGTTTCTTTTACGGTAAGGGGTGTTATTCTTTCTTATTCATGAAGAGAACTGTTGTTATTCCATTTCTTATTATTCTGTTGGAATAACCTGTATACGCGGTCTACCCTATACTTGGTGACATTCTTCTATTATTCTGTTGGAACATCCTGTCTGTGTGTTTTACACCGGACCTGATTCCGTTTTTATTATTATTCTGTTGGAACATCCTGTCTGTGTGTTTTACACCGGACCTGGTTCCGTCTTGTTATTATTCTGTTGGAACATCCTGTCTGTGTGTTTTACACCGGACCTGGTTCCGTCTTTATTATTATTCTGTCGGAATATCCTGTCTGTGCGGTTACGCCGGACCTGGTTCCATTATTTATTATTCTGTCGGAATATCCTGTCTGTGCATTTACGCCGGACCTGGTTCCATTATTTATTATTCTGTTGGAATAACCTGTCTGTGCGGTCTATCGCATGCATGGTGATTTCTTTTGTTATTCCATTCTTTATTATACTCAGTTGGTTAAGTTTTGACTTCTATACTCCATGAAATTTGTGGAATATCCTTGATAATTATGTTTCATCCAGTATTTTTTTTCATGAAAATATTCTTCTAAGCATTCTTGAATTTTACTCCACAAAGCAATATCATGTTGACAATTTGGACGTTGTTAATTCTTGGATAAATTAATTCTTGAACTTGTTTTATTGAATTCTTATATCATTGTCATCATCCTCATGTTTATATTATGTTGAAAGTCATCTGTGGCCTGTAGTGCATAGATGGACTTGGTATGATTATGACCAGGGATTATTCGGTGTAATCATGACCGTAATGTTACAAATGATGTGAAAAAGGTCTTCATTGGCCCGTAGTGCATTGATGTACAGTTTTTGGTATGATTATGGCTATGGATTCTCTTTGGCCGTAGTGCAGAGATGAATTGTTTTATGGCATGATCATGACCGTTGATGAAAACATGATTATCTTTAGCCGTAGTGCATGGATAATTCGTGGTCGTGATACTAAAGAATATCCTTGGCCGTAGTGCAGGGTGATTCGATGATGTGGATTATTTATTAAGCTGAGTCCCAGCGATAAAAGTGTTGAAAAACCTTTTAAATCATAAAAGATAGTAGATTTTATTCTCTACTTGACTCTTTTAATGGATTGCTTGTTCCGCTGCAGTTAAACTTGATGTCTATTGTATTTTATCAGTTTAACATTGTTGAAGACTAATGATAATTTATTCTACATTATCTTAGTCATAATATTTCTTACTGGGCTAGTTGAGCTCACCCTTTCTTTCACTGTTCTCTTCAGGAAATGAGAACGTAGTTGGGACTAGTCGGGGAACAGAGTGATGGTCCTAGATGATAGAATTAGTAGTCCTCACTATTCTATGTAATAGTGTGATAATAATTGTAATGAGGACTCTTTTTGAGTATGAATACTCTCTAGAATACAATATTTGTATTCAAACTCACAGTTTATGTTTTGTCGTTTTGTACACGACAGTTGTATTAGTAACTTGTATTTGGATTTATGTACCATGTAAGTGGCGACCCAAGATGGGTAACGTATACCTAATTTTGGGGGCGTCACATATTTTATATTGTTGATTCAATAATTATCATTGCACAATATTTCAAATTATCATATCAATAATTTATATTATTTGAATAATATTATTAGATAGCATTATTGGTAATGCTTAAGGAAGTTCTGTCTAGGAGAGATTATTTAATTGTGCGCCAGTAAGAAGAAATCTTTATAGGAAGGCCCCCTCTTTCCTGGGAACGACCTGGTTGTCATTATTGTGATTCTGTAATATTATTTGTGAATAATTAATTATTGATATATATGATTAGGAAAATATTTATTTTATGTGGATATAAATGGAGAAATTTTTAGAAAAGTGACAATTGTTGAAAATTGATATTTTATCTTTTCTGATAAAATAATTCATTCAAATATATTATTATATTACATTATAAATGTATAATGCGATAATATAATAATATAATAATGGTATATTTTTACAATGAATGTGTGATATATGAATAAATGAGGAGAAAAAGTATTTTTGTTGCAATAAATGCTAAACACATGTTAAACATGTTGTTGGATCCCATTTTTGACTGAAATTTGATTATAGCCTGCAAAATCGTCCGCATGTGGATTTCGGTCAATTTCTGTTCATAATTTGGAAAAACTTAAAGCTACAAAGTTGTAGAGAATTAAATTTCATATGAAATGGACATAAGATTCAAATTTTTCTGATAAAAGGGCTATTTATTATGAATTATTGAAGTTCCGGAATATTGGGTCTGAATTGATTTTGTTGCATTAAATGATTAAAACATGTTTATCATTATTGGTGGGCCCCACTGGTGGTTGAATTCAGATTGTCAAGAGGTGGGCGTGAATTTTTTTTATAAATATATTATTTTATTAAATTTTCTGCTTTGGTGTTCTAAGCATTTTTCTATAAATAGGGTGCTTAGGTTAGAATTGAAAATTATACCAGAAACTGAAGTTTTTTTTTCTCTCTCTCTCTATATTATCGAGCGTATTTTTGTGAGTATTTTGATACTTTGAGTGTTGCTATACGGTGCAAGTTTCTTTCAGTGTTATATCTGATATTCTAGCCAGAAGTACTATTCTTTTGAGGTAAGAGATGTTATTTTTTTTTATAAATGATATTATTTCTTTCAATATCATTATACCAGAATATTGGTATGAATTTTATTATAAAATTCTTATATTTTCATGTCGGGGTTACTATTCACGATACTATTCACGAAGTATGATAATTTTTATTGTGAAATTTTTACCTTTTAGTGTCTGGATTACTATTCACGTAAACGACACTATTCACGTATACGACACTATTCACGAATACGATAGTATTCACAAAAAAATTAAATTTTCTTTTCTGTGTCTGAGATTGTCTGTTATGGTTCTTATCTTTGATTGGATCTATGTTTTGATCTTTATTTTTGAATTCTGCTCCATAATTGATTATTATGGAGTATTTTTGAACATAGATAAATCGAAGTACGAATCCCTAATCTTTGTCTTTTCTCTCACTGGATTCGTTTTCTTTAAAATATTTTCATCATTCTCAGTCCTAAATGGTGATATAACTGAATATCTTTGGCCTGTAGTGCAAAGATGAATGATTACTTGATGAATATCTTTGGCCCGTAGTGCAAAGATGAACAGGTGTTGAGATGAACATGACCAACTGGTGATACAAATGAATATCTTTGGCCCGTAGTGCAAAGATGAATATTTGATGATTGATGTTACACGGATAAAATATTGATGATGGACTTTTAAATTCATAGATGATAGTAGATTTCATTCTCTACTTAACTCTTCTAATAAATTGTTGTTTCCGCTGCAGTTGTTGATCTAAAACTTGTTATCTATTATATTCTATCAGATTTTTCCTGTTGAAGACTAAGGATAAATTGTTGTACATTATCTTAGTCATAATATTCTTTATTGGGCTAGTTGAGCTCACAATTTTCCTTTTTGTTCCATTTTTCTTCTCAGGAGGCGAGAATATATAGGGAAGTAGTCGGGGTGTGGAGTGATGATTCAAAACAGTTGTCTTAGTAGTCCTCACTATTTTGTAAAATAGTGTATCAATAATTGTAATGAGGACTTATTTGAGTGTGGATATTGTCTAAAAGACAATATTTGTATTTTAAACGCACAGTATATGTGTTATCGTATTTTGCATGACAATTGTAATAATGAAGTTGTAGTTATTTTCTGTACTATGTATTTGGCGACTCAGAATAGGTTGGGTGGATTGGACCTACTTTGGGGGCGTCACAAGTTTGCCATCTCGGAAACAACCCTGAGATATTTAGATCCAGTCCTGGAGACAACCCCGGGATCCTCAGTTTGCTATCTTGGAGACAACCCCGAGATATTCAGTTCCAACCCCGGAGACAACCCTGGGAATTTTAGTTTCAAACCTCGGAGATAACCCCAAGGAGTGCAATTCCAGTTCTGGAGATAACACCAGAGAAGTCAGTTCCATCTCGGAGACAACCCCGAGATACTCAGTTCCAACCCCGGGAGTTTCAGTTCCAACTTCGGAGACAACCCCGAGGCATGCAGTTGCAATTCCGGAGATAACCCCGGAAGAGCTCGTTTCAATCCCCAACAATCAGCTTCAACCTCGGTGATATCCCCGAGGCACTCAGTATGAAACCCAGAGATAATCGCGGGAGGTCAGGCACACCTCAGAAACATCCCTGAGGACATTTAGCACTTACAACAGCCCAATCTTAGAGATAACCCTGAGCAATGACTGCTAAAATCAGCCCAGAGCAGGAGATAACCCCGGTGAGGGAAAAAATCGTCGTTTTGCCACCTCGATCCCACATTCATGCTGTCTCAACAATATTTGAACCTACATGCTACATAAAAATATCCTACAAGAACCATAGCTCTAATCCCGAGTAACTACTACACAAGACAGCACACCGGATAGAATTTGAAGACTTGAAGACCTGGGCATGGACCGATATTCCTGACTTCGTACAACCTCTTATCCCATGTCATTGTGTAGCTCTTGACAACAACATTCTATAAAAGGTCTTATACACCTCAATCGGATGCCCAGATTGAAGTTCTGAAGGTTCGAGCGGACAACACGTTGCACGAGTGCACGTACACCTGCGGCTGCCGCAGGTACACCTGTGGCTTCCCCTCTATAAATAGAGGGGTTGGGGTGGCCATTTGGAAGAGAAAAAAAGAAGAGGAAACCTTGTCTGTTTTGCTCTGTACACACTATAAATTGAGTGCTTTCTCATTTCAAACACTTGTGAGCTTATATATTGCTACATTTTACCGGTGAGAACCAAGTGTTCATCCATTTAAAGCTATTTGAAGTCTTCTTTGGCAGCCTACTGTAAGCCTTCTTACATTTCTTAAAGCCTTTTCTCCACTTTTGTGCACACACAATTATTCACGTTAAGACTCGTGTTTGTGTGTATGCCCGGACCGTCGGTCTGTGGCTTTTATTGCTTTTCTATATATATATATATATATATATATATATATATATATATATATATATATATATCTTCTGTCATCAAATTCTGTTTGATTGAGCTGGATTTTACATCCAGAGCGTTTATTGCTTATATATACATTTTGTCCCGCCTGGAGTTTACTTTGTGGCGGTTGATCGCACACACATACACACACACACACACACACACACACACACACACATATATATATATATATATATATATATATATATATATATATATAACTGCTTACATCTTTCATACAAACTGCTACATCATGTGAGTCTAGGAATCATGTGATCACATATTCAGTCTCCTGAATCTAGGTTCGGTTCCCGTGATGGACATTTTCAGCTGTGACCAGCTTGAAAATTATTCACGGTGTTTGAATTTCCTTAGACGGCTCTCATTCCCACAAGGAGTTTGGCACTGCTTTTTTATCTTATTTTCTCGAAGATGCTTCACATCTCGAAAATAAACGCAATCCAGTCGAACATATAATAAAATGGAAGTATCAAATGCCTCAATTACTATTGAGCACAAGGGTTAAAAAAATCTCTTTTACAAAACATCATTGCTATATCTTACTAAAATTGAACTTTTATACAAAATTCAAACCTTTTGTATATAGGTGAAAACGAGGTATAGAACTAATTCCAGATAATTACACATTGACCCATACACATACAGATTCAAATAAATGGTTTAAATTGAAAAGTGGCGGTCATCGTGTCACCACAGATGTCAGGGGGTGCCTAACACCTTCCCTCCGCATAATCAAGGCCCCGAACCTTAACGAATCTCGGTTTCACAGAATAGTTAAATAGTGTCACATCACTAGGTCAATGTGCAAACCTTTTCTCGGTTGAGTTGGTGCAACCATTTAAAAATACCAACTGGCGACTTTGACAATCCCAATCGTCGACATATACATGTCGGACCTTTTCACAACTTGTTTTTTTCAAACAAATCTCACCTAACATGAGAACACCAAAAGACAAAAACAGAAAAGGGACAAATAAAAATCCCAACGTCGACAGGTGGCGACTTTGCTGGGGACATCCAGTAAGAGGGCCTAAGCCGCTATTACAAACTTTTTAAAACCATTATTTGCTTGTGTGTGGATGTTGCATTTACATTTGAATGAATGTGTACGGATGCATTTACTTATTGTACTTAGTGTTCCGCACCATATTTGCTTGTGATATTAGTGCTTCGCACATGTCATCATTTCCATACGGTGAGACACGTTGTATGTGAATGTATGTTGTATGGTTCCTCCACCAGGAGGTTATCCTGTCGGTGTTTGATTACTGGACTCGTAGGAAGACTAATTTAACCGAGGCTCAGGAAAGGCACCACCCAGATTCGCTCCAGTTGAAAGACCGGATTAACTTCCCGTCGAGTAAATTGCGATGATTTGGGAACCTTCATGCCAAAAAATCGCGAGAGTAACCTAAGATAGGTCAGCCTCTGATAAACCAAATGCGGAGGAAAGTCTTTTCATACTTTCACATTTCAATTACTTGTAATTACAATTAATTGTAATTTCCATGTCAATCTCAATGTAATGGAAAATATGAAGGAAAATATGTGTACATGCTTTCCCTTTTATCAAACACGCTATCTTGTTATACAGACAACTGACATCCGTTTTGCAGGATAATACTCCTAAAACGGACACATTACATAGCATGTAATATTTCCACATTCCCTAAGACTAAACTACATAAGTCTTTTTGTAGGGAAAAAATTGGTCCTGATATCCATTCAAAATCCAAAAAGGCAACAAGGCTACAGCCAAGCATGGCTACACCTGGCCAGTCTAATCCTACTCATGTCTCTCGCGAGGAGTTCGAAGGATTAAGTAATCAGATTACAGAGTTGGCTGTTCTGCTTAAAGAACTACAAAAGTCCACTCAGGGTCCACAAATACCCATATATATAGAATCATCTACACATGGAGGATCTCAGGGACCGGACAAAGAAATTCCTGTACCTGAATCTCAGTTAGACAAAACCAACAAAACTCCTAAAACCACCCATCTCAAAGAAGATCCAGACACCGGTGATATCAGGAAAAAAGTTCTACAAATGGAAGAGACCATTCGGTCTATCAAAGGGATTGGAGCTGTAATAACCCAATATTTTCGATATAATTAAATAAGATATTTTGCATCTAATTTTTTTTTATTTTAAATAAAGGTGGGTATATATGTGATAAATAAATTTTATTTATTACATGAATACTTACAAATAAAATTTTTAAAGAATTATTGATCATTATAAATTATATTTTTATAATAAATTAATTTTGTAGTAAAAATATTTTATTATTTATTTTTCCTAAAAATATGATTATAATATTATTTAAATAATATATGAAATGATTATTAGAATTATTATAATAACTATTTTATTATATGAATTTATTTCAGATTAATTAAATTAATTATTTTAACTTAATTAATAATGGTAATGTTAAGTCGAATATGGATTCAAAACCCTAATTCTGGATTTTGAATAAAGAATGACAATAATAATATAATATTATTATATTTTAGTGCTATAAATATATACGGTATGTGTAGATTGATAATTGTGGGTCAATTATGGTACTGTATTACAAAACCCTAGTTTTATTTTGATAAACCCTAATTCGAAAGTTAAATAGGACTTCAAGATTTGATAAGATGTTGTTTTATGTGATTAATACATTAATATTTAAATATTAATAGTAATTATTTAAAAATAATTTTAAATGTTTTAATAATCATTTCAGGTATGTATACATTAATTAAAAACTGTCTAAGCTATTTGACTCGGCTAGACACAGATTTAAAAATATTGTTGAACATGATAGAACTTTATTGTATCCAATCTAATTGTTTTGGTTCGGATTCCCGACTAAGTATGAACATCCCGAACATGGAAAACTTTTGTGCACCTAAGGCGAATATGTTGGACAAAAATATCGTTCGAACATGTAGTATTGATCAATATAGGGTATAATGGGCTGATCACCCCCCGTGCCCGTAAGTTATGACAGTTTGTAGATGAAGTTCTGTATACCTTTTCCAAAATTAAAAATTAATGTTCATAGTCTGTCGACTGCTCTCCTTTTATAGTTAGTACATAGTTTCAAAAATTTGATATAAAATTGATATGTTGTTATTATTGGTTCAGCTTACTTCACAACCGTTGATTCATTGCAGAAGTGTCATTCAAAGAAAATATTTAATCCTTTCAGCTAATATTTATTGTTGCTATTACTTGCTGGGCAATCAAATGCTCATTCTTGCTTTAAATTTAAATGTTTTCAGCTAAGTATGATCAACCTGAAAGTTCAGGCAAGAACAAGGGAAAAGGAAAGCGAGCATAATAAACTTTATGTTATCTTATGTAATAGTTAGACTTTATTAAGACAATGATATTTATTAATTAGCATTTAATGAATGTTTAAAGTTCGCGTACCTGGGATTAGACTCTGATATATGTAAATTAAGTTTGATATTTATGTTATTGTTATTATTCCGCTCAAAGAAATGGTATCGTGAAGCACCGAGTTCGGGTTTCAAGTACCTGAATTTGGGGGCGTCACAGGTTGGTATCAGAGTTTTAGGTTAGAAACCTTTGGTGGGGTATACCTTAGGCTATAACCTTTAGACAAAGAAAAATGTTGAAAATACAAATAGCTCGAATAGAGTTTAAAAGAAGATGAATTAAATAAATTCATTGTCAAATAAAATTAAAGATAACTTATATAAAACTATTATTTGTTGTGTGTATATATTATATGCTAATCAAAATAACTTATGTGTAGATGTCAGGTGGAAAAGGATTAGGATACCCTCAGATCGTAAAGAAGGAGCCAATCTCCATGATAGATCCAATATCAAAGTCAATAGCTGAAATAGAGGCTCACATTGAAAGCAACCCTAACGAGGTGGTTATAGTGGAAAACGTAGTACCAAATCCAGAAACAATAGAACTGACAGATTGCGATTCAGACACTAAAGTTGGAGCTGATCAAGCATCAACGGAAGTGCAGAATCTGAGGAACAATGTTTCTTCTCTAGAAAAGTTATGGGAAATAGAAAAGCTACTAAATAGTTAATTGCGAAAGGCGTTAATAGAAACAATGGAAGAACAAGATAAGCTTAAAATCCAAATTGATCAGATTGGAGTTCAAAGCAGCAAATCGTGTGCAACTCCGAGCAAGATGGGGAAAAAAAATTAAAGACCGCAAATTAGGTAATCCCGATCATAACCAAGGCAACTCTAGCAAAATAGAATAAGTGTACAAACTGTAACAAGAAACATGAAGGCTTATGCAGAAAAGGGGAAAATCTTTGCTACAATTGCGGACATGAGGAACATATCTCTCCTCATTGTTCCAATCCGAAACAAGGTGTGTGTTTTATTTATGGGAAAGAAGGTCATCAGGCGAAAGGTTATCCAAGATCAATATTTTATTTGTGGGATAGAAGATCATCTGGAAAGGTTGTCCAATATCAAGAAAAAGGCGTAGTGAATAAGTAGGATTAGTATTATTTGATTATGTGTTTTCAATGTTAAGTATATAATCGGTATGTGTGTAATATAATATTCTCAACTTTTGTATAAGTTGTAATAGCGATTCTCGACTTTTTGTGGTCACAAAGGGATAACGAATGCTTAAAGCAGTATATGTAAAGTACTATGACTTAGTTGAATGAATGTAAATCTATGTTTGATTAATGAAATAAGTTTTGTATAAAACTTCACGTTATAAGTTAAACTTATACGATTAGGTTTAGAATGTAAGTTAATAAAAGAATAACTCATGGTTTTATTTAACCAGATAATGCCGCCAAGACGTCGAACTCGAAACCAAAGGGCAGAAGAATCTGTCAACAATGCTGGAGGACAACCAGACCCGATACAGAACTTCGCAAACATGGTAGCTCAAGCCATGCAGACTGAAATGCCAACCGTAGGGAATCAACTAGAAAACCGATTAGCAAACTTCAAAGCGGTCGGACTGCCAAAATTTAGAGGGACAACTGAACCTATAGAAGCCCAGACTTGGGTAAAGGAGATAGAAAAGGCATTTGTGATAGCTAGGGTAGATGAGGGGCAAAAGACAGCTTTTGCCACCTATATAATGAAAGGGGAGGCAATTTTTTGGTGGGAGGCAAATCAAGCTAAGGCAGGAGAAGGTGTAGTAACATGGTCTAGGTTTAATACACTGTACTTCGAGAAATATTTCTTGTCCAATACGCAGGCTAGGATGGAGGTAAAATTTTTAGAGTTGAAGCAGGACAATATGATGGTGTCATAGTATGCCATAAAGTTTAATGAATTAGCTAGGTTCGCTCCGCATCAAGTTGATACGAAGGCAAGGAAGGCAAGAGGTTTTGAGTTGGGATTAAAACCTTAGCTCTACAATAAGGTGGCAGTATTACGGATTGGTACTTTCGCAGCACTCTTGGAAAAGGCTATTATAGCCGAGGAGGGAAATGAGGCCATGAGCCTCTACAACAAGGAAAAAAGGAACAAGGGTTAGGTTGAGGGAGCAGTAAAACTCGAAGGAAGCAGTGAGAGTAAGAATGTGAAAAGAAAAGGGAACAGTTTCGGGAAAATCCAGGTTAAGCAAGAAGGTGTGAAGAAGCAGGTGGTGCAGTGTGGGAACTGTGGAAAGAATCACTCAGGGGAGTGTCTGAAAGGAAAGTTCGTATGCTACAAGTGTGGACAGGAGGAACATATCTCTCTTAACTGCCCCAATCCATGGGTGAACAGTGTGCGTTTTCTATATGGATCAATGGAGCATAAGGTGAAGGACTGTCCGAAAAGGAAGATGGATGTAGGGAGTGTGAACGCGGGGAAAAGCAGCGGGACTCTGGCGATAACTGGGCCAACTTCAACAAGCAAACCAACAAAATCAACTGCAAGAGTCTTCAATATGACAATTCAGGATATTGTAGCAGCCGAGGATGGAACTCCAGGTATTATTCGAATAAATTTTATTTTCTTATATATGATTTTCTTATATATAGTAAATTATTTTATAAAGAAATTTTGAAGGAGGAATTTGAGTTCTATTTGAAATCAAATTTTCGTTTAATTAGAAAGACAAGCTTTATGCGGAATAGTTAGAGATCAGTTCGATCGAATCTGATCAAGATCTACTTGCAATGAATTCGAATGCTATTTACCCTAGTGTATAAGTTTTGAAATGGTGATTCCGGAGATGGAATCGTTATAAGAGAGGGTGAATGTAATAACCCAATATTTTTGATATTATTAAATAAGATATTTTGCGTCTAATTTTTTTTTTAAAAATAAAGGTGGAAATATGTGCAAGGTAAAGTGTATGTATATATGTGATAAATAAATTTTATTTATTACATGAATATTTACAAATAAAATTTTTAAGGAATTATTGATAATTATAAATTATATTTTTATAATAAATAAATTTTGTAGTAAAAATATTTCATTATTTATTTTTCCTGAAAATATGATTATAATATTATTTAAATAATATATGAAATGATTATTAGAATTATTATAATAACTATTTTATTATATGAATTTATTTCAGATTAATTAAGTTAATTATTTGAACTTAATTAATAATGGTATATAATGTTAAGTCGAATATGGATTCAAAACCCTAATTCTGGATTTTGATTAAGGAATGAGAATAATAATATAATATTATTATATTTCAGTGCTATAAATATGTACGGTATGTGTAGACTGATAATGGTGGGTCAATTATGATGCTGTATTACAAAACCTTAGTCTTATTTTGATAAACCCTAATTCGGAAGTCAAATAGGACTTTAAGATTTGCTAAGATGTTGTTTTATGTGATTAATACATTAATATTTAAATATTAATAGTAATTATTTAAAAATAATTTTAAATGTTTTAATAATCATTTCAGGGTAATATTAATGTTTTAAAAATACTTTGAGTTATTATAAATAACTTTAATATTTTGGCAATAATTTCATTAATAATTTAATATTAATTATAATAGAATTATTTAATATTTAAATTATTTAATAATGATTCCAGTGTTTGAAAAATTATGATAAATTATAATAATTATTTAAAATTTTTTATAAGCCATTGAAAAATAATACAACTGATATTTAAAATATCTAAAGGAAATATTGAACTACAGAATAGAGTTTTAGACTCGATAATTACCCGATAAAGCCGTCGGTACACCGAAATATTTTAGAAATTAATTTGGACTTAGATAATTTGACTAGATAGATGATTGTTTGTGATCCAATGACTGATATAATTATATGACAATGTGATTAGGTTATGTGCTGACTGCAAATAGCAGTACTATGTGTTACAATATGTTATTCTAATCGACAGAATGATCTTATTAATGATAGGTCACTATATAAAACATAAAACTAAGTTGTGTAAGCAACAGATCAGGCAAGTATCCTGTGACACCCTCAAATTCGGGTTACCTGACCCCCGAGTTTGGTGTTCACGATCCATAATATATTACCAATTAACTACCCATTTATATATAAATAGGATTACATAAGTCATTAACATATATTGTTAATACATAAGTCCCAGGTCCACTAACCTTAACATTACAAAAATACCCCCTTAGATATACAAAAAGGGTTTACACTACAATACAACATAATAATATTGTTCATCATAATTAATTTATAACTATGCCTTTTCCCTTGTTCTTCTTCGTAGCACCTTCTGCAACTTCGTCCCTAGCTGAAAAGTTTTATTTATAGCAAGGGTGAGCAACTAGTTTGCCCCGCAAGTTAAGACATACAATAAATGTATACGAATCAATAAGAACAGACTATCTATTTTGATAGAATGAAACCAAAGTTCGGTGAACTTTGAAATAGCTGAACAAATCGTTATTCAATAACAAGTCTTCTCATATTCTAGGCAACGCAATAATCTGATAATGAAAGAGTACAACGCTTTCAAAGTTTCTACGATATTCTATTGAATAATCAAGAATTAATTCTACGCAATAGCAAAGTGGAATGTTTTTCAGATTTATGCTGAGTGATCACACTAGATCTAGAACTTCTCTTCTCGAGTAACTATCAAAGATTGGACTTTGATATACCCAGGTGTATCAGATAACTATAAAGATTAAATCATACCCCTCTGCAAGTACTTAGAGCCGGCCAACTCCTTGTACCCTATATTATGCATAATACTTAACAGTGCGCAATGGTCGAATATACGACCCAAAATGTTTCCTTTATATAAAAGGTTGTTCTTCTCAGTCTCAGAATCAAGATTTTTGATTTAACAACGAAATACTGTGATTTCAAATTCTATCTATTTATTGATCTAGCCAAAACAATTGGCATCGATCTATCAATAACAATTGATTTCTCTTCTCGTATTTATCAAGTTCTAACAAATGTTCGTCTAGCCAGAATAATTAGCTAAGACATTTCTCAATATAATTTGACAATAAACAAGAATTATCTGTACTGTTAATATTAGTTTCTACAGATATAAATATCCAACAACAGTAATTCTACGAATATATATGAGCCGAATCAGTAATTTAATTTGAATTTTAATCATGCACTAACTGCGAATAATCAACAATAAATTCCCTGGACATGGTATAATTATCAATAATTAACCATTAAAATAATTGAATGAATATAACTCAAGGTTGAGCTAGGAAACTTGCCTTTCGCGTTGATTACAGCTACACAATATAATTAACTGCGTTCGTAAGACCTATAATCAACAATGTCGGTCTCACAATTAGCACAATCATTTATAACACGTAACACTGTATTCTACAGTCAAACTTCTCCTACGCACATTACCACATAGCCACATTAGTGTTTATAACCTGTATAAACACTTAATAAGTCTAACTAGTTCGGCCTGGGTGGACTTCGGTCCATTCTCGGTGTTCTGGTTATCCTATCTGACAATTAACACATTGATTGTCAATTAAACTTAGTCTCTAAGCTTCAATATTATTTTAGATAAATCAAATATCGTCTATAATATTTTTCGGAAGCTTTTAATAATTTATAAACAATTATTATAATTTATAATAATTTTTCAAACACTTAAATTATTTTTTAAATGATTTAATTATCAAATAATCTAATTATCATTAATATTTAATAATATAAAAATAATAATGTTATATTTGTCAAAATATTAAAGTTATTGTTAATAACTTAAAATATTTTTAAATCATCAATATTCTACATAAATAATTTTTAAAGTAATTAAAATCATTTTTAAATCATCACCATTAATATTTAAATATTAATGTAATTATTATCCAAATATTGAAAGTCATTAATTATAACTTAAAATATTTTTAAAATATTTTTCTCATTTTTAAATGATTTTTAAATCAATAAAATCATTTTTAATTCATTTATTTAATTTAATAAATAAATAATCTAATATCATTAATATTAATTTATTAATGAAAATTCTCCAAAAATATTGAAAATTATATTTTATAACTCCAAATATTTTCTAACACTTTATTCTTATTTAAAATGATTTTTAAATCAATAAAATCATTTTTATTTTATTTATTTAATTTAATAATTAAATAAATTTAATACCATTCATATTAAATTATTAATGAAAATTCTCTAAAAATATCAAAAGTTATATTTTATAACTCAAAATATTTTTAAATACATTATTCTTATTTAAAATTATTTTTCATAATATTAAATTATTTTTCTCTAATTTATTTAATACACTAATTAAATATCATTTTTATTCAAATAATTATAATTATTAAATAAAAATGTCCCAAATAATTAAAAGTTATTTTTCAGAATTTAAAATGATTTTTAAAATCATTTTTAATAATTTTTATAAATTATTTCCTATTTTTTATTAATTTTCAGAATTTCAGAATTTAGAAAATAAATAAACCATCGCTAAATGGATATAGCGACACTTTCTGTCGCGATAGGTGTTCTTGGCCTCAAGAACACTGACAAGGCAGTGCTTAAGGGTGCACGTTTAACCAGTTTTAAATTCCAATCTGATCATGTTCTGGGTTATCTAAAACTTTGATATTGTAGTATTAATGTCACACTACAATATCCAACCAACACTTTGGTTAAACAACATCACAACAAGGAGATCAAAGCCTCCAAAGTTGCTGTCAGGAAAAATCTGGGTATTCTGGGCCCAGACAGTTTTGAGTACCTACTTTGATGCTCGATTATATATATGTTCTAGTCTTGGTTCATGTGGTTTGATGGTTCAAACATGTAGTACTAGTGTCAAGGTACATTACTAAAGCAGAAACTCAGTTTATCATCAACAGAATCAACATGAAACACACGGTCAAAGTATGTCAGACAGTGATGTTATTTTTTCTGGGTTTTCCAGAAAAGAAAAAATCAGTTCGGGTGGTCTACTTTGACCACCTTTCACGATCGATCTGTTGAGGTTATAAGAGATCTAAGGACCCATATCTGTAGTCCATCATACAAGCTACAACATGGTTACAAACACAACATCAAACAACCTAACACCTGTCATATTCGAGCCTCACAAAAGGTTGTCAGACGCGGTAAAAAGGCTTTCTAGGTTACCCAGAAAGTTATGGTCATGCCCGGTCAACGGGTTTTGACCATGAATAACTTGAAATACAGACATTAAATGGTACTAATTCCACTTGCAGCTTAAAGACCACATACCAGGTTACATGTAACAACTTTAAAACAACAAAAATAGTAAACACAGAAAGATCTAGAGCGACTGACATTTCTTGTCAGACCACTGAAAATGTTCAAGAACAGATTTTGAAAACTTCAATTTTAAGACACTTTGATGCTATGGATCCATGATGTAACTTCATAGATCATCATAAAACATCTTTTAACACTTATATAAACACATAAACACGAAATCTTTCTTAGCAACTTGGATCAAAAATAAAAATTTGCTTTATACCTTTCTTGTTCCAATCTTGATCTTGATCCTCCTAAATGATATTGGGTGATCTAAGGACTGAATTTGGGACTGATATGCTAGCCAATTTCGGAGGTTGAGAGAGAAGTGAGAGTTGGTGAGAGCTAATGAGCAAAATGGCAATTTTTGTGACTTTTCTCTCTCTTGAATCCTATATATATTGCTTATATGTTGCTAGATCTGTAACAACCCGATATTTTCTATATAAATAAATAAGAAATTTTGCGTATAAATTTTTTTTTAGGATGAGGATTTGTACAAGATATTATGTATTTATGTGGTAAATAAAAATATATTTATTACATAAATGTTTACAAATAATTTTATTTTAGAATTATTGATTATTATATAAGTTTATTCTTATAATAATTACTTTTATGGTAGAAATGTTTTTATTAATTATTTTCCATGAAAATATAATCATATATTATTTAAATAATATATGGAGTGATTTTTAGAATAAATATAATAATTATTTTATTATATGAATTTTAGTACAGATTATTAAGTTAACTATTTTACCTTAATTATTAAGGTTAAGTAGGAAGAATAAATCAGATATGAAATCCAAACCCTAATTTTGGATTATTGTCAAGGTACGAGAATAATAATATAATTTTAAATTTTAGTGCTATAAATATGTACAGTATATTAGTATTGATAATGGTTGGTCAATTATGGTGTTTAATTTCAAAACCCTAACATTATTTGGCTAAACCCTAATTTGGAAATCAATTGTGGGTTTAAGACGGTTATTTAAATGTGTTATATATTTTATGTTGTGTGTTACATAACGTTATGATAATTAGGAAACCCTAATTGTAAATTTAAAACCCTAGGTTATATTTGAATTTCTAATAATTAGAAACCCTAATTGGAAACCTAAACTAGAGATTTTGATTAGTCAGAAATTGTGTTACTGTGGATAATAACGCGTATGATATATTTTATTAAGGTAAACCTAATTAGTAAATTAAAATTATAATGATTAGAACCCTAATTAAAGATCTAGAAACCCTAAATTATTAAAAAACCCTAATTTTCTATTAAAATCCTAATTTTTAATTAGTAAGTTATAATTAAAATTTTATTGAACTTTAGTCTTATTTGTTCAAACTCTAGAAATTATTTGGGATACCTTAAGGATTAAAATCTAGTGATTAAAACCTAGATTCAAGTGTCATGGACCAAAATAACCTTAAAATATTTATTAGTTTACTAAAATACCCTTTATGGTATTTATTTAATAATCTAGATTGTATATTCATCAACCTAGATTGCTAATTCATCAACCTAGGTCTATAGCACATGCCTAAAATCAGCCAATGCTTATCTCTTTTGCCACCTTGCATGTTAGATGCATGAATCTAGGTTGTATAAAAGGATTGAGAGAGAGAAAAAAATCATTTTGCTAGCTATTTTTGCACAAACACTCCACCTAAGTCTCTCTCTCTCTAAACCCACTAATTTTCAGTGCTAGATCAGTAACAAAACCGAGCCCCACTAACAGCTACAAGAAATCAGTAGCCTAAGATCAAAATTTTTCAAAGAAAAGGTATAAACCCTACTTAAATTTCTGTTCATTTTTCGGTTGTTAGATGTTATGTTTGAGTGTTAGAATATGTTGTTAGTAGTGTCTAGTGATGATCTGGGTTGATAGATGTTAGATCCATAACATCTATAGACTCGGATTTGAGTTTTTGCAAAATCTGGAAAAACTTGGTTCTGTGGTCTGACAACGAATGTCAGTGGCCACAGATCCTTGATTGTTTATGGGTTGTGTTGTTTTTAAGTTGTTATTGATAGTCTGTAATGTTGTCTTTAATTTTCAAAAAGAATCGAGGTCATTTGATGTGTATATTGCTAGTTATTAACGGTCAAATACCGTTGACCGAGCTTGACCAAAGAGTTTCTGGGTAACCCAGAAACTCAAAATCAGTGCCTGACAAGATTTTGTCAAGCCATGATCTGTTAGTTGTTTCTTGTTTTGATTCTGTTCTTGTAACCATGTTGTAGTTTGTTAGTTTAACTACAGAACACCGCTATTAGAACACCTAAACATCAAACCGGATTATTACAGTGGCCGGTCAAACCAGGCTGGAGGATCACAACATACGCTTTCTGGGTAACCCAGAAAGCTTATGAATGTGAGTTCTGACGGGGTTTGACCGGATCGTATCTACTTGATCTGTTGTTGTTATTGTGATATAATGTGATAGACCTACTCTATTATATGTTGGCTACACACTGCAACTTTTAAATCACTAAAAAAATCACCTAGATCACAAGTTATGGAAGCCCAATAATGAGCAGTCGAACTGTTCTTCAATTCTGGGTAACCCAGAACATGAAGAACAGCTCTGACAGCTTGTTCAACGCTTCGGATCTCGTTAGTTATGCATGGTTTGATGATGTTGTTTGTTGGATCGTGTATTCTTGTACTTGTACTAGATTATCTTATCAACAACATGTTCAGAAACACATTACACTCGGTTTTAATCTTGGTCAAACTAAGCAACTCGGTAACTGGCAAGGATTTCTGGGTTTGGCCAAGAACATGAAGAACACCTATAGCGACGGTTCTGTCGCTATAGGTGACCTTTAGCGACAGATTATTTATTATTTTCCAGAAATTAATAAAAAAATAGAAAAAAAATAGTTTTTAATTATAAAAAATACAAAATAAATTATTAAAAATTATTAAAAATTCCGAAAATTAGTTTTTAATTATTTTTATTATATTTCATAAATATTTAATATTTTTGAAATATGAAAAGCATTTAATTTATTTAATTATAATATTAAATAAATTATTTAAAAATGATTTTTATATTAGAAAAATCATTAAAAATTATATTATGATATAAGAAAATATTTTAAGTTATTTTTAATGACTTTTAATATTTTATGATAAATTTTATTAATAAATTAATATTAATGGTAATTAATTTATTTACTAAATGAATTAAGTAAATTAATTAAAAATGATTTTATTATATTAAAAATCATATTAAATGAAAATAAAGTGTTTAAAAATATTTTAAGTTATAAAATATAACTTTTAATATTTAAAGGATAATTTAATATTAATGATGATTAAGTTATTATTATTGACATTAAATTTATTTAATAATTATATTAAATAAATAGTTTAAAAATGGTTTTATTAATTTAAAAATCATTTAAAATGGATATAAATGAATTAAAAATATTTTAAGTTATGAACAATGACTTTTAATATTTTGATAAATAGAACATTAATACTTTAATATTAATGTTAATTATTTAAAAATAATTTTAAATATTTTAAAAATCATTTAAGGGTAATATTAATACTTTAAAAGTATTTTGAGTTATTATACATAACTTTAATATTTTGAAAATGATTTCATTAATAGTTTAATACTAATTAAATATTAATGATAATAGAATTGATTAGTATTTAAATCATTTTAATATGATTCCGATGTTTGAAAATTTAGGATAAATTATAATAAATGTTTTAAAATTATATTGAGTCATTTAAAAATAATATGACTGATATTTACGGATATTGAGTTATAGTGTAGAATCTTAGACTCGATAATTACCCTATAAAGTTGTAGGTAGACCGACATGTTTCAGAACTTGATCTGGACTTAGATATTTTGATTGTATAAGTGATTATTTGTGATTCAATGGTTGTTAAATTTATATGTCAATGTGATTAGGATATGTGCTGACTGCAATAAGCAGTGTTATGTGTTATAGTATATTGTTCTAATCGAACGAACGATCTTATTAATGATAGGTCGTGAGATAAGCGATAAAACTAAGTTGCATATTGTAAGCAGCGCATCAGGCAAGTATCTAACCTTTGCATTTTCTTTATGCAATGGATGTGAGTAAGATTGTTTCTAAACTATATTATTATTGTACAGATTATGAACTTTATATTATATAAGCTCATTGAATATCAACATGTTAGTATATAATAATTCGGACTTATATATTCTGTTCGTTAATTTCTAGAAATGGTTAAACAAGTGTCCCCACTTGGATAATCATTGTATTTAATCACATGTTGATATACCTTTGTCAATTACCTGTATACATATATGTTGAATTATAGATTATTGTTGAACAAGATAAAACTTTTGATTTGGAACCCAGAAAAGTATGAACATCCCTACACGGGAAAAACTTTTATGCGCCCAAGGCGGACATAGTGAACGATACCCTCGTTCTTGCACGTAGTATTGATCAATGCAGGGCATAACGGGCTGATCACCCCCGTGCCCGTAAGTTATGACGGTTTACAGATGAATTTCTGTTTAACCTTTTCGAAAATAAAAATAATGTTCATGGTATGTCACTATAACCTCAGATATAGTCATTATGTAGTTTCAAAAATTTGAAAGAGAGTTGTTATGTTATTATTATTGGTCCAGAATACTTCATAACTATTGACTTGTTGTAGAAGAATAGTACAAAGAAAATATTTAAATCCTTTCAGCTTATATATATATAATTGCTATTGCTTGCTGGGCACTCAAATGCTCAACCTTGCTTAATTTAAATGTTTTCAGCTAAGTGTGAACGACCAGAGAGCTCTGCTAAGAACAAGTTAAAGGGAAAGGTTGCTGAATGAATGAATGTTATCTTATGTAATAGTTAACTTTAGTATGACAATGATATTATATTAGCTATCATGGGTTGTAATGAATGTATTAAAGGTTACGTACTTGGGAGCTAGACTCTGATAATGATGTAAATTAATTTGATCTTTTATATTATTGTTATTATTATTAGTATTATTCCGCTCATAGAAATGGTATCGTGAAGAACCGAGTTCGGGTTTCAAGTACCCGAGTTCGGGGTCCTCACAGGTTGGTATCAGAGCTTAGGGTTAAAAACCATAGGTGGGTTAGACCTTAGGCTATAACCTTAGAACAGAGGGAAACGTTGAAAATATAAATAACTCATATAGAGTTTAAAAAGAGGTGAATTGAATAAATTCATCGTCACACAAAATGAAAGATAACTCATATAAAACTCTTAAGTGCTGTGTGTATATACTATATGCTAATCAGGATAATTTATGTGTAGATGTCTGGTGGAAAAGGCTTGTTATATGCATATAGCATGAAGAAGGATCAAACCCATACACCCGAGCTGATATCGAAGCCAATAGCTGAAATAGAGGCTCACGATGAAAACAACTCAGACGAGGTGGTGGTTGTAGAAAATGTAATACAAGATCCAGAGATGGTGGAGCTGACAGATAGCGATTCGGACACTAAAATTGAAGTTGATCAAGCATCAATGGAGGTGCATGATCTGAAGAACAAGGTTTCTTCTCTGGAGAAGCTGTGGGAGATAGAAAAGTTGTTGAATAGTCAGTTGCGTCAGGCATTAATTGAAACAATGGAGGAACAAGATAAGCTTAAAATCCAAATTGATCAGATAGGAGCCACAAGTAACTCTCCGTGTGCAGCTCCGAGCAAGAAGGGGAAAAGAAAGATAGAAGATCATGACCTAGGAAAATCTGATAAGAAGAAAGGGAAAAGAATTTGTTACCTTTGCGGTTATGAAGGACATACTACTCTGTATTGTCCTGACTATAAACCAGGAGCATGTTTTATCTGTGGGATAGAAGGTCATCAGGCGAGAAGTTGTCCAAGGAAAAGGTGTAATAAAGAGGTAGTATAGGTTCTGTTGTGAAGGAGTGTTTAATATAATACATATGATAAGTATGTTTGTGTAATGTAATGTTTCCAACTTTTGTATTAGGTCAAGACTGTAAATCCCGACTTTTGAGGTCATAAAGGGATAGCTGAAGTTCAAAGCATTTTGTGCTATGTAAAATATTCGTTAAATGAATATGAATCTATGTTTGAGAAATGATGAAATAAGTTTAAAATATTAAACTTATGTGATAAGGTTTAGAATGTAAGTTAAATTATGATTTTTTTTTATCAGATAATGCCGCCAAGACGTCGAACTCGCAATCAAAGGGCAGAGGAATCTGTCAACAACGATGAGGGACAACAACAACCAGATCCGATGCAGCAATTTGTGAACATGTTAGCTCAGGCTATGCAACAGGGAATACCGGTCGCTGGAAACCAACCGGGCAATCGCTTAGCGAACTTCAAAGACTTTAAGGCTGTAGGACCACCAGAATTCAAAGGTACAACTGACCCTGTAGAAGCTCAAATTTGGGTTAAGGAAATTGAAAAAGCATTTATGGTAGCTAGGGTAGATGAGGGGCAGAAAACTGCTTTTGCCACTTACATGATGAAGGGGGAAGCAAATTTTTGGTGGGAAGCGAATCAGGCTAGGGCAGGAGAAGGTGTAGTCACATGGGATAGATTTAAAACTTTGTTTTTCGAAAATTATTTTTCACCAAGTATGCAGGCGAGGATGGAGGTTAAATTTTTAGAGTTGAAGCAGGAGAATATGACGGTGTCTGAATACGCCGCCAAATTCAATGAGTTAGCTAGGTTTGCCCCGCATCAAGTCGATACAGAGGCTAGGAAAGCTAGAAGGTTTGAGCTTGGACTGAAACCCTGGCTCTACAACAAGGTGGCGGTGTTGCAGATTCCTACATTTGCAGCACTCATGGAGAAGGCGATCATAGCTGAGGAGGGAAGTGAGGCCATGAGCCTATACAACAAGGATAGAAAGAATAAAGGCAAGGTAGAAGGAGCTGGGAAGGTAGGAATTAATATTGGGAGCAGGAGTGTAAATGGCAAGAGGAAGGGGAGCAATTTTGGAAGTGTGCAGGTAAAACAAGAAGGTACGAAGAAGCAGATGGTACCGTGCAAGACATGTGGAAAGAACCACTCTGGGGAGTGTCTGAAAGGAAAATTCGTTTGCTATAAGTGCGGGCAGGAGGGCCATATCTCTCCCAACTGGCCCAATCCTAGAATGAATAATGGATGTTTTCTGTGCGAATCGACTGAGCACAGGGTGAAGGATTGTCCGAAGAGGAGGGTGGAGGCAGGTAGTGTTAATACTGGAACTGGCAGCGGAACTTTGGCAATCACGGGACCGACTTTGTCAAGCAAGCCAACAAAATCTACTGCGAGAATTTTCAACATGACGGTCCAGGACACGGCAGCAGCTGGCACTGGAACCCCAGGTGTGATTCGTATAATTTTTATTTTCTTATGCATGATTTTCATATAAATAGTAATTTATTTCTAAAGAAATTTTGAGGAGGAATTTGAGTTCTTTTGGAAACCAATTTTTCCGTTTAATCAGAAAGACAAGCTTTATGGAAATAGTTAAAGATCAGTTCGATCAATTGTGATAGAGATCTACTTGCAGAGATTGTGTATGCTATGTAACCGTATATGTGTAGGTTTTTAAAACGGTGATTCCGGGGACGGAATCTTTATAAGGGAGGGTGAATGTAACAACCCGATATTTTCTATATAAATAAATAAGAAATTTTGCGTATAAATTTTTTTTTAGGATGAGGATTTGTACAAGATATTATGTATTTATGTGGTAAATAAAAATATATTTATTACATAAATGTTTACAAATAATTTTATTTTAGAATTATTGATTATTATATAAGTTTATTCTTATAATAATTACTTTTATGGTAGAAATGTTTTTATTAATTATTTTCCATGAAAATATAATCATATATTATTTAAATAATATATGGAGTGATTTTTAGAATAAATATAATAATTATTTTATTATATGAATTTTAGTACAGATTATTAAGTTAACTATTTTACCTTAATTATTAAGGTTAAGTAGGAAGAATAAATCAGATATGAAATCCAAACCCTAATTTTGGATTATTGTCAAGGTACGAGAATAATAATATAATTTTAAATTTTAGTGCTATAAATATGTACAGTATATTAGTATTGATAATGGTTGGTCAATTATGGTGTTTAATTTTAAAACCCTAACATTATTTGGCTAAACCCTAATTTGGAAATCAATTGTGGGTTTAAGACGGTTATTTAAATGTGTTATATATTTTATGTTGTGTGTTACATAACGTTATGATAATTAGGAAACCCTAATTGTAAATTTAAAACCCTAGGTTATATTTGAATTTCTAATAATTAGAAACCCTAATTGGAAACCTAAACTAGAGATTTTGATTAGTCAGAAATTGTGTTACTGTGGATAATAACGCGTATGATATATTTTATTAAGGTAAACCTAATTAGTAAATTAAAATTATAATGATTAGAACCCTAATTAAAGATCTAGAAACCCTAAATTATTAAAAAACCCTAATTTTCTATTAAAATCCTAATTTTTAATTAGTAAGTTATAATTAAAATTTTATTGAACTTTAGTCTTATTTGTTCAAACTCTAGAAATTATTTGGGATACCTTAAGGATTAAAATCTAGTGATTAAAACCTAGATTCAAGTGTCATGGACCAAAATAACCTTAAAATATTTATTAGTTTACTAAAATACCCTTTATGGTATTTATTTAATAATCTAGATTGTATATTCATCAACCTAGATTGCTAATTCATCAACCTAGGTCTATAGCACATGCCTAAAATCAGCCAATGCTTATCTCTTTTGCCACCTTGCATGTTAGATGCATGAATCTAGGTTGTATAAAAGGATTGAGAGAGAGAAAAAAATCATTTTGCTAGCTATTTTTGCACAAACACTCCACCTAAGTCTCTCTCTCTAAACCCACTAATTTTCAGTGCTAGATCAGTAACAAAACCGAGCCCCACTAACAGCTACAAGAAATCAGTAGCCTAAGATCAAAATTTTTCAAAGAAAAGGTATAAACCCTACTTAAATTTCTGTTCATTTTTCGGTTGTTAGATGTTATGTTTGAGTGTTAGAATATGTTGTTAGTAGTGTCTAGTGATGATCTGGGTTGATAGATGTTAGATCCATAACATCTATAGACTCGGATTTGAGTTTTTGCAAAATCTGGAAAAACTTGGTTCTGTGGTCTGACAACGAATGTCAGTGGCCACAGATCCTTGATTGTTTATGGGTTGTGTTGTTTTTAAGTTGTTATTGATAGTCTGTAATGTTGTCTTTAATTTTCAAAAAGAATCGAGGTCATTTGATGTGTATATTGCTAGTTATTAACGGTCAAATACCGTTGACCGAGCTTGACCAAAGAGTTTCTGGGTAACCCAGAAACTCAAAATCAGTGCCTGACAAGATTTTGTCAAGCCATGATCTGTTAGTTGTTTCTTGTTTTGATTCTGTTCTTGTAACCATGTTGTAGTTTGTTAGTTTAACTACAGAACACCGCTATTAGAACACCTAAACATCAAACCGGATTATTACAGTGGCCGGTCAAACCAGGCTGGAGGATCACAACATACGCTTTCTGGGTAACCCAGAAAGCTTATGAATGTGAGTTCTGACGGGGTTTGACCGGATCGTATCTACTTGATCTGTTGTTGTTATTGTGATATAATGTGATAGACCTACTCTATTATATGTTGGCTACACACTGCAACTTTTAAATCACTAAAAAAATCACCTAGATCACAAGTTATGGAAGCCCAATAATGAGCAGTCGAACTGTTCTTCAATTCTGGGTAACCCAGAACATGAAGAACAGCTCTGACAGCTTGTTCAACGCTTCGGATCTCGTTAGTTATGCATGGTTTGATGATGTTGTTTGTTGGATCGTGTATTCTTGTACTTGTACTAGATTATCTTATCAACAACATGTTCATAAACACATTACACTCGGTTTTAATCTTGGTCAAACTAAGCAACTCGGTAACTGGCAAGGATTTCTGGGTTTGGCCAAGAACATGAAGAACACCTATAGCGACGGTTCTGTCGCTATAGGTGACCTTTAGCGACAGATTATTTATTATTTTCCAGAAATTAATAAAAAAATAGAAAAAAAATAGTTTTTAATTATAAAAAATACAAAATAAATTATTAAAAATTATTAAAAATTCCGAAAATTAGTTTTTAATTATTTTTATTATATTTCATAAATATTTAATATTTTTGAAATATGAAAAGCATTTAATTTATTTAATTATAATATTAAATAAATTATTTAAAAATGTTTTTTATATTAGAAAAATCATTAAAAATTATATTATGATATAAGAAAATATTTTAAGTTATTTTTAATGACTTTTAATATTTTATGATAAATTTTATTAATAAATTAATATTAATGGTAATTAATTTATTTACTAAATGAATTAAGTAAATTAATTAAAAATGATTTTATTATATTAAAAATCATATTAAATGAAAATAAAGTGTTTAAAAATATTTTAAGTTATAAAATATAACTTTTAATATTTAAAGGATAATTTAATATTAATGATGATTAAGTTATTATTATTGACATTAAATTTATTTAATAATTATATTAAATAAATAGTTTAAAAATGGTTTTATTAATTTAAAAATCATTTAAAATGGATATAAATGAATTAAAAATATTTTAAGTTATGAACAATGACTTTTAATATTTTGATAAATAGAACATTAATACTTTAATATTAATGTTAATTATTTAAAAATAATTTTAAATATTTTAAAAATCATTTAAGGGTAATATTAATACTTTAAAAGTATTTTGAGTTATTATACATAACTTTAATATTTTGAAAATGATTTCATTAATAGTTTAATACTAATTAAATATTAATGATAATAGAATTGATTAGTATTTAAATCATTTTAATATGATTCCGATGTTTGAAAATTTAGGATAAATTATAATAAATGTTTTAAAATTATATTGAGTCATTTAAAAATAATATGACTGATATTTACGGATATTGAGTTATAGTGTAGAATCTTAGACTCGATAATTACCCTATAAAGTTGTAGGTAGACCGACATGTTTCAGAACTTGATCTGGACTTAGATATTTTGATTGTATAAGTGATTATTTGTGATTCAATAGTTGTTAAATTTATATGTCAATGTGATTAGGATATGTGCTGACTGCAATAAGCAGTGTTATGTGTTATAGTATATTGTTCTAATCGAACGAACGATCTTATTAATGATAGGTCGTGAGATAAGCGATAAAACTAAGTTGCATATTGTAAGCAGCGCATCAGGCAAGTATCTAACCTTTGCATTTTCTTTATGCAATGGATGTGAGTTAGATTGTTTCTAAACTATATTATTATTGTACAGATTATGAACTTTATATTATATAAGCTCATTGAATATCAACATGTTAGTATATAATAATTCGGACTTATATATTCTGTTCGTTAATTTCTAGAAATGGTTAAACAAGTGTCCCCACTTGGATAATCATTGTATTTAATCACATGTTGATATACCTTTGTCAATTACCTGTATACATATATGTTGAATTATAGATTATTGTTGAACAAGATAAAACTTTTGATTTGGAACCCAGAAAAGTATGAACATCCCTACACGGGAAAAACTTTTATGCGCCCAAGGCGGACATAGTGAACGATACCCTCGTTCTTGCACGTAGTATTGATCAATGCAGGGCATAACGGGCTGATCACCCCCGTGCCCGTAAGTTATGACGGTTTACAGATGAATTTCTGTTTAACCTTTTCGAAAATGAAAACAATGTTCATGGTATGTCACTATAACCTCAGATATAGTCATTATGTAGTTTCAAAAATTTGAAAGAGAGTTGTTATGCTATTATTATTGGTCCAGAATACTTCATAACTATTGACTTGTTGTAGAAGAATAGTACAAAGAAAATATTTAAATCCTTTCAGCTTATATATATATAATTGCTATTGCTTGTTGGGCACTCAAATGCTCAACCTTGCTTAATTTAAATGTTTTCAGCTAAGTGTGAACGACCAGAGAGCTCTGCTAAGAACAAGTTAAAGGGAAAGGTTGCTGAATGAATGAATGTTATCTTATGTAATAGTTAACTTTAGTATGACAATGATATTATATTAGCTATCATGGGTTGTAATGAATGTATTAAAGGTTACGTACTTGGGAGCTAGACTCTGATAATGATGTAAATTAATTTGATCTTTTATATTATTGTTATTATTATTAGTATTATTCCGCTCATAGAAATGGTATCGTGAAGAACCGAGTTCGGGTTTCAAGTACCCGAGTTCGGGGTCCTCACAAGATCTGATGTTGCTGGCACAAATGTGTGGTTTTGATGAGATGTTCATGTCCCAAAGTCAAGAGAGTTGGTCACCCACTAAAGTATTGGCAATTTCTACAAGTTAGCTTACTAAATTATCCAAAAAGAGCATTTTGGTCTTTAGCAAATTGAATTTAATGACAATCTTGATAAATGCACAAACCCTTAGGGTTTAGGGTTTGAGTTAGGGTTTAGGGTTTGGACCCTTTAGGTTTGCAAATTAATTACTAAAATTTTTAAATTTCGATTTTCAGAATAGAAAATTAATAATTCTAAATTACAATTAGGATTCGATAATTATATTAATATTTTCTAATCATAAATTCAATCTTGCTAATTAGGATTAATATTCCTAATTAAAATTGCTTAATTTAGCAATTAGGGTCAAAATAGTCATTAGGGTTTACAACGCACAAATTAGGGTTTTAATTAGAAAAATAATTTTTCTAAATTATAATTAGGGTTTGAAAGATAGAAATTAATATAACTAAAATATAATTAGGGTTTTCTAATCATATTTAAGTTTAATACACACATTAGGCTTGCCAATTAGGATTAGGATTTCCTAATTTAGAGTTTAGGATTCCCGAATTTAAAATTAGGGTTTCCCGGCTTTTGATTAGGGTTTTCAACGGTACCTTAGAGTTTCTGATCCTGAAATTAGAGTTTCTAATCTCTAATTAGGTTTTATTAATTTTAAACCTTATCCGATCAAAAATTCTATACATTACAAACACGAACTCATTAAAATAATTATTTTAATTATATTTTCTATCGAATCCCTATCCAGAAATTAGGGTTAGGATTTCTAAAGCTGTTAATCACAACTCTACTCTAATTTTATTAGTCAATACACAAATTGACTTTCTCGATACACGTATCACCGATACTTATCACATAAATGATAATTAATATTAATAAAAAAAAATTTATTCGCAAATTTTTGATTATTCGAAATCTCGGGTTATCATATTCACCCCTCCTTAAAAGGATTCCGTCCTCGGAATCACCGTTTTCTTATTCTCTACAATCTTTTAAAGTTGTATCAGCAATTCATTTTTATCAACACAATATTAATTTGTGTTTCAAATTCTAACCTGTGACTTGAATCTTTTAAAAGAAAACGGTTCACAAAAATATCTGACTCAATTTACTCGCGTAATTAAATTTCTAAACGAAATCATTACCTGTTGCGACCTCCTGAGCAGCCACAGTGTCCTGCGCCGTCATGTTTAATGTACGGGCTGTTGGTGTTCCTGGCTGTGTAGGTCCTCGAATTGCCAAGGTTCCACTACCGGGTCCCTTGTTGACACTTTCCTTCTCCGTATTTCTCTTCGGACAGTTTCGAACCTGATGATCAGTTGATCCACAGGCATAGCAACCTTGTATCTTTTTCGGACAGGGACAATTGGGTGACATGTGCCCCTCTTGCCCACAATTATTGCAAACGCCTTTCTTCTTTAGACAAATGCCTGGTTGATTCTTCCCACAGCTCGCACAAGGCTCTCCTCCTTTCTTATTCCCTTCAGTCTTATTACCCGACTGGGTATTCTCATTCCATTTCCTTTTGTTAGGGTTACTTCCACCACTGCTTCCACCATCATTTGTCTTCTTCTTCTTCTCCTGATGAAATCGAGACGCAGCCTCGCTCCCTCCTTCCGCAATTAACGCTTTTTCCATCAAGGCCGCGAACGTGTTGATCTGTAATACTGCTACCTTGTTGTATATTCCTGGCTTCAATCCATTCTCGAATCTTCTCGCCTTTCTCGCCTCTGTGTCCACCTGATGAGGTGCAAATCTTGCCAGCTCGTTGAATTTGGCAGCATATTCAGATACCGACATGTTCTCCTGCTTAAGTTCTAAGAATTTAACTTCCATTCTAGATTGCATACTCGACGAGAAGTAGTTCTCAAAGAACAACTCCTTGAATCTTATCCACAACACCACTTCTGTACCAGCTCTCGCTTGGTTCATCTCCCACCAGTAATTAGCTTTTCCCTTCATTAGATAAGTTACAAAAGCCGTCTTTTGTTCCTTCGCTACTCTGGCGATAACGAATGCTTTCTCCATCTCCTTCACCCAAGTTTGGGCTTCAATAGGATCTGTGGTACCTTTGAATTTAGGCGGTCCTACTGCTTTAAAGTCCTTAAAATTAGCCAATCCATAAGCTGGCTGATTCCTCACTCTTCCTCTTCCTGCTGGAGCTCTATTCTCCATAGCTTGGGCTATCATATCCGTAAAGTTTTACATCGGGTCAGCTTGACCTCCTTCGTTATTCACTGACTGTTCTTCTCGTTGGTTTCGATTCTGTCGTCTAGGCGGCATGATCTGATTTAAATAAAAATCTTATATTAATTTTCTTTCTCTACACAAATTCTTAACACAATAAGAATTCAAAAATAATTCTCATATAATTACATATTTATTCAAATAGCACATAGTACTTAACACATATTACTATTCCTTTTTAAATCATACCAGAATTAATGACACAACTTTACACAAAAAGTTACAATTCTTCATTCACACACAGTTATTATCAGTTCGTCAAACTTACCACACTTATGAGTTCAGGAACTTGCCACAATTATATGAGTGTATGAACTTATCCTAGTCAGACCTTTGGCGTCCATTCGCTGAGGGGTTCAAAACATTTCATATAATTATGAGTCATTAACTTACCATAAGTATGAGTTTTAAGAACAAACAAATTAATCTTAATCTTATATTCATATAGAAAATAAGGATTTCATTCATGCAAACATATATATATATATATATATATATATATATATATATATATATATATATATATATATATATTTACATATGCTTACACATCATTCTCGATATTACAACACTTAATATCATAAACTTCTACCAAAAAGATACTATTACATATATCTAAGTTATCTACCGACCACTCCCTTCACCAGTCTTCTTCTTGATGGGACACTTGCTGAATTCGTGACCCGTCTGCCCACATAAAAAAAACTTCCTCAAATTCGGCTTAGGACAATACAGAGAAATATGTCCTTCCTGCTTGCAGTTAAAGCACACGTTCTTCCACATCATGCATTCTCCTGCGTGAGTCTTCCCACACTTGCTACATGCTTGCTTCTTCTTCGGGCTTGATTTTTCAGATTTAGGGCTATCTTTTTCCCTCTTTCTCTTCTTCTTGTCCTTCTTGTTGGTTCCTTCAAATGATCCACCACCTTCAGCCTTCATTCTGTCCACCTGCGCCTTGAGCTCATTCCGTTCTTCAGTCATTTCGCGTAATGCTCGCTCCGTCTTCCATAACTCCTCTAGAAGAAACACTTTACTTCGGAGTTCCTGGACTTCTGCAGATAACTGATCTTGTTCTTCAACTTTAGTCTTATTCTTTAAATCCACCTTAGCTGGCTCAGACTCTGCCTCCTCATCTCCACTCATATACATCTCGGGATAATCATCATGATCACTCCCGAGATTAACCATGGGTTCATCTTCTCCCACCTTCTCAACTGATTCGCTTTGCGCTGGCACCTCGGCTTCTGATACCAGTGCAACAGCCGCTAGCATCTCCGCACTCTTTTCACCTTCTCCAGACATCCTACAGTCAGTTGAAATAACTTGATTAGTACTTCACCAATACAACTCCTCACACTATGTGTCCACTTATCTCACTGTTGATGCACTTCAGAAATCCCTCACTTAGAACTCTAAATGAGTTTTCTCAATCACACATATGGTTATAATCCTAGGGTTTTACCTCACCCCACTTAAACTTTATAACCTACAGCTCTTCTACTAACTGGTGACACCTTTGTCACTACAGCTCTGATACCAACCTGTGACACCCCCAAATTCGGGTTACCTGACCCCCGAGTTTGGTGTTCACGATCCATAATATAATACCAATTAACTACCCATTCATATATAAATAGGATTACAGAAGTCATTAACATATATTGTTAATACATAAGTCCCAGGTCCACTAACCTTAACATTACAAAAATACCCCCTTAGATATACAAAAAGGGTTTACACTACAATACAACATAATAATATTGTTCATCATAACTAATTTATAACTATGCCTTTTCCCTTGTTCTTCTTCGCAGCACCTTCTGCAACTTCGTCCCTAGCTGAAAAATTTTATTTATAGCAAGGGTGAGCAACTAGTTTGCCCCGTAAGTTAAGACATACAATAAATGTATACGAATCAATAAGAACAGACTATCTATTTTGATAGAATGAAACCAAAGTTTGGTGAACTTTGAAATAGCTGAACAAATCGTTATTCAATAACAAGTCTTCTCATATTCTAGGCAACACAATAATCTGATAATGAAAGAGTACAACGCTTTCAAAGTTTCTACAATATTCTATTGAATAATCAAGAATTAATTCTACGCAATAGCAAAATGGAATATTTTCCAGATTTATGCTGAGTGATCACACTAGATCTAGAACTTCTCTTCTCGAGTAACTATCAAAGATTGAACTTTGATATACCCAGGTGTATCAGATAACCATAAAGATTAAATCATACCCCTCTGCAAGTACTTCGAGCCGGCCAACTCCTTGTACCCTATATTATGCATAATACTTAACAGCGCGCAATGGTCGAATATACGACCCAAAATGTTCCCTTTATATAAAAGGTTGTTCTTCTCAGTCTTAGAATCAAGATTTTTGATTTAACAACGAAATACTGTGATTTCAAATTCTATCTACTTATTGATCTAGCCAAAACAATTGGCATCGATCTATCAATAACAATTGATTTCTCTTCTCGTATTTATCAAGTTCTAACAAATGTTCGTCTAGCCAGAATAATTAGCTAAGACATTTCTCAATATAATTTGACAATAAACAGGAATTATCTGTACTGTTAATATTAGTTTCTACAGATATAAATATCCAACAACAGTAATTCTACGAATACATATTTTCTGAATCAGTAATTCAATTTAAATTTTAATCATGCACTAACTGCGAATAATCAACAATAAATTCTCAGGACATGGTATAATTATCAATAATTAACCATTAAAATAATTGAATGAATATAACTCAAGGTTGAGTTAGGAAACTTGCCTTTCGATTTGATTACAGCTACACAATATAATTAACTGCGTTCGTAAGACCTATAATCAACAATGTCGGTCTCACAATTAGCACAATCATTTATAACACGTAACACTGTATTCTACAGTCAAACTTCTCTTAGGCACATTATCACATAGCCACATTAGTGTTTATAACCTATATAAACACTTAATAAGTCTAACTAGTTCGGCCTGGGTGGACTTCGGTGCATTCTCGGTGTTCTGGTCACCCTATCCGACAATTAACACATTGATTGTCAATTAAACTTAGTCTCTAAGCTTTAATATTATTTTAGATAAATCAAATATCGTTTATAATATTTTCCGGAAGCTTTTAATAATTTATAAACAATTATTATAATTTATAATAATTTTTCAAACACTTAAATCATTTTTTAAATGATTTAATTATCAAATAATCTTATTATCATTAATATTTAATAATATAAAAATATTAATGTTATATTTGTCAAAATATTAAAGTTATTGTTAATAACTTAAAATATTTTTAAATCATCAATATTCTACATAAATGATTTTTAAAGTAATTAAAATCATTTTTAAATCATCACCATTAATATTTAAATATTAATGTAATTATTATCCAAATATTGAAAGTCATTAATTATAACTTAAAATATTTTTAAAACATTTTTCTCATTTTTAAATGATTTTTAAATCAATAAAATTATTTTTAATTTATTTATTTAATTTAATAAATAAATAATCTAATATCATTAATATTAATTTATTAATGAGAATTCTCCAAAAATATTGAAAATTATATTTTATAACTCCAAATATTTTCTAACACTTTATTCTTATTTAAAATAATTTTTAAATCAATAAAATCATTTTTATCTTATTTATTTAATTTAATAATTAAATAAATTTAATACCATTCATATTAAATTATTAATGAAAATTCTCTAAAAATATCAAAAGTTATATTTTATAACTCAAAATATTTTTAAATACATTATTCTTATTTAAAATGATTTTTCATAACATTAAATTATTTTTCTCTAATTTATTTAATACACTAATTAAATAAATTAAATATCATTTTTATTCAAATAATTATAATTATTAAAAAAAAATGTCCTAAATAATTAAAAGTTATTTTTCAGACCATTTTTAATAATTTTTATAATTTATTTCCAATTTTTAATTAATTTTCGGAATTTCAGAATTTAGAAAATAAATAAACCGTCGCTAAATAGATATAGCGACAATTTCTGTCGCGATAGGTGTTCTTGGCCTCAAGAACACTGACAATGCAGTGCTTAAGGGTGCACGTTTGACCACTCTTAAATTCCAATCTGATTATGTTCTGGGTTATCTAAAACTTTGATATTGTAGTATTAATGTCACACTACAATATCCAACCAACACTTTGGTTAAACAACCTCACAACAAGGAGATCAAAGCCTCCAAAGTTGCTGTCAGGAAAAATCTGGGTATTCTGGGCCCAGACAGTTTTGAGTACCTACTTTGATGCTCGATTATATATATGTTCTGGTCTTGGTTCATGTGGTTTGATGGTTCAAACATGTAGTACTAGTGTCAAGGTACATTACTAAAGCAGAAACTCAGTTTATCATCAACAGAATCAACATGAAACACACGGTCAAAGTATGTCAGACAGTGATGTTCTTATTTTTTCTGGGTTTTCCAGAAAAGAAAAAATCAGTTCGGGTGGTCTACTTTGACCACCTTTCACGATCGATCTGTTGAGGTTAGAAGAGATCTAAGGACCCAGATCTGTAGTCCATCATACAAGCTACAACATGGTTATAAACACAACAGCAAACAACCTAACACCTGTCAGATTCGAGCCTCACAAAAGGTTGTCAGACGCGGTAAAAAGGCTTTCTAGGTTACCCAGAAAGTTATGGTCATGCCCGGTCAACGGGTTTTGACCATGAATAACTTGAAATACAGACATTAAATGGTACTGATTCCACTTGCAGCTTAAAGACCACATACCAGGTTACATGTAACAACTTTAAAACAACAAAAATAGTAAACACAGAAAGATCTAGAGCGACTGACATTTCTTGTCAGACCACTGAAAATGTTCAAGAACAGATTTTGAAAACTTCAATTTTAAGACACTTTGATGCTATGGATCCATGATGTAACTTCATAGATCATCATAAAACATCTTTTAACACTTGTATAAACACATAAACACGAAATCTTTCTTAGCAACTTGGATCAAAAATAAAAATTTGCTTTATACCTTTCTTGTTCCAATCTTGATCTTGATCCTCCTAAATGATATTGGGTGATCTAAGGACTGAATTTGGGATTGATATGCTAGCCAATTTCGGAGGTTGAGAGAGAAGTGAGAGTTGGTGAGAGCTAATGAGCAAAATGGCAATTTTTGTGACTTTTCTTTCTCTTGAATCCTATATATATTGCTTATATGTTGCTAGATCTGATGTTGCTGGCACAAATGTGTGGTTTTGATGAGATTTTCATGTCCCAAAGTCAAGAGAGTTGGTCACCCACTAAAGTATTGGCAATTTCTACAAGTTAGCTTACTAAATTATCCAAAAAGGGCATTTTGGTCTTTAGCAAATTGAATTTAATGGCAATCATGATAAATGCACAAACCCTTAGGGTTTAGGGTTTGGATTCTTTAGGGTTTAAACCCTTTAGGTTTGTAAATTAATTTCCAAAATTTTCAAATTTCGGTTTCCAAAATAGAAAATTAATAATTTCAAATTACAATTAGGATTCGATAATTATATTAATATTTCCTAATCATAAATTCAATCTTCCTAATTAGGATTAATATTCCTAATTAAAATTGCTTAATTTAGCAATTAGGGTCAAAATAGTTATTAGGGTTTACAACCCACGAATTAGGGTTTTAATTAGAAAAATAATTTTTCTAAATTACAATTAGGGTTTGAAAGATAGAAATTAATATAACTAAAATATAATTAGGGTTTTCTAATCATATTTAAGTTTAATACACACATTAGGTTTGCCAATTAGGATTAGGATTTCCTAATTTAGGGTTTAGGATTCCCGAATTTAAAATTAGGGTTTCTCGGCTTTCGATTAGGGTTTCCAACAGTACGTTAGAGTTTCTGATCCTGAGATTAGAGTTTCTAATCTCTTAATAGGTTTTATTAATTTCAATCCTTATCCGATCAAAAATTCTATACATTACAAACACGAACTCATTAAAATAATTATTTTAATTATATTTTCTATCGAATCCCTATCCAGAAATTAGGGTTACGATTTCTAAAGCTGTTAAGTACAACTCTACTCTAATTTTATTAGTCAATACACAAATTGACTTTCTCGATACACGTATCACCGATACTTATCACATAAATGTCTGGAGCGTTTAATTGCTTTCGTATATATATATATATATATATATATATATATATATATATATATATATATATATATATATATATATACTTATATATACGAATTGTGTGCCGAACTCTGTTCGATGAGCCTAGACATACGTCTGGTGCGTTTAAATGCTTATATGTATATATATATATATATATATATATATATACATTTCGTCCCGCCTAGAGTTTACTTCGTGGTGGTTGACCGTTTTTATTGCTTTCTGCTTTCTATACATTTCGTCCCGCCTGGAGTTTCCTCCGTTGTTGTTGATCGCTTTTACAGCTTTATTTACATTTTCGATCCCCCATGGAGGTGCTTCGTGGTTGGTGATCAGGTCTGTATATATATATATTTACAACTTATATATATATATATATATATATATATATATATATATATATATATATATATATATATATATATATATATATATATATATAACTGCTTACAGCGTTCATATCAATTGCGGCATCATGTGAGCCTAGGAATTATGTGATCACAGATTTAGTCTACTGAATCTAGGTTCGGTTCCCGTGGTGGACCTTTTCAGCTGTAAGTAGCTTGTAAATTTATTTGCGATGTCTGAATTTCCTGAGGTGGTTTTCATGCCCACGAGGAGTTCGACATCGCTTTGTACATTATTTTTCTCGAAGATGCTTCACATCTCGGAAATAAAAGCAATCAAGCCGAACATTTAATAAAATGGAAGTATCAAAGGTCTCAATTACTATTGAGCACAGGGTTTGACAAACCTCTTTTAAAATATCATTGTTATATCTTGTTTAAAACTAAATTTTTACACAAATTCAAACCCTTTGTATATAAGTGCGAACGAGGTATATCACTACTTCCAAATAACAGCACATTGACCCACATACACACACATAAATATTAGCAGTTTCTTGAAAAGTGGCGATCACCATGGCAACACGGATGTCGGTGGGTGCCTAACACCTTCCCTCCGCATAAGCAAGTCCCCGGACCCTAATGAATCTCGATTTCACAAACCCGTTTAGCAGTGTCACATCACTGGGTCAATGTGCAAACCTTTTCTTGGTTGTGTTGGTACAACCAATTAAAAAACCAACTGGCGACTCTTAACAGTCCATCGTCGACATTATACATGTCAGATCTTTTTCACTTGGTTTTTTTAAACAAATCTCACCTAAAATGAGAACACCAAAGAACAAGTAACGAAAAAGGACAACTAAAAATCCCGACGTCGACAGGTGGCGACTCCAGTAAGAGGACTTAAGCCGCTATTATAATCTTTTCAAAACTGTTATATGATTGTGTGTGAATGTTGCATTTTCATTTATGATGAATGTGTACGAATGCATTTTTTTAGTGCACTGCAATATATCTACATATGATATTAGTGCTCCGCACATGTCATCATTTTTATAAACGGTGAGACACGTATGTGAATGTATGTTGTGTGGTTTCTCCACCAGGAGGCTATCCTGTCGGTGTTTGATTACTGGACTCGTAGGAAGACTAATTCCAACGAGGCTCAGGAAAGGCACCACCCAAATTCGCTCCAGTTGAAAGACCGGATTAACTTCCCGTTAAGTAAATTACGATGATTTGGGAACCTTCATGCCAAAAAGCCGCGAGAGAAACCTAAGATAGGTCAGCCTCTGATAAACCAAATACGGAGGAAAGTCTCTTCATGCTTTCTCATTTCAAATTACTCGTAAAGTCAATTACTTGTAATTTACATTTCATATTCATCTCCATGTAATGAGAAATATGAAGAAATATGTGCATATACATATTTAAATTAACATGCTATCCTGTATTACGAACAACTAACATCTGTTTTGCAGGATCATAATCCTAAAACGGACACATCACATAGCATGTAAACATTTACACAATCCCTAAAACTAAACTATGCAAGTTTTGTCGCAGGGAAGCATTCGGACCTATTACCCGGTCAAAGTCCAAAAAGGCCATGAGCCTACAGCCAATCATGTCTTCATCTGACCAGTCTAATCTAGTTTCTCGCAAAGAATTTAACGGATTAAGTAAACAAATTACAGATTTGGCTGTTCTGCTTAAAGAACTATATTAGTCTACTCAAGGTACGAAGATACCCATACATGTTGAATCCTCTGCACAAGGAAGAACCCAAGGTTCTGACAAAGCTATTACAGTACCTGAGCTCCAGTTGGATACAACCAACAAAAGTCATGATATCACCCATCTCAAAGGAGATCCAGACACCGGTGACATCAAGAAAAAGGTCCTTCAAATGGAAGAAATCCTTCGTTCTATCAAAGGAACTGGAGCACACGAGAGTGTCTCCTATGCCGATCTTTGTATATTCCCTGGTGTTCATTATCCATAGAAGTTCAAAACTCTTGACTTCAAAAAGTATGACGGGTTAGGAGATCCTTACACTCATTTGAAGGTATTCATTGGAGAACTTGGATCTTATGCAGAGGATGAGAAGCTCAGAATGCAGCTGTTCCAAAAGAGTCTGACTGAAGAATCCTGTTCGTGGTATACCAGATTAGACAATTCAAAGATCCATAGTTGGGAAGAACTAGCTCATGCCTTCCTCACACAATACAGCTTCCAGTCTTAGATGGCTCCTGACCGATACAAGATTACCAAGGTCAAGAAACAGTCCAATGAGTCTTTTATAGAATATGGTCAAAGGTGGAGTCGCCTTGCTGCTTAGCTGATTCCTTCTATGACAGAGTCAGAGATGGTCATGACCTTTATCGACATACAAGAAGCTCCTTTCTATGAAAGAGTCTAAGCTGGCATTGGTAAACCATTTTTTGAAATGATCAAACATGGAGAAATGACTGAGATGGGATTGAAGTCAGGGAAGATTCAAGACCTAGCCGCTCTCAAAGCTGTTGCTGAGCACATCCAATCCAAAAATTATGGAAACAACCCCCAGATGGTCCATAAAAAGAAAGAGGAGGATGTTTCCCTGATACTACAGGGTCAAAAAGGCAATCCAAATATGCCTATCCAACGGAGAAATTACACTCCTTTTCAAGCACAGTCTTCAAACCCTCCAATGCCTAAAGGTGGAGAAGTCAAACGCCCTCGAGTGTTCACACCCTTAGGGGGTTCACTCGAGAACATTCTCAATCTTCTGACCACTCAGAAGAAAATCACGCATCTTCTTCCACCAGCCAGCCCTAATGGGAGGGGTTTCAATGATGCTCGGAAATGTGCTTATCATGCCGGGGCACCTGGACATGATACTCAAGATTATTGGGCCCAGGGATGATTTTCCCCTGTTCATGTACCTATCCATAAGTGAAAATGCCATGGGCTGCATGTTGGGTCCGAAAGACGATAGAGGCCGAGAACGAGCTATCTATTACCTCAGCAAAAGATTCAGTAGCAGTGAACACAAGTACACTTTGATTGAGAAGACTTGTGCTTTAGCATGGGCTGCCATGAGGTTACAACATTACCTCCATGGGCATACAACCCATCTCATATCCCGCGTGGATCCTCTCAAGTATGTGATCAGTAAGCCCATACTGAATTGTCGACTATCCAGATGGCAGTTGATTCTGCAACAATTTGACATTGTTTACATGACGCAAAAGTCTATTAAAGGTTAAGGAGTCACGGATCAACTGGCCGCCGCACCTTCAAGGGATTTCAAACCCTTGGAAACATACTTCCCCGATGAAGGGGTAATGACAATTCAGTAACACCATCAGTACGATACACGTCAAACATGGAACATATATTTTGATGGAGCTGTTAATATGGATGGTTCTGGAGCTAGAGCAGTTCTAGTATCCGGTACGGGGGAGTAGTATCCCGTCGTCGTCAAATTGTAGTTCAGCAGCACCAACAACACAGCTGAGTATGAAGGCTGTATCATGGGGCTAAAACTTACCCGTTCAATGGGCATCAGGCGGTTAACTGTCTTTGGAGATTCAGAGTTGGCAATCAAACAATCCGCGAGAATCTATCAAACCAAAGAGCTACATTTGCTGCCTTACCATCGAAAAGTTTTACAGATGACTTTGGAGTTCAAAGAGATCTCCTTTCTATACATTCCTCGTAATAGGAATGACTTCGCAAATGCATTAGCAACTTTGGCCTCCTTAATTCACACACCTGACAAGGAACACATGCCAATCATCACACTAGCCCTGCAAAAGGCACCGGCCTATGGGAACTATGTTGGAGAAGTATCGGATGAGCTACCTCCCATCTAATAACCTTGGTATTAGCATATCAAGGAGTACTTACGAGATGGATCTACACCCGCTGAGGCGAGCCTGACTGAGAAAAGGCAGATTCATTGACTAGCTATGAAATTTTACCTGAGCGGAGATGCACTCTATAAGAGAGATGCAGGACTAGGTCTCCTCAGATGCCTGGATAAGGATCAAGCTCAGAGACTTATGGATGAGATCCATGGTGGAGTATGTGGCCTACATATGAGCGGCCCTTTACTTATAAAGAAGATCCTCAGAACAGGACATTACTAGTTCTCTCTCAAGGTTGACTGCAATGACCACGTCAAGAGATGTTATCAGTGCCAAATTCATGGGAATGCTATCCATGCCCCTCCACGGGAGCTCCACAATATGAGTTCACCTTGGACCTTCTCAATGTGGGGAATGGACATGATCGGGCCCATCGAGCCTAAAGCCAGTAATGGACATCGCTTTATCTTCACTATGATCGACTACTTTACCAATTGGGTAGAAGTAGCCTCCTTCCCCAGGGTTACCAAAGAAGTTATCATTGCTTTCATCAGAAATAATGTTATTTGTCGATATGGACAACCAGAGGTAATTGTATCAAACAATACTAAGAACCTCAACAACAAAATGATGGAGGAGTTATGCAATAAATTCCACATCAAACACCTTAACTCCGTCATCTACCGTCCAAAGATGAATGGTGATGTTGAAGCGGCTAACAAAAATATCAAGAAGATCATGCAAAAGATGTCCGCCAACCATAAAGGATGGCCTGACCTATTGCCTCTTACTCTGTTAGCCTACAAAATGTCAATGCACACTTTAACTGGGGCGACCCCCTATGCATTAACCTATGGAATGGAAGCAGTACTCCCCATAGAAGTAGAAATGGAATCCCTCAGAGTATTGATAGACGCTCAGCTGGATGAAGACCAATGGGTACAAGACAGGTATCACCAATTGTCTCTAATAGATGAAAGGCAAACCATGGCTATCTTCCATGGTCAGTTGTATCAACAAAGGATTGCCCGATCCTACAACAGAAAAGTCCAGCTACGGCAGTTTAAACAACATGACTTGGTTTTGAAGAAGATCATCGACAACCAAGATCAGTCTAAGGGAAAATTTGCCCCTAACTAGGAAGGCCCGTTTATTGTCAAGGAGGTATTGACAGGAGGTGCTCTCAGATTGTAGGAAATGGACGGCGATGAATTTCCACAGCTTATCAACTCGGACACCGTGAAACGGTACTATGTTTGAAGTTACCATCAAGCAAACATCTTGGTATTGGATCATCAGATCACCAGTCATTTCGGTTCTTTAACCCTTCATTACATACAACTTTTCTCCACACTGCGCCCCTTAGGGAAACACACTTTTCAAGTCAGCAGCCTGGTTTTCGGATCATCAGATCCCTTCCTCTTCACTTGGTTTTTTAACCTTACTCAACTTCGGTTATCCCACTAGGGATTGAACCTTTCACACTTGCAGTTTGTCCCCAAACATGGGATCAAACTTTTCACCCCTGCAGTTTATCCTGAACTTAGGATTAAACTTTCTTTCCCTGCAGTCTGACCTCCACATGGGATCAAGCTTTTCAACTCGTCCTGAGGGACGAACTACGTCGACCTGATCTCCTTGATACACGGGAGTGTGTAGGCAACCATATTTTATATGGTCCGATCACAATAAAACAAAAACAACAAAAACACTTCTACACCCTTTTCCTTACAAAAACAAAAATAACAAAAATATTCCTACACCCTTTTCTGCCATAAACAGCGTTGAACCTCTTACAGCAGGTTTGAACTACATAGACCTGATCTCCTCTTCAACAGGAGTACGTAGGTAGCCATTTATGGTTCGGTCTAACCCCCTACCAAAACACAAATACTTGTCAACGATAATGGGATCAAACTTCAATCCACCACATTTCATTTGGTTTCAGACCAAAGGAATGGAATTATCTGACCTTCCCATCTAAACTGGAGACTCGGCGACTATCTAAGCTACAGTTGTTCCTTGATCCATAAGAGATGGAATTAAGTAGGCTCCTCCTAAATAGGAGTACTGGTGACCATCTGTGGTGCGGTCAATCTCAGAGAGGAAAGCCACACTCCTCTCCACATTTCCAAAAAACCAGTCCCAAGACACCAATGATGATAGGGATACACACAGATCCATGATCCATTCTGAACTATCGAGAGATAACTTAATGTCCATCCAGCAAGGAGGAATTCAGAATACATCAAGATCACAAGCCCTGAAGAAGCAGGAAAATATCAAGCAAGTATCCAAGCATATCTAAAAGGGAAGTGATCAAAAATATATATTTTCTTGCTATATATAATACTGTTTGATATACACAATATAAACTGTACATGACAAAATGGCTAAGCTAGTTTGTGCAGGAAAATACAAGGTTATTTACATATCAGTATGCATGCGAGCTAGCAGATCGAACATATCATCTCTATCAAGAGAAGGGGTAATGATGTGGTCTCCTGTACAAGGATATCCACATGAGCCAGCTAGTCCGAGGCCATCTGTATGGTGATGCGATGCTCATCAATATATGCACTCATCTCGGCAAGCATGCCAGTGGTAAGGGACCTCACTGTAGTACTATCTGTGACGGCTACATCCTGGGTAGATATGGCGCTATCCCGCTCAACTATCATTGCATCTCTGGCCGATCTGGCCTCATCTCGCTCAACAACAGCGACATCTCTACGAGCTAATGCCTTGTCTCTCTCTAACAGAGCTGCATCTCTCCCATCAAGAGCCATCAACATCAGGGCTCCAGCCTAATCCCTTTCAAAGGTCATCCAATGAAGACTTTGTTCAAAGTACTGTGCTGAATGCTGAATCATGATAGTGCTAGTACTGGGAGAATTTGAAAGAGCTGCTGACAATCCAGTAAATGGCTCCTCCTCGGTGGGAGAATCAATGTCCTCCATGGGCTCTCCACCATTTGAAGCAATGCTCGGCACTGTGGATACTACTGCAGCCAATGAAATCTCTGTCTCCATCCACGCAGAATACTCTAGCGAATAACCCGGATGGATAACAAAAAAAGTAGCTATCTCACGTTGATCCCAACAAGCATACACACGGGATCGGTCCTTTACTGATAGATGGCGAGAAGCTAAGCGCTGACCTAATGCCCCATCAAAAGGATGAAAGTCCTAAAACTGGTCAAACTGTGACATCACGGCCAGTGGGTGGTAGGTAGTCATGCCCCTCAAACCAGCTAGAGGGAGATAATCCATGCCCGGAGCATGAGTGATGAAACTGTATGGCGAACTGAGCCATGAACACGACAAGATAGCAAACGAATCTCCAATCCCAGCTAAGAAAATGGACCAAGATGCAGGATCTGTACACTCCGTAGGCTGGAAGGAGTACGTCATAGCTATCTCATGGGTGAAACAATACCCGTGTCGTCTAAATGTGCCAATCGGTCTCAAGTATGACATAAACCACACATACAACATGACCGAATAACCTATGAATACCCCTGTAGGGTAAGTGCTGTAGAATGTGGCCGACCTCAGTGTCTCTGCCATGATCATTGGAATAATGGTACGACCCTCCCTAAGAGCTCTCATTGCCATAATAACGTCGATGTTTAACTTATCCATGTATCGTGGCATGTACACGTACGATAATTCACATAGCATCAATGCATCCACTCTGGCCAAATGCCACTGGTCCTCTGGTATGGTGAAATCCCCAGAATACCGAGCATAGCTGTCCTCATTGCCAAATCTGTCAATCAAAAAATGCTGGGATATCACGTGGCTGGATGTGATCTCATCCTGCACAACTCTCCGCCTCAGTCCGGTGAGAGTCATAAACTGACGGCTCATGTCACCGATGGCCATATGCACGTAAGGTCTGTCAAGTAGCAGCATCGTCAAACGTGCATACTCCTGGGTCCCAAACCAGAAAACCTGCCTCTCCGGTACTCGGTGCTCCAGCATGCCCTCCATAAATCCTGCTGGAACCTAAAACATCAAAAGGGTCATGGTATGCTACAACAGCTGATCTACGGTCACCCTATCTGGGGGTGACATACTATCATACCAATATCTCAGACGGGATGCCACCAATAATGGTGGAGTGTGATCTATGCGGCTGACTGTCGAAGAAGACATCTGTGTGGGTCGTATCATAATACCATCCAGGGGTCAATGCTGAAAATCTCAGTACATACATACATATACATAACATGATATATGTATAGCAGATAATAGATGGCAATAGAATACAAGGAATAGGAGATAGTACATACATTCCTAAATACATCATCATCTATATACATCATCTCTGTACAACTAAAAATACAAGGAAATGGCGCACAAACGCCCTACTACTAACAGAGACCTATCAAAAGATATAGCGAGAATGGGGCACATCCACCCAATAGCTAACAGAGGCCTATCAAAAGAGATAACGAGAATACACATCAGAAGAAGACAATGGTGTTAATATCTACGTCATCAATCCTGTCCACCTGATGTAACTTCTCCTGAGTCACTGGATCTCTATCAACAGGGATGTCAGGCCTATACAAAGGAGGATCTACGCCGGCAAAGCCAAATGGGTCATCTAAGGGGCCAGCTCCTGCGCTGGAAGGATCAAATGAATCTGCCTCTACCGGATAAAGAAATGTGCCCGGTTCAGTCACTGGGTCAAGCTGTCAATCTATGTCACATGAGTCAGATCTCAGACACAGGCTAGCCAATCCGTCATCATCACGGATCCTAGAACCATATCCCCTATAAATTGAGTGGCGCGGGTCTGGGTTCCAATGGTACGAGGGATTCACCAATGCTAGAATACATCCTGAGTGCAAGGACCCTCTGACAATGTAAAACCATCAACACCCAACAATGGGATATCAATGACGGGTGACTGCGACACAGACTAATAACGCCTGTCATGAGGCAAGATCGGTATACGGATCTCTCCTGCGGTGCTCCTAATACCTCGCTCTCCTAAATAGAGCTCCCATCCTCCATCCGTGAAGAGAGTAACCCGACGGGTGGAAATCACGTACTCGACACCAGTCGGGTATCCATCCTCAAATCCAATGGCCAAGTGCTCCCCAGAATATGGAATCCATGTGATGAGGTAACCCCAGGGACAACGATGGGGAAGGATAGAAAAGAATGCCTCGAATCCTTAGTCATGTACAATCGCTCTATAGTCAGGATGCAGAGCCTGGTACATGGAGTGAATGCTGAACCAGTTCCCTTGAGGCTGTGTAAAGTCGGGAACCTACATAAAATACAGATCGACATCAGAATCCTTTACTCCTCATCAATAGGAAAGAAGGAAGATTAAGATCTAACTTTATACCTCGTTAGCATGCAAATACATCGAGGGATGTCGACTCAAATTACCCAGAAGCTCTGGGTCCCTATGGGGAACATGTGTAGCAGGAGCGTGGTCCACAACCGAAACATCCTCTTCCACATCCTCGACGTCCGGTATATCAACTCGGACCGGACATATCACCACCTCCACCAACCGACGAGGCTGTCTAACAGAATGGGGTCGAGGCACTTCAGAAGCCCTCCTCCGTACACCAGAAGTGGTCCTGTGGAAACTACTCGGTTGATCCGGATCCATAATATCTGGACAACAATTCTCTAAATCACCTCAAAAAGGGTGTGGTATCTTCTAACCTGGAGATTTCTTTTCAAAGTGCATTTTATGACTACATGCATGCATGCATTATTTTAACATACGTCTACAGTAGAGTTAAAATTGCATGACTACTCAATGCCTACATTTTAGAAAATTTTGCCATAGTTTCCTCTATAAATAGGACTACCCACATGCACATAGGCATTACTAGGTGGCCATTCAGTAGCACACCTGCCCACATTCATATAAATACTATTTGCATTAAAAAATTAAAGTCATCAATCCATAAGGGTAACCTAATTACCAGGATTACTTTACTTTTTCACCTTTGCTCATTTGCCCTCAAATATGATAAGAAATAACAGAAAAAGGTGCCAATTTGACTATTTCAAAAGTTAAATTTTTTCACATCATTATGTTCAGCATGGTTTAATACTAACATTTACTATGTTGAATGTTTTTTATCAAGTTATTTGAGCATACATAATCACTACTATGTGCTTAGATGCATTTCATGTGACAAGTCATTTTTCAATGGATAAAAACTAAAAAAAAGTACATGCATACGTTACCAGGACAGTGTAGAACACTTGTACGGTGACAGAATTTGCAGAAAGACGTCTGAACGCAGCAGATCTGAAGAAGAGCTCTCGAATTTCCTTCGCGGTGCAACTTGAAAATGACTTATAAAAGCAACCTGCACGACTTTAATATCCACGGTTGGCTGCAGGTCAATCTGCGGCTGCAATAAGTGTACCTGCGGCACCCCTATGTGCGTCCCACCCCTCCGGCTCGGTCCAGTTCGAGTTGCAAAGGAGTTTGCACAAGCTGAAAAGGCCAAATCAGGGATAAAAACGCTACGCGATTGAGCGGAATAGTCTGAAATCCTGGTTTTTCTGGGCTCGACTGTGGCTTTCATATCATTGGTATTTGCTCGAACACAGGGTATACTATACCGATGATCCCCATCGTTACAGATCACATTCAGCAATACCACACAGAGGTCCAATGCCGTAAATCCAGGGTTGTCGCCCTAATATTCTCAAATGCAATCTCCGATGGGGGTAACAACGTATGATAATCTTCTCAAATGAATCCCCGACAGGGGTTACAATGCATGTTCCACTGATACATACATCAGCGATGATCCAAGAGATCCCTGGCGGGGGTTATAACGCATGGTCATCTGTCCACAAATAGATCCCCAACAGGGGTTACAACGTATATTATCCGTTGACATACACATCAGCGAGGATTAAACAGATCCCCGACGGGGGTTACAATGCATATTTTTCGTTGATGCACATGTCAACGAAGGTCAAGCAACCTTGATGTCAGTTCAGCCGTTGGCAGGTAAACCCAACGTCGCATCGAAAGCCATCCAATGATTGCATCAGTTGGTACACACATCAACAAAGGCTAACCAGCCTTGGCATTCATTCCCAGTAGGGAGTTCATCCGTTGATATACACATCAGCAGATGATCAAATGGATCCCTGACGGGGGTTACAATACGTGGTCAACGGTTGGTTCACACGTTAACGAAAGTTTGGCAGCCCTGACAATATATACTGTTGGCAGTAAATCCAACAGAACATTGATATGTCCTGGTGATACAAACCAGGGAGGATCAACATCATCGGGGAGGATCGATGATGGAATATGTTATGCACATCCTCAAATAGACAAAGTTTTATCCACATAGATCTCCTGTACACGAGAGGCACATCTTGAGAGTAAAGTCTGTATCAAGGATTTAAGACTTTGGTGATAGCCCCAACATCAACATCCTAATAGGTTTGGATCACACATCCAAGCTTGCCGTCATTACCATCATCGGTAGAAGCAACAGGGCACCGATAATCATCCCCAGCATGTGGGAAAGTAATCCATATGCATCATCCATATGCATCATACACTTGCATCATGTTGCTCCATATAGCTTCATGTTTGTCTAGTTATATTTCAAGTGTCTAGGATTCTTTATCCTATCCATGCCATTGCATTGCATGAATATGATAAAGGGGGGCATCCGTAGACACTCAAAATTTTGTGCACACTTGTTACAGACATTGCAGGAGGGCAGAGTCGTCTTTCAGATATAACCCTGGAAGACAGCTCATATCCAGTCTGAATACTATCGAAAGCTCGGTCTTAACCCCAGAACACACACTGGGAATATCAGTTCCAACCTCAGAGATAACCCTGAGGCCTTCAGTTCCAATACCAAAAATTCTATCGGAGAAGACCGATTCATCCCGGAGATAACCCCGAGATATTCAGTCTCAGTCCCAACACTGGGAATAACAGATTCCAACCTTGGAGATAACCCCAAGGAAGGCAGTTGCAGTTCCGGAGATAACCCCAGAAATGCTTATTTCAAATGCATGCAATCAGCTTCAACCTCGGCGCTTACACCGAGGCACTCAGTACAAGGCCCGACAATAACACTGGGAAGACATGCACACCTCAGAGATGACACTGAGGACCTTCAACACTTGCAGCAGTCCAATCTCAGAGATAACCTTGACCAATGTCTACTTTATCAGCCCAAACTAGAGATAACCCCGGTGAGGGGCAATGTCGTCATCTTGCCACCTTGACGCCACATCACGCCGTCTCAACATTTCAGACATACATTTCTACACAGCAATGTCCCACAAGAACCAAGGAAGTCCAATCCCGAGTGACTATTACGCATAGTAACTGATAGAATTTGAAGCATGAAGACCGGAGGGCATGGTCCCATCTTCCTGACTTCGTACAACTTCTAATCCCATGTCATTGCATAACTCTTGACAATGGCAGTCCGAAATAGGTCTTATACACCTCAGTCGGATGCTCGGATTGAAGTTCTGAAAGTTTGAGCGGACATCACGTTGCACGCATACATGTACTTCGAGACGACGGGACCCGTGAAGCCCGGGGCACCCCAGGCAACCGCAGGTACACCTGTGGCTCCCCCCTCTATAAATAGAGGGCTTGGGGTGGCCATTTTGGAAGAGAAAAATGTGAGGAAGCCCTGTCCAATTTGCTCTGTACACACCCTAAACTGAGTGCTTTCTCATTTTAAACACTTGTAAGCTCATATATAACTACTTTTTATCGGCGGGAGCCGAGTGATCATCCATTTCAAGCTATAGAAGTCTTCTTTGGTAGCCCACTGCAAGCTTTCTTATACAATTTAAAGCCTTTCTCTTCATCTTGGCACACACTATTCTTCACGTTGAGAGTCGTGTTGTGTGTGTATGCCCGGACTTCGGTCCGTGGTTTCATTTCAGTTTGTATATATATACTAATATATATATATATATATATATATATATATATATATACACTTCTATATATGAATTGTGTGTCGAACTCTGTTCGATGAGCCTAGACTTACGTCTGGTGCGTTCTGTTCGATGAGCCTAGACTTACGTATGGTGCGTTTAAATGCTTTCATATATATATATATATATATATACTTATATATATGAACTGTGTGTCGAACTTTGTTCTATGAGCCTGGATTTTACATCCGGTGTGTTTACTGTTTTAAAATATATATACTTATATATATGAACTTTTGTTGGACTTTGTTCGATGAGCCTGGATTTTACATCTGGTACGTTTACATGCTTTTATATATATATATATATATATATATATATATATATATATATATTTATATTTCATCCTGCTTAGAGTTTAGTTCGTGGTGGTTGACCGTTTTTATTACTTTCTGTACATTTCGTCCCGCCTGGAGTTTCCTCCGTGGCGGTTGATCGTTTTTACAGCCTTATTTACATTTCCAATCCCCCACGGAGGTGCTTCGTGGTTGGTGATCAGGTTTGTATATATATATATATATATATATATATATATATATATATATATTTACAACTTTTATATATATATAACTGCTTACTGCGTTTATATCAATTGCGGCATCATGCGAGCCTAGGAATCATGTGATCACAGATTCAGTCTACTGAATCTAGATTCGGTTTCCGTGATGGACCTTTTCAGCTGTAAGCAGCTTGTAAATTTATTTGCGATGTCTGAATTTTCTCAGATGGTTTTCATGCCCACGAGGAGTTCGACATCGCTTTGTACATTATTTTTCTCTAAGATGCTTTGCATCTCGAAAATAAAAGCAATCAAGCCGAACATTTAATAAAATGGAAGTATCAAAGGCCTCAATTACTATTGAGCACAGGGTTTGAAAAACCTCTTTTAAAACATCATTGTTATATCTTGTTTAAAACTGAATTTTTACATAAATTCAAACCCTTTGTATATAGGTACGAACGAGGTATAACACTACTTCTAAATAACATTGCATTGACGCGCGCGCACACACACACACACATTCATATAACAGTTTCTTAAAAAGTGGTGGCCACCGTGGCAACACAGATGTCGAGGGGTGCCTAACACCTTCCCTCCACATAAGCAAGTCCCCGGACCCTAATGAATCTCTGTTTCACAGACCCATTTAGCAGTGTCACATCACTAGGTCAATGTGCAAACCTTTTCTCGGTTGTGTTGGTACAACCAATTAAAAAACCAACTGGTGACTCTTAACAGTCCATCGTCGACATTATACATGTCGGACCTTTTTCACTTGGTTTTTTCAAACAAATCTCACCTACAATGAGAACACCAAAGAACAAGTAACGAAAAGGGACAACTAAAAATCCCGACGTCGACATCTATGTTTGATTAATGAAATAAGTTTTGTATAAAACTTCGCGTTATATGTTAAACTTATATGATTAGGTTTAGAATGTAAGTTAATAAAAGTATAATTTATGGTTTTATTTAACCAGATAATGCTGCCAAGACGTCGAACTCAAAACCAAAGGGCAGAAGAATCTGTCAACAATGCTGGAGGATAACAAAACCCGATGCAAAACTTCGCAAACATGGTAGCTCAAGCCATGCAGACTGGAATGCCAACAGCAGGGAATCAACCAGAAAATTGATTGGCGAACTTCAATGACTTCAAAGCAGTCAGACCGCTAGAATTCAGAGGGACAACTGACCCTATAGAAGCCCAGACTTGGGTAAAGGAGATAGAAAAATCGTTTGTGATAGTTAGGGTAGATGAGGGGCAAAATGCAGCCTTTACCACCTATATGATGAAAGGGGAGGCTAATTTTTGGTGGGAGGCAAATTAAGCTAGGGCAAAAGAAGGTGTAGTTACATGGGCAAGGTTTAAAACACTGTTCTTCGAGAACTATTTCTCGTCCAGTACGCAAGCTGGGATGGAGGTAAAATTTTTGGAGTTAAAGCAGGACAATATGATGGTGTCAGAGTACGCCGCAAAGTTTAATGAATTAGCTAGGTTCGCTCCGCATCAAGTTGATACGGAGGCAAGAAGGTTTGAGCTGGGATTAAAATCTTGGCTCTATAATAAGGTGGCAGTGTTACAGATTGGTAATTTTGCATCACTCTTGGAAAGGCTATTAAAGCCGAGGAGGGAAGTGAGGCAATGAGCCTCTACAACAAGGAAAAAAGGAACAAGGGTAAGGTTGAGGGAGCAGTAAAAGTGGAAGGAAGCAGTGGGAGTAAGAATGTGAAAAGAGAAGGGAACAGTTTCGGGAATATCCAGGTTAAGAAGATAGGTGTGAAGAAGCAGGTGGTGAAGTGTGGGAACTGTGGAAAGAATCACTCAGGGGAGTGTCTGAAAGGAAAGTTCGTATGCTACAAGTGTGAGCAAGAGGGACATATCTCTCCTAACTGCCCCAATCCAAGGGTGAACAGTGGGTGTTTTCTATGTGGATCAATGGAGCATAAGGTGAATGACTGTCCGAAAAGGAAGATGGATGTAGGGAGTGTGAACGCGGGGAAAAGCAGCGGGACTCTGGCGATAACTGGGGCAACTTCAACAAGCAAACCAACAAAATCAACTGCAAGAGTCTTTAACATGACAGTTCAGGATACTGTAGCAGCCGGGGACAGAACTCCAGGTATTATTCGAATAAATTTTATTTTCTTATATATGATTTTCTTATATATAGTAAATTATTTTATAAAGAAATTTTGAAGGAATAATTTGAGTTCTATTAGAAATCAAATTTTCGTTTAATCAGATAAACAAGCTTTATGCTGAATAGTTAGAGATCAGTTCGATCGAATCTGATCAAGATTTACTTGTAATGAATTCGTACGCTATTTACCCTAGTGTATAAGTTTTGAAACGGTGATTCCGGGGACGAAATCCTTATAAGGGAGGGTGAATGTAATAACTCAATATTTTCGATATAATTAAATATTATATTTTGCGTCAATTTCTTTTTTAAATAAAGGTGAGAATATGTGCAAGGTAAAGTGTATGTATATATGTGATAAATAAATTTTATTTATTATATGAATATTTACAAATAAATTTTTTAAGGAATTATTGATCATTATAAATTATATTTTTATAATAAAATAATTTTGAAGTAAAAATATTTTATTATCTATTTTCCCTGAAAATATGATTATAATATTATTTAAATAATATATGAAATGATTATTAGAATTATTATAATAACTATTTTATTATATGAATTTATTTAAAATTAATTAAGTTAATTATTTTAACTTAATTAATAATGGTATATAATGTTAAGTCGAATATGGATTCAAAACCCTAATTCTGGATTTTGAATAAGGAACGAGAATAATAATATAATATTATTATATTTCAGTACTATAAATATGTACGGTATGTGTAGACTGATAATGATGGGTCAATTATGGTGCTGTATTACAAAACCCTAGTCTTATTTTGATAAACCCTAATCCGGAAGTCAAATAGGACTTTAGGATTTGTTAAGATGTTGTTTTATGTGATTAATACATTAATATTTAAATATTAATAGTAATTATTTAAAAATAATTTTAAATGTTTTAAAAATTATTTAAGGGTAATATTAATGTTTTAAAAATACTTTGAGTTATTATAAATAACTTTAATATTTTGGCAATAATTTCATTAATAATTTAATATTAATTAAATATTAATTATAATAGAATTATTTAATATTTAAATTAATTAATAATGATTCCAGTGTTTGAAAAATTATGATAAATTATAATAATTTTTTAAAAATTATTATAAGCCACTGAAAAATAATACAACTGATATTTAAAATATCTAAAGGAAATATTGAACTACAGAATAGAGTTTTAGACTCGATAATTACCCGATAAAGCCGTCGGTGCACCAAAATACTTCAGAAATTGATCTGGACTTTGATAATTTGACTAGATAGATGATTGTTTGTGATCCAATGACTGATATAACTATATGAAAAATTGATTAGGTTGTGTGCTGACTGCAAATAGCAGTACTATGTGTTACGATATGTTATTCTAATCGACAAAATGATCTTATTAATGATAGGTCAGTATATAAAACATAAAACTAAGTTGTGTAAGCAGCAGATCAGGCAAGTATTCGAACTAATCTTCTTCATTGTGCAAGTATCTTGTCTTTGCATTTACTTTATGCAATGGACATGTCTATGCTAGTATCTGAACTATTCCTTTTCATTGTTCAAATATCTTAACCTTGTATATACTTATGCAATGATTTTTTATGAGTAAGTTATTAAATTATACACTATTGTACAAGTTCTTTAATTTTGTTATTATAGATCAAGATATATATTATGTTCGTTAATTTCTAAATTTGGTTATGCAAGTATCCTTACTTGGATAATTGTTGTACTTGTTGATACATACCTATTAAATTCAAGTATGTATACATTAATTAAAAACTGTCTAAGCTATTTGACTCGGCTAGACACAGATTTAAAAATATTATTGAACATGATAGAACTTTATTGTACCTAATCAAATTGTTTTGGTTTAGATTTCCGACTAAGTATGAACATCCCGAACATGTTAAATTTTGTGCGCCTAAGGCGAATATGCTGGACCTAAATATCGTTCGAACATGTAGTATTGATCAATACAGAGCATAACGTGCTGATCACCCCCCGTGCCCGTAAGTTATGACGGTTTACAGATGAAGTTCTTTATACCTTTTTGAAAATTAAAAATAATGTACATTGTCTGTTGACTGCTCTCCTTTTATAGTCAGTACGTAGTTTCAAAAATTTGATATAGAATTGATATGTTGTTATTATTGGTTCAGCTTACTTCACAACTGTTGATTCGTTGTAAAAGTGTCATTCAAAGAAAATAGTTAATCCTTTCAGCTAATAATTATTGTTGCTATTACTTGCTGGGCAATCAAATGCTAATTCTTGCTTTAAATTTAAATATTTTCAGCTAAGCGTGATCAACTAGAAGGTTCAGGCAAGAACAAGGGAAAAGGAAAGCTAGCAGAATAAACTTTATGTTATCTTATGTAATAGTTAGACTTTTTTAAGACATTGATATTTATTAATTATCATGTAATAAATGTTTAAAGGTCGCGTACCTAGGATTAGACTATGATATATGTAAATTAAGTTTGATATTTATGTTATTGTTATTATTTCGCTAAAAGAAATGGTATCGTGAAGCACCAAGCTCGGGTTTTAAGTACCTAAATTTGGGGGCATCAAAGGTTGGTATCAGAGCTTTAGGTTAGAAACCATAAGATGTGGTATACCTTAGGCTATAACCTTTAGGACAGAGGGAAACATTAAAAATACAAATAACTCAAATAGAGTTTAAAAGGAGATGAATTAAATAAATTCATCGTCAAACAAAATAAAAGATAACTTATATAAAACTATTATTTGTTGTATGTATATATTATATGCTAATCAAAATAACTTATGTGTAGATGTCAGGTGGAAAAAGATTAGGATATCCTCAGATTGTAAAGAAGGAGCCAATCTCCGTGACTGAGCCAATATCAAAGCCAGTAGATGAAATAGAGGCTCACATTGAAAGCAACCCTAACGAGGTGGTTATAGTGGAAAACGTAGTACCAGATCTTGAAACAATAGAACTAACAGATAGCGATTTAGACCAAGGGAACTCTAGCAAAATAGAAAAGTGTACAAACTGTAACAAGAAACATGAAGGCTTATGCAGAAAAGGGGAAAATATTTGCTTCAATTGCGGACATGAGGGACATATCTCTCCTCATTGTTCCAATCCGAAGTAAGGTGTGGGTTTTATTTGTGGTATAGAAGGTCATCAGGCGAAAGGTTGTCCAAGATCAAGAAAAAGGCGTAGTGAATAAGTAGGATTAGTATTGTTTGATTATGTGTGTGTAAAGTAATATTTTCAACTTTTGTATAAGTTGTAATAGCGATTCTCGACTCTTTGTGGTCACAAAGGGATAACGATTGCTTAAAGCAGTATACGTAAAGTACTATGACTAAGTTGAATGAATGTAAATCTATGTTTGATTAATGAAATAAGTTTTGTATAAAACTTCGCGTTATATGTTAAACTTATACGATTAGGTTTAGAATGTAAGTTAATAAAAGTATAATTTATGGTTTTATTTAACCAGATAATGCCGCCAAGACGTCGAACTCAAAACCAAAGGGCAGAAGAATCTGTCAACAATACTGGAGGACAACCAGACCCGATGCAGAACTTTGCAAACATGGTAGCTCAAGCCATGCAGACTGGAATTCCAACCGCAGGGAATCAGCCAGAAAACCGATTGGCAAACTTCAAAGACTTCAAAGCGGTCAGACCGCCAAAATTCAGAGGGACAACTGACCCTATAGAAGCCCAGACTTGGGTAAAGGAGATAGAAAAGGCGTTTGTGATAGCTAGGGTAGATGAGGGGCAAAAGACAACTTTTTCCATCTATATGATGAAAGGGGAGGCGAATTTTTGGTGGGAGGCAAATCAAGCTAGGGAAGGAGAAGGTGTAGATACATGGGCTAGGTTTAAAACATTATTCTTTGAGAACTATTTATCGTCCAGTACGCAGGCTAGGATGGAGGTAAATTTTTTGGAGTTAAGCAGGACAAATAACGGTGTCAGAGTACGCTGCAAAGTTTAATGAATTAGCTAGGTTCGCTCTGCATCAAGTTGAAACAGAGGCAAGGAAGGCAAGAAGGTTCGAGCTGGGATTAAAACCCTGACAATACAATAAGGTGGCAGTGTTACAAATTGGTACTTTCGCAACACTCTTGGAAAATGCTATTATAGACGAGGAAGGAAGTGAGGCCATGAGCCTCTACAACAAGGAAAAAAGGAACAAAGGTAAGGTCAAGGGAGCAGTAAAAGTGGAAGGAAGTAGTGGGAGTAAGAATGTGAAAAGAAAAGGGAACAGTTTCGGGAATATCCAGGTTAAGCAGGAAGGTGTGAAGAAGCAGGTGGTGTAGTGTGGGAACTGTGGAAAGAATCACTCATGGGAGTGTCTGAAAGGAAAGTTAGTATGCTACAAGTGTGGGCAGGAGGGATATATCTCTCCTAACTGTCCCAATCCAAGGGTGAACAGTGGGTGTTTTCTGTGTGGAACAATGGAGCATAAGGTGAATGACTGTTCGAAAAGGAAGGCGAATGTAGGGAGTGTAAACGCGGGGAAAAGCAACGGGACTCTGGCGATAACTGGGCCAACTTCAACAAGCATACCAACAAAATAAACTACAAGAGTCTTCAACATGATAGTTCAGGATACTATAGCAACCGGGGATGGAACTCCAGGTATTATTCGAATAAATTTTATTTTCTTATATATGATTTTCTTATATATAGTAAATTATTTTATAAAGAAATTTTGAAGGAATAATTTGAGTTCTATTAGAAATTAAATTTCCGTTTAATCAGATTGAAAAGTTTTATGCTGAATAGTTAGAGATCAGTTCGATTGAATCTGATCAAGATCTACTTGCAATGAATTCGTATGCTATTTACCCTAGTGTATAAGTTTTGAAACGGTGATTCCGGGGACGGAATCCTTATAAGGGAGGCTGAATGTTATACCCCAATATTTTCGATATAATTAAATAAGATATTTTGCGTCTAATTTTTTTTTTAAAAAATAAAGGTGGGAATATGTGCAAGGTAAAGTGCATGTATATATGTGATAATTAATTTTATTTATTACATGAATATTTATAAATAAATTTTTTAAGGAGTTGTTGATCATTATAAATTATATTTTTATAATAAATTAATTTTGTAGTAAAAATATTTTATTATTTATTTTTCCTGGAAATATGAATATAATATTATTTAAATAATATATGAAATGATTATTAGAATTATTATAATAACTATTTTATTATATGAATTTATTTCAGATTAATTAAATTAATTATTTTAACTTAATTAATAATGGTATATAATGTTAAGTCGAATATGGATTCAAAATCCTAATTCTGGATTTTGAATAAGGAATGAGAATAATAATATAATATTATTATATTTCAGTGCTATAAATATGTACGGTATGTGTAAACTGATAATGGTGGGTCAAATGTGGTGCTGCATTACCAAACTCTACTCTTATTTTGATAAACCCTAATTCGGAAGTCAAATATGAGTTTAAGATTTGCTAAGATGTTGTTTTATGTGATTAATACATTAATATTTAGATATTAATAGTACTTATTTAAAAATAATTTTAAATATTTTAAAAATCATTTAAGGGTAATATTAATGTTTTAAAAATATTTTGAGTTATTATAAATAACTTTAATATTTTGGCAATAGTTTCATTAATAATTTAATATTAATTAAATATTAATGATAATATAATTATTTAATATTTAAATCATTTAATAATGATTTCAATGTCTGAAAAATTATGATAAATTATAATAATTATTTAAAAATTATTATAAGCCACTAAAAAATAATACGATTGATATTTAAAATATCTAAAGGAAATATTGAACTACAGAATAGAGTTTTAGACTTGATAATTACCTGATAAAGCCGTCGGTACATCGAAATATTTTAGAAATTGATATGTACTTAGATAATTTGACTAGATAGATGATTGTTTGTGATCCAATGACTGATATAACTATATGAAAAATTGATTAGGTTGTGTGCTGACTGCAAATAGCAGTACTATGTGTTACGATATGTTATTCTAATCGACAAAATGATCTTATTAATGATAGGTCGCTATATAAAAAGATAAAACTAAGTCGTGTAAGCAGCAGATCATGCAAGTATCCGAACTAATCTTCTTCATTATGCAAGTATCTTATCTTTACATTTACTTTATGCAATGGACATGTGTAAGCTAGTATCTGAACTATTCTTTTTCATTGTTCAAATATCTTAACCTTGTATATACTTAGGCAATGATTCTGTATAAGTAAGTTAATAAATTATACTCTATTGTACAAGTTCTTTAATTCTGTTATTATAGATCAAGATATATATTATGTTCGTTAATTTCTAAATTTTTTTATGCAAGTGTCCTCACTTAGATAATTGTTGTACTTGTTGATACATACCTATTAAACTCAGGTATGTATACATTAATTAAAAACTGTCTAAGCTATTTGACTTGGCTAAACACAAATTTAAGAATATTGTTGAACATGATAGAACTTTATTGTATCCAATCAAATTATTTTGGTTCGAATTCCCGACTAAGTATGAACATCCCGAGCATGGAAAACTTTTATGTGCCTAAGGCGGATATGTTGGATGAAAATATTGTTCGAACATGTAGTACTGGTGAATACAGGGCATAGTGGGCTGATCACCCCCCGTACCCGTAAGTTATGATGGTTTGCAGATGAAGTTCTGTATACCTTTTTGAAAATTAAAAATAACGTTCATAGTCTGTCGACTTCTCTCCTTTTATAGTCAGTACGTAGTTTCAAAAATTTGATATAGAATTGATATGTTATTATTATTGGTTCAGCTTACTTCATAACTATTGATTCGTTGTAGAAGTGTCATTCAAAGAAAACATTTAATCATTTCAACTAATATTTATTGTTGCTATTACTTGCTGGGCAATAAAATGCTCATTCTTGTTTTAAATTTAAATGTTCTCAGCTAAGCGTGATCAACTAGAAGGTTCAGGCAAGAACAAGGGAAAAGGAAAGCTAGCAGAATAAACTTTATGTTATCTTATGTAATAGTTAGACTTTATTAAGACAATGATATTTATTAATTATCATGTAATGAATGTTTAAAGGTCGCGTATCTGAGATTATACTTTGATATATGTAAATTAAGTTTGATATTTATGTTATTGTTATTATTCCGCTCAAATAAATGGTATCGTGAAGCATCGAGTTCGGGTTTCATGTACCTGAATTTGGGGGCGTCATAGGAGCACATGGGAGTGTTTCATATTCAGACCTTTGTATCGTCCTTGGGGTTCATTATCTAGAGAAGTTCAAGACTCCCGAATTTGAAATGTATGATGGATTGGTAGATCCTTACACACATTTAAAAGTCTTCATTGGGGAGCTCAGATCTTATGCCGAGGATAAAAAGATCAGAATGCAGCTGTTTTAGAATAGTCTGACTGGAGAAGCCAGATCATGGTTCACCAGATTAGACAACTCCAAGATTCATAGCTGGGAGGAGCTAGCTCATGCTTTCCTCAGTCAGTACAGTTTCTAAACTCAGATAGCTCTTGACCGGTACCAAATTACCAAGTCAAGAAATAAGCTAGTGAGTCTTTTAGAGAGTATGCCCAAAGATGGAGGCGTCTGGCTGCTCAAGTTATTCCATCTATGACTGAGTCTGAAATGGTGATGACCTTCATAGATATTCAAGAAGCTCCCTTCTACGAGAGAGTTTTAGCTGGCATAGGCAAGCCATTCTCTGAAATGATCAAACAAGGAGAAATGGTTGAGATGGGATTGAAGTCCGGAAAGATTCAAGACCTTGCCGCTCTCAAAGCTATAGCTGAGCACATCCAGTCTGGAAGTTATGGAAACAACCCCCGGAGGGTCCATAAGAAGAAAGAGGAGGATGTTTCCTTGATACTACAAGGACAAAAGGGCAGTCAGAACATGCCTATTCAGAGGAGAAACTACTCCTTTTTTCTAGCTAAGTCTTCAAACCCTCCATTGCCAAAAGGTAGAGAAGTCAGACGCACTCGAGTGTTCACACCCTTAGGGGATTCACTCGAGAACATTCTCAATCTTCTGAAAACTCAGAAGAAAATTACTCATCTTCTTCCACCAGGCAACCCGAGTGGGAAGGGTTTCAATGCTAACAGGAAGTGTGCTTATCATGCTGGAGCTCCAGGCCATGATACTCAGGATTGCTGGGCCTTGAAGCATAAGATCTAGGATTTAATTGACAATGGTGAGATCGTGGTGACTAAACCCGACCAACCCCATGTGCAAGACAACCCTCTTCCTCAACACAAAGAAGAGGAGGTTATAATGATTAATTGGAGTAGTGGACAGACTTCCCACTACAGTGGTGGATCCTCCCAAACCAGTAAGGATAGTACTGACAAATGGGATTATGCACTGTTCCAGTTTATGATGGAAAAAAAAATAAAGGCTCTGTGCGAGCAAGTTAATCGATTGGCAGAACTGGTGGTCCATCAGCACCAAGTCACACGTCAATTATTCAGCCAAGAGCATGCTAGCATCCTTCCTCTTGTTACAAATACTCCACCACATACTCTAGAAAGTGAAACACTAGAGGATAAAATTACGAAGAGAGCAAATGCCAAAGCCTATCTGGATTTAGCCAACAGAAGGGAATTTACCTATTTATGCCAACCGATGGAGGAGATATTACAGATGCTGATCAATGAAGGAAGAATCACAGCTCTGCTACCTCCACTCAGCTCACGTTCAAGATGGTTTGATTTTAATGGAGTATGTCAATACCACTCCCACTCTCGCGGTCACATCACTGAAGAATGCTGGGCACTCCGCCATCTTATTTAGAACCTAATTGACAACAGTATCCTACAAATGACAAATAATGACACTGTATTACTGGAGAGTGGGGACACATTTCCTATAAAGCGAAAGGAAGTCGTAGCAGTTATATCTTCTAAGACAGATTCAGTTACCCCATCACATGTAATTCAACTTATTCAACTCAAAGGTATTAAAAATCCTTTGAAAGTGGTTGCGCCAGAGCCAATCATCTTGCCATTCAGACCATAATATCCTGTTATCAGCCTACAAAAAGTTTCATGGAATTATGGAGAGGTTGAAGGATCCACATCCCACGTAACTGCTATAGTGTCGAAAGAAAATCCACTATATCTTCCCCAACGGGTTTTGAAGCCTGCCATCAAATAAAAGGGGAAAGTTCCCATGGAGAAGATTGAAGAATTCCTTCGTACTATGGGACACAATGAAGCCAAGTTGGTTTTAAGCTTGAAAGAAGCTCCACAACAGGTTTCCATACTGGACTTGGTATTCTCCTTAGAGGATCACAAGAAGGTCTTACTAAGAGTTTTAGAAGAAGCTCCCTTGCCAAAATCAGTGGATGTTGAAAAGTTCCATCACCTGGTTGATCACATTTTTAACAGCAATGTGATATCATTCACTGATGATGACATACCTTCTGAAGGGACGGGTCATTACAAGCTGTTGCATATAGCGGTTATGTCCTCTGGATACGTGGTCGCAGTAGTATTGATAGATAGAGGGTCATCTCTGAACATCTGTCCTTATGCCACCTTGGAGAAGATGAACATCAATCTTAACACAGAATTTGAAGCAACCATATAATTATTAGAGCTTTTGATGGATCCCGACGAAATGATGTCGGAGATATTGAACTACCTGTGGAGATTGGTCCACATACATTCTGCGTGTCCTTTCATGTGCTCAAAATAGCTACAGGATACAACCTACTCTTGGGAAGACCGTGGATTCATATGGCTGGAGCCGTCCCTTCCACCCTTCATCAACAACTCAAATACATCATTAACAATAGCCTAGTCACTGTTAATGCTGAGTCAGAATGTCCTGAATAAGGTGACATCCCACTCATCAGTTTCAATTCAGAAGTTGAGCCTGTCAGCTTCCATGCCTTGGAGGTGAGCAACACTCACTACCATCCCATTGGGGCGCCACCTCTGATACCCAGAGTTTTCGCTGAAGTAATGTCGGCAAGTCAAGAGATGATTTCTTTGGGTTATCAACCTAGATAAGGGTTGGGCAAAGACCATCAGGGCATTAAGCGCCCCATTCAAGTTCCAAGTCAAACAGGGACAACCGGACTAGGATATTCTTCTAGCTCCACTCATAAGAATCCTCAAATACATAAATAAGTTCCTTCATTTTTAGCCATACGACGATTGCCTGCACCTACAGGAGCTGAATCTATACAGACTTCAGTAAAGCTTCCTACACATGTGATGACTATGTTGTTTCCTAAGCCGATAATGGTCAAAGGAAAAGAAGTCTTGATACCAGATTCAGAGGTGGAGGAAAAGGATCAGAGGCGTAAGCAGGACATTACAAGGCGCTTATCAAACATACGCATCATAGTCCACACGGACAGTATAAATAGAAACACCCCAGACGATGATTGTCCAGATATTATGATCATCATTCGAGAGAAGGAGGACGATAACAACCACTTCATCATAGTCTTCTACTAGGACTTCACTCTTGGCAATTAGAGCAGCACTCCTTGCATTTGCCGACAAGGGTAAAAAGGGCAGAAACTCCCTTTGCCCTGTAGATAACAATAACTGCTTACTTTTCTATACTGTTTTAGCACTTACTTTTGTCATTACATGCTAACACTTTGTATAATTGAATAGTTTCATATATTAAGTGAAAGCATTTTGTTTCAGGACTCTAAAGTTAGATATGCCTAAACTTGCTGATGAGGTGCATATTCTCCACGAGGACTGTAACTTTGATGTAAAGTTGGACTCAGACTTGATGGAAATACAAGAGGACTATGGGATACCTCAGGAGATCAATGAATGGGTCGAAGACAAACCCAAGCCAAATCTTGATCAAACCACCTCTTTTAACCTCAGAACCTCAGAAAACCCCAAACAAATCCAAATTGGTACAGACCTCACTCCAAACCAAAGGAATGACATGGTTACTCTATTTACCCAATTCTAGGATGTGTTTGCATGGTCTCACAAAGACATGGTCGGTTTATCCATTGACATTGTCCTTCATCGCCTTCCCATCAAAGAGGGATTCAAGCTAGTCAGGCAGAAGCTCAGGCGATTAAAACCTGAGTGAAGTTTAAAAGTTAAAGAAGAAATTGTAAAACAATTTCAAGCCGACATCATCATGGTGTCGACATACCCTGGATGGCTATCCAACATAGTCCCTATGTCTAAACCTAGAGGAAAGGTGCGAGTTTGCGTGGACTACAGGGATTTGAATAAAGCTTGCCTCAAAGATAGATTTTTCGTGCCATTCATCCACATACTCATTGATAATACAGCTCAATATGACATGTACTCCTTTGTTGATTGTTTTATGGGGTACCATCAAATCATGGTTGCTGAAGAGGATCGTGAGAAAACTGCATTCATCACTCCTTGGGGAACTTTTTGCTACAGACGGTTGTCATTCGGCCTCATCAATGCCGAAGCTACCTACCAGCGAGCCATGATGGCTCTTTTCCATGACTTAATGCACAAAGAGATAGAGATCTATGTGGATGACATCATTGTTAAATCCCGAAGGGAGTAAGACCACCTAGACAATCTTAAAAAGCTCTTCAACAGGTTGCGTAAGTACAACTTGAAGTTGAATCCAGTTAAATGCGCCTTTGGCGTTAAATCAGGCAAGTTGCTAAGATTCCTAGTCAGCCACAAAGGGATTAAGTTGGATCCCACTAACATCTAGGCTATCACAGAAATACCCATTCCTCAGACAGAGAAGGAAATAGGGGTATTTTTGGAAAGAATCAACTCCATCAGCCGATTCAATTCTCAACTCACAGCAACCTGTGAGCCTATCTTCAAGTTATTAAGGAATAACTCCTCCATAAAATGGAATGATGAGTGTTAGAAAGCCTTCCTTACAATCAAAGAGCAGCTAGTCAATGCTCATGTCGACGTCGGAATTTTTATTTGTCCCTTTTCTGTTCTTGTTATTTGGTGTTCTCATGTTAGGTGATATTTGTTTGAAAAAATAAGTTGTGAAAAGGTCTGACATTTATAGGTCGACGATTGCACTATAAGAGTAGCCAGTTAGTTTTTTAACTGGTTGTACCAACACAACCGAGAAAAGGTTTACACATTGACCTAGTGATGTGATACTGCTAAACGGGTCTGTGAAACCGAGATTCATTAGGTTACGGGGACTTGCTTATGCGGAGGGAAGGTGTTAGGCACCCCCTGACATCCGTGTTACCACGGTGACCGCCACTTTTCACGAAACTGTTATATGAATTTGTGTGTGTGTGTGTGGGTCAATATGCAATTATTTGGAAGTAGTGCTATGCCTCGTTCACACATATATACACAGGGTTTGAATTTGAGTAAAAATTCAGTTTTAAACAAGATATAGTAGTGATATTTTATAAAAGAGATTTTTCAAACACATGTGCTCAATAGTAATTGAGACCTTTGATACTTCTATTTTATTATTAGGTGTTCGGCTTGATTGCTTTTATTTTTGAGATGCGAAACATCTTCGAGAAAATAATGTACAAAGCAGTGCCGAATTCCTCATGGGTGTAAAAACCATCTGAGGAAATCCAAACACCGTGAATAAATTTACAAGCTGCTTATAGCTGAAAATGTCCATCACGGGAACCGAATCTAGATTCAGTGGACTGAATCCGTGATCACATGATTCTTAGGCTCACATGATGCCGCAATTTATACGAAAGCAGTAAGCAGTTATATATATATATATATATATATATATATATATACATATATTTACATTTTTGATTCCCCATAGAGGTGCTTCGTGGTGGTTGATCATGTTTATATATATATATATATATATATATATATATATATATATATATATATATATGATATGATCAACCACCACGAAGCACCTCCATGGGGGATCAGAAATGTAAATAAAGCTGTAAAAGCGATCTACTGTCATGAAGTAAACTCTAGGCGGGACGAAATGTAAATAAAGCTATAAAAGAAATCAACCGCCATGAAGTAAACTCCTGGCGGGACGAAATGTAAATAAAGTTGTAAAAGCAATCAACCGCCACGAATTAAACTATAGGCGGGACGAAACACACACACACACACACACACACACACACACACACACACATATATATATATATATATATATATATATATATATACACACACACACACACACACGAAAGCAATTAAACGCTCCAGACATAAGTCAAGGCTCATCGAACAGAGTTCGGCCCACAGTTCATATATATAAGTATATATATATATATATATACAAAAGCAATTAAACGCTCTAGACATAAGTCTAGGCTCAATCGAGGCATAACTCGATAATGTTAGTCCATATATATATATACAAACTAAAATGAAACCACGGACCGAAGTCTGGGCATACACACGCAACACGACTCTCAACGTGAAGAATAATGTGTGCAAAGATGAAGAGAAAAGCTTTAAAATATGTAAGAAGGCTTACAGTGGGCTGCCAAAGAAGACTTCTATAACTTTAAGTGGATGAACACTCAGCTCCCGCCGATAGAAAAGTAGCTATATATGAGCTTATAAGTGTTTAAAATGAGAAAACACTCAGTTTATAGTGTGTACAGAGCAAATTGGGCAGGGCTTCTTCACCTTTTCTCTTGAAAATATGGCCACCCCAAGCCCTCTATTTATAGAGGGGGGTGCCGTAGGTGTACCTGCGGCTGCCTGGGGTGCCCCGGGCAGTGTGGGTCTTGCTGTCTCGACGTACGTGCACTTGGACAACGCACTGTTCGCTCGAACCTTCATAACTTTTAATTCGAAAGTCTGATAGAAGCGTGCCATACCATTCTGAAAAGCGCTTTTTGAGAGCTACGTAATGACACAAGACATGCCCTTTTTAATTTAAAAAAGATGGGTCCATGACCAAAATTGCATTTCTAGGTTTTCGTCAGGTAGTCCGTTGAGTCATTTTACATAGTTTGTGCTCGAAAGTTAAAATATGGTTCTTTTGGGACTTCTGTTGAAGCAATTTGAGTTGAAATGAATGTATTTGATTTGAATTGAAGTTGAGTTGGCAAAATGACCATTTTGCCCCTCCCAGGGTTTTCTCCGGTTTTCACGCAGTTGTAGCAGTTTTTTCTCAGGGTTATCTCTGAGGTTGACTTGATGTTAACTTTGACTATCCTCAGGGTTATCTCTGAGGTTATCTTGACCTCCTGGGGTTATCTCCAGGCTTTGTACTTGATCCCACAAGGTTATCTCCAGGGCCGGAACTGATTTTCCCGGGGTTATCTCCGGGGTTACAAATTGATTTCCTGGGGTTATCTCTAGGGTTGGAAACTGGATCTCCTAGGGCTATCTTCGGGGTTGGAATTGATGTTGTGGTCCTCCAGGGTTATCTCCAGAGTGTGAAAAGATGCTTTTATCCTCCTGCATAGTTAGTAACAAGAAAATAAAATTTTGAGTGTCTATAGATGCCCCTCTTTATCATGTTCATGTAATGTAATGTTATGGACATGAAAAAGATTGCTATACACTTGAAATTATGACAGGGTATTTATAATGATGCAAATTGCAATGTAATGAATGTTATGATGAATGTTAAAAATGTTTTCGTAAATCACAGTTCGTAAATCGCACATCGCATTTCGCACTTCGTACTTCACACTTCACTTTTCGCATTTGGCTAATCGCACTTCGTAATTAGTACATCGCAACTCGCACATCGTATCTCACATATTGCAAATTGCAAATCCCAAATTGTGATGTAATAAATGTTATGATGAATGTTAAAATGTTTTCGCAAATCGCTTTACCTTTACCGATCATTGCTAATGCCTATGCTGGTGTTGACTCCAACGGTTTGGCTTTTGGTCGGTGTCGCTGACGCTTGTTTGATGAAGATAAGTTGAGATATTTTCTACATCTTTGATGGGGATGACGTTCTGAGATCACTAGACATTCCTGATGTATACGCTGGTAGTTTGCAACGGTGCCTACCCTGGTGATCGCCAAATTATTTTGGTTCTCATTCGAATGGTGGTTTATGAAGCTTTCATCGCTAAACTGTCTTGATGTTGCGCTGAATTGATGCCAATGGTTTAGAATACTGGATCATCTGATACCTTCGCTGAAGTAATATTCAACAGTTTGCTTCGTCAGACTCTGCCTGATATTATACTCACCCTTTTTGAGGTGATTTAGAGTTTCCTTTTACTGTTGGGTGCCTGTTTCCCATTTCCTTGAGCATTTGATTTGCAACCCAGCTAAACTTATGGCTTGAATGCCACTGACGTCCCTGGAGGGTACAACTCGTTCTTTCGCTGCCCAACTTCGAACTTTGGTGTAGCGGCCTCAACTGATGAGGACTTAACGCAGGTTAACATGTTTGATGGTGTAGATTTCCTTCGCTAGACCTTTCGTTGTTGGCCTTCTGCTCTTGAGTTAAGAACTTTTTTGAGAATTTTCCCCTTCTTTCGTAGGGGCACGCTTATGTCGCCATGATTTCTTTTTGGAGTTCTCCCCCTTCTTTTGATGAGAGGCTTATTCCCTTAAACTCTTTCCATTCCTTGGAATCACAAAATGCCCTAGTCTTTCTATAAGTTTTTGCCGGGGATTCATATGAGAAACGCTATTTGTTGACCAAGTCGCGAGTGAATAATATTTGAATCGCCATTGAGATGATGATGGACCATGCTGGTGGTGCTGACTGGTGAATTTTCCACTTTAGGATGGTTGATAAATGCTCCAGTGTTGAGTTGTCGCTACTTTCGAGATTACCCCAATCTTATTGTAAGGGACCCAATATCTGGTTGTCGCCAATTTTGAAATTTCCTCAGCCTTGCTTGTTGTCTGGGGTAGTTGCTTTGACAGATGGGCTGATAAGATGCCGAGAACACTAGAAGCTTTTAGCTCTGTACCGGATGATGAATATGTAGTGGATGTGGATTTTGATGTTGACAGCTTTTCTGGTAGAGATGTCGCTCTAGTTGAGAGAGATAATGCTCTAACTCATAGGGATACCACTGTTGTTGAGCGGGATAGCACTATATCTACCCGAGATATCGCCTGCAGTTGGCTGTAGATCTGTTGGCTCATGTAGAGATCCTTGGGCAGGAGATCACATCGTTACCTCCTTCTTCCGAGAGGGATGCCATGTTAGATTTGGTGGCTCTCTTATCCACTATTTTGTAGATTAGCTTTGATTTTCCTGCATAGACTAGCTTAGCCATTTTTGTCATGTGCATGACACATTATATAAATCAAACAGTATTATATGGCAGGGAAATATGTTTTGATTCACTTCCCTTTTAGTTATGCCTTGTTACTTGCTTGATACTTGCCTGCCCTCCAGGGCTTGTGATCTTGATGTATTCTGAACTCCTCCTTGATGGATGGACATTGAGATGTCTCAAGATCTTTCAGAATGGATCGTTGATCTTTGTATTTCCCAACCATCTTTGGTGCCTTGGGACTAATTTTTGTATATGGTTATGGATAGGAGTGTGTTTGTTTTGTTTTTCTGTGCTGAGACCAGACCATAAAAATGGCTGCCTATGTACTCCCGTGTATCGGGGAGATCAGGTCTGCGTAGTTCGCCCCATGTATAGGGTGGATTGCAGGTGAAAAGTTTAATCCCATGTACAGGATAAAATTTAGGTGTGAAATGTCTTATCCCTAGTGGGGTAAAATTATAGGTGTGAAAGGTTCAATCCCTGGTGGGATAACCGAAGTTGAGTAAGGGTTCAAAACCAAGTTGAGAAACGAATAGAGCGATCCAAAAATTAGGCTGCTAGTTAGAAAAGTGCGTTTGTCCCTAATGGGGTAGATGAGTATGAAGAAAAGTTGTATGTAGTGAAGGGTTAGAAAACCTGAAATGACTAGGGATCTGGTGATCCAAAACCAGGATGTTTGCTTGATGGTAACTTCTGACATAGTACCATTTCACGGTGTCCGAGTTAATGAGCTATGGAAATTCATCGCCATCCATTTCCTGTAATCAGAGAGCGCCTCCTGTCAGTACCTTCTTGACAACAAATTGGCCTTCCCAGTTCGGGGAGAATTTTTCTTTAGACTGAGCTTTGTTTTTAACGATCTTCTTCAAAACCAAGTCGTGTTGTTTGAACTGCCGTAGCCAGACTTTTCTGTTGTAGGATCTTCTTTACAAGTAGAGAACCGCTCATGTGTGGGCCACATACTCCGCCATGGATTTCATCCATGAGCCTCTGAGCTTTGTCCTCGTCTAGACATCTGAGGAGACCTCATTCTGCATCTCTTTTGTAGAGTACATCTCCGCTCAGGTAGAATTTCATAGTAAGTCGATGGATTTGCCTTTTCTCAGTCAGGCTCGCCTTAGCGGGTGTAGATCCATCTCGTAAATACTCCTTAATATACCGATACCAAGGATGCTGGATGGGAGGTAGGTCATCCAATACTTCTCCAATGTAATTCCCATAGGCTGGAGCCTTTTGTTGTGTAAATGTGAGGGTTGACATGTCTTCCTTGTCATGTATGTTGATCAAGGAGGCCAAGGTTGCTAACGCATCCGCAAAATCATTCCTATTTCGAGGAATGTAGAGGAAGGATATTTCTTCAAACTCCGAAGCCATCTGTAGAACTTGCCGATGGTAAGACAGCAAATGTAGAACCTGTTGAAGAGCTTTTTTCTTTTTCTTTTTCTTTTCTTTTTTTATGCATTAGATCGTGGAAAAGAGCTATATGGCTCACTGATAGGTATCTCCGACATTGATGAGGTTGAATGACAATCGTCTGCAGCAAAAGGCTCCCCAAGAAGTGATGAATGCAATTTTTTTACGATCCTCGTCAGCAACCATAATTTGATGGTACCCCGCAAATCAATCAGCAAAGGAGTACATGTCATATTAAGCTGTATTATCAATGAGTATGTGGATTAATGGCACGGGAAAGCTATCTTTGAGGTAAGCTTTATTCCGATCCCTGTAGTCCACGCAAACTCGCATCTTCCCTCCCTGTTTTGGCATGCGGACTATGTTAGATAGCCATTCAGGGTATGTGGACACCATAATAATACCAGCTTGAAATTGTTTCACAATTTCTTCTTTCACCTTTAAACTCCACTAAGATTTTAATCGCCTGAGCTTCTGCTTGACTGGCTTGAATCCCTCTTTAATGGGAAGGCGATGAATGATAATGTCAGTGGATAAACCGACCATATCTTCGTGAGACCATGCAAACACATCCTGGAATAGGGTCAATAGAGTAACCATGTCATTCCTTTGGTTTGGAGTGAGGTCCGTACCAATCTGGATTTGTTTGGGCTTTCTAAGGTTCCGAAATTGAAAGAGGGTGTTTGATCAAGGTTTGACTTGGGTTTGTCTTCGACCAATTCTTTGATCGCCTTAGGTATCTCATAGTCCTCTTGTATTTCCATCAAGTCTGAGTCCAACTTTTCATCAAAGTTACAGTCCTTGTAGAGAAGAGGCATCTAATCAGCAAGTACATGCACATCTAACTTTAGAGTCCTGAAACAAAATGCTTTCGCCTAATATATGAAACTGTTCAATCACACAAAGTGTTAGCATGTAATGACAAAAGTAACTGCTAATACTATACTGAAAAAGTAAGCAGTTATTGTTATCTACAGGGAAGAAGGGGTTCCTGCCCGTTTTACCCTTGTCGACCAATGAAAGGAGTGCTGCTCCAATTGGCAAGGATGAAGTTCGGGTGGACTGCAGTGATGGAGGGGCTGTCATCGTCCTCCTTTTCCTGAATGATGACCATTATTTCTGGGCAATCATCATCTGGAGTGTATCTATTTGTATGTTCATTATGGACAATAATGCGTATGTTGGACATCATTCTGACGATGTCTTGTTTAATTATTCGTTCCTCTTCTTCCAATGAGGGATCTGGAACTAGGAAATAACACAGTCATTATATGGGCAGGCACCTTTACCGGAGACCGTACAGGCTCAAGAACTGTAGGTGGAGATAATCGTCATGTGGCTGAAGCTGAAGGAATCTGTCTGTGCTTATGAGGATTCCTGCGACTGGAACTAGCAGTATCTGGACCTTGGGTTCCTCCTTGTGTAGAAGATTCAGCATGTACCGATATCCTTGTACCTTGAGTAGATTGGTGTAGTTCTTTAAGCAGAACAGACAAATATGTGATTTGTTTACTTAATTTGTCGAATTCTTCATGAAAAACTGGATTAAGATCAGTCTGGTTAGATGAAGACATAATTGGCTGTAGGCTCGTGGCCTTTTTGGATTTTGACCGGGTTATTGGACCAATTATATCCCTACAAAAAAAGACTTATGTAGTTTAGTCTTAGTGAATGTAGCAATATTACGTAATATGTCCGTTTAGGACTATCGTCCTGCGAAATGGATGCCAGTTGACAAGATAGCATGTCAGGATATAAAAGGAAGGCATGTACACATATTCCTTCATATTTTCCATTACATTGAGATTTACATGGAAATGAAATTACAAGTAATTGAATTTACAAGTAATTGAAATGTGAAAGTATGAAGAGACTTTCCTCCGCATTTGGATTTATCAGAGGTTGACCTATCTTAGGTTACTCTCGCGGTTTTTTGGCATTAAGGTTCCCAAATCATCGCAATTTACTTGATGGAAAATTAATCCGGTCTTTCAACTGGAGCGAATTTGGGTGGTGCCTTTCTTGAGCCTCGTTGGAATTAGTCTTCCTACGAGTCCAGTAATCAAACACCGACAGGATAGCCTCCTAGTGGAGGTACCACATAACATACATTCACATACATCGCGTCTCACCGTATGAAAATGATGACATGTGTGAAGAACTAATATCACAAGCAGATATGGTGCGAAGCACTAACCGCAATAAGTAAATGCATTCGTACACATTCATTCAAATGTAAATGCAACATCAGTAACATTCCAGATTTTTAAAATGTAAGTTATAAATATTTATTGATTTATATAAATATTTATTGGATGTGTTTATTATTGAATAAGTAATTGTTCAATGTGATTGAGTTTATTTAGTTAATTATTTATTTGTTAAATAATTAATGTGTTATGTGGATTGAATTATGTGATTAAGTAATTTGTTTAATAAATTGTTATTAAATAAAGTGTGACAAATAACTATGTTATAAATAGTTATTAAAATAAATTAAAGTAATTTTAATTTAGTTTTGCCAAACAAGGTGTAAGTATATTAACCATTTATTTTTAAATGGTTTGCCAAACAAAGCCTTATGGCTTTTGGATTTCTTTTGAATTTAATTTATTAAGTAAATAATATATATATATATATATGGTAACCGATATATATTATTAGGGTAATAAGTGTGGCGTCAGTTTTATACGTTTTAAAAGTAAGCGTTGGTTTTTAGTTAATATTACGTATATGCTATTTTGGCTTAAGCCTAATCAAAATTTGAAGTTTGTTTGAGAGACAGAGAGAGGAAAGCTCAGAGATTGTCAAGATTTTCTTCAGTGATTTACAAGTTTTCTAAAGCAACAAAAAAAAAAGGTAGGTTCCTAAAACCTTAATGTATATACGTAGATATGTTTTAAGCCATTTTTCTATGAACTTGGTAGTCTCTGTTTTCTGGTATATGACTGTGTATAAGAGTTTTACAAAACTCTCTGTAAAACTATGTTTGTAAAATTGGTTGGGGAAGCATGTGTACGTTTAGTTGTTATTGTTATATATATATATATATATATATATATATATATATATATATACATGACTGTATGCTAATTACGTGTTAAAGAAAGAGGAACTTGGTTTTATAGTTAAAAACATGTTTGAACGTATGTTTTGCAAAATAACAAAATTAGTATGTGATTATATAAATTGTGAACTACTATGAAATTGAACTAGACATGTTAATATGTGAGTATACTTGTATTTTAAAGGTATTAATTTGGTTATAAGTATGGAATTTTAGTTCACTGTGTCAAAAAATATATCAACAATGGAGTTTTTGTTTTAAAAAGAGTGTTTTCAAAGAATTAGTTTATGATGGTGTTGATTAGTGGTTGATAATTGGTATATAGTTAATTGTTAGTAATTATGTGTAGTTTATATTAGTTATACATGTTGTTTGGGGCGAATTGCTGTTAAAAATAAATTAGACAGTAGCTTTGCTCTGTCTTTCTGGGTTGGTTTTGTGAGTTGCGGCGCCCCAGCGTCAAAATTCACGCCCCAGCACCAAATTTCGTGCCCTGGAGCCAAGGTTCGCGGCCCAACGCCAAAATGGGCCAGTAGCTCGCGCCCCAGCGCTGTAGCTCGTGCCCCAGCGCTACTGTTCCGCGCCCCGGCGCCGGAAAAGTGTCCGAGTTGGGCAGTTTTGACCTCCTGTAGTAACACGGCCATAACGTTTTCATACGAACTCCGATTGAGGTAATTCAAGATGATTCGGAAAGAGGACGAGTAGACCTACAACTTTCATGCTTTAAGTTGTTTAATCTGAGGTCTGTAATAGAAGTCAAAATGGCCATCTTTAGGACTATTGTGTATTTGGAGCCAATCGGAGGGCGTCGGGATGCACGAATGCAAGTGCAACCCTTTGGGTATTAGTATAACTTAATGATAACATGTTGGACAGGTAATAGGATGTTGTATCAAGTTGTTAATGTGCATGTGGTGCAATGACATGATCACTTAAGTAGTTGTAATAAAGCTAAAAAGTAATGTTCATGAAAAGATGTGATGTTGTTTAAACTTAAACTTAGCAAGTAGCTATACTAAGAGTAATAAAGTAACTCATAAAGGTAATGTTAGTGTAACTAATGTGTATTGTCAATACATATGGTATGTGTAGGACTTGGTATGAACGTGAATAATAATTATTTAACCTACACACGAGGCAAGTTCCCTAACCTTTGCTACTTTATTATTCAGCAAGGTTACTTTTCACTGTTATGTTATACGTATGCAAGTTCTCTAACTCTACTTTTATAATTGTGCAAGTTTTCTTAACTCTAAACTTGTTATATTAGCATGCAAGTACCTTTAGTTTATTGTTCAAGTTATTATTTGTTGTGCATGTTTGATATTAAATTCTAAGATGTAACATTAGCTTAATGTTGTTTAAAGCAAGGTATGATAAATTATTCAACTGTTATGCTATTAGATTATTCCTAAAGCATGAACTTAGAACGAAATGTTTATTCAGTATGATCATTCAATAACATAGTGTTATTATCTTGTATTCAACTAATTGTATTCAATAACATAGATTATTCCTATAAGAGTCGCCAGTTGGTTTTTTAACTGGTTGTACCAACACAACCGAGAAAAGGTTTGCACATTGACCCAGTGATGTGACACTGCTAAACGGGTCTGTGAAATCGAGATTCATTAGAGTCCAGGGACTTGCTTATGCGGAGGGAAGGTGTTAGGCACCCCCCGACATCCGTGTTACCACGGTGACAACTACTTTTCAAGAAACTGTTATATGAATGTGTGTGTAGGTCAATGTGCAATTATTTGGAAGTAGTGCTATACCTCGTTCGCACCTATACACAGGGTTTGAATTTGTGTAAAAATTCAGTTTTAAACAAGATATAGTAGTGATGTTTTATAAAAGAGGTTTTTAAACCCTTGTGCTCAATAGTAATTGAGGCCTTTGATACTTCCATTTTATTATTAGGCGTTCGGCTTGATTGCTTTTATTTTCGAGATGCGAAGCATATTCGAGAAAATAATGTACAAAGCAGTGCCGAATTACTCATGGGTATGAAATCCATCTGAGAAAATCCAAAGACCATGAATAAATTTACAAGTTGTTTACAGCTGAAAATGTCCATCATGGGAACCGAATCTAGATTCAGTAGATTGAATCTGTGATTACGTGATTCCTAGGCTCACATGATGCCAAATGTATACGAAAGCAGTAAGCAATTATATATATATAATATATATATATATATAAATATATATATATATTTAAAATCAATCAATCACCACGAAGTACCTCCAGGGGGATCAAAATGTAGATATAAAAAGCGGTAAATATAATCAATATATACGAAGTAAACTCAAGCGGGACGAAACGTAAATATATATATATATATATATATATATATATATACGAAAGCAATTAAGCTCCATGACATAATGTAATGGCTGTAAACGAATCAACCGCCACGAAGTAAACTCCATAAATATAAATAAAATATATATATCAATCAACCGCCATATAAACTCCAGGTGGGACAAAATGTATATAAAGCTTTAAAAGCAATCAACCGCCACGAAGTAAACTCCAAGCGGGACGAAACGTATATATATATATATATATATATATATGAACTGTGGGTCGAACTCTGTTCGATAAGCCTAGACTTATATATATATATATATATATATATATATGCTTTCGTATATATATATATATATATATATATATATATATATATATATATATATATATATATATATATATATATATACGACTCTCAACGTGAAGAATATATAAAGAAATGAAGAGAAAAGCTTTAAAATATGTAAGAAGGCTTATAGTGGGCTGCCAAAGAAGACTTCTATAACTTTAAGTGGATGAACACTCAGCTCCCGCCGGTAGAAAAGTAGCTATATATGAGCTTACAAGTGTTTAAAATGAGAAAACACTCAGTTTATAGTGTGTATAGAGCAAATTGGGCAGGGCTTCCTCGCCTTTTCTCTTGCAAATATGGCCACCCCAAGCCTTCTATTTATAGAGGGGGTGCTACAGGTGTACCTGCGGCAGCAGTAGGTGTACCTGCGGCTACCTGGGGTGCCCCGGGCAGTGTGGGTCCTGTTGTCTCGACGTACGTGCACTCGGACAACACGCTATTCGCTCGAACCGTCATAACTTTCAATCTGGGAGTCTGATGGAAGTTTGCCATACCATTCTGGAAAGATCTTTTCGAGAGCTACGCAATGACATAGGACATGCCCTTTTTTGATTCAGAAAAGATAGGTCCATGACCAAAATGACATTTTTGAGTTTTTGTCAGGCAGTCGGTTAAGCCGTTTTGCATAGTTTGCGCTCGAAAGTTAAAATATGGTTCTTGTGGGACTTCTATTGATGTAATTTGAGTTGAAATAAGTGTAGTTGATTTGAATTGAATTTTAGTTAGCAAAATAACCATTTTGCCCCTCCCGGGGTTATCTCCAGTTTTCACGCAGTTGTAGCAGTCTTTTCTCAGGGTTATCTCTGAGGTTGACTTGATGTTAACTTTGACTGTCCTCAGGTTTATCTCTGAGGTTGACTTGACCTCCTGGTGTTATCTCCAGGCTTTGAACTTGATCCCACGGGGTTATCTTCGGGGCTAGAACTGATTTTTTCGGGGTTATCTCCGGGGTTGCAAACTAATTTCTCGGGGTTATCTCCAGGGTTGGAAACTGGATCTCCCGGGGCTGTCTCCGGGGTTGGAATTGATGTTGTGGTCCTCCAGGGTTATCTCCGGAGTGTGAAAAAGACGCTTTTGTCCTCCTGCATAGTTAGTGACAGGAAAACAATATTTCGAGTGTCAACAGCTTCTATTATGGTACCTCCCAGGGATGATGTTCCCTTATTTATGTACCTGTCCATCAATGACAATGCCATGGGCTGCATGTTGGGACAGAAAGACGATAGAGGCCAAGAGCGAGCTATCTATTACCTCAACAAAAGATTCAGCAATAGTGAACACAAGTACACTCTGATTGATAAAACTTGTTGTGCTTTAGCATGGGCTTCCACGAGGTTACACCATTAACTCTATGGTCACACAACCCATCTCATATCCCGTGTGCATCCTCTCACCCTATTTATAGGAAAATGCTTAGAACATCAAAGCAGAAAATTTAATAAAATATTAATATTTTCAAATTATATTCCTACGTACACCACACCAGACCAAAATCATCAGCCACCCACCCCACAAAAATAAAAAAATCGTTTTTCTTAATTAAAATATTTTAAACTTCAAAAATTAATTATTCCGTAACTTCGAAACTTTAATAATTCATAATAAATAGAACCTTTTATCAGAAAAATTCAAATCTTATGTCCTTTCTATAGGAAATTCCATTCTCTACAACTTTGCAGAAAAAAGTTTTTTCAAATTCCAAACAGAAATTGACCAAAATTCATAAACGGGCGATTTTATAGGCTATAATCAAATTTCAGTCAAGAAATGGGGTCCACAAACATGACAAACATGTTTTAAATATTTTTAGTAACAAAAATACTCTTCCTCCTCATTTATTCATATATCCCACATTCATTGTAAAAATATCACCATTATTATATTATTATAATATAATAATATATTTAAATGAATTTTTTATTAGAAAAAGATAAAATATTAATTTTTAATAATTGTCACATTAAAAATTTTCTCCATCTATATCCACATACAATGAATATTTTTCTCATCATATAAATCAATAATTAATTATTCACAAACAATATCACAGAATCACAATACCGACAACTAGGCAGTTCCCAGGAAAGAGGGGGTTTTTCAATAAGGATCTCTCCTTACTGGCGCGCAATTAGGTGACCAAACCTCTCCTTAGACAGAACTTTTTAGACATTGTCAATAATGTTATCTAATAATATTATTCAGATAATATGAATTATTGCTCCGATAATGGAAAATATTGTGTAGTGACAATTATTGAATAACAGTAATATAAAATATCAATGCAACAATTATTGAATCAATAAAACAAAATATTGAACAATAATTAATAACAATTATTGATTGTGCCTTCTTACGTAAGAATCAATAATTGGTGCAATACCGTGTGTTACTGTGTTTTAACCACCGAATATTTTAACAGTATTAACGGTAACAACTACGCCGTTACTTATAAACAACTTATACTTGTCGTTTTCTTCATCCAATCGCTTTCCGTTATGGGGCCCACATAAGGCTGCGCCGTCGTACGAATATTCCCCAACAGTAAGAATATTCCACGACCAACCGAATATTCTTCGACAATAATGAATATTTTATAACCACTTGCTTCTTTAAAAATATTTGCGCATTTGTACCCATAACTAATCACAGTAATCAAATCAACCCTTACTATTTTAAAATAATAAATAGAGGAAATTCAATTTTATTTATAATAAGTTGAGGTCTTACAACCTCCCCTCCTTATGAAATTTCGTCCTCGAAATTGACGTACGTACCTGGTGTTTCGAAAAGGTGAGGATACCTCGCTTTCATTTCCGTTTCCAATTCATAGGTCATTTCCTCTATAGCATGGTTCCTCCACAAAACTTTAACTTGTGGTATGACCTTTGTGCGTAGGACATGCTCCTTTCCATCTAAGATCTTGACAGGTACCTCTTCATACGTTAAGTCTTCGGCTATCTCGTCCGGTTCTAACTCAATAACGTGGTTTGGGTCTTTCACATATTTACGTAGCACAGATATATGAAAAACATTATGAACACGAGACATACTTGGAGGTAACGCGAGTCTATAGGCCACATTTCCTACTCGGTCAAGAATTTGAAATGGACCAATAAATCGTGGATTGAGCTTTCCTCTCTTCCCAAATCTTGTAACTCCCTTCCATGGAGCAACTCGTAACAATACATGATCCCTAATACTAAATTCCACGTCCTTTCGATGAAGATCCGCATAACTCTTTTGTCGATCTTGTGCTGTTTGTATACGTTGTCGAATCATTTGAATCTTTTCCGTAGTCATACGTACCAACTCTGGTCCCAACAATGTTGCTTCACCCACCTCATCCCAACATATTGGAGAGCGACACTTTCGTCCATATAATGCTTCGAATGGAGCCACACTTATACTTGCCTGATAACTATTATTGTAAGAGAATTCCACCAATGGTAAATACTTATCCCAACTCCCTTTGAAGTCTAAGACACAGAGTCTTAATAGATCTTCAAGAGTTTGAATAGTCCTCTCTGATTGTCCGTCCGTTTGAGGATGGTATGCCGAACTGAATCGTAAATCCGTGCCCATAGCTTTTTGCAAGCTAACCCAAAATTGTGAAGTGAATCTTGGGTCACGATCCGAAACTATGGATACTGGCATGCTATGCAATCTCACAATCTCATTTACATACATATGAGCAAGACGTTCAAGGGAATAAGTCTCCCGTATCGGCAAGAAATGAGCAGACTTAGTTAATCTATCAACAATAACCCAAATAACATTTATGCCTTGAGAAACCGTGGAAAGACCTGTAACGAAATCCATGGTAATGTGTTCCCACTTCCATTTCGGAATCTCAAGTGGTTGCAATGGACCCTTAGGCACTTGATGCTCCGCCTTAACACGTTGACAAGTTAAACACCTCGAGATAAACTTCACAATCTATCTCTTCATATTGTTCCACCAAAATGTATGTTGAAGATCACGATACATTTTGGTACTTTCAAGGTGAATTACAAACGGTGTGTTGTGTGCCTCTATCATGATTCTATGTTTCAAGTCAGAATCGTTAGGAACACAAAGTCTGGAGTTGACTCGAAGTATTCCTTCTTCATCGATTCTTACTTTTGGGATAACACCTTATTGTACTTTCTTCTTTATACGCATCAGCTCTAGGTCTGTGGCTTGAGCAACCTTAACTTTATCGATTAAAGTTGGTTCTATGCATATATTTGACATCATCGCATGGGTCCCCAGAGTCTTGAATTCTATCTTCATCTTTTATAAATCACCCAAAATGGGCCTTTATGTTAACAGCATCGCACTCGTTCCCGCATATGATCTTCTACTCAACGTGTCAGCTACCACATTCGCTTTTCCAGGATGGTATTGAATAGTGTGGTCGTAATCTTTCAACAGCTCGAGCCAACGTCGTTGCCGCATGTTGAGTTCATTTTGGGTGAAGAAATATTTGAGGCTTTTATAATCTGAATATATCTCCACGTTCTCCCCATATAGATAGTGCCTCCATATCTTTAGCGCGAAAATGACTGCTGCCAACTCTAGATCATGAGTAGGATAATTCCTCTCATATTCTTTAAGTTGTCGGGAGGCATAGGCTATGACTTTTCCATGTTGCATGAGAACACATCCTAACCCTTTGCCCGAAGCATCGCTGTAGATAACAAATCCATCCGAACCAGATGGTATTGTCAGAACAGGTGTCAAAATGAGTCTCCTCTTGAGCTCTTGAAAACTCTTTTCGCATTCCTCGCTCCATACGAATTTTGTATCCTTCCGTGTCAACTGAGTTAACGGAGTAGCGATTCGAGAAAACCCTTCCACGAATCTCCGATAATAACCAGCTAAGCCCAGAAAGCTACGTACTTCGGTCACCGACTTAGGTTGCTCCCAACTTTGTATTGCTTCAATCTTCGCCGGGTCAACAAATACTCCATGTTTTGATACCACATGCTCAAGGAATGCTACTTCCTCAAGCCAAAACTCGCATTTCTTCAATTTGGCATATATCTTGTTTTCACGAAGCCTTTGGAGTACCAGCTTCAAATGGTGCTCATGATCTTCACGACTTTTGGAATATATGAGGATGTCATCAATAAAGACAACAACAAATTGATCCAAATATTCCTTGAATACTCGGTTCATCATATTCATGAAAGTCGCAGGAGCATTAGTCAATCCGAAAAACATGACTAAGAATTCATAATGCCCGTACCGAGTTCTGAAGGCAGTCTTTGGAATATCGTCAATTCTAATCTTCAGCTGATGATATCCAAAACGAAGATCGATCTTTGAGAAGAATTATGCTCCTTGTAACTGGTCAAACAGGTCATCAATACGAGGTAGCGGATACCTATTCTTGATGGTGACATGGTTCAATTCCTGGTAGTCAATACAAAGTCGTATACTCCCGTCTTTCTTCTTTACGAATAAAACAGGAGCACCCCAAGGAGATGTACTAGGACGAATGAAACTGATGTCCAACAATTCCTGTAGTTGAACTTTTAACTCCTGAAGTTCAATAGGAGCCATTCGATATGAGGTTTTAGAAATGGGCTTTGTACCAGGTTCAAGATCAATAAAGAATTCAACTTCACGTTCTGGGGGTAGACCGGGAAGTTCTTCAGGAAATACGTCAGGAAAGTCACTAACAACAGGAATATTATTCAAATCTGACGTGTCTTTATTCAAATCCATAACATGGGCTAAGAAATCTTGACATCCATTTTTTAATAAACGAATGGCTTTATGACTTGATATAACAGTGATTGATTTTAGAGGTTTAGTTGCTTGAATTCGAAAAACTGGTTGATTAGGAATATGAAAACCAACAACCTTACGAAAATAATCAATTTTGGCATGATGAGTAGTTAACCAATCAATCCCTAAAATCACATCAAAAGAAAGTATCTTTAAAGAGATAAGGTCAACAGGTAATGTGATGGTGCCAACTTGGATCAAACAAGATTTATAAATAGTGGATGTGATGAAAGTTTCTCCTAACGGAGTCTCCACAGACAGGTCAAAGTCTAATTTCTCCAGAGCCAAGCTTAAACGTTGAGCACAAGTAGGAGAGATAAATGAATGGGTAACACCGGTATCTAGTAAGGTATAAACTTCACAAGAATTTATGATTAGCTTACCCGTGATCACCTCGTTTAGGTTCCTTGCATTTTGACTAGTCACGATAAACGCTCTTCCAGAAACCGTTGACTTTGACTTTTCTAGGACAGCCTTTTGAGTCACCATCCCCACTGGACTTGGTTTCGCTACCGTACAATCTCGAGCGATATGTCCTTCCTTTCCACAATTATAGCATACCTTGAACTGTTGTGGACAGCTTGGGCTGATATGTCCCTCTTTTTCGCATTTGTAGCATACGACCGGTGGTCGTTCTCCTCCCTTAGAACCAGTTGCTGCTGGTGCTGACGTCTTCACATTATCATTGTTGAATTTCCTCTTTTTAAAATCTCCCCCCCACTCGCTTCTTCTATTATCATGGCCACGTTTACCACCAGAGTGGTTATCGCTTTTGTCTGTGTTCTTCTTTCCCCGCTGGTTATCGTTGCTCCGATGATTGCTGTCACCAGTACGATCCTGGTTGTGATCCCTCGGTTGAACGTACTCGTTATCTCGCTCTAATAATTGAGCCCTATTGACAACATCTGAATATAGAGAAAATTTATGAGAAATTTGATACTAACGTATGTAGGGTTTCAAACCTCTCAGAAACATTTGTGTCATACGTTCCTCATTCTCCACCAAATGAGGTGCAAACCTGGAAAACTCCGCGAACTTCGCCTCGTATTAGAATACCGTCATGTTGTTCTGCTCTAGTCTAATAAATTCCACCTCCTTCATTTGGCGAATACTTTCAGGAAAGTACTTGTCATTGAAAAGTTTCTGAAATGTCTGTGAAATGTCTCCCAAGACATGCTGAGTGCGGCTGGATGGATACGTTTCACATATTCCCACAAGTAATCTGCCTCATTACGGAACATAAAGGTGGCAAATGGAACCTTCTGTTCCTCCGTGCATCCCAAGACATCGAATATCTTGGTAATTTACTTGACCCACGTCTCCGCCTTAATTGGATCCGACTTTTCCCAGAATTCTGGTGGTCCCAACTCTTTGAACTGCTTGGCCGTGACAAACCGCGCGTTGCTATCATTTCCACATGTATTTTGTACACGAGTCTCCCTTGTCTGATTTTGCATGAACTGCAAAAAGCTTCTAAACATTTCATCATTCTTTATCTGCTTAGTGGTGTTGTTTACAGGAGGAACATTGCCAGCCTGTTGCACGTTCTCCTCATTGGTGAGTAAAGGTATCTCCACAGTCTCATTTACTCCACTGTTAACATTCTCAGTCGACATTCTCAAATACTGTCATAAAACAAGGGTTAATTAAAGAAATCAACATATCACATAATATCCCTATATACTGACCAACCAACAAATAAGCCTAGGTAAGACATACTAGCGAAAGTCTTACTCGTCTCTCCCCTCCTAGTTCTATTCCACGATCTCCGTCAGAGATCATATCCCTAAGCTCTGATACCAACTGTGACACCCCCAAAATAAGTATACATCACCCATTTTGAGTTGTCAATAACATGGTATAGAAATAACTACAATTTTATTAATACAATACATAAATTGTGAGTTTAAATACAAATATTATCATCTAGACAATATTCACACCAAAATAAGTCCTCATTACAATTATTGATATATTATTTTACAAAAATGGTGAGGACTACTAAACAACTTTCTAGAACTATCATTCCATACCCCGACTAGTACTTGCTACATTTTCGCCTCCTGAGAAGAAAAATGGAATAAAAAGAAAAAGGGTGAGCTCAACTAGCCCAATAAAGAATATTATGACTAAGATAATATAGAACAAATTATTGTTAGTCTTCAACAGGGAAAAATCTGATAGAATACAATAGACAACAAGTTTTAAATCAATATTCGCAGCGGAAATAATAATTCATTAGAAGAGTTAAGTAGAGAATGAAATCTACTATCATCTATGAATTTAAAAGTATATCATCGATATTTTATCCCTGTAGCATCAATTAATATAAATATCTGGAATCAAATATTCATCTTTGCACTACAGGCCAAAGATATTCATCAGTCGGTCATGTTCATCTAAACACATGTTCATCTTTACACTACGGGCCAAAGATATTTATCAGAAAATCATTTATCTTTGCACTACATGTCAAAGATATTCAGTTATATCATCATTTAGGACTGAGGATGATGAAAAATCTTTTAAAGAAAACGAATCCAGTGAAACAAAAGAACAAATATTAAGAATTCTTACTTTAAACAATCCGAGTTTAAAAATACTTCATAAATAATTATAGTGAAGTAAATTTCAAGAATGATCAAAACACGGATACAATCAAAGCTAGTATCCATAATAGATATCTTGGACAAAAGTGAAAATTTAATTTTTTCGGTGAATAGTGCCGTATACGTGAATAGTGCCGTATACGTGAATAGTAACCCCGACACAAAAAGTTCAAAATTTGATAAAAAATTCAGATCAATATTTCGGCATAATGATATTGAAAGAAATAATTTTATTTATAAAAAAAATAACATCACTTACCTCATAAAAGACAGTACTTCTAGTTGAAATATTGGATATAGTGTTGAAGGAACTTGAACCGTATAGCAACTCTCAAAGTACCAAAATGCTCACAAAAATACGCTCGATATTATAGAGAGAGAAAGAGAGAAAGAGAAAACTTATTTCTGGTGTGATTTTCAATTCTAACCTAAGTACCCCATTTATAGGAAAATGCTTAGAACATCAAAGCAGAAAATTTAATAAAAATATTAATATTTTCAAATTATATTCCTACGTACACCACACCAGACCAAAATCATCAGCCACCCACCCCACAAAAATAACAAAAACGTTTTTCTTAATTAAACTATTTTAAACTTCAAAAATTAATTATTCCGAAACTTCGGAATTTCAATAATTCATAATAAATAGTATTTTTATCAGAAAAATTCAGATCTTATGTCCTTTTCATAGGAAATTCCATTCTCTACAACTTTGTAGATGAAAGTTTTTCCAAATTTCAACCAGAAATTGACCGAAATCTATAAACGGACGATTTTACAGGCTATAATCAAATTTCAGTCAAGAAATGGGATCCACAAACATGACAAACATGTTTTAAATATTTTTAGTAACAAAAATACTCTTCTTCCTTATTTATTCATATATCCCACATTCATTGTAAAAATATCACCATTATTATATTATTATAATATAATAATATATTTAAAAAAAAATTTATCAGAAATAGATAAAATATTAATTTTCAACAATTGTCACATTAAAATGGAACAAAAAGGAAAAGGGTGAGCTCAACTAGCCCAGTAAAGAATATTATGACTAAGATAATATACAACAAATTATCATTAGTATTCAACAGGAAAAAATCTGATAGAATATAATCGATAACAAGTTTTAGATCAACAACTGCAGCGAAAACAACAAACCATTAGAAGAGTCAAGTAGAGAATGAATTCTACTATCTTCTAAGATTTAAAAGTCCATCATCAATATTTTATCCATGTAACATCAATTAATAATCATCTTTAACCAAATATTCATCTCTGCACTACAGACCAAAGATATTCATTTGTATCACTAGTCGGTCATGTTCATCTCAACACCTGTTCATCTTTGCATTATAGGCCAAATATATTCATCAGGTAATCATTCATTTTTGTACTACAAGCTAAAGATATTCATTTGTATCACCATTTAGGACTGAGGATGATAAAAAATATTTTAAAGAAAATGAATCCAGTGAGATAAAAGATCAAATACTAAGGATTCGTATTACAGTTTATCCAAGTTCAATAATATTCCGAAATAACAAATTTTGAAGCAGAATTCAAAAAAAATGATCAAAACATGGATACAATCAAAGATAGTAACCATAATAGACAACTTGGACAAAAAGAAGAAAATTTTATTTTTCGGTGAATAGTGCCGTATTTGTGAATAGTGCCGTGTACGTGAATAGTAACGTATACGTGAATAGTAACCCCGACACAAAAAGTTTCAAATTTGATAGAAAGTTCATATCAATATTTCGGCATAATGATATTGAAGAAAATATCATTTAAGAAGAAGATAATATCCCTTACCTCAAAATAACCGTACTTCTGACTGAATATCGGATATGAGGCTGAATGAAACTTGTGTTGAATAGCAACTTTCAAAGTATCTAAATACTCACAAAATACACTCAATAATCTAGAGAGAGAAAGAGAGAAAACTTATGAATTCTGGTGTGATTTTCAATTATAACTTAGCCCTCTATTTATAGGAAAATGTTAGCACGCCGAAGCAGACTTAACCTGCAACCTGATGGCTTTACCTGCTACTATTCCCACTCACCACATTTGAATAAAAATCTCAGCACATTTCTTCACCAACCAAGAGTGGGGCCCACAAATTCTAGAATTTTCTACCAAAATAATACTCCAAAAATTCAATAATTTCTGAACCACTCATCTCGTAAAATTCATAATAAATCATACGTTCATTTTTAACGGTTCAAAATTTGTGGACATATACTCAACTTATATATGTATAACATATCCAAATATTACCACGATCCAACGGTCGGATTAAAAATTATAATCCTCGCAAAATATCTCAAAAACCCTGATTGATTTTTAATACCTCCATTCCGACAAAAATACTGATAAAACACCTCAACATTAACTCCTTCATTTTTAACCACAAAATATATCCAACATTTATATTCACAATAAAATAAATATTTTCTTATCATATGAATCAATAATTAATTATTCACAAATAATATTACAAAATCACATTTATGACAACCAGACCGTTCCCAGGAAAGAGGGGGCTTTCCAATAAGGATTTCTCCTTACTAGCGCGTAATTAGATGACCAAATCTCTCCTTAGACAGAACTTTCTAGACATTGTCAATAATGCTATCTAATAATATTATTTAAATAATATGAATTATTGATCTTATAATGAAAAATACTGTGCAGCAACAATTATTGAAATAATAATAATATAAAATTTCAACGCAGCAATTATTGAATCAATAAAATAAAATATTAAACAGTAAGTACTGTAACAATTATTGAGTAGTGCCTTCCTTCGTAAGAATCAATAATTGGTGCAATACCGTGTGCTACTGTATTTTAACCACCAGGTATTCTAACAGTATTAACGGTAACAACTACGCCGTTAATTATAAACAACTTATACTTGTCGTTTTCTTCATCCAATCGCTTTCCGTTATGGGGCCCACATAAGGCTGCGCCGTCGTACGAATATTCCCCGACAGCAAGAATATTCCACGACCAAACGAATATTCACCGACCGAAAATGAATATTTTATAACCACTTGCTTATTTGAAATATTTGCGCATTTTACCCATAACTAACCACATTAATCAAATCAACCCTTTCTATTTCAAAATAATAAATAGAGGAAATTTAATTTCATTTATTAATAAGTTGGGGTCTTACAACCTCCCCTCCTTATGAAATTTCGTCCTCGAAATTGACGTACGTACCTGGTGTTTCGAAAAGGTGAGGATACCTCGCTTTCATTTCTGATTCTAACTCTCAAGTCATTTCTTCAATAACATGGTTTCTCCACAAAACCTTAACTTGTGGTATAACCTTCGTGCATCGGACATGTTCTTTCCTATCCAATATCTTAACAGGTACCTCCTCGTACGTTAAATCTTCGGCTATCTCGTCTGGTTCTAACGCAATAATATGATTCGGGTCGTCCACATATTTACGTAACATCGATACGTGAAAAACGTTATGAACACGCGACATACTTAGCGTTAAGGCGAGTCTATAGGTCACAGTTCCTACTCGATCGAGGATTTCAAATAAATCGAAGGCTTAAACTTTCTTCTCTTCATCGACTCTTACTTCTAGAATAACACATTCTTACACCTTCTTCTTTATATTCATCAGCTCCAGGTCTGTAGCTTGAGCGGCTTTAACGTTATCGATTAAAGTCGATTTTACTCATATATCATCACGTGGGTCCCTAGAGTCATTAACTCTATCTCTATCATTTATAAATTATACAAAATAGGTCTTTGTGTTCAACAATATCGCACTCGTACTCGCGTACAATCTTCTACTCAACGCGTCAGCTACCACGTTCGCTTTTCCAAGATGGTATGGTCAGAACAGGTTCCGAATGAGTCGCCTCTTGAGCTATTGGAAAATCTTCTCGCATTCCTCGCTCCATACGAATTTTGTATCTTTCTGAGTCAGCTAAGTTAACGGAGTAGCGATTCGAGAAAATCCTTCCACGAATCTCCGATAGTAACCAGCTAAGCCCGAAAAGCTACGTACTTTGGTCACCAAATTCGGTTGCTCTCAATTGTGATTCATATCCCAATCTTGGATTGCACGTCACAATGGCACCTATTGTTTTACCACCACACAAATATAGAGTCCCTTACGAAGAGTCTGGCTTTGGTGCATTCCACAAAGGAAGTCACCAGATAGAGGCTCGGGTACCAACTTCTATAGTTGGATTTTTAACTCCTGAAGTTCAATAGGAGCTATTCAATATAAGATTTTAGAAATGGGTTTTGTATCGAGTTGAAGATCAATAAAAAATTCAATATCACGCTCTGGGTTAGGCCAGGAAATTCTTCAGGAAATACGTCAGGAAATTCACTAACAACAGAAATATCATTCAAATCTGACGTATTTTTGTTCAAATTCATGACATGGGCTAAGAAAGTTTGATATCTGTTTTTCAATAAACGAATGGCTTTATGGCTTGGTATGACAGCGATTGATTTTAGTGGTTTGGTTGCTTGAACTCGCATAATAGGTTGGTTAGGAATATGAAAACTAACAACCTTACGAAAATAATCAATTTTGGCATGATGAGTAGTTAACCAATCAATTCCTAAAATCACATCAAAAGCAAGTATCTTTAAAGAGATAAGGTCAACAGGTAATGTGATTGTGCCAACTTGGATTAAGCAAGATTTATAAACTGTAGATGTAATGAAAGTTTCTCCTAACGGAGTCTCCACAGATAGGTCAAAGTCTAATTTCTCCGGAGTCAAGTTTAAACGTTGAGCACAAGCAGGAGAGATAAAAGAATGGGTAGAACCGGTATCTAGTAAGATATAAATTTCACAAGAATTTATAATTAACTAACCCGTTATACCTTCGTTCGGGTTCCTCGCGTTTTTGGCAGTCACGACAAACGCTCTTTCAGAAACCGCCGACTTTATTTTGTCCGTATACGCCTTTGGTGTCACCGTCCCAGCTGGACTTGGTTTCGCTATTGTACAATCTCGAGCGATATGTCCTTCCTTTCCATAATTATAACATACCTTGAACTGTTGTGGGCAGTTTGAACTTATATGTCCCTCCTCTATGCATCTGTAACATCTAACTGGCGGTCGTTCTCCTCCCCTAGAATTTGTTTCTGGTGCTGGTGCTGGTGCTGCTGTCGACGTCTTCCTGTCATCGTTAAATCTTCTCTTCTTGAAATTTCCACCTGACTCACCTCTCCTATTATCATGGCCATGATGACCACCCGAGTGGTTACCACTTTTGTCTGTATTTTTCCCTTCTCGCTGGTTCTCATCGCTCCGATGACTGTTGTCACCAGTATGACCCTGGTTGTGGTCCCTCGGTTGAACATACACATTATCTCGCTCTAATAATTGAGCCCTGTTTACAACATCTGAATATAAAGAAAATTTATGAGAGATAAGATATTGCCGAATCTCGGGTTTTAAACCTCTCAAAAATATCCTTGTCATTCGTTCCTCATTCTCGAACAAATGAGGTGCAAACCTGGATAACTCTGCAAATTTCGCCTCGCACTGGGACACCGTCATGTTATTTTGTTCCAGTCTAATAAACTCTACCTCCTTTATATGACGAATACTTTCAGGAAAGTACTTGTCATTAAACAGTTTCTGAAACGTTTCCTAGGACATGTTGAGTGCGTCAGGCTGGGTACGCTTCACAGACTCCCACCAGTAGTCTGCCTCACCGCGGAACATAAAGGTGGCGAATGGAACCTTCTGTTCCTCCGTGCATCCCAAGACATCGAATATCTAGGTAATTTACTTGACCCACGTTTCCGCCATGATCGGATCCGGCTTTCCCTTAAATTCTGGTGGTCCCAATTCTTTGAACTGCTTGGCTATGACAAACCGCGCGTTGTTATCATTTCCACCCGTATTCTGCACATCAGTCTCCCTCGTCTAATTTTGCATGAACTGCAAAAAGCTCCTAAACATTCCATCATTCATCGTTTGCTCGGTAACTTTATTTACCGGAGAAATATTGCCTTCCTGTTGCACGTTCCCCTGGGTGGTGATTAAAGGTGTCTCCACAGTCTCATTCACTCCATTGTTAACGTTCTCTGCTGCCATTCTCAAATACTGCCATAAAACAAGGGTTAATAGTCATGTTATATATTATCCCTATACTCTGACCGACCAAATAAATACCAAATAAACTTAGTCAGGTCATACTAGCGAAGGAATTCCCCGTCTCTCCCCTCCTAGTTCTTGTCTCACATCTCAGCCAGGAATCATATCCCTAAGCTCTGATATCAACTGTGACACCCCCAAAATAGGTATACAACACACATTCTGAGTCGCCAAATACATGGTATAAAAAGCAAACTACATCTTCAATAATACAATTGTCGTGCAAAATACGACAACACATACGGTGAGTTTAAATACAAATATTGTCTTCTAGACAATCTCCACACTCAAACAAGTCCTCATTATAATTATTCAAACACTATTTTACAGAAATAGTGAGGACTGCTAAAACATCTTTCTAGAACCATCATTCCATACCCCGACTAGATCTTGCTATGTTCTCACCTCCTGAGAAGAAAAATGGAACAAAAAGAAAAAGGGTGAGCTCAACTAGCCCAGTAAAGAATATTATGACTAAGATAATATATAACAAATTATCATTAGTATTCAACAGGGAAAAATCTGATAGAATATAATCGACAACAATTTTTAGATCAACAACTGCAGTGAAAATAACAAACCATTAGAAGAGTCAAGTAGAGAATGAATTCTACTATCTTCTAAGATTTAAAAGTCCATCATCAATATTTTATCCCTGTAACATCAATTAATAATCATCTTTAACCAAATATTCATCTTTGCACTACAGACCAAAGATATTCATTTGTATCACCAGTCGGTCATGTTCATCTCAACACCTGTTCATCTTTGCACTATAGGCCAAATATATTCATCAGGTAATCATTCATCTTTGCACTACAAGCCAAAGATATTCATTTGTATCATCATTTAGGACTGAGGATGATGAAAAATATTTTAAAGAAAAAGAATCCAGTGAGATAAAAGATCAAATACTAAGGATTCGTATTACAGTTTATCCAAGTTCAATAATATTCCGAAATAACAAATTTTGAAGCAGAATTCAAAAATAATGATCAAAACATGGATACAATCAAAGATAGTAACCATAATAGACAACTTGGACAAAAAGAAGAAAATTTTATTTTTCGATGAATAGTGCCGTATACGTGAATAGAAACGTATACGTGAATAGTAATCCCGACACAAAAAGTTCCAAATTTGATAAAAAGTTCATATCAATATTTCGGCATAATGATATTGAAGAAAATATCATTTAAGAAGAAGATAATATCCCTTACCTCAAAATAACCGTACTTCTGACTGAATATCGGATATGAGGCTGAATGAAACTTGTGTTGAATAGCAACTTTCAAAGTATCTAAATACTCAAAAATACACTCAATAATCTAGAGAGAGAAAGAGAGAAAACTTATGAATTCTGGTGTGATTTTCAATTATAACTTAGCCCTCTATTTATAGAAAAATGTTAGCACGCCGAAGCAGACTTAACCTGCAACCTGATGGCTTTACCTGCTACTATTCCCACCCACCACATTTGAATAAAAATCTCAGCACATTTCTTCACCAACCAAGAGTGGGGCCCACCAATTCTAGAATTTTTTACCAAAATGATAAACTCTAAAAATTTAACAATTTCTGAACCGGTCATCTCGTAAAATTCATAATAAATCATACGTTCATTTTTAACGGTTCAAAATTTGTGGACATATCTCAACTTATATATGTATAACATATCCAAATATTACCACGATCCAATGGTCGGATTAAAAATTATAACCCTCGCAAAATATCTCAAAAACCCTGATTGATTTTTAATACCTCCATTCCGACAAAAATACTGATAAAACACCTCAACATTAACTCCTTCATTTTTAACCACAAAATATATCCAACATTTATATTCACAATAAAATAAATATTTTATTATCATATGAATCAATAATTAATTATTCACAAATAATATTACAGAATCACATTTATGACAACCAGGCCGTTCCCAGGAAAGAGGGGGCTTTCCAATAAGGATTTCTCCTTACTAGCGCAATTAGATGACTAAACCTCTCCTTAGACAGAACTTTTTAGACATTGCCAATAATGTTATCTAATAATATTATTTAAATAATACGAATTATTGATCTGATAATGGAAAATACTGTGCAGCAACAATTATTGAAACAACAATAATATAAAATATCAACGCAGCAATTATTGAATCAATAAAATAAAATATTGAACAGTAAGTTCTGTAACAATTATTGAGTAGTGCCTTCCTTCGTAAGAATCAATAATTGGTGCAATACCGTGTGCTACTGTATTTTAACCACCAGGTATTCCAACAGTATTAACGGTAACAACTACGCCGTTAATTATAAATAACTTATACTTGTTTTCTTCATCCAATCGTTTTTCGTTATGGGGCCCACACAAGGCTGCGCCATCGTACGAATATTCCCCGACAGCAAGAATATTCTACGACCAAACGAATATTCACCGACCAAAAATGAATATTTTATAACCACTTGCTTATTTGAAATACTTGCGCATTTTACCCATAACTAACCACATTAATCAAATCAACCCTTTCTATTTCAAAATAATAAATAGAGGAAATTTAATTTCATTTATTAATAAGTTGGGGTCTTACATAACAACTACGCCATTACTTATAAACAACTTATACTTGTCATTTTCTTCATCCAATCGCTTTTCGTTATGGGGCCCACACAAGGTTGCGCCGTCGTATGAATATTCCCCGACAGTAAGAATATTCCACGACCAACCGAATATTCTCCGACAACAATGAATATTTTATAACCGCTTGCTTATTTAAAAATATTTGCGCATTTGTACCCATAACTAATCACATTAATCAAATCTACCCTTACTATTTTAAAATAATAAATAGAGGAAATTCAATTTTATTTATAATAAGTTGGGGTCTTACAACCTCCCCTCCTTATGAAATTTCGTCTTCAAAATTGACGTACGTACCTGGTGTTTTGAAAAGGTGAGGATACCTCGCTTTCATTTTCGTTTCCAATTCCCAGGTCATTTCCTCTATAGCATGGTTCCTCCACAAAACTTTGACTTGTGGTATGACCTTTGTGCGTAGGACATGCTCCTTTCTATCTAAGATCTTGACAGGTACCTCTTCGTACGTTAAGTCTTCGGCTATCTCGTCCGGTTCTAACTCAATAATGTGGTTTGGGTCTTTCACATATTTACGTAGCACAGATATATGATAAACATTATTAACACGAGACATACTTGGAGGTAACGCGAGTCTATAGGCCACATTTCCTACTCGATCAAGAATTTGAAATGGACTAGTAAATCGTGGATTGAGTTTTCCTTTCTTCCCAAATCTTGTAACTCCCTTCCATGGAGAAACTCGTAACAATACATGATCCCCAATACTAAATTCTACGTCCTTTCGATGAAGATCCGCATAACTCTTTTGTCGATCTTGTGCCGTTTGTATACGTTGTCGAATCATTTGGATCTTTTCCGTAGTCATACGTACCAACTCTGGTCCCAACAATGTTGCTTCACCCACCTCATCCCAACATATTGGAGAGCGACACTTTCGTCCATATAATGCTTCGAATGGAGCCACACCTATACTTTCCTGATAACTATTGTTGTAAGAGAATTCCACCAATGGTAAATACTTATCCCAACTCCCTTTGAAGTCTAAGACACAGAGTCTTAATAGATCTTCAAGAGTTTGAATAGTCCTCTCTGATTGTCCGTCCGTTTGAGGATGGTATGCCGAACTGAATCGTAAATCCGTGCCCATAGCTTTTTGCAAGCTAACTCAAAATTGTGAAGTGAATCTTGGGTCACGATCCGAAACTATGGATACTGGCATGCTATGCAATCTCACAATCTCATTTACATACATATGAGCAAGACGTTCAAGGGAATAAGTCTCCCGTATCGGCAAGAAATGAGCAGACTTAGTTAATCTATCAACAATAACCCAAATAACATTTATGCCTTGAGAAACCGTGGGAAGACCTGTAACGAAATCCATGGTAATGTGTTCCCACTTCCATTTCAGAATCTCAAGTGGTTGCAATGGACCCTTAGGCACTTGATGCTCTGCCTTTACACGTTGACAAGTTAAACACCTCGAGATAAACTTCGCAATCTCTCTCTTTATATTGTTCTACCAAAATGTATGTCGAAGATCACGATACATTTTGGTACTTTTCGTACTTCCAAGGTGAATTACAAACGGTGTGTTGTGTGCCTCCATCATGATCTTACAGAAAGGGATGGGCTGGGTAAGAGAATCACGTCCTGCTGATCTTGCAGAAAGGGATTGTCGTGTAAAGAAGGCTAAGCTTGGGGAGACATACTCTACACTTAATAATGCAATGGATGAAGCCCGGGATCGAGTTTTGAGGTACCCAATCCAGTTTGAAGGTCTACCATCGTACATGCTGGATCGCAGAATGATGTCTCGCATCATGGAAGAGGAACGTAACATGGCTATTCGGCACCTTAACAGGCAGTGATAGGATTTCTTTAATTATGTGAAAAACTTATCTGGTTTTTAGATGTAAATTCAGACGTGTTTATGAACGAATGAATATTTTAATATTTTAAATCCTGTAGATTTTTATCTCGGGATAGTTGATGTAAATAGCAGTGATGCTATCGTTTGATGTTAAAACTTTTGAGTTGAATAAATATATCAAGTTGTTTGAGATAAAGTGTTAAGTGATTATGTTAAATTATTGAGTTAAGCCTTAACTATTTAGAGAATTTAATATAGATATAATAAGCATATATTTTAACAGAAATATGCCGCCAAAGAGAAGACAAAACCGTTAACCAGCTCAGGAAGAGTCAACGAATAACAACAATACCGCCAATGCTAATCCCGTGCAACAATTAGTGAACTTACTAACTGGAGCAATGAATAATCAACCTCAAGCTCCACCTAATACAACGTTCAAAGATTTCAAGGCGGTGGGACCGCCAGGATTTAAAGGCTCCATAAACCCGATCGAAGCTCAGACTTGGGTTATGGAGATGGAGAAGGTCTTTGAGGTCGCAAGAGTTAGAGAGGACCAAAAAACCGCTTTTACAATGTTTATGCTGAAATCTGAAGCCAGTTTTTGGTGGCAAGTAAACAAGGTCCGTGGAGGAGAAGGTAAGATTACCTGGGAGAGGTTCAAGGAGATGTTTTTCGAGATGTATTTCCCGACTACCTCGCAGAACCAATTAGAGGTTCAGTTTCTGGAATTGAAACAGGGGAATATGTCCATACCAGATTATGCGGCTAGATTCAACGAGTTGGCAAGGTTCGCCACATATAGTGCACACGGACGAGAGAAAAGCAAGAAGGTTCGAACAAGGACTGAAGCCGTGGTTGTATAGTAAGGTGTCGATGTTTCAGTTGAAGACATTCGCCGGGGTACTAGAGAAAGCCATACTCGCTGAAGGTGGAAGCGATGCGGTAACCAAATACAATCAGGATCAGAAGAAGAAGAAGAAAGAAAGTGAAGGAAATAACAAGGCTAGTGGAAGTAATACGGGAAGAGGTGATAATAATCAGAAGAGAAGGTGGTCTGACAACACATCAACCGGAAACCAGCAAGGAGGTCAGAAGAAAATGATTGAAGCGTGCTCGACCTGCGGAAAAGCTTATTTGGGAGTGTGTATGAAGGGTAAACGTGTGTGCTATAATTATGGTCAGGAAGGCCACATAGCACCTAACTGTCCTAACCCAAAGAAAGGTGCCTGCTTCACTTATGGTTCAAAGGATCATTTGGCAAGAGACTGTCCTAAGAAAGGATCTGGAGGGGCAGTATCAGGAGGAAACCGGAAAAATAGCAGTGGAAGCGCTCTGACCATCACAGGACCAATCGCCACCAATCGACCGACCGCCAGGACCTTCAATATGACGGTGCAGGATGCAGTGCAGTCGCATGATGTGGTGTCAGGTATCATTCCGATCAATAGAGTTAATGCTTATGTATTATTTGATTTGGGTGCTACTTGTTCATTTATATCTGATGACTTTGCTAAGAATTTAGAATTGCCTAAGGATGAGTTAGAATACCCCATGAACATAGAAATCGCGAATAGAGAAATAATCCCTGTTAAGTACATGCATAAGAACTGTAGAGTGGATATTAAGGGTAATATCATGAACGTAGATCTTATCCCTATTCGACTTGTGAAATTTGACGTTATCTTGGGAATGGACTGGTTATTCAATTACGGGGCGGTAATTGATTGCCAAAAGAAGCGTAATAACCTTATGACTCCGTCAAAGGTTGTGTTTTATGGTAGCAAGTCACCTAGTCAAGCGAGTTGTCTGACGATGATGCAGGCTAGGAAGTTGTTACGACAAGGATGTGTAGGATATTTAGCTTACATAGTCGATAGTCGTAAAGAGAATCCGAAAGTAGAGGAGATACCGGTAGTGAGAGACTTCGCCGACGTATTTTCAGACGATTTACCAGGACTTCCGCCAGATAAAGTGTAACAACCCGATATTTTCCATATAAATAAATGAGAAATTTTGCGTATAATTTTTTTTTAAGGATGATGATTTGTACAAGATATTGTATATGTGTATTTATGTGGTAAATAAAAATATATTTATTACATAAATATTTACAAATGAATTTATTTTAGAATTTTTAATTATTATAAAGTATATTCTAATAATAATTAAAATTATGGTAGAAATGTTTTATTAATTATTTTCCATGAAAATATAAGCATATATTATTTAAATAATATATGATTTTTTAGAATAATTATAATAATTATTTTATTATATGAATTTTAGTATAAGTTATTAAGTTAATTATTTTACCTTAATTGTTAAGGTTGAATATGAAGAATAAATCAGATATGGAATCCAAATCCTAATTTTGGATTATTGTCAAGGTATGAGAATAATAATATAATATTAATTATATTTTGATTTTTCAGTGCTATGAATATGTACTGTATTTTCGTATTGATAATGGTAGGTCAATTACGGTGTATTATGACCAAACCCTAGTAATAATGCTAGACCCTAATTTGAGATCCAAATTAGAGTGCAAGATTATTTTATAGGTGTGTTATATAATTTATGTCGTGTATTAAATATATTAATTAGGTGAATCCTAATTAAAATTCTAGAAACCCTAATTTTTAGAAAACACTAATTATAATCTAGAAACCCTAAATAATAGAGCTCGAGATTGGTTGTAATTGTGTTAATGTGATTAATTAGTAAGTATTATAATCTCAATTGCTAATTTTGGAAATCTTAAAATTTTAAACCCTAATTTGATAATTAGAAAACCTAATTATAAATTGGTAACCCTAATTATCAAAATCGTAAACCCTAATTACTATTTTAGCAGTGTTAATGATAATTATAAGATCTAAATCCTAATGTTACTATATAAGGCAATTAGATAATTAATCATAATTAGGAGACCCTAATTTCAAAATTTTAGAAACTAAAATTTAGTTAATTTTTATTTGATTTTATTTATTTTTGTGCAAACTCTAATTGCTAAATCTTATTATTATTTTGTGCTAAACCTTAGGGTTAAACCCTAAGGGTTTGCCAAGTTCCAATTATGCCATTAAAATAATTTATCAAAAGACCATTATGCCCCTTTTGCATTATTAAAGCTATAGAATAGGTTTTGACATTTAGGTGAGTTGGTGACTAACTCATAACCACTCCACATGCTTAAAATGCCAGCAACAAGCCACACATTTCAGCCATACATGCACCATACACTTCTATTTATAGATTGGAAGAGAGAGAGAAATAACATTTATTACTTATATTTTTCACAACACTCAAACTAAGCTCTCTCTCTCTCTCTCTCTAACCTCCAAAATATACAAGTATATTAGTCCTAAATCAAAGCCCCACGGTCAGCTATAACAAATCAGAAGTCAGAAATCAAGAATCGTTCATAGAAGGTATAAAACCTTAGCCAAGAAATCTGTCCAATTTTCTGTTGTTAAATGTTATGTTTGAGTGTTAGAATATGTTGGTTGTAGTCCATTTTGACGATCTAGGTTGCTAAATGTTGGATCCATAACATTTAGAAACTCGAATTTGTGTTTTTTAAAAATCTGGAAAAACTTGGTTCTGTGGTCTGACAACGAATGTCAGTGGCCACAGATCCTTACTCGTTTATGATTTATGTCGTTTTTAAGTTGATATGTGTAGTCTGACATGTGGTCTGGTATCTGGAACAAGAATCAGTCTGTGATATAGTCCAGATTGCAAGATATTTTAGGTCAAATGGCGTTGACCGGCCATGACCAGGCGTTTCTGGGTAACCCAGAAACAGCCCAGAACCGGCCTGACAACATCTTTGACCGCCTTGATCTGTCAGTGTGTGTATGTTTTGGTTCTTTTGTTGCATTAAAGTTATAGTGTGGTAGTTATACTACAGGTTCATACTCTTAGATAGCTTTTATCACAAACGTGTGAGATTTAGAGGATGGTCAAACTAGGCAGAAGGTCCACGGAACTTTCTGGGTAACCCAGAAAGTTCATGAGCGTGGTTTCTGACCTTGTTTGACCGGACAAGATCTTGCTATTTTGTTATTGTTATTGTGATTTTATGTAATGGATCTCTAGACTTACATGTGTTCTAAAACCTGAAAGCCTAAGATCACGAAACTCGTTCATGTGTTGCAAGATATATAGATCGAGAGAAGGCAGTATGAACTGTTCTTCATTTCTGGAAAACCCAGAAATGAAGAACAGCTCTGACAAGGTTTTTGGGAAGGCCAGATCTCGTTCGGTTTATGTAGTATAGTCATGATTGTTGTTGTAGCCTGAAGTGTTACACTTGTACTACATGCTCTAATGCTTAGTTGGTCCAGAATCACACTACACACTGAATTATTGTTGGTCAAACGTGACCCCTTAGCAACTGACTATGCATTTTTGAGTTTGGCCAAGAACATGAAGAACACCTATAGCGACGGTTCTGTCGCTATAGGTGGTCTTTAGCGACAGATAATATACTCTTTTCCGGAAATTAATAAAAAAATAGAAAAAATTAGTTTTAAATTATTAAAAATACAAAATAATTTATTAAAAATTATTTTAAATTTCGAAAATTAGTTTTTAATTATTTTAAATATATTTCATAAATATTTAATATTTTTGGAATCTTAAAAGTATTTAATTTATTTAATTATAATATTAAATAAATTATTTAAAAATAATTTTACTATTGGAAAAATCATTAAAAATATATTATGATATAAGAAAATATTTTAAGTTATTTTTAATGACTTTTAATATTTTGTGATAAATTTTATTAATAAATTGATATTAATGGTAATTAATTTATTTACTAAATAAATTAAATAAATTAATTAAAAATATTTTATTATATTAAAAATTATTTTAAATAAAAATAAAGTGTTTAAAAATATTTTAAGTTATAAAATATAACTTTTAATATTTAAAGGATAATTTCATTAATAATTAAATATTAATGATTATTAAGTTATTACTAATGATATTAAATTTATTTAATAATTATATTAAATAAATAGTTTATAAATGGTTTTATTACTTTAAAAATCATTTAAAAGGGATATAAATGAATTAAAAATATTTTAAGTTATACTTAATGACTTTTAATATTTGGATAAATGAAATATTAATACCTTAATATTAATGGTAATTATTTAAAAATAATTTTAAATATTTTAAAAATCATTTAAAGGTAATTTTAATACTTTAAAAATATTTTGAGTTATTATAAATAACTTTAATATTTTAGAAATGATTTCATTAATAGTTTAATACTAATTAAATATTAATGATAATATAATTGATTAGTATTTAAATCATTTTAATGTGATTCCGATGTTTGAAATTTCATGATAAATTATAATAAATATTATAAAATTATATTAAGTCATTTAAAAATAATATGACTGATATTAAGTTACATAATAGAGTCTTAGACTCGATATTTACCCGCTAGAGTTGTCGGTACACCGACATGTTTCAAAAATTGATCTGAACTTAGATAATGTGATTAGATAAGTGATTATTTATGATTCAATGGTCGTTAAATCTATGTGCCAATGTGATTAGGGTATGTGCTGACTTCAATAAGCCGTGTTATGTGTTATAGTATATTGTTCTAATCAAGCGAATGATCTTATTAATGATAGGTCGTGAGATAAGCGATAAATCTTAATTACAAGTTGTAAGCAGCGCTTCAGGCAAGTATCCTACCTTTGTATTTTCTTTATGCAATGGACATGCGTAAGAATGTTTCTAAACTATATTATTACTGTACAGATTATTAACCTTATATTATATACGCTCATTGCTTATCAACATGTTAGTATATGGTAATTCAGATATATATATTATGTTCGTTAATTTTTGTAAATGGTTAAACAAGTGTCCCCACTTGGATAATCATTGTATTTAATCACATGTTGATATACCTTTGTCAATTACCCGTATATATATATATATATATATATATATATATATATATATATATATATATATATATATATGTTGAATTATAGATTATTGTTGAAACAAGATAAAACCTTTAATTTGGAACCCAGACAAGTATGAACATCCCTACACGGGAAAAAAAAATTTTGCACCCAAGGTGGAACAGAGTGAACGATCCTATCGTTCTTATAATGTAGTATTGATCAATACAGGGCATAACGGGCTGATCACCCCCCGTGCCCGTAAGTTATGTCGGTTTACAGATAAATTTCTGTTTAACCTTTTCGAAAATGAAAACAATGTTCATGGCATGTCACCATAACCCCAGTTATAGTCATTATGTAGTTTTAAAGATTTGAAAGAGAGTTATGCTATTGTTATTGGTTCAGAATACTTCACAACTATTGACTGGTTGTAGAAGAATAGTACAAAAAAAACATTTAAATCCTTTCAGCTTATATATATATATATATATATATATATATATATATATATATATATATGTTATTACTTGCTGGGCACTCAAATGCTCATCCTTGCTTAAATTTAAATGTTTTCAGTTAAGTGCGAACGACCAGAGAGCTCTGCTAAGAACAAAGGAAAGGGGAAGGTTGGTGAATGAACGAATTACTATGTTATGTAATAGTTTGATGATATTAAGACAATTATGATATATATTATCTATCATGGGTTGTAATGAATGTTTAAAGGTTACGTACTTGGGAGCTAGACTCTGATAATTATGTAAATTAAGTTGATCTTTTATATTATTGTTATTATTATTAGTATTATTCCGCTCATAGAAATGGTATCGTGAAGAACCGAGTTCGGGTTTCAAGTATCCGAGTTTGGGGTCCTCACAGGTTGGTATCAGAGCTATAGGGTTAGAAACCTTAGGTGGGTTAGACCTTAGGCTATAACCTTAGAACAGAGAGAAACGTTGAAAATACAAATAACTCATATAGAGTTTAAAAAAAAGATGAATTGACTAAATATAAAAGATAACTTGTATAAAACTCTTATTTGTTGTGTGTATATACTATATGCTAATTAGGATAATTTATGTGTGTAGATGTCAGGTGAAAAAGGATTCGATTACCCTCAGATCGTAAAGAAGGAGCCAATATCGAAGTCGATAGCTGAAATGGAGGCTCAGAATGAAAATAATTCAGAAGATGTGGTTATTGTGGAAAATATAGTACCAGATCCGGAGATGGTGGAGCTGACAGATAGCGATTCAGACACTAAAGTTGAAGCTGATCAAGCATCAACAGAGGTGCAGAATCTGAAGAACAAGGTTTCTTCTCTGGAAAGGTTGTGGGAGATAGAAAAGCTGTTGAATAGTCAGTTGCGTCAAGCGTTAATAGAAACAATGGAAGGACAAGATAAGCTTAAGATCCAAATTGGTCAGATGGGAGCCACAAGCATCACATCGTGTGCAGCTCCGGACAAGAAGGGGAAAAGAAAGATAGAAGACCGTGACTTAGAAAATCCAATAAGAAGAAATGGAAAAGAATATGTTATCTTTGCGGCTATGAGGGACATACTATTCTGTATTGTCCTGACTACAAAAAAGGAGCATGTTTTATCTATGGGATAGAAGGTCATCAGACAAAAAGTTGTCCAATGAAAAAGAATAATAAATAAGTAGTATAGGTTCTGTTGTGATGTAGGTATGTTTAATATGTGTGCTTAGTATGTCTGTGTAATGTAATATTCTAAAACTTTTGTGTTGGTCAAGTCTGTAAATCCCGACTTTTGTAGTCACAAAGGGATGAATGATGTTTAAAGCATTATGTGTTATGCTATGTAAAATATTCGTTAAATGAATATGAATCTAAGTTTGAGAAATAAAACAAGTTTAGAATATTAAACTTATTTGATAAGGTTTAGAATGTAAGTTAAATTATGATTTTATTTAATCAGATAATGCCGCCGAGACGTCGAACTCGCAACCAAAGGGCAGAAGAGTCTGTCAACAATGTTGAGGGACAACAACAAGCAGACCCAATGCAGCAATTTGCAAACATGTTAGCTCAGGCTATGCAACAGGGAATACCAGTCGTTGGAAACCAGCCGGACAACCGCTTAGCGAACTTCAAAGACTTTAAGGCTGTAGGACCACCGAAATTCAAAGGTACCACTGACCCTGTTGAAGCCCAAACGTGGGTCAAAGAGATTGAGAAGGCATTCATAATAGCTAGGGTATCTGAGGGGCAAAAGACCGCTTTTGCCACCTACATGATGAAGGGTGAGGCAAATTTTTGGTGGGAAGCAAACCAGACGAGGGCAGGAGAAGGTTTAGTCACATGGGATAGATTTAAAACTTTATTTTTCGAGAATTATTTTTCCCCTAGTATGCAGGTTAGGATGGAGGTGAAATTTTCAGAGTTGAAGCAGGAGAATATGACGGTGTCTGAATACGCCGCCAAATTCAATGAATTGGCTAGGTTTGCCCCGCATCAAGTCGATACGGAGGCTAGGAAAGCGAGAAGGTTTGAGCTGGGATTGAAACCCTGGCTCTACAACAAAGTGGCGGTGTTGCAAATTCCTACATTTGCAGCACTCATGGAGAAAGCGATCATAGCTGAGGAGGGAAGTGAGGCCATGAGCCTTTACAATAAGGAGAGGAAGAATAAGGGTAAGACCGAAGGAGCTAGAAAAGTAGGAGTTAATAGTGGGAGCAGGAGTGGAGATAGCAAGAGGAAGGTGAGTAGTTTTGCAAATGTACAAGTGAAACAGGAAGGTGTTAAGAAACAGATAGTGCCATGTAAGACATGTGGGAAGAATCACTCGGGGGAGTGTTTGATAGGAAAATTTGTTTACTACAAGTGCGGGCAGGAGGGCCATATCTCTCCCAACTGCCCCAATCCTAGGATGAATAGTGGATGTTTTATATGCGGATTGACAGAGCACAGGGTGAAAGATTGTCCGAAGAGGAGGGTGGAGACAAGAAGTGTGAACATGGGCACTGGCAGTGGAACTTTAGCAATCACCGGACCGACTTCGTCTAGCAAGCCAACAAAATCTACTGCGAGGGTCTACAACATGACGGTTTAGGATACGGCAGCAGCTGGCACTGGAACTCCAGGTATTATTCGTATGCCTTTTATTTTCTTATACATGATTTTCCTATATATAGTAAATTATTTTATAAAGAAAGTTTGAGGAGAAATTTGAGTTCTTTTAGAAACAAATTTTTCCATTTAATCAGAAAGACAAGCTTTATGTGAATAGTTAAAGATCAGTTCGATCAAAGTTGATCGAGATCTACTTGCAATGATTGTGTATGTTATGTACCCGTGTATGTATAGGTTTTAAAACGGTGATTCCGGGGACGGAATCTTTTATAAGGGAGAGTGAATGTAACAACCTGATATTTTTCATATAAATAAATAAGAAATTTTGCGTATAAATTTTTTTTTTAAGGATGAGAATTTGTACAAGATATTGTATATATGTATTTATGTGGTAAATAAACATATATTTATTACATAAATATTTACAAATGAATTTATTTTAGAATTTTTGATTATTATAAAGTATATTCTTATAATAATTAAAATTATGGTACAAATATTTTTATTAATTATTTTCCATGAAAATATAAGCATATATTATTTAAATAATATATGAAGTGATTTTTAGAATAATTATAATAATTATTTTATTATATGAATTTTAGTATAAGTTATTAAGTTAATTATTTTACCTTAATTGTTAATGTTAAATATGAAGAATAAATCAGATATGGAATCCAAACCCTAATTTTGGATTATTGTCAAGGTATGAGAATAATAATATAATATTAATTATATTTTGATTTTTCAGTGCTATGAATATGTACTGTAATTCCGTATTGATAATGGCAGGTCAATTACGATGTATTATGACCAAACCCTAGTAATAATGTTAAACTGTAATTTGAGATCCAAATTAGAGTGCAAGATTGTTTTATAGGTGTGTTATATAATTTATGTCGTGTATTAAATGTATTAATTAGGTGAACCCTAATTAAAATTCTTAAAACCCTAATTTCTAGAAAATCCTAATTATAATCTAGATACCCTAAATAATTTTTGAAAATGAGGAACCCTAATTTGAAATCTAAATTAGAGTTCGAGATTGGTTGTAATTGTGTTAATGTGATTAATTAGCAAGTATTATAATCTCAATTGCTAATTTTGGAAATCCTAAAATTTTAAACCTTAATTTGATAATTAGAAAATCTAATTATAAATTGGTAACCCTAATTATCAAAATCATAAACCCTAATTGCTATTTTAGCAATGTTAATGATAATTATACGATCTAAATCCTAATGTTACTATATAAGGCAATTAGATAATTAATCATAATTAGGAAACCCTAATTTCAAAATTTTAGAAACTAAAATTTTGATAATTTTTATTTGATTTTATTTATTTTTGTGCAAACTCTAATTGCTAAATCTTATTATTGTTTTGTGCTAAACCTTAGGGTTAAACCCTGTGGGCCCAGGTGCAAAATTAGGGTTCACATAACCTAATTAAATTAAATGCACAATTAGGGTTCCATGACCTCATTAAATGTGCAATTTAGGGTTCGCATAACCTAATGGAATGAAGATGGAAAAGTCAGAAATAAATGTGCCAGACCGGGAGAAGACTCCACGTGTCCCGAGGCGGAAGACTCGTGGAGGCGGCTCATTTTTGGGAATTGATTGAGGGATTGGATTGGTGGCTAGAAGGACAGGGCAATATGGGCATTCCTTTAATGACTGAAGGGTATTTCTGGAATTTCATTGAGAACATGTGCCTAGCATGTGATGACTTAAGTCCAGGGAACTCTATAAATACCCCTTCCATTCTAGAAAGAAAGGAGGCTCTTTTAGTGGCTTAAGGCTCGGATATTCCACCTAAAAGCACTAACAAGATTCGAACACTCTCTCAACTCGAAGAACCGAAGAAGGCTCTTGGAATCCCAATAACCCTAACACGGTTTCCGGATTCTAGGGGTTCTGCCACGCGTCGTTGGAGTAATTGCCCACCTGTCGTTATCCCCTCTACAATCAATCAATCAATTCCATATTCTTCGTGGATTTCTCTCCTCCTCAGCCAACACGAAACCCTAAGCGAGCAAGGCGCGGTTTCCTTGCCCACATTTATTTTGGCGACTCTGCTAGGGAGGTGTAGAATTCGTGAAGGGTATGCCCACAACTCGAAGTGGGAGAATTACAGGAAGAGCTGCTTCACCAACAGATAGCATTACCTCGCCGGATCCAGTTCCAAGACAAGTAACTCAAGCATTCCAAGGCGCAAACTTGGATTTTGACCAACCACTTGTTGAAGACGTTTCAGAAGAGAGTTCGACATCACCACATATGGCTAATCAACAACAAACCAACGCAGGAAGGCAAGGTGAGGATGCAGGTGGAGACCAGACGAATGCTGTGCAACTAGAGATGCTCAAGGCATTGAAGGAAGCACGAGAAGGACAAGGGATGATGATGGCCATGATGCTGGAAATGCAAAGGAAGCAAGAGGAGATGGGGAACTTCCGCCAGCAGTTGATGCAGATTCCTACGTTTAAGGCCATGTTCCCAGGAAGCTCGCAGGGGGGACAGGTAGGAGTGGAAGACAACAACAATGGCAGCAACAACAAAGAGAACCAGATTGTATCGCCCTCGACGGAAAGTCAATCGGTTCCAATAATCAACTTGGAGGCCCAACACAGCGGTGACGTGCCACAACGTAGGTTGGAAGCAAGCCAACCTTAGACAAACATCATCCCAACTGCTCTCCCATCAATTTCACAGGTGCAAATGTCAACCATTCCAGGCGATGTCCAGCGAGTGAGCCAGCAACTTCCACCAGTGCCGACTTTGCATGACGCAAGTGTGCACCAACCAATCTCTCTACCATACACACCGCCGATACCACAGTATATCTCAACGCCCCAGAGAGTTCACACCACGAGCCAGTATGTGACGAAGGATGATATGATCGATGTAATCAATCAACTTCGTAGGCAGACATCTCGACCCTCGGAGTTGGACTTTACTCCGCCTTACCCAGCACACATTCGGAGGCAACCTTACCCGATAGGATATATCGAGCATCCCCCGCAATTTCCAAAATACAACGGGGAGAAAGGAAATGCCAGGGAACATATTGCCAGGTTTGTAGAGTCGATGTCTCCGTGGCTGGGATATGATGAAGTGAACAACCACAACTTGTTGATGCAGGAATTCAACAAAACTTTGACAGATAATGCCTTCAGTTGGTACTATAATTTGGAGAAGGGGTCAGTCCATGATTGGGATGACCTCAAATTACAATTTTTTAAGAAATTTTTCTATGTGCAGAAACTGGTAACCATTGTAGAACTCATGCGGTTCAAGCAGAAGCCAAATGAGGAGCTATCAGATTACGTTGACAGGTTCAGGGCCCAGGCACAGAAGTGTGCAGAGCCGATTGAAGAAAAGAACCTGGTCAGCATTTGCAACAATGGTGCCTTAGATTCCTTCAAGCCCCACCTCATTACCAAGGCTTGTGATTCTTTCGCGACCCTCTCAGCTTTCGCACAAGACTTGGGAGGAATCATGACACTGCCCACTAGCCATGCGACGGTTACATGGAGGGGCAAGAGAACAGCAACTGTGGCTTTGGCTGACTCTCAGTCAAAACCACAAGGGGGCAAGAGGGAGAAGCATGAGAAAAATTTTGAGCGAAGCAAAGGAAGGCCTGGAGATAAATATGCAAGAAAGTCGGTCCCGGAGGCTATCACATGCAGTGAGAAAGCATTCAGGGGCCTATACGAGCAATGGATTGAACATGGGGTGGTGAAACCCCCAAGGCCTAGATTTGCAGTGACGGAGGAGATGAAGAGAAGACCAGACTTCTGTGTTTTCCACCAATATGCGGGACACTCAACTATGGATTGTTATAGCCTGCGTAGGATATTCCACGAGAAGTTGGCAAATGGGGAGATTGAACTGGGAAAGGAAAGCAGTGTTCATGACAAGCCACTGCCAAATCACAAGGGAAAAGAAACATGCAACACTGTTATCCACAACATAATCCCAGAAGTGGAGATGATGATGGAAGAAAAGGAGGAGTGTGACCCAGGCCTGCAAGTGACAGCGTTGATGAATGGGGCCAAATTCAGAAATTTTTTCGATCAGATAGGGTTGGCCAAGGAAGCAAGGATTGAGGCAACCAGGGTAATCACTAAGGCCGCCGAGACACAGGAGACTTGCATGGCCATAAGCAAAGGCTTTGTGAAAACAATGGAGGAGGAAGCAAATAAGATATCTTTCTCTAAAGCTGATAGAGAGATAAGATACCCGCACAACAGACCGTTGTATGTGACAGCGGTAATCAATGGCATAGAAGTGCGGAGGGCATTCATTGACAATGGAGCATCTGTAAATATTATGCCCTATACCATGTTCAAACGGTTAGGCCTGTCAGATAAGAAGATAGTGAAGGAACAAACAAACATTACAGGATTCGCTAACCAGAGCACGAGAACCTTGGGACATATCAAGGTAGACATGCAAGTTGGAAAAATCCGAGGGCCTGTAATGTTCCATGTTGCAGAGGTAGATGCAGCATACCATATCTTGCTGGGAAGGGCTTGGCAAAATGACTATGGGGTGGTACCCTCAGTCTTTCATCAGTGCCTGAAAGCTATCTGGAAAGGGAAAGAAGTGAAGGTACCAGCAACTCGGAATCCCTTTGGACCAGAGGAGGCACACATCACCGAAGCAACTTTCTTCGATGATTTCGCTGAAGAGGGAGAGAACCAGATCGCAAGGCCTGATTCCTTAAGACTAGCAAGCTGGAAGGAAGTGCAGGAAGATAAGTTTGTACCTGCAGAAAAAGTAAAGAAGAAGACCTCGGAACATGGAGAATGTTCCAAAGATATGAAGCCAGTAGTAGTGGATTTGGAGAAGGAAGGAAGAGAAGAGAAGAAAAGGCCAGCAGATCCTGAAGATGCCAGAAATATAATAAATGCCAAGCGGATAGCACAGTCTGAGGATGGCCAAAAGGCAAAATGGGAGAGGGTTGTTAAACCCGACGGAAAGGTGGTGTTTCGGTTGTGACGGTGCAAGGGGGAAGAGCCCAAGGAAGCGTGCAAACCCAACGGCTCAGGAGGTGTCCCCCACTCCGGTAATAATGAAGAAAAAGTTGTACAACAGAAGGTTGAACCAGCTCCAGAATGCTTCGAAGATAGACCAAAACCTCAACAAAATGAACTAGAAGAAGTTGATTTGGCAACAGATGGAGGAACGCCAAGACCGACTTATATCAACAAGGAGCTTGAGGCTAACCAGAAAGAGGAACTCATACAACTATTGCGAGAGTATAGGGACGTCTTTGCTTGGAATTACGACGAGATGCCCGAAATTGACAAAGATCTTGTAGAGAACAATCTAAACATAAGCCCGGGAATGAAGCCAGTGAAGCAAGCACCTCGCAACTATGCACCCGAGGTCGAAACCCAAATAAAGGAAGAAATCAAAAAGTTACTGGAAGTAGGGTTCATCAAGCCAATCCAACATCCAACATGGCTTTCCAGCATCGTACCGGTAAAGAAATCAAATGGACAGCTACGAATATGTGTCGATTTCAGAGACTTGAACAAGGCATGCCCGAAGGACATGTACCCATTACCCAACATAGACACCTTGGTAGATGCAACGGCTAATCATGAGATGATGTCTTTCATGGATGGGTTTGTGGGCTACAATCAGATAAAGATGTCCATGGAAGATGCAGAGTTGACAGCCTTTCGTACCCCGTTTGGGAATTTTTACTATGTAGTAATGACATTCGGATTGAAGAATGCGGGGGCAACTTATCAGAGGGCAATGCATGCTATATTTCATGACATGATTCATGATATAGTGGAGGACTATGTAGACGATGTGGTAGTGAAATCCAAGAAGGCAACAACTCATGTGGAGGACCTGAGGAAAGTGTTTGAGCGATGCCGAAGGTATAAGTTGAGGATGAATCTGAAGAAGTGCGCCTTTGGAATGACGGCTGGAAAATTCTTGGGCTTCTTGGTGCACAACAGAGGTTTAGAAGTGGACCCAAGCAAGGCGAAAGCAGTTACAGAGACGCCCCCACCAAAGACGCAAAAGCAGTTGAAGAGCTTTCTAGGGAAGGTCTCGTACATGAGAAGATTCATGCCAGCATTAGCCGAAGTCACAGAACCTTTCGGCAAATTACTAAAAGGAAAGGCACAATGGGACTGGGGGCAAGACCAACAACAGGCCTTTGAGAAAGTAAAAAGAATTTTGTCTTCGGCACAAACGATGGTAGTGCCACAAAGAGGAATGTCGTTGCAGTTGTACATCACATCTACCAAGAAGTCTATAGGAGGATTGATCACGCAAGAGGTGGATGGAGAAGAGAAACCTGTGTATTACATTAGCCGGATAATTAGAGGACCGAAAACCAGGTATTCACAAGTGGAGAGGCATTGCCTAGCGTTGGTGTTCATTGCGCAGAAAATGCGGCATTATTTTCTAGCACACGAAGTAAAGATTGCAACAAAAACTGATCCAATCAGATACTTATTGACTAGGCCAGCATTAGTAGGGAGACCTGCCAGATGGATGATGATTCTTTCATAATACGACATCAAGTGTGTAACACCAAAGGCAATCCGATGTCAAGCCTTGGCAGACCTGCTAGCTCAATTTCCAAATGGAGAATATGAACCTCCTTCTGAGGATCTTCCGGGTGGAGAAGTAGAATCGATCGACTTGATGGATGAGGACCCAGAATGGTGGAGTTTGGCTTTCGATGGATCATCTGCAGAAGGTAAAGGCGGAGCAGGAGTGGTATTGACCACCAAAGAAGGAAATGAAATATCCTTGTCATACAAATTGGACTTCCCTTGCACAAATAATGAAGCAGAATACGAAGCGTTCATACTCGGATTGTTAGCAGCTCAAGAGTTGGGAGCCAAATATCTTAAAGTAAAAGGAGATTCAAACCTTATAGTGCAGCAGATAAAAGGCCAATTCGGAGTGAAGGAACCTATCTTGGCGCCGTATCGAACCGTAGCGCAAAAGGTGATGGAAGCTTACAAGAAGGTGGTGATTGAATATGTGCCAAGAGGACAGAATAAATAACCGGATGCACTAGCAACAGTAGCATCTCGAGTCTATATTCAAGGAGAAGACTTGGATGTGAAGGTAATGAAGAGAACCCTCCCAACCACGGTGCTAAACTTGTTCCCCAAAGACATGATAGACGATTGGAGATATGACATCTCCCATCAATTGCAAACTAAGGAAGGAACAATACCAATCGTAGAGCTACAAAAGTATAGCATCATCAAAGGTGTCTTGTATCACAAAGAAGCAGATGGTGTATTGACACGATGCTTGGGGAAGCAAGAAGCAAGTAAAGTCTTGCATCAGGTGCATGAAGAGAATTGCGGGTTTGCAGACATAGGTCTGTATCGTAGGTTGCAACGCCAAGGGTATTATTGGCCTGAAATGAAGAAGGCAACAGATGCCCTACAACGCCACTGTGTTTCATGCCAAGAATACCCTGGGGAGGATGAATGTGCTTTCATTGATGATATAGTGGATTGGAGAATTCCTTATGTGAACTTCTTACAAAACGAGATTCTTCCAACCGAAAAGAAGGATGCAATCATAATAAAGAGGAAGTCGCAACGATTCTTCTTACAAAATGGAGAATTGTTCAGAAGAGGTTTCAATGGCAAGCCCCTACGGTGTCTAGAACTAGGCGAAGCAAGAGATTTGGTCTATCAAATGCACAAGGATGAACATCAAGGAGGAGCCAAGTTGTACAAACAACTTATTGATCATGGTTACTATTGGCCAAAGATGGAAGGAGATTGTCTAGAATTTGTCAAAAAGTGTCATATTTGTCAAATACATGGAAACCTGATACATGCTCCCGCCGTGAATTTGAGCACCTTAGCAACACCATGGCCCTTTCATACATGGGGAATGGATCTTATAGGTCCTATACACCCTAATTCTAAGGGCAACATATGGATATTAACTGCCACCGAGATGTACACAAAGTGGGTGGAAGCCATACCCTTGAAGAAGGCCACGGGACCAGCAGTGGCAAATTATCAAAGAGCACATCATTTGCCGTTTTGGGATCCCGAAGATCATTTTGTCGGACAATGGAACCCCCTTCATCAATAGGGATATCAAAAGTCTGATGGAAAGATACAGGGTGAAACATTACAAATCATCACCCTACTATCCGAAAAGCAACGGACAAGCAGAAGCGACAAACAAAACTTTGATAAAAATCTTGTCAAAGACCTTAGATGATCATCCGAAGAAATGGGCAGAACAACTACCAATAGCATTATGGGCATATCGAACTTCAAAAAGAAAGCCTACAGGTGAAACCCCATACGCTTTGGTTTATGGTGAAGAAGCTATCTTACCCGCCGAAATAGAAATACCTTCGGCTCAAATGAGACTTCGAAGCTTAGTCGAGGAAGAAAGCCGACCAGCCGCTCTAGAGGCCTTAGCCGACTTCCGAGACAAGGCTAAAGAAAAGCTTGAACGGTACCACGAAAGACTGCGACGACAATACAATACCGCGGTGGTACCACGACAAATTCTGGTGGGAGACCTGGTCCTCAAAACGGCAACTCAAGTTATGAGGGGGACCCCAACCACTAAATTTTACCCCAAATGGGAAGGCCCGTATAGGGTACAAGAGATCTCCGAAAGCGGATATTGCAAGATATCTCGTGTGGGATCAGATGCTGTCTCAGGCCCATTAAACTTAAAATGGGTAAAGAAATATTATACATGAGAAGAGCATCACAAAAGTTATACTTTCAACTTTAAAAGTAATCGAGGCACCTGAATCACAGCCCTCGGAAGTTACACTTTCAACTTCAAAAGTGATCGAGGTACCTGAGTAACAGCCCTCGGAAGTTACACTTTCAACTTCAAAAGTGACTGAGGCACCTGAGTATAAGCCCTCAAACCTGAAAGTTACACTTTAACTTTAAAAGTGGAGAACGTTATGCTTTATTCGATAAAAGCAAAAAAAAGTTACACTTTATCTCTAAAAGTGGCAAACGTTATGCTTTCTCCGATAAAAGCAAGATTTACTATGTGAAACGTTATGCTTTTCGTTAAAAGCAATTTTTTATCAATAAATTGACGAACTTTCACTTATACTTGAATGTTTTAATTCAAAATTTGACAAAATTGATGTTTTCTTATAATACCTATTGTTGTCTTGGAATGTTAATTTGAAAAAAAAACTTGAGACTCAATGATAAATATTGAGTTTTAAGGAATCATTCAAATTAAAGGCAATCAACAAGGTTAATGAAACCACGTTTTGATAAATAAAATATGTGTAAATGAGTTTCTGAAACAGGAAATCGAAAAAACAAACTACTACAATAAGTTATGATCTAAAGGCCATGACATATCAAAATGAAGAGGAGGCACAACTAAAGCTTCCAAGTCAGCAGCGGCAGCATCTCGAATCCTAAGATTTGCAGCTTTCAGCTCCCTAACCTGTTGGGTAGTCGCCTCTAAGTCCCGGCACTGACGCTCTACCTCCTGAAGTTTTGCCTCTAAATCCCGGCACTGACGCTCTACCTCCTGAAGTTTTGCTTGTAAGTCCCGACGCTGGCCTCCTAAATCTTGAGACTGGCTCTTCAATTTGTTTGGGGCATCACCAAGCTCAGAAAGCTGCACTGAAAAGGATTCATCCTCACATTTACGTACAGCAACCTCCGAACGTAGTGAAACAAGGTTAAAACTCGACTTGAGAAGATCCAACCTATCACGAAAAGGAGACATGTCAACACCTACGGCTGCAAGATCATCTACATCATCGCTAAACTTCTTCAAGTCCTCAACTCGCAAGGAATATAAAGAAAGAGTATGCAATCCAAGAATAAGGCCTGCGAGCTGATCTAGGAAGAGGGTCTGGGTGGAAGTCGTCTTAATAATCAGCCGGTCAAGAATCTGCGGGAACCGAGCTAGGAGACGCTCCAGACTTTCCTGACTAGAAGACGATATCTGGAAACCCCTTCAGGAAATAAGATCCCCACTTGGATTGAAGGAAGCTCTGGCAGGAGCTACTTTAGAAGCCACCATAGAATCTGTCGAGACCAGGGATGGAGGAGCTAAAAGATGTCGTACGGCTAAGGATTCCTCGAAGACTTGGTCACCTGGAGGATAACCAAGGTCACTACATGGCAAGTGGGCAACATCCGGATGGAGAACAGCAAATAACGCGAGTGCCTCAACGGGCAAAGGCAAATCCTTCATCCTCTCGCTCTGAAAACAAGATGTCAAACCACAATATATTATAAAAAAAAATGTAAGACAAATGATTTGTGGATTAAAGAAGGATACTCACAATATAGTCAATGGAAAAGGAGTCGGGAGATGCCACAGAAAGGGGAATATCATTCAACCCAACCATAGTACTATCAACAATGCCTTCCCGAGCAATCACCACCTCGGTAGAATCCTTCTGGGGAGGATGAACATCACCAATAGTTTCAGAATGATTCTCCCTCGGGGAAGTAAGAGTCTCATCAACATCTTCAGACTCGTCATAGGGAGCATGCATAGGAAGGTTTGAAGAAATTGCTGTATCACCCACAACAGGACTCGAGCTTACATCAGACAAAGTATCCTTAGCATCCAGACTAACACAATCGTCGCGAGGAGTAGATGACTCAATATCAACAAGGACACGTTGGACGGGCTCACGACTAGTGGAAGCCGCCGCGGAAGCCTCATTTGTAGTACTATACAATAACCCAAGAGGAACATCATCATCATCTTCATCGACCACGGTTACCTGAAAATCAATATATATATATATATATATATATATATAGGAAACAATTACTCAATGATATGTGAAAACAGTAACACAAGGGATGAAAGAAAAAAAATGAGAGTAGTACAACAAATTACCAAATTTCTACGGCGCTTCTTGATCGGATCCTCGGCTGCCTGGATACTAGGATCAACATTATCAAGGGGGCGTTTTGCTAATGGCTTTATGATAAGCCTGATAGGAGGACGACTGATTGGAACCTCGGCAGAAACAATAGGAGAAGCTATCTCAGAATCAGTAGTAGTAGCTGCTCTCGTTTTAGAACGAGTAACTCTCATCTCCTCGGCATCGGAGGATCCCTGGGGAGGAGCTAGAGAGGACACCCGAAATGGAGCCCGTGGTAGAAGACTCCTGGAAGTAGTGGGAACCTGTGATGGAATGATCTGCTTAGGGGGAGACGACTTAGGCATCAAAATGTCACGCTCAGCCAAGCGGCTACTGGCTGGCCAAAGTGATGAGCGAACATTGGGCTTGGGAGAGCATAGCAGCCGGCCCCATTGAAGACGTTGTGGAATAGAGACCGGCAATGAACAAATCAAGGTATCATCCTCCCATCTTTTAAGATTGACTTGCCAGTAATTACGTTCTCCAGCGGTATATCGCCCGCTCCGAGAGTCATCTGGTATGACAAAAGGAAGGGGTCTATGGGGATCACTTGATGGCCTCGGAAATGCCCATGTAAAAGAGGAGGAAGTAGAGACGAAATTGAGAAGAACATCCTCATAATTCCCCCGGCAGGTGTGACCGAAAGGGCGTTCCTGGTCATATCCGAATTGTCTCATGACCCTGTGAGGAGAATACAGTACAGTACCAAAACTATTATTCTCAAGGAAATATGGAAGCTCTGTGGACCGAAGGAAAACGAACCAAGACAGTGCGGAACCACTCAAACTATTTCTGCTGAGGTTGGAGAAGGTACGAAATTTGTGCTTGTAGAAGTGAGGTAGATGACCGCAACCCCCTGAAACGACGGTATAGGGACGAGCAGTGAAGCATGAATAATTATCAAGGAAATGTCGCAAATCCGTACTGTCAGGACTAGAACGGTGATCAATCCAGCGTAGCATGCGAGGAATGATGTTGCGTGGTGGGAGAGAATGAGACTTTTTCTTTCTTGTAGAAAGATGTTCAAGATCAGAATAGCCCGGAAAGCGCTCGAAAAGAAAGATCTGAAGGAAGGAGCATGGAATGAAGCAACTGACATCATACCTGAGTAAATAAAAAACAAATACATATATATATATTATAGAAAAGGTTGAAGGAAAAGAAGGGCAGTTTGAATGACAATTAAAATAAAATATGAAAATGATTACCTCCCAACAGATTCTTTCATGGCAAGGGTTGTTTCGTCTAGGCGACGATATAAGGTCCCTAGAAAGAGAGGAGCAAGGGGAATCTCCGAGCCTCGGGATAACAACGCCGCCAAACTAAACATACGGGCAGAAGGACCGTCTATGGGAGACCCAGGGAAGATGAAACGGGACAACCACATAACTAGATAAGCTGCCAGAGGAAAGGGGCAAGTCTCTTCACGGAAGGCAAGAACAGACTTATCGTAAACTGAGCTGTTCCACTGGTTGGTCTTGTAATCACGGAAGAAATAGCGCACCCAGGATAACCAAGAATTCTTTTGCCGATCTGAACTCTCGAAATCCGGAAGGAGCGTATCACCCTTGAAGCGGGAAGTGAAGTGGGAAGATTGCCTGAAGGCTTCCATCAAGTAGGCAACGCATTCGTTATCTCTAGTGGACATATTAGAAGGGCCGCAGGAGTTCGAAGCAACAATGGGAAGGCTACAAGACGAGATTCAAAAAAAATAAAAAAAAATAAATATATATATATATATATATATATATATATAAAAAAAAATGAGAATGAATGAAAGGAATGAAAGAAGAAAACTTACTGGTAGAGGGCATAAACATCCTCTAGAGTAGGGGTGAATTCCCCCCAGGTAGTGATGAATGTGCAAGTAGAGGAACATCATCGTGAGATCAACACAGTAAGTGCGTTATGATCCTGGTAAATCCGTAGGTCTCTACACAATTGAACACAACGAAAAATACTCGCATTCTTCAGTATTTCCACATATTCAGCGTTGTCAAGGATCTCGTCGGTCCAATCTTGCCATCCTTGAAGGCGACCGGATGAATCTGACAGGAAGTGAAGGGGACTGAATGGGTACTATTGCTTCTCTATGCATAGGCGGGGAATGCAATCGGCATGAGGAAAGTCATCCCAACCTCCAGAAGCTGGGGCATACAGAAATAAGCCTTCTTTCTCTGGGGGTGGAAAACTTGTACGGTCATAATCTCTAACTCTATCCCAGAAGAGGTCAGAAGGACCAAAGAAGGGAGCTCTTCCCCAATCAGTGATGAATGGGGACTCCTTGGTAGTCCTTAGTTCTGCAGAAGATTCAGGAGAAAGGGCCTACAGATAAGGGGGAGATCATTATACCAATCCTGGAGAAAGTATATCAAGAATGTCGAGTAAAGTATATGAACATAAAGTACTCACCATGGCAAGATAAAGTATATGAACGTCCGATAGTTAAGCTTCAAAACACCTGAAAATAAGAAGAAACAATGTCAGAAAAATTGAAGGAGTACATTTATGCAAGAAAAGATTCCCGAAAATTTTCGAAAAAACTTCGGACGGCCAAAATCCATCCTTCGGAGCCTTTTTTGGACTTAAAATAGCATAGGTCATGGCATAGCCATGAGTTTTGAAGGGCTCGTCGATACGGTCGTTTTGATATATTATGGGCCAAGAAACTCCAAATGACGCTCCTAATAGTAGAGACAAGTCGGCCTGAACTTCATTTTTTTCGTCCGAAACGTAAATTTCTGCCTAGGGTTCGCCCCCTAGAGTTCGGCCCCCCCTAGGGTTCGGCCCCCCCTAGGGTTCGGCCTCCTAGGGTTCGCCCCCTAGGGGTCTGGTCATCTGGAGTGTTTTTTTGTAGCATGCAATCATATCAATTTTTCTCTTTTCGCGTTTTCGTCAAGGAAAAATGTTAAGCCACACTTCATTATCCAAGGAAAAAACCAAGATGTACTCAAGGTAAAAAAAAAAAAAGGTTCAGCCCTCCTAGGGTTCGGCGCCCTATAGGGTTCGGCTCCTATAGGGTTCGGCCACCACCTAGGGCGGGATCTCTCCTTAAAAAAAAAAAAAAAAAAAAAAGGTTCGGCGCCCTATAGGGTTCGGCGCCTATAGGGTTCGGCCACCACCTAGGGTGGGATCTCTCCTTAAAAAAAAAAAAAGGTTCGGCCCCCCTAGGGTTCGGCGCCTATAGGGTTCGGGCACCACCTAGGGTGGGATCTCTCCTTAAAAAAAAAAAAAAAAAGGTTCGGTCCCCCTAGGGTTCGGCGCCCTATAGGGTTCGGCGCCTATAGGGTTCGGCCACCACCTAGGGGTTTGTTCCCACGCATACCTTTAAGGTTTTGTTACTCTCTTAGTCCACGGTTTGGGACAAATGCTCCTTCACCGCGAAAGTTATAGCCTTGTTTTGAAGAATTTCGAGGAAACAATTATGAGAAATTGGCTAAATGAAGACTCCAATAAAAGTGTGCCCCTAATGGTTTACAATTACCTGGTGTTGGATACCACAAGAATGTCCTTGATGGTGAGACTTGCTAATGTGGCTGCAATGGTGAGGAACACACGTGTGTTCGTTGGCTCCTAGCGATTATGAGACAATCCTGAGAAATATGCACCCAAGTAGCACCTACTCAATCCGAAGGCATACGACAATGGATTATGAATATGGACTTCTTACTTCTCCAAAATAAAGATAAGTAAAACCCTATAGGGAAGAATAGCTTATTTTCGAAAATAATAAAAGGTAGTTTCAAAAAATAGCTTTATATATATATATATATATATATATATATATATATATATATATATATATATATATATATATATCAAATAAAGATAGATTTTATTTTATTTCCAAAATAAATCTAGATTTTATTTCCAAAATAAAGATAGATTTGGTTTATTTCCCAAATAAAGAAAGATTTTATTTTGTTTCCAAAATAAAGAAAGATGAAGCCAGTTTCCAAAATAAAGAGAGATTTAATTTCCAAATTAAAATTAAGATTTTATTTTATTTTCAAAATAAAATTAAGATTTTATTGTCAAAACAAAATTAAGATTTTATTGTCAAAATAAAATTGAGATTTTATTATAAAATTGAGATTTTATTTTATTTCCAAAAAAAAAAATTATGATTCAATTTGGTTTGATGAAAAAGAAAGATTTTGTGGACCACCCAAAATAAAGATTTCTTTTTAAATGTTGTTTGATTATTTTTCTTGTTTTCAATTTTCAGGAAAAATAAAGAAACAAATCCAAGGATTTGGCTCCCTAAGAGTTCCATTTACTAGGACCATGATCTTCAAGACCCGTAGAAGTGGAGTCACGCAAAATATACTCAAAAGTTTGATGTATTCTTGCACGATCGTCTATTTGGAAATGCGACTCTCGCGCAGGGGGCAAATGTGGGCCCAGGTGCAAAATTAGGGTTCACATAACCTAATTAAATTAAATGCACAATTAGGGTTCCATGACCTCATTAAATGTGCAATTTAGGGTTCGCATAACCTAATGGAATGAAGATGGAAAAGTCAGAAATAAATGTGCCAGACCGGGAGAAGCCTCCACGTGTCCCGAGGCGGAAGACTCGTGGAGGCGGCTCATTTTTGGGAATTGATTGAGGGATTGGATTGGTGGCTAGAAGGACAGGGCAATATGGGCATTACTTTAATGACTGAAGGGTATTTCTGGAATTTCATTGAGAACATGTGCCTAGCATGTGATGACTTAAGTCCAGGGAACTCTATAAATACCCCTTCCATTCTAGAAAGAAAGGAGGCTCTTTTAGTGGCTTAAGGCTCGGATATTCCACCTAAAAGCACTAACAAGATTCGAACACTCTCTCAACTCGAAGAACCGAAGAAGGCTCTTGGAATCCCAATAACCCTAACACGGTTTCCGGATTCTAGGGGTTCTGCCACGCGTCGTTGGAGTAATCGCCCACCTGTCGTTCTCCCCTCTACAATCAATCAATCAATTCCGTATTCTTCGTGGATTTCTCTCCTCCTCAGCCAACACGAAACCCTAAGCGATCAAGACGCGGTTTCCTTGCCCACAAATCCTAAGGGTTAAACCCTAAGGGTTTGCCAAGTTCCAATTATGCCATTAAAATGATTTATCAAAAGACCATTATGCCCCTTTTGCATTATTAAAGCTATAGAATAGGTTTTGACATTTAGGTGAGTTGGTGACTAACTCATAACCACTCCACATGCTTAAAATGCCAGCAACAAGCCACACATTTCAGCCATACATGCACCATACACTTCTATTTATAGATTGGAAGAGAGAGAGAAATAACATTTGTTACTTACATTTTTCACAACACTCAAACTAAGCTCTCTCTCTCTCTCTCTCTAACCTCCAAAATATACAAGTATATCAGTCCTAAATCAAAGCCCCACGGTCAGCTATAACAAATCAGAAGTCAAAAATCAAGAATCGTTCATAGAAGGTATAAAACCTTAGCCAAGAAATCTGTCCAATTTTCTGTTGTTAAATGTTATGTTTGAGTGTTAGAATATGTTGGTTGTAGTCCATTTTGACGATCTAGGTTGCTAAATGTTGGATCCATAACATTTAGAAACTCGAATTTGTGTTTTTTAAAAATCTGGAAAAACTTGGTTCTGTGGTCTGACAACGAATGTCAGTGGCCACAGATCCTTACTCGTTTATGATTTATGTCGTTTTTAAGTTGATATGTGTAGTCTGACATGTGGTCTGGTATCTGGAACAAGAATCAGTCTGTGATATAGTCCAGATTGCAAGATATTTTAGGTCAAATGGCGTTGACCGGCCATGACCAGGCGTTTCTGGGTAACCCAGAAACAGCCCAGAACCGGCCCGACAACATCTTTGACCGCCTTGATATGTCAGTGTGTGTATGTTTTGGTTCTTTTGTTGCATTAAAGTTATAGTGTGGTAGTTATACTACAGGTTCATACTCTTAGATAGCTTTTATCACAAACGTGTGAGATTTAGAGGATGGTCAAACTAGGCAGAAGGTCCACGGATGAACTTTCTGGGTAACCCAGAAAGTTCATGAGCGTGGTTTCTGACCTTGTTTGACCGGACAAGATCTTGCTATTTTGTTATTGTTATTGTGATTTTATGTAATGGATCTCTAGACTTACATGTGTTCTAAAACCTGAAAGCCTAAGATCACGAAACTCGTTCATGTGTTGCAAGATATATAGATCGAGAGAAGGCAGTATGAACTGTTCTTCATTTCTGGAAAACCCAGAAATGAAGAACTCTGACAAGGTTTTTGGGAAGGCCAGATCTCGTTCGGTTTATGTAGTATAGTCATGATTGTTGTTGTAGCCTGAAGTGTTACACTTGTACTACACGCTCTAATGCTTAGTTGGTCTAGAATCACACTACACACTGAATTATTGTTGGTCAAACGTGACCCCTTAGCAACTGACTATGCATTTCTGGGTTTGGCCAAGAACATGAAGAACACCTATAGCGACGGTTCTGTCGCAATAGGTGGTCTTCAGCGACAGATAATATACTCTTTTCCGGAAATTAATAAAAAAAATAGAAAAAAATAGTTTTAAATTATTAAAAATACAAAATAAATTATTAAAAATTATTTTAAATTCTAAAAATTAGTTTTTAATTATTTTAAATATATTTTATAAATATTTAATATTTTTGAAATATTAAAAGTATTTAATTTATTTAATTATAATATTAAATAAATTATTTAAAAATAATTTTAATATTAGAAAAATCATTAAAAATTATATTATGATATAAGAAAATATTTTAAGTTATTTTTAATGACTTTTAATATTTTGTGATAAATTTTATTAATAAATTGATATTAATGGTAATTAATTTATTTACTAAATGAATTAAATAAATTAATTAAAAATGATTTTATTATATTAAAAATTATTTTAAATAAAAATAAAGTGTTTAAAAATATTTTAAGTTATAAAATATAACTTTTAATATTTAAAGGATAATTTCATTAATAATTAAATATTAATGATTATTAAGTTATTACTAATGATATTAAATTTATTTAATAATTATATTAAATAAATAGTTTATAAATGGTTTTATTACTTTAAAAATCATTTAAAAGGGATATAAATGAATTAAAAATATTTTAAGTTATACTTAATGACTTTTAATATTTGAATAAATGAAATATTAATACCTTAATATTAATGGTAATTATTTAGAAATAATTTTAAATGTTTTAAAAATCATTTAAAGGTAATTTTAATACTTCAAAAATATTTTGAGTTATTATAAATAACTTTAATATTTTAGAAATAATTTCATTAATAGTTTAATACTAATTAAATATTAATGATAATAGAATTGATTAGTATTTAAATCATTTTAATGTGATTCCGATGTTTGAAATTTCGTGATAAATTATAATAAATGTTTTAAAATTATATTAAGTCATTTAAAAATAATATGACTGATATTAAGTTATAGAATAGAGTCTTAGACTCGATATTTACCCAATAAAGTTGTCGGTACACCGACATGTTTCAGAAATTGATCTGGACTTAGATAATGTGATTAGATAAGTGATTATTTGTGATTCAATGGTTGTTAAATCTATGTGCCAATGTGATTAGGGTATGTGCTGACTGCAATAAGCAGTGTTATGTGTTATAGTATATTGTTCTAATCAAACGAACGATCTTATTAATGATAGGTCGTGAGATAAGCGATAAATCTTAATTACAAGTTGTAAGCAGCGCTTTAGGCAAGTATCTTACCTTTGTATTTTCTTTATGCAATGGACATGCGTAAGAATGTTTCTAAACTATATTATTACTGTACAGATTATTAACCTTATATTATATACGCTCATTGCTTATCAACATGTTAGTATATGGTAATTCAGATATATATATTTTATTCGTTAATTTCTATAAATGGTTAAACAAGTGTCCCCACTTGGATAATCATTGTATTTAATCACATGTTGATATACCTTTGTCAATTACCCGTATATATATATGTTGAATTATAGATTATTGTTGAAACAAGATAAAACCTTTGATTTGGAACCCAGACAAGTATGAACATCCCTACACGGGAAAATTTTTTTTTGCACCCAAGGTGGAACAGAGTGAACGATCCTATCGTTCTTGTTATGTAGTATTGATCAATGCAGGAAATAACGGGCTGATCACCCCCCGTGCCCGTAAGTTATGTCGGTTTACAAATAAATTTCTGTTTAACCTTTTCGAAAATGAAAACAATGTTCATGGCATGTCACCATAACCCCAGTTATAGTCATTATGTAGTTTCAAAGATTTGAAAGAGAGTTGTTATGTTATTATTATCGGTTCAGAATACTTCACAACTATTAACTGGTTGTAGAAGAATAGTACAAAGAAAACATTTAAATCCTTTCATTATATATATATATATATATATATATATATATATATATATATATATTGCTATTACTTGTTGGGCACTCAAATGCTCATCCTTGCTTAAATTTAAATGTTTTCAGTTAAGTGCGAACGACTAGAGAGCTCTGCTAAGAACAAAGGAAAAGGGAAGGTTGCTGAATGAACGAATTACTATGTTATGTAATAGTTTGATGATATTAAGACAATTATGATATATATTATCTATCATGGGTTGTAATGAATGTTTAAAGGTTATGTACTTGGGAGCTAGACTCTGATAATTATGTAAATTAAGTTGATCTTTTATATTATTGTTATTATTATTAGTATTATTTCGCTCATAGAAATGGTATCGTGAAGAATCGAGTTCGGGTTTTAAGTACTCGAGTTTGGGGTCCTCACATAAAGAGGTTGAATTTTTGATCGATTTGGCACCAGGAATAGTTCCAATATCGAGGCACCGTACCGAATGGCGCCTGTAGAAATGAAAGAATTGATGGTACAACTACAAGAATTACTGGACAAGAAGTACATTCACCCTAGCGTATCGCCGTGGGGAGCGCCGGTGTTGTTTGTAAAGAAGAAAGACGGGACGATGCGGCTTTGCATCGATTATAGAGAACTGAATAAGGTCACAATTAAGAATAGATATCCATTACCGAGGATCGATGATCTGTTTGATCAATTGAGGGGAGCGGAATACTTTTCCAAGATAGATTTGAGGAGTGGTTATCATCAACTGAAGGTGAGACCAGACGATGTACCGAAGATAGCGTTCAGAACACGATATGGTTACTACGATTTTTTAGTAATGTTGTTTGGTTTAACGAATGCTCTTGCAGCATTTATGGGACTAATGAATGGTGTGTTCAAGCCGTTTTTGGACAATTTTGTACTGGTATTTATAGATGATATTTTGGTATATTCAAAAACCAAGGAAGAACATGAAGAGCATTTGAGATTAACATTGGAAGTGTTGAGAAAAGAGAAGTTGTATGCCAAGTTTTTGAAATATGAATTTTGGATCGAGCGGGTGCAATTTCTTGCTCACGTGATCGATAAAAACGAAATTTCGGTAGATCCATCCAAAGTCGAAGTCGTGATTAACTGGGATCAGTCGAGGACGCTGTCGGAAGTACGAAGTTTTCTTGGATTGACAGGTTATTACAGAAGATTCATTCAGGACTTTTCCAAGATCGCAACTTCGTTAACGAATTTGACTCGAAAAGCTGTGAAATTTGTTTGGACGGAGAAGTGTGAGGAAAGCTTTCAAGAATTGAAGAAGAGGTTGAGTACAGCACCTGTGTTGTCTCTTCCGGACGATACAGGAAATTTTGTTGTTTATAGTGATGCGTCGCATAAAGGACTTAGTTGTGTGCTAATGCAAAACGGCAGAGTCATTGCGTATGCATCACGACAATTGAAGGATTACGAGAAGGGGTATCCGACCCACGATTTGGAGTTAGCTGCAGTGGTTTTTGCTTTGAAAATCTGGAGGCACTATCTCTACGGGGAGAAGTGTGAAATATATACAGACCAGAAGAGTCTGAAATATATTTTTACACAGAAAGAACTGAATATGCGCCAAAGAAGGTGGTTGGAATTAATTAAGGACTACGATTGTGAGATTTTATACCATCCAGGTAAGGCAAACGTGGTTGCCGACGCCTTAAGTAGAAAGGGTCGAGAGAAGTTGATGATGCTGACAGCTCAGAAGGAATTGATTTCAGCAATGGAGAAGTTGGAGTTAGAAGTGAATTATCTTATGGAAATAGATGAGAAACTGTTTCAGATGCAATCTGGTACAACCCTACTGGATAAAGTTAAGGAGGCTCAACTTCAGGACGATGAATGCAAAAAGGTGATAAGGAAGATATCTGAAGGAACTGAACCAAGATTTAAGATGGATAAGGAAGGAATACTGAGATTTGAGAGCAGAATTTGGGTACCTCTAGTACCAGAGATTAAGGAAGACATTTTGAGTGAGGCTCATAGCTCACGATATTCGATTCACCCTGGTAGTACCAAGATGTATCAAGATCTTCGACAACACTTCTGGTGGCCGAATTTGAAACGTGATGTTACAGAATGTGTTGCCAAATGTCTGACCTGTCAGAAAGTGAAAGCAAAACATCAGAGACCAAGTGGGTTGCTACAACTGTTGGAGATCCCATAATGGAAATGGGAACATATTACAATGGACTTCGTGGTTGGCCTTCCGACGACTTAGAAAGGCTATGACGCAGTATGGGTTATCGTTGACTGACTGACGAAATCCGCACATTTTCTTTCGATCAAAATCAGATTCAAATTAGATCAGTTAGCGAGGTTATATGTGAAAGAGATTGTTTCGCGACACGGAGTTCCGGTGTCAATTGTTTCCGATAGGGATCCGCGCTTTACATCGAACTTCTGGAAACATTTACAGAAATGCATGGGTACGCAATTGCGAATGAGTACAACATATCACCCTCAGACAGATGGACATAGCGAGAGAACGATTCAGACATTAGAAGATATGTTAAGAGCTTGTGTAATGGACTTCAAAGGTAATTGGGACGATCACCTACCGCTTGTAGAGTTCAGCTACAACAACAGTTACCACGCTAATATTGGCATGCCGCCTTATGAAGCATTATATGGCAAAAAGTGGAGAACTCCGCTTTACTGGGATGAAGTTGGCGAAAGACAATTGTTAGGCTCAGAATTGGTACATCAGACAGCAGAAATAGTCAAAGTGATCCGAATAAGACTGGTAGCAGCTCAAGATAGGCAAAAAAAATACGCCGATCCACGTCGTAAAAATGTTGAGTTTAAATCGGGTAGTTATGTATTCTTGAAGGTCTCTCCCTAGAAGGGAAAGACCAGGTTTGGAAAGAAAGAAAAATTAAGCCCACGATTCATTGGACCATTTGAAATACTTAGAAGAATTGGAGAAGTTGCGTATGAGGTAGCCTTACCTCTAGTACTCAAGAATGTCCACAACGCCTTCCATGTTTCTGTTTTATGACCCTACAAACCCGATTACAAGCATGTAATTGAATATGAACCCCTGCATTTTGAAAAAGACTTGTCTTACGAAGAAATTCCTGTTCAAATTGTTGACAGAAAAGAACAAGTTCTCATAAATAAAGTAATACCTTCTGTTAAGGTAATTTGGAGGAACCACAACGCTGAAGAAGTTACGTGAGAACTCGAAGAGAATATGATAAAGAATTATCCTCGTTTATTTACTTAATTGCGTAAGCGATTCTGGGGACAAAATCTTTGTAAGGGGGGGAGAATGTAACGGGGTCAAAATTATTGAATCGTGATTCTGGGGACAGAATCCTTTTAAGGGGGAAAGATGTGACAAACAAGATTTTGTAATTTAATTTTAATATTTATTGAATTAAATAAATATTTTTCGATGAATTAATTATTAGATTAAATAATTAATTGATGAAGTTGTGGTAGATTAATTTAATTACGTGTTATATTTATTAAATTAATGTGGAGAATTTTATTATTCGATGTATGTATTTATGTGAGCTTACTGAATTAAAAAAATATTTAATAATAATGTTATTTTAATTAATTTAATAATTAATTAGAGATTTAATAATTTGACATTATTAATGAATAAGAAATTCAATTATGCGACTATGTGAATTAATGAGAAATTATTTTATTTTATTTAAAATAAATTAAACTAGATATTTGATTTATTTTATAAAGGGTGTGACATTTTTTTCAAACTATATTATAAAGGTTTTATTAAATTAATTTGATATAAGCCTTTAAGGCTAGCCAAATGAGGCCTTAAGAGGAGTTGGGGGCAGTTAAACCACGTATGGAGTAACTGACCTCAACTCTGCACATAAAGGGCCAGTTGCTTTGTTTTACGTATTTTTATTGAGTGTTCAACCTGAGAGTCAGAGAATTCAGAGAGAAAAATTTATAATTTTGAGGAGTTTGTGAGTGTGTGATTGAAGAAGAGTTGAGAAGGAATTCACCTCCTACTAATCTACGCTTTGGGTAAATTCTTCAACCCAATTTATTTACGTTGTTTAAGTTTTGTAAAATATTTGGCTTTCAAGTTTCTGTCTCTATAATTTGTAAATGGTATGGTTATGAGAATATAGGTGATGATATGTTAGCATAGCATGTATTACTATATATTATTGATTCTCATATCATAAGTTTCATAATATTATAATTACAACGTATGTTATGGCCTCAAAATTTACAGAGTATAGAAATATGGTCATATGGCCCTTATACGTGGTTTTAATATGTCAAACATAAATTGTTTTGTAAAGTTTCCACTTGTATATAATTATGCATGCTAAAATGAAGAAAACAAATTTTGAATGGACGGATTTGGTGTTATAACGAATCCGTAGTGTTAAAATTTTATGATTTATGTTCAAAACATTCAAGAACATCAAGAACAGTGAAATTTACATATTTTAATTATGTAATTATGTGTTTTAATGGGTTAAAATCATTCTATAAATGTTGGGTAATGATTATGTATGAATTCTAGCATGTGGGTATGTTAAATCGGTGAAATTAATGATCATGTAGTGTTTATTTCGCCGAGCTCTGTATTCTTCGCGAACTGAGAATCAAAATCTGGAGTTTTGCGCCGCGGCGCCAACTCCAGAACTAAAGTCCCGCGCCGCAGCGCCACCGCACCGCAGCTCCAAGTATCCGGCCGCAGTGCCACGACGCCACAGCGCCAAGACATAGTACAACAGTGGCGCCGCAGCGCCACTTAGCAAAATGGCCCAGAAATGAGTTTTTAAAATGTTTAAGTCTAGCAATGTGTTATTAATTTAATCTAATGAACATAAAAACTTGTTAGACATATAATGAGGTGTTAAAATAAATTCTTAACGCGTCCATAACACAATTACATGTGAATTGAACGATTGAATGCATAGTTAGCTTATTATTCGTGAAGTCTTAATTTTGACAATAAGTGTAGTAATTGACTAAGTATAGTCATGAATTCGAGTTAGACAAAAGAATAAACTTGTGATGACTAGTACGTTATAATTGACTAGTATTATAAATGTAAATGATATGTAGGATTTAAATCAAGGAACGAGTTTAATTAAAGTGTAATCTACGCACGAGGCAAGTTTTCCTAACCCTACTTGTTATCGTTATATAAGTGATGAATTCACCTTTCTACATTGAGCAAGTTCTTATTATTATTGATCAAGTATGTTTTGTTATATTAAAGCCTATTAATCTTTCAAGCATGATGCTGTTATACAATACTTATTCTATTGTATACCTTTTGAGATTTTATTCAAGTTAAATATTCAATTACTGTTAAACCTTGTTAGACTAGCGAACCCTTAATGATTCGACTAGTCCATAGTTGATGAGCGTTCTAAATTTCAGAACCCTTGATGAATTATCCAAGCCAAACTTCCTTTGGTGCGGACTCAAATGTCAAACTAAGATGAACAACCCTGTATAGGGGATTACTTATGTGTTAGCGTTAAGATATTGTGCACAGTATGGTACTAAGGGTTGATCCCCCTAAGTACGAGTAGAAAGGTCCATAGTCTTATGACTGTTAAAGGTTTCAAGTATAACCCTTGATAACCTAGGACATAGTTCAAGGTCTTATGACCCTCAGAATTCTTTTGATTCTTGGTAATCATTTTTGGTTCAAAAGTTGAGCTTTATTTCAGAAGTCTTTGATTCACTCGCATGTTATTATATTGCTATTTCATTATTATACTTGTGGGCAATCGTGCTCACTCTTGCGTAATAATAACATTGCAGTCAAGAACGAAAGAACCGATGAGCCTTCTATTAGCAAAGGCAAGGGCAAAGCTATTAAGTGATGAAGATGTGTTATTAAATTTTAAGAATGTTATTGTCAAGACTTGATGTTGTTTAAGACTTATTATTTGTTTATGTTTCCGCACAGATGTTTAAGGTTAGTATGACCTGGGATTGTATTTATTATTCAGATGTTGTAACCCCGTAAGGGGAGGATTTATTTCTATCTATTGCATGGTTTGCATTTATTCTGGGTAGATAGATATATGATGTTTGTATAGTGAACAGCAAATCATGTGGGAATGGAAGTACCCAGATTTGGGGGTGTCACACATTATTCTTTCTTAATGTCGAAGTCATACGGTTCGTTGTATGCTAAGACCGATCGTTCATCGCAACTGTACTGCGTTCACAGCGTCTATACGCTTTACACATAACTCTCATCATAACCTCAAAATGTTATACATCATCCTCGTTACTCAACGTTTAAGGAATTACAATCATAGCAATTCCCCCACGTTCGCTTTATCGCGACTACGGTCCCTAGATATCGGTTACGTAATCTAGCGTTTACATTCTTCGTCTTTTAATCCTGTTAATTCTTTACGTTCAACCTTTACTAAAGGTTTAAATCACTTATTTAAGTGTTACATTACGTGAACTACATGTTCATTCTCTATCCGTACACTTCCCCTAGGAATTGAGCAATAAAAATCTCATTTCCGGGCATTGCCCTGCACCGGCGTTACGGCGCTGGGTCCTTCCCTTTCCTTCGTGCTGTGGCACCACTTAGCAGTAGCTGATGACCTGAGCTCGTGCTGCGACGCTGCCTCCCAAGGCTTAGTTGGCGCTGCGGCGCCAAGCACAAAACCTAGAAAATTTTCCCAAGTCTTTAACTAGTTTGAGATGCTTACTTCTAAATCTCATAACTTCTTCGTTATAACTCAGAACGAGGTCGTTCCAAAGCCATTCTCTTTCTAATCTTACGTACTTCAACTTTCCCTGTACAGAAATTCATTCCGAATCTGTTAACATGCCATTTAATTGGCTTAAATTTTGTTATTCATTCGTTTTACGTTATTAACGTTCTTCGTCCGTAATTCGGTCATTTGAACTCGGAACTAGTTCGTTCTGGAGTCAACGACTCACGTTTCCTACACTCTCTTACATCCTTATGAAACCCTACTCATTCGGGTTCATTTACCCACTTTTTATCTTTCGTTCGTCTTTTACGAAATTTCGCCATAACTTCGTTATAGCTAAGTTCAATCCGTTCTTCATGAACGTTTCTACCGTTCCTAACCAAGCAATAAGCAACTAACTTATACGTGATGGTTTTAAACTTGTCCATCAACAACAACCTATATTACGATAGTTTTAAATTTGTCCATCAACAACGTTCTTCGTGTTCTTTGCGTGTTCTTCGCGTTCTTCGTTCGTTCTTCATTTTTAATCGATATTTTGATTACGATTTCACTTTTTCTTGGAATTTGATGTTATAAAACACCATTCCTTACTAATATCACCGAATTGTTCATATGATACATTCGAATCGTTCAAATTCATTACAAATCTTTTACTTCCTTAAGAAATTTATAAATTATACTTCTAATTCTTATTTCTTTGTTTCTTCATGATTTCAACCATATGAAATCATTCTTAACATCTCTTACTTCTTATTCTCATTAAGCTATGTTTTTAACATCTAAAGCTTAAAAAATTTACTTAGGGTTAGGTTTCAGATTACCTATCTTCTTTACTCTTTCTTTGTTGGACAAAGCGTGCATACGGGCTAGCTTTTCCTCTTCATCCGAACTCTCTCTCTCTCTAAAGTGTTGGAAAATTATTCATTAACCAACAAATGAGCTTAATCTCTCTATTTATAGATTTTCAAGGGTATGGGCAAAATAGTCATTTCGCCCCAAACCTCCTTACTATTCATGGCTTAGCCACCAAGTAACCACTTTACTTGGTGGCCAAGTGGCCAGCCCACATGCTCCATGGGTCTTCCCATGGGTTGTCCCATGGGTTATTACCCATCCGGTGACCTATCGGTTTGATCCGCGGTTTATTTTCCTGGTTTGGGCCTTAACTGTAACGCCCTAGAAAAATCGAATTTTTAGGAGAATTAAATTTTTATTTAATTATAAGGATTAAATGAATTTAATTGATTATTTATGGGAGTAAGCTAATTGAAGGTTGTTCTATGACCTAGACTTATCGGAAAGTCGTAGGATTTTGGCTACGTGGTAGAATTAAAGTGTTTGAATTTTCAAGACGAAAATAAAAGCTTTTCGAGAAATTTTCTGAAAAACACTATTCACGCATTTCTGCTCGGGAATTATTTTTGAACTTTCGAGAAATACGTAACGATAGAATATCGAGGTGAGATGGAATATCCAATAATATTTCAGTTATAGAAAACACAGTTTTTCGCCTGCGGACTTAAAATCTAACGATTGGGGAAAATGATTTTCGAGAAGGAATTTAAATGCGTATAATGAATTAAGCAATGATCGTATAATACGTAGGAATTATACGAAGTAATGAATACGAGTATGATACGAGGTATTATACGAGTATGAATGGATAATGGTATATCGTATATTATAAATTAGTATACGAGTTAGAATACGAGATTAATACGTAGATTATATGTTATAAGGCTTTAAGCCATTTGTGAAAGGATTTGTGGATTTTGTAGGATGTACAAGTCCAATAGATTTAATATGAAAGTCTAATAGAATTTAATGTGTAAGCACAAGTGTTTGTAATGTGAAGCTCAAAGTAATTTAATATGCAAGCCCAAAACTTAAGTTAAGCTAATTGAATCTAAGCCCAAGAGATGGTCCAATGGGTTAAGGTGATCCATGGGGCAACCCATGATCATGTGGTTAGTCTTGATGACCAAGAGAATTAAGTGATGACCAAGGATTTGTTTTGGTGGCCAAGTATTTTGTGTAGGGAGAAAGTTTACTTAGGGACAAAGTAATGAACAGTAAGGAGGTGGATTAAGGAGGTGGAAGTGGCTTAATGACAAAGTAGACTTAAGGGCTAAGCAATGGATAAGATAAGTGGTGAGCAAGTGACTTGGTGGCTATGTAAATGTGGCAGCCAAGTTAACTTAATGCCTAAGATAGGAATAGTAAGGAGGTGGATGACCTTTTGACCATTGTGCCCTCATCTAGGATTTCCTATAAATAGCAAGCTTGGATTCATTTGTTTGTTGTTCATTCATCCAACACCTTATACATTATAAGTTGAGAGCTTATTGGCTTGAGAGAAAAAGCTAGAAAAGATAGAAAGTTAGACTTTGTAATCCAAGAAGGAAGAAGAAGGATTAGCAAGAGAACTTCAAGGGTAAACAATCTTAAACCATGAATCTCTTTCTCTTCCATTGTTAGAGAAGTGGGTAGTGGTAGAACATGTATGCTAAGGAATGATAAGAATGATTAATCAATGGACTTAAGCCGTAAAAGTCATGAATAAGTAATTCAAACCTAAATAAGTTATGAACTCATGAGGAACCTATATGAACTTCTCAAATATTTACCTTACTAAGATAGTATGGTAAGGAGATGTGAGAATGATGGTTAAAAGACTTGATCTATCGTAAGTCATGAGAAAGAAATCATAAGTAGTTTATACTTTTATAAGTTACAAACTCACAAAGAGCAAGTAATAACTTATCATGATCATAAGTTAATGAAGTAAATATGTTAAGATGTTAGTATGTTGTATAAAATCAATTTGAAACGATGAACAAATCATAAGAAACGAAGTTAAGTCGTAATTTCACGATTAGACGATAATCGTCGAATTCGTGAAATTCTCGGAATGGAAGTCGAATTTTGATATTGAGCTTGGAAACATTGGTTTCCAATGGAGACAAGTCTTATTTGGCATTATAGAGTTGTGGACTTGAGCATGACCGAATTTCGACTTAGAACGAAGAAACGAGCGTTGAATGTTCAAAAACGTTTATCGTTTTCGTTAAAATGAACTAAAAAGTGAATTTTAAGTTAACAGATTCGAAATTGTAAAATTCTTACATAAATACGTAGAGAATGTAATTTGTGAACTGTAGGCTCTTGAACGAGCCAATTCGGACTTATAACGTAGAAGTTATGAGCCCGAGAATCTCACATAAAAAGTTAACTGTTAAAATTTTCTGGTGCTGAGTACTGGCGCCGCGGCGCCAGTCAAGGCAAATTAAGTCACGCCGCAGCGCCACAAAGGGCTGTGAGCTACTGAAGTTTGGCGCCGCAGCACGGCGAATAGCGAAGGAGATGGCTTCGCAGCGCCGTGACCGAGTCCTAAGTACAGAATACCCGCGCCGCAGCGCCAGCATTAGGTGAAGCACAGAGAGGAAAGATTATGAATGTAAAGGGAAAGTAAATTGATAATGGTGAATCATATCAATGTTAAACCTAAAGTAACATCAATTAAGATGTTGAAGACCTTAAGAATAACGACTAAATGTTGAAGGAAAGATTAATTGAACCTAAGTTAGTAATAATAAAACGATTAACGATAATAAGCCGTAAGGGCAGATAAATACTCGAAACGAGTTTTGTTAAAAAAATAAGTATGATTAAGTATACGAAATGAATGATAGTTAATTGATGATGAATTAATTAACTTAAAGTAATATCTTCGATGATAACAATAACATTTAGAATTACAACTAAAAGTTGTTAAAGGTTACGTGAACATGAACTGTATGCAATAAGTGTACTGAATCAATGACGATCGAGTTTCGATTAATAACGTAAGAACATTAGTAAGCTAGAAGGAAGATTAAGAACTCGAATTTATTAATGAAGTAAATTCAGTTAAGACATAAAAGAGAAAGAAGTTGGTAAGAACGATGTAAAAGAATGACGGCAAGCCAGAACCAATAATAACAAATCTAATACATGATTAGATTGAGAAGAAGGGTAAGATTCATTAGGAACCATGTATGTTCATTCATGACCTAATGTAGCATGTTATGTGATTATGTGTTGTAGAGACCGTAAAGACTCAAAGAAAAGTAATTTTACTACAGCAGACGCTGAAGGCAAGTTTTTCTAAACGCTTGTCTAACCTTCGTGTTAGCCATGTTTTCTGTGATTCATGTTATGAGATGCATGAATTATTTTACTAAAGGGTCGATGCCAGTTTTATCTCGACTAGACTAATCTTGAATAGTTGATTGATTTATTTACAAGTCTTTCACTATAGAATTGCTAACGCTATCATATGCCAATTGTTTGGTACGAATTCAAGGTAAGCCTGAGTATGAATAAACAAATGTATTTTTCATCGATTATTCGATGGGCACGTGAGGTTGCCACAAATTAAATGTACACACGTTTAATGAATGTAGTGTTGATCAACATAGAGTACTATAGGCTGATCACCTAGAAGTGCTCGTAAGCTATGTCGGACTTACGGACTTAGTGTCGGGTTGTCCTTCTCAAAAAATTATGAAATGCTCATGGTTTTGAACCAGAATTGATGTTTTACTGAATATTATTATAGTAAAACGTTTTGAAGGAAAAGAAATTCTATTTGGAATTATTAATAGTACTTCGTAACTATTATCCAGTTATTGAAGATATACGATTCCTATGTTTCAAGCATGTCGTTTAAAAGAAATTGTTGTACTTGCTGAGCTTGTTATGCTCACTCTTGCTTGAACCATATGAATGCAGCGTAGACCGAGCGGACTAAAGGATCCGACAAGGATAAAGGGAAGGCTAAGGCGAACCTGTAGATTACCTATGTAGTAGTATAGGTTTGTAATGATAATATTTGATATTATGACAAGAACAAATATAACGGTTATAAAGAACTTGGGGAATGGTAATATTATTTCAAAATATATGTAAGGCATATTCGTTCTTTTGACGCATCTCAAATGAATGTTTGTGTGAACTGTAGCATCGTGTAGCACCATATGTCGGGTCGGAAGAGACCCGAATTTGGGGGCGTCACAGATTGGTATCAAAGCATTAGGTTATAAAACTTAAGGGGGGGAAGAACCTTAGGCTAATAACCTCGTTAAGGAAGAGAAGTCTGAAGAAAGTAAACTCGAGCTTTACTTGAGTTGAATGAGTCAATAAGGTATTGAGGAAACTCAGTACCGAAAGATTTGAAAGATGGAAATGAACCCTATATAAATTAAATGTGATTTGTGCTTATACTATTATGTGTTATGTACTAATCAACATGTTATGTGTTATTGTAGGATGTCAATCGATAGCTTGATGTATAGAGATATACATATGGTGAGCGGAGAGTTGGTGAACAGAGTAGAGCTTGTACTGATGCAGTGGCGGAGGTACCATTAGTGATCCTAGAGGAGACGAAGCTAGAGGAGTATTTTTCTGAGGAAGACTACTCCGAGGGAGATGTAGCTTTGACATCATACCTCGATATGATGAGCGATGATGAGGAAGAAAGAGAGGTAACATCGGTTACTATGGTGGTACCTACACAAGGGTCATCATCTCCAGATGCAATGAGAACATTGTATCTGGTAGTGCTTGACAGGAATGTGCAACTGAGTATAGTTGTGCAGAATCAGAATGAAGAGATTAATGCTCTTTATGAGGCGAAGGAGTCTGCAGAAGCAGATTTTGAGTCAGAGCATGATGAGAAGGTGCTCATGATAAATAAGGCTAGGGATTATATGAACGAGGTAGTAAAGCTTCGTAAGAAACTGGAGGAGGACCTGAAGATAGCACGGATGTCCTACATCCATGAGAGTGCCCATAAGGATTTCAAGCTGAAAGTTGCTTGTTATTCCATTGAGTCAGGACAAAACCGTCATATGATTAGTCGAGATACTGTAGCAATGATTGCGAATGAGAAACACAAGGATGTTGTTATGCATTATTAGAAGCCTAGAGTTATAAATATGTGTGTAGTGACGTAAAACCCTCTTTTGTATAAAAGGGTAGTCTTTTTGTAAATCCTAACTTTTGTGAAGTTCAATTGCGGGATAGAAATGTGATAACTTTTGGCTATAGAAACAAATTGTAAATAGTTTCAAACTATGAAGAAGCATATGAATATAATGAAGTTTTCATTTAATATGTATTGTTAAGGTATGAGTTGGTATGTGGTGAATAATAATGAAGTAAGAAAATAGATAATAATGAAATTTTATTTACTCTGAAAATGCCGCCAAGAAGAAGACAACGTAATTAGGAAGCTAAAACACATAATGATGATTAAGGGGGGGGGTCAAAACAATCCTATGCAAGAGTTTGTTAATTTATTAACGACTGCATTTAACCAAACCGGGGGTAGAGTACCCACGGAACCTAGGGTAGCCAGAACGACTACCTTTAAAGAGTTTAAAAGCGTAGGTCCGCTGGAGTTCAAAGGAACAACGAACCCAATAGAGGCCATACATGGGTAAAAGAAATAGAGAAGGCGTTTGTTATTACAAACGTAGCTGAGGCGCAAAAGTTTTCTTTTGCGACTTACATGACGAAAGGGGAAGCCAACTTTTGGTGGGAGGCTCACCAGGGTGGGGCTAGAACAGATGCGGTAACATGGGAACAATTCAAGAAGATTTTTCTTTGAGAATTAATTCCCTACAAGAATGCAAGGGAGGATGGAGATTAAGTTCTTAGAACGTAAACAAGGGGGACATGACGGTTCCCCAGTACGCGGCCAAATTCAACGAATTGGCAAGGCTTGCTCCACATTAACTGGACCTTGAGGAGAGGAAGGTTCGTAGGGTTGAGCAGGGCCTGAAACCCTGGCTCTATAGTAGGATTTTTGTGTTCCAGAGTGCTTCCTATGGGACCATTCTAGAGAAAGCGATTATAGCGGAGGGTGGTAGTGAGGCGTTAACCCAATACCACAAAAATAGAGAGAAAGAATAAGAACGAGGGAGAGGGAGGAACCAAGGATTATAAGTACCTTTAAACATTAAGGTTGAGGAGGAGGGAAATAACTTTCGTTAATTATATTCATAGAAATCGTTTCATGAATAATAAAGATAAGTATCGGTAGATAAGTACCGATAAAGTTAAGAGAATTTGAAGTAATTCTCGGTATGAATGGCTTGATTAACCATAAAACTTTAATAAATTGTCTAAGGAAAAGTATGAATCTTCGGTTTTTCTAAGAAAATCCAAGATATAGTAACTTACGATAATAAATCACCGAAATTTTCTTGTGTCTAACCATGACGCAATCTAAAAGGATGTTAAGATAAGTTTAGGTTGTGGTACAATTGTAACCTTTGATGGTTGACATATGGGAGCTGGGCTAAACAATTTCTTCAGAGAGCGAAGGTATATATGAAACTGGCAACCGATCTAACTCATTGTGATGGCAGTGTAGATGAGACGGGAACTTGTTTGTTGGTTGTTTGTGGGAAACCACTCAGAGTACCATATGGACTACTAACAGAGAAGCGACATGTGCCGAGTCCTAGAGAACTAATAAGAAGAAGATAAGAATGTAAATCATCAAAGATGCTGAATGTATTAAGTAAGACATCTCCGTATGTCATGAAGCCGTAAGCTAGTAATGAAAGTAGGTCGCGTAAACTTAGGTCAAAAGAACGCGAACCCTAAGAAATAAAGTTAAGTAAACCAATGCGTAAGTCAAATATAAGACTATTCGGTTAGCGGTTGAGAATAAATACCTATGGCCCAGGATCGATGATCTATTGGATCAGTTGAAAGGGGCAAAGTATTTTTCTAAAATATATTTGTGTATGGGGTATCGTCAGTTGAAAGTGAGGAAGAGGGAAGGTACCTAAGACGACGTTCAGAACTCGTTATAGTTATGACAAGTTTCTGGTTATGTCATTTGGGTTGACTAATGTCCTGATGTTAGACTTTTCGTAAGGGGCGTCGAGCAAGTCGGTGGTAAACGGATAGGTTATCTTGTGAGGTGCTATGGTTAAAGGTACCATTAGCATCACAGAATTTAAAAGGAAGGTTAAGTGAGGCACCTATATTGTCTTTATCAGATGATACGAGAAATTTTGTAGTGTATCTCGATGCTTCGCATGGATGACGAGATTGTGTGCTCATGTAGCATAGCAAGGTCATTGCGTATGCATCACGCCAGTTAAGGGATTATGAGGAGGTCTATCCTACTTATGATCTAGAATTGGCAATTGTAGTTTTTGAATTAAAAATATGAAGATAGTATTTATACGGGGAGAAAGCTGAGATATACACGGACTCTAAAAGTCTGAAATATATCTCCACACAGAAGAAGTTGAATATGTTGTAGAGAGAGGAATGTGATATCTTATATCATACCGGTAAGTTAAACGTAGAAGCTGACTCGTTATGTAGGAAGGGTAGAGGAGAGCTATCAATGTTAACTGTGACGCCCCTGGATTCGGGTACTTGAAACCCGAACTCAGTGCTTCACGATACCATTCTATGAGCGGAATAATACTAATAATAATAACAATAATATAAAAATCAAACTTAATTTACATATATCAAAGTCTAATCCCAAGTACGCAACCTTTACTATAATTCTTTACATGATATATAATACATATCATTATCTTAATACAGTTTAACTATTACAAAAGATACCATTAAACATATTCTGTTTGCTTTCCTTTTCACTTGTTATTGGCCGAACCATCGGGTTGATCATGCATAGCTGAAAACATTTAAATTTAAAGCAAGAATGAGCATTTGGGTGCCCAGTAAGTAATAACAATTATAAATATAATTAGCTGAAAGAATTAAATATTTTCTTTGTACATCACTTCTACAACGAATTTATAGTTGTGAAGTAAACTGAACCGATAATAATAATAACATAACAATTCTATCTCAAATTTTTGAAACTACGTATTGACTATATAGGGGGTTTAGTTGACATACTATGAACATTGTTTTAAATTTTCGATAAGGTTTAGCAGAACTTCATCTGCAAACCGTCATAACTTACGGGCGCGAGGGTGTACATCCCATGGGCCCTGTATTGATCAATACTACATTGCAAGAACGATATGATCGTTCACTCTGTCCGCCTTGGGCGCATAAAAGTTATCCCTTAATCGAGATGTTCATACTTAGTCTGGAATCCGAACCAAAATAATTTGATTGGATGCAAAAAGGTTTTAACTTATTCAACGATATTTCTGAATCTGTGTCTAGCTGGGTCAAATAGCTTAGACGACTTATATATATATATATATATATATATATATATATATATATATATATATATATATATATATATATATATATATATCAACGTGTGTTTAACTATAATGATTATCCAAGTGAGGACACTTGTATAACCATATTTCGAAATTAACGAACATAATATATATATATATATATATATATATATATATATATATATATATATATAATATAATGTTGATAAACAATGATCGGATATAATATATACGATAATAGGGTTAATAATCTAGTACAATAATAATATAAATCTGAATTTTCTTACTCATGTCCTTTGCATAAAGGAAATGCAAAGGTAGGATACTTGCCTGGTCGGCTGCTTACAATACGCAACTTAGATTTATCTTTTATATAGCAACCTATCAGTAATAAGATCATTTTACTGATTAGAATAACATATCGTAACACATAATACTGCTTATTATAGTCAGCACATAACCTAATCACATTGTCACACATATTCAACAGTCATTGAATCATAAACAAGCATTAATACAGTCAAAATATCTAAGTTCGGATCAATTTCTGAAATATGTCGGTGTACCAACAGTTTTATCGGGTAATTATCGAGTCTAAGACACTATCTTGTAGTTCAATATCCGTAAGTATCAGTCATATTATTTTTAAATGACTTATAATAATTTTCAAACATTTATTATAATTTATCATGAATTTTCAAACACCGGAATCATTATTAAATGATTTAAATATTTAATACTTCTATTATCATTAATATTTAATTAATATTAAACTATTAATGAAACCATTGCCAAAAATATTAAAGTTATTTATAATAACTCAAAATATTTTTAAAGTACTAATATTACCCTTAAATGATTTTTAAAACATTTAAAATCATTTTTAAATAATTACCATTAATATTAAAATATTAATGAGCTATTTATCCAAATATTAAAAGGCATTAATTATAACTTAAAATATTTTTAATTCATTTATATCCTTTTTAAATGATTTTTAAATTAATAAAAACATTTTAAAACTATTTATTTAATATAATTATTAAATAAATTTAATATCATTAATAATAAATTAATAATCATTAATATTAAATTATTAATAAAATTATCCTTTAAATATTAAGGTTTATAACATTCTTAACGATGCTACATTAGGTTAATTATGGATTTAATTTATCCTTCATTCAATTCTTCTTTACTTCACATTCAAAAACCTTTCTCTCTCTATATTCTAGTGCTAGCGTTGCGGCGCCAGCTTTTGTATTGCATCTCGCGCGCGGCGTCGCCCATTAGGGCTTGGAGACCGGACTCGGCGCTGCGGCACGAGTCCCTTTGTTAATGGTCCCGCTGCGGCGCCAACTAACAGTAGCTAATGCTCACTTTGGCGCTGCGGCGCCGATCCTTTAAGCTTGGAGTCGCACCGCGGCGCGGATTCTGAGCCACAGAAAATTTTGACAGACTTTTTGAATTGTGAGATTCCCGGACTCGTAACTTCTTCGTTATAAGTCCGAATTGGTTTGTTAAAGAGCCTACGGTTCACAAATCACGTACTCTACGTGGTCATGCAAGAATTTTATCTATTCGACTTCATTTGCTAAAAATTCACCTATTAGTCCATTTTTAACGAAAACGATAAACGTTCGTGAACGTTCAACGCTCGTTTCTTCGTTCTAAGTCGAAATTCAATCATTCTCGAGCCTGCAACTCTATAATGCCAAATAAGACTTATCTCCATTGAAAACTAACATTTCCAAGCACAATATCAAAATTCAACTTCTATTCCGAGAATTTCACGAATTCGACGATTGTCGTCTAATCGTGTGACTTTCGGCGAAATTTCGTTACTTAAGATTTGTTCTTCATTCTAAATGGATTCATTCATACATACTAACATCTTGACATACATACTTCATTAACATATAAACATCATAAGTTATTACTTGTTCTTGGTGAATTTGTAACTTATGAAAATATAAATTACTTATGTTTCCATTTCTTATTACTTATGTCTTCTTTCCATATGACTTATTATGGTTAATGACTTCTAACCATTATTCTTGCTTCTTAGTATCATACTAACTTTATTAATGTAAACATGTTACAAGTTCTTACAAGTTATTATACGTTCATTATAAGTTAATAACTTATTTATGATTGAATTACTTATTCATGACTTATACGGCTTATTAAGACTTAAGCCCTTTTTATTTACCATTCCTTAGCATGCTAGTTCTACCAATACCCCCTTCTCTAACAATGGAAGAGAAAAGAAACATGGTTCAAGATTACTTACTCTTGAATAACACTTGCTTATCCTTAATCTTCTTCTTACTTCTTGAATATCTAACAAAGGAAGTCTAACTTTATATGTGCTTATTATCTCAACCAAATAAGCTCTCAACTTATAAGTGGAATGAAATGAAACAACCCACAAATGAAAGGCAAGCTTGCTATTTATAAGAAATCCTAGATGAGGGCACAATGGTCAATAAGCCATCCGACCTCCTTAATCCACCTCCTTACTATTTCTTATGTGCTCACCAAGTTTACTTGGCCTCCACAATAATTATCCATTGCTTGCTCCTTACTCCCTTTGCTTACTCATTAAGTTACTTCCTCCTCACAACACTTGGCCATTAAGTTACTTTACTTGCTCATCACTTAAATTATCCATTGCTTAGCCCTTAAGTATACTTGATTAGCACATAGGTTATCCTTTACTTAGTCATTAAGTATACTTGCTCACCACTTTGGGTCATCCATGTGTTGCCCCATGAGTCCTCCTAATTCATTGGATTCTTACTTTGGGCTTAAGGTTTAGTTAACCTAACTTATACATTGGGCTTGCAATTAAACAAACACTTGGGCTTGTTCATTAAGTTACATTGGACTTAACATTACAAATATTTGGACTTTACATTAATTCTTATTAGGTTTTATTGTTATCCCAATTGGACATTACAATTTCCTACACAATTCAACCAATTCATTACATATGGCTTAAAGCCTTATAACGTATAATTTACGTATTAATCTCATATTCTAACTCGTATACTTATTTAATATACGAAATTCCATCATTAATACTTGCTCGTATAATACCTCGTATTATACTCGTATTCATTACCTCGTACAATACTTATATATCATACCATCATTAATTTAATTCATTATACGCATTTTATTTCCTTCTCGGAAATCATTTTCCCTAATCGTTAGATTTTAAGTTCGCAGGCGAAAAACTGCGTTTCTCATAACTAAAATATTATTGGATATTCCATCTCACATTGATATTCTATCGTTACGTATTTCTCAGAAGTTCAAAAATAATTCCCGAGCAGAAATGTGTGAATAGTGTTTTTCGAAAAAAAATTTAGAAAACTTTTATTTTCTTCTTGAAAATTCAAACACTTTAATTCTACCTCGTAGCCAAAATACTACGACGTTCTGACATGTCTAGATCATATAATGACCTTCAATTAGCTTACTCCTATAAATAATCAATTAAATTCATTTAATCCTTATAATTAAATAAAAATTTTAATTCTCCTAAAAATCTGATTTTCTGGGGCGTCACATTCTTCCCTCCTTATATGGATTTTGTCCCCAGAATCTCGCTAAAAAAACATACACCTTTGAGGAAAAGTTTTCTTTATTTTAATCTCGAGTTCTCACAATGCTTCTTCGGTATTATGGTTCCTCACATTCACCTTCAGCGAATGTATTATCTTAATTTACATGACTTGTCATTTCCTATCAGTAATTTGAGTTGGAAGTTGACCACTTATTAACATATTACGCTATCTTCCCTTTATTAGTCCTTCTTTTAATTCCTAATTATTTGGAACTCAAATTTCTCCCTCAAACCAAGATTATACTTAGTCTTCTCTTTATCTTGCATCCTCTTCTTCATTTGTCGGCATTCCTTGTTACCTAATTGTACTTACTTAACTCTTTCCATTATCGTGGATTGAGTTTATGTTATGAATAACATTTCTACTACTCTATTTCATAATTTAACTTTTAACTCTGTTTTCGCCATTTCCGTTATTAACTCATTCTGAGTTGTTAACATCGATAGCTTTTCCCTACTCTTCCTTATTTAATGCGTCGGCTTCTACGTTTACCTTCCCTGTATGATACAACATATCACAGTCATAATCTCTTATCCATTCCAATCATCTTATGTACTTCATTTTCAACTACTTCTATGTGGAGATATATTTCAAACTCTTAGAGTCCGTGTACATCTCACCTTTCTTCCCATATAAATACCATCTTCAGAGATTTCTTTTTTTTTTTTCAAAAACTACAGCTACCAATTCTAGATCATAAGTAGGATAAACCTTCTCATAATCCTTTAACTGGCGTGATGCATACGCAATGACCTTGCCATGCTACAAGAGCACGCAATCTCGTCATCCATGCGAAACATCGAGATACACTACAAAATTCCTCGTATCAGCTGATAAAGATAATACAGGTGTCTTACTTAACCTTACTCTTAAATCCTGTGACGCTAATGGTACCTTTAAACATAGCACCTCACAAGAGAACCTAACTGTTTACCACCGACTTGCTCGGCGCCCCTTACAAAAAGTCTAACATCAAGACATTAGTCAACCCAAATGACATAACCAGAAACTTGTCAAACTCTAACAAGTTATGAACGTCCTCTTAGGTACCTCCTCCTTCTTCCTTACTTTCAACCGATTATACCCCGTACGCTACTCTATCTTAGAAAAATTCTTTACCCCTTTCAACTAATCAATTAGATCATCGATCCTGGGCCATGGGTATTTACTCTTAACCGCTAACCAAATCGTCATATATTTGACTTACACATTGATTTACTTAACTTTATTTCTTAGGGTTCGCGTTCTTTCGACCTAAGTTTACGCGATCTACTTTCATTACCAGCTTACAGCTTCATGACATACGGAGATGTCTTACTTAATACATTCATCATCTTTGATGATTTACATTCTTATCTTCTTCTTATTACTTCTCTAGGAATCAGCACACTTGCTTCTCTGCTAGTAGTCCATATGGTACTCTGAGTGGTTTCCCACAAACAACCAACAAACAAGTTCCCGTCTCGTCTACACTGTCATCACAGTGAGTTAGATCGATTGCCAGTTTCGTATATACCTTTGCTCTCTGAAGGAATTGTTTAGCCCAGCTCCCATATGTCAACCATCAAAGGTTACGAGTGTGCCACAACCTAAACTTATCTTAACATCCTTCTAGATTGCGTCATAATTGAACAACAATAAAGTTTCGGTGATTTATCACTGTAAATTACTACCTTGGATTTCTTAGAAAAACTGAAGATTCATACTTTTCCTTACACAATTTATTAAAGTTCTATGGTTAATCAACCCATTCATACTGAGAATTACTTCAAATTCTCTTAACTTTATCGGTACTCATCTACCGATACTTGCTTATCTTTCTTATTCATAAAACTATTTCTACAATATATTCAATAAGAGTTATTTTCTCCTTCTCTATCTTAATGTTAAAGGTATCTATAATCCCTTTCGGGAATGAACTTAATCACTTAGCAAATTTACATGCTATAAAAGAAAAGTAGCACTCCAATCAAACAGCACATAAGCATTCATTATACAGACTCCTAGATGAGTCTTCTCGCATGTCTTACATACTGCCTCTACCACTGGCACACTCTGCATTGGTTTCTCCCTCTCCCTTATTCTTATTCTTCCTCTCTTTGTGATATTGAGTTAACACCTCACTTCCATCCTCTGCTATAATCACCTTCTCTAGAATGGTCCCATAAGAAACCCTCTGGAACACCACAATCCTACTATAGAGCCAAGGTTTCAGGTCCTGCTCCAACCTACGAGCCTTCCTCTCCTCAGTGTCCACTTAATGTGAAACAAACTTTGCCAATTCATTGAATCTAGCCACCTACTGGGGAACCGTCATGTCCCCTAGTTCAAGTTCTAAGAACTTTAATCTCCATTCTCTCTTGCGTACTTGTAGGGAAATAATTCTCAAAGAAAGTCTTCTTAAAATGTTCCCACGTTACCACATCTGTTCCAGCCCCACCCTGGTGAGCCTCCCACCAAAAGTTGGCTTTCCCCTTCCTCATATAGGTCGCAAAAGAAGTCTTTTGCACCTCAGCTACGGTTGAAATATCAAACGCCTTATCTATTTTGTTTACCCAAATCAGGGTTTCTAATGGGTCCGTCGTTCTTTTGAACTCCGGCGGACCTATGCTTTTAAACTCTTTAAAGGTAGTCGTTCTGGCTACCCTAGGTCCCGCAAGTATTCTACCCCCGGTTTGGTTAAATGCAGACATTAATAAATTAACGAACTCTTACATAAGGTTGTTCTAACCCCCTTGGTTATCATTACGTGATCCCTCTTCCGGATTACGTTGTCTTCTCCGTGGCTGCATTGTTCTTAATTAAACAAATAAAATTTCATTATTATCTATTTACTTACTTCGTTATCATTCACCACATACCAACTCGCACTATAACAAGGAATGTTACTTGAAAACTTCATTATATTCATATGTTTCTTCATAGTTTGAAACTATTTACAATTTGCGTTCATAGCCAAAAGCTATTACATTTTCTATCCCGCAATTGAATTTCACAAAAGTTAGGATTTACAAAAAGACTACCCTTTTTTATACAAAAGAGGGTTTTACGTCACTACACATATATTTATAACTCTAGCCGTCTAATAATGCATAACAGCATCTTCGTGCCTCTCATTCGCAATCTTCGCTAATCGTATGTTGAGTTTGTCCTGACTCCATAGGATGACAAACAACTTTCAGCTTGAAATCCTTATGAGCACTCTTATAGATGTAAGACATCCGTGCTATCTTCCGATTCTTCTCCCCTAGTTCTTTACGAAGCTCATCAACCTCCTTCTTAAAATCCCTAGCCTTATTTATCATGAGCACCTTCTCATCATGCTCTGACTCAAAATCTGCTTCTGCAGACTCCTTTGCTACATAAAGAGCATTAATCTCTTCATTCTAATTCTGCACCACTGTACTCAGTTGCACATTCTTGTCAAGCTCTGCCAGATACAATGATCTCATTGCATCTGGAGGTGATGACTTTGGTGTAGGTACCACCGTACCAACCGACCATTCCCTCCTCCACATCGTTCATCATATGAAGATATGATGCTATATCCATCTCTCCCTCAGAGTAGTTCTCCTCAGAAAAGTACTCCTCTGGTTCTGACTCATCTAGAATCACTAATGGTACCTCTGCCACTGGCATGGTACAAGCTCTACTCTATTCACCAAATCGTCGTTCACCACGTGTATATCTCTATATATCAAGCTATCGTTCGACATCCTACAATAACACATAACATTTTGATTAGTATATAACAAATAGTATAAGCACAAATCACATTTAATTTATTTAGGGTTACTTTCCATCTTTTAAATCTTTTGGTACTGAGTTTCCTCAATACCTTATTAACTCATTCGACTTAAGTAAAGTTCGAGTTTACTTCCTTCGGACTTCTCTTCCTTAACGAGGTTATTAGCCTAAGGTTCTTCCCCCCTTAAGTTTTATAACCTAATGCTCTGATACCAACATGTGACGCCCCCAAATTCGGGTCTATTTTAACCCGACAAATGGTTCTACACGGTACTCATAACTGTATACATTCATTCTAATGAAACGACATCAAAATATGTGTTCCAACGACATTCTTATTACATTAATAATAATAAATCATGTTCCCAGGTTCTTAAACCATTACATTCTTTCTTCATCATAATATAATACATATACTTACTAGTTTATTACAAGATAAACTAATCATTCGTCTTCGGCTTGCCTTTATCTCTACTGGAAACTTCGGTTCGCTTGTCCTTAGCTGCATTCATATGGTTCAAGCAAGAGTGAGTATAACAAGCTAAGAAAGTACAACAATTTCATTTAAAAATCATGTTTGAAACATAGGAATCGTATATCTTCAGTAACTGGATAATTGTTACGAAGTACTATCAATAATTCAAAATAGCATTCCTTTTCCTTCAAAACGTTTTACAATAATAATATTCAGTAAAACATCAATTCTGGTCCTAGACCATGAGCATTTCATAATTTCTTTGAAAAGGACAACCCGGCACGAAGTCCGTAAGTCCGGTATAGTTTATGAGCACTTCTAGGTGATCAGCCTATAGTACTCTATGTTGATCAACACTACATCCCTTAAACGTATGTACGTTTAAGTTTTGACAACCTCACGTGCCCATCGAATAATCGATGAAAATACATTTGTTTGTTCATCGACAAACTTACCTTTGAATCCGTACCAAATACTTGGCATAGGATAGCGTTAGCAATTCTATATTGAAAGACTTGTAAATAAATCAATCAATCTATCAAGATTAGTCTAGCCAAGTTAAAACTGACATCGACTCTTTCTTTAAAACCATACATGCATCTCATAACTTGAATCATTTGAAAATCTGGCTAACACGAAGGTTAGACAAGCGTTTAGAAAAACTTGTCTTCAACGTCTGCTACGGTATATTTACTTTTCCTTTTGAGTCTTTACGGTCTCTACAACACATAATCACATAACATACCACATTAGGTCATGAATGAACATACATAGTTCCTAAAGAATCTTACCCTTCTTCTCAATCTAATCATGTGTTAGATTTGTTATTTATTGGTTCCGGCTTGCCGTCGTTCTGTTACATCATTCTTACCAACTTCGTTCTCTTCTATAACTTAACAGAAATTATTTCAGTAATACAACTCGATTCGAGTTAATTATCCTTCCTCATGGCTTACTAACATCATTACGTTATTAATTGACACTTAATTGACATTGGTTAAGTACACCATTTCCGTTCACATTCAATTGACTTACCTCCTACCTTTAGTGTATTACTTAAGGTTTATAACATTCTTAACGATGCTACATTAAGTTAATTATGGATTTAATTTATCCTTCATTCAATTCTTCTTTACTTCACATTCAAAAACCTTTCTCTCTCTATATTCTAGTGCTGGCGCTGTGGCGCCAGCTTTTGTACTGCATCTCACGCTGCGGCGTCGCCCATTAGGGCTTGGAGACCGGCCTCGACACTACGACGCGAGCCCCTTTGTTAATGGTCGCGCTGCGGCGCCAACGAACAGTAGCTGATGCTCACTTTGGCGTTGCGGCGCCAATCCTTTAAGCTTGGAGTTGCACTGCGGCGCGGACTCTGAGCCACAGAAAATTTTGACAAACTTATTGAATTGTGAGATTCCCGGACTCGTAACTTCTTCGTTATAAGTCTGAATTGGTTCGTTCAAGAGCCTACGGTTCACAAATCACGTACTCTACGTGGTCATGCAAGAATTTTATCTATTCGACTTCGTTTGCTAAAAATTCACCTATTAGTCCATTTTTAACGAAAACGATAAACGTTCGTGAACGTTCAACGCTCGTTTCTTCGTTCTAAGTCAGAATTCGGTCATTCTCGAGTCCGCAACTCTATAATGCCAAATAAGACTTGTCTCCATTGAAAACCAACATTTCCAAGCTCAATATCAAAATTCGACTTCTATTCCGAGAATTTCACGAATTCGACGATTGTCGTTTAATCGTGTGACTTCCGGCGAAATTTCGTACTTAAGATTTGTTCTTCGTTTTAAATAGATTCATTCATACATAATAACATCTTAACATACATACTTCATTAACTTATAAACATCATAAGTTATTACTTGTTCTTGGTGAATTTGTAACTTATGAAAATATAAATTAATTATGTTTCCATTTCTTTTTACTTATGTCTTCTTTCCATATGACTTATTATGGTTAATGACTTCTAACCATTATTCTTGCTTCTTAGTATCATACTAACTTTATTAATGTAAACATGTTACAAGTTCTTACAAGTTATTATACGTTCATTATAAGTTAATAACTTATTTATGATTGAATTACTTATTCATGACTTATACGGCTTATTAAGACTTAAGCCCTTTTTATTTACCATTCCTTAGCATGCTAGTTCTACCAATACCCCCTTCTCTAATAATGGAAGAGAAAAGAAACATGGTTCAAGATTACTTACTCTTGAATAACACTTGTTTATCCTTAATCTTCTTCTTGCTTCTTGAATATCTAACAAAGGAAGTCTAACTTTATATGTGCTTATTCTCTCAACCAAATAAGCTCTCAACTTATAAGTGGAATGAAATGAAACAACCCACAAATGAAAGGCAAGCTTGCTATTTATAGGAAATCCTAGATGAGGGCACAATGGTCAATAAGCCATCCCACATCCTTACTATTCCTTATGTGCTCACCAAGTTTACTTGGCCTCCACAGCAATTATCCATTGCTTGCTCCTTACTCCCTTTGCTTAATCATTAAGTTACTTTCTCCCCACAACACTTGGCCATTAAGTTGCTTTACTTGCTCATCACTTAAATTATCCCTTGCTTAGCCCTTAAGTATACTTGATTAGCACGTAGGTTATCCTTTACTTAGTCATTAAGTATACTTGCTCACCAGTTTGGGTCATCCATGTGTTGCCCCATGGGTCCTCCTAATTCATTGGATTCTTACTTTGGGCTTAAGGTTTAATTAACCTAACTTATGCATTGGGCTTGCAATTAAACAAACACTTGGGCTTGTTCATTAAGTTACATTGGACTTAACATTACAAACATTTGGACTTTACATTAATTCTTATTGGGCTTTATTGTTATCCCAATTGGACATTACAATTTCCTACACAATTCAGCCAATTCATTAAATATGGCTTAAAGCCTTATAACGTATAATTTACGTATTAATCTCATATTCTAACTCGTATACTTATTTAATATACGGCATTCCATCATTCATACTTGCTCGTATAATACCTCGTATTATACTCGTATTCATTACCTCGTACAATACGTATATATCATACAATCATTAATTTAATTCATTATACGCATTTTATTTCTTTCTCGAAAATCATTTTCCCTAATCATTAGATTTTAAGTCCGCAGGCAAAAAACTCCGTTTTTCATAACTGAAATATTATTGGATATTCCATCTCACATTGATATTCTATCGTTACGTATTTCTCGGAAATACAAAAATAATTCCCGAGCAGAAATACGTGAATAGTATTTTTCAAAAAATTTCTCAGAAAACTTTTATTTTCGTCTTGAAAATTCAAACACTTTAATTCTACCTCGTAGCTAAAATATTACGACGTTCCGACATGTCTAGGTCATAGAACGACCTTCAATTAGCTTACTCCTATAAATAATCAATTAAATTCATTTTATCCTTATAATTAAATAAAAATTTTAATTCTCCTAAAAATCTGATTTTCTGGGGCGTCACAAACACTACCCTAGGTTCATAACCAACAACTTTGATACTAACTGTAGCATCCCCAAATCCCGGTCCTAATCATCAAGGATCTGGTATACTCTTTCTATAACTATTGCAGAAGATATAAACATAAATTATTTATACATTACATTTACACACTAACCCCAAGGTCGAAAACCTTCACATAATACCTGAACCAATATTCTATCTAACATACAATGTTATTATCATACTATACTATTACAATTTAGTTGCACATATAATCCCAAGCTGAACTTGGCTTTGACTTTTCCTTGTATCCGACGTATTCGCCTTATTTGCACTATTTTTCATGATATAACAAGGGTGAGTAACAAGTTTGCCTAGCATGCATAAGTTTATTTGAAGATATATCATGATGGAAAGAATTTGAATAATAGTTGGCTAACATTCAACAATATAATTATGAACTAGCATGAACAAACTATCATAGTTGAACGAACATTGTACATGAATATATCCATTATATCTGAACCGAATAGTAATGAAGGTGATCAGCCTTTCATACTTGATGATTACATGCAATATGCACAGAGTACGATTCAATAATTCTTAGACATGGCAATCAACAATGATCAACCATAAGTTAAAAGAATAGTTCAAGAAAACTTGATTACTATTGCGTGATCTTTCTAGCTTTGTCTGAAAACCTAATATAGATAATACCGATCTTCAATATTAAAATAATATCATCATAGTATAATACTATTATATTATATATTCATAGAATAACCTAAACACATAACACATAACCTTATCAGTCCATAAACTACCTAAGACTCAGTATCAAGTAAAATTATTTCAGTCTGAGTTGAATCTGACACAATTCTAACATCTCGACGGCTCAATCGGATAATTTACGAGCCTATTATCCATAAGACTCTATCTAAACGTAAGACAATTATCTTAGATAATTTTATTATCAGTCAAAATATGCTCGTAATAATTTTCAGATAATTATTACCATTTATCATGATTTTTCAATCTTTAATATCATATTTATAAGAATTAAATACCACATAATTCCTTTATCATTAATATTTATTTAATATTAAATATTAATAAAAATCATAACATAATATTATAATATATTTATAATATATCAAATTATTTTTAATAGCTTAAAATCATATTTATATGATTTTTAAACCTTTAAATCCATTATCCGATAATTGCCATTAATATTAAATATTAATGTTTTTCATGAAAAAATATCAAAAGTTATATTCTATAACTTAAAATATTTTTATAACACTTAAATTATTTTTATATAATTTTTAAATCATTAATTCTATTTTCCATAATTTATTTAATACATTTATTAAATTAATTAATTACCATTAATATTAATTAATTAATGAAATTTATCACATAATATTAAAAGTCATTAGAAATAACTTAAAATATTTTCTAACGCCATAATATATTTTTAAATGATTTTTTATGTATTAAAATTATTTTTAAGTAATTTATTTAATATTATAATTAAATACATTTAATATTCTATAAATATTAAATATTAATGAAATATATTTAAAATTATTAAAAACCCATTTTTAGGCTTTAAAATAATTTTTAAGAATTTATTATGTATTTTTAATAATTAAAAACTATTTATTTCTATTTATTTAATAAAAATATTAATTTTTAGAAATTAATTGTCGTTAAATGGCCCTATAGCTGTGACACCCCCAAATCCGAGTTATCTGACCCCCCGAGTTTGGTGTTCACGATCCACAATATAATAACACTTAACTACCCATTTAAATATAAATAGGAATACATAACTCATTAACCTATGTTGTTAATACATAAGTCCCAAGTCCACTAACCTTAACATTACAGAAATACCCCTTAGTTATACAAAAAGGGTTTACAATACAACATAATCATAATAATGTTTATTATACTAATTTATCACTATGCCTTTTTTCTTTATTCTTCTTCGCAGCACCTTTTGCAATTTCGTCCCTAGCTGAAAAGTTTTATTTAGCAAGGGTGAGCAACGAGTTTGCCCGCAAGTTAAGACATATGATAAAGGTATAGAAATCAATATCAAGCTTTCTCACATTCTACGCAACAATAATTCAATAATGAAAGAGTACAACGCTTCCAAGGTTTTCTACGATATTCAGATGAATAATCAAGAATTATATTCTACGAAATAGTAAAGTGAAATGTTTTCCAGATTTATGATGAGCGATCCATTGGATCTTGAACTTCTCTTCTCGAGTAACTATCAAAGTTATACTTTGATATACCCAGTTGTATCAGATAACCATAAAGATTAAATCATACCCCTCTACAAGTATATAAAGTGATCAGCTTTAGTATACCCTATATTATGCATAATACTTAATCGCGCGCAAAAGCCGAATATACGACTAATAAAATATTCCCTTTATATAAAAGGTTGTTCTTCTCAGTTTCAGAATTAAGATTTTGATTTAACAACCAAATACTGTGATTTCAATTTCTAATTACTTCTCGATCTAGCCGAAATAATTGGCATCGTTCTGTCAATAATAATTGAATTCTCTTCTCGAACCTATCAAGTTCTAACAAATGTTCGTCTAGCCAGAATGATTAGCTAAGATATTTCTCAACATAATTCGACAATAACATGAATTATCTGTACTGTCAATTCTATCTTCTACGGATATGAATATCCAACAACAGTTATTCTACAAAGGTATATGTTCCAAATCAATTTGAATTATTAAACATGCACTAACTGCGAATAATCAACAATAAATCTCTGGACATGGCATAATTAGCAATAATTAACCACTATAACAATTGAATGAATATAACTCAAGGTTGAGTTAGGGAACTTTCCTTCTCCGCTGATTACAGCTACACAAAATACTTATCTGCGTTCGTAAGACCTATAACCAATAATATCGGTCTCACAATTAGCACAATAATTTATAACACATAATATTGTAATTCACAGTCAATCTTCTCCTAGACACATTACCACATAGCCACATCAGTGTTTGTAACCTATATAAACACTTAACAAGTCTAACTATTTCGGTTTAGTTGGACTTCGGTCCATTCTCGATGTTCTGGTCGCCCTATCCGACAATTAACACATTGATTGTCAATTAAACTTGGTCTCTAAGCTTCAATATTATTTTAGATAAGTTAAATATCATTTATAATATTTTTCAGAAGCATTTAATAATTTATAAACAATTATTATAATTTATAATAATTTTTCAAACACTTAAATCATTTTTAAATGATTTAATTATCAAAAAATCTTATCATCATTAATATTTAATAATATAAAAATATTAATAACCTACTTGTCAAAATATTAAAGTTATTATTAATAACTTAAAATATTTTTAAATCATCAATATTCTACTTAAATGATTTTTAAAATAATTAAAATTATTTTTAAATCATCGCCATTAATATTTAAATATTAATAAAATTATTATCAAAATTTTAAAAGTCATTAATTATAACTTAAAATATTTTTAAATCATTTTTCTCATTTTTAAATCAATTAAACCATTTTTAATTCATTTATTTAATATAATAATTAAATAAATCTAATATCATTAATATTAATTTATTAATGAAAATTCTCTAAAAATATTAAAAGTCACATTTTATAACTCAAAAAATTATTAAATACATTATTCTTATTTAAAATAATTTTTCATAATATTAAATTATTTTCCTTTAATTTATTTAATACACTAATTAAATAAATTAAATACCTTTAATATTTAAATAATTATAAATATTAAAGAAAAATATTTCAATTGGTCAAAAATTATTTTTCATAATTTAAAGTAATTTTTAAAACCATTTTTAATAATTTTTACAATTTATTTCTATTTTTAAGAAATTTTCAGAAAATCAGAAAATAAATATTAATAAAACCGTCGCTAAAGACCTTTAACGACACTTGTCTGTTGCCTTTGGTGTTCTTGGCTCAAGAACACTGACAAAGTCAGTGTTCACGGTGCATGGTTTGACCGGCCTTAATTTTTTGCTATAATTGTTTCTGGGCCATCTAAGACTTAGGTATGGTAGTAAACACGTAATACTACACTTATCAATCACCAACATGGTCATACGACATCGCAACAAGGAGATCAAAGTCTCCAAATTTGCTGTCAGACGGTTTCTGAGTTTTCCAAAAACCTTGGAAGTTCGAGGGTCCCATTTCGAGCTCAATTATCTAAGTGTTCTGTTCACTATTTAGGTGATCTCATGGTCCAAATCTATACTCCTTGCATCAAGGAATCAAGGAATAACACTACAACAACAGATCAAATAAACAACAATAACATCACAAGTTAAATCACGGTCAAAGGCTGTCAGAAATCTCATGCAAACCTTTTCTGGAAATTCCAGAAATTCACAATCATAGCCGAATGGCCTACTTTGACCAACTGTTACCTTTGCTCTGTTGATATCCTACACGATATAAGGCCACCAATACAAAGTACACATAACCAGCTACAAATATGACACAACAACATTATCATAACACTTAAACACTGACAGATCTGAGCTTCACAAAAGCTTGTCAGACTCGGATTTAGCCTTTCTGGGTTGCCCAGATTTGGCCCCGTCATGCCCGGTCAACGGGTTTTGACCGTTAATAACTTCTAATCCAGACATCAACTGACTATGATACCACTTTCAGATTAAAGACAACATAACAAGCTATCAATAACAACTCTAAAACAACAAATATCATAAACGAACAAGGATCTGTGGCCACTGACATTTCTTGTCAGACCACTAAGAATGCTCAAGAACAGATTTTGAAAAACATGGTTTTTACCCACTTTGATGCTATGGATCCGTGATGGATCATCATAGATCAACCAAAAACATCATATAACACCAGATTAAACACTTTAAACAAAAATTTTCTTAGCAACTTGGATCAAAAAATCAATTTAGGTTTATACCTTCTAGCTTCAAATTCTTGATCTTGCTCTCTTTAACTGATCTTAATGATCTAAGGGATGTTTCTAGGGACTGATATACTTGTGATTTTCGGATGTCTTGGTGAGAGAGAGAGAGTAGGTGAGAGCTTGAGAGCAAAATGGCTAAATTATTTGATTTTCTCTCTCTCCAATCTATATACACTACACCAAAAATGGCCTCAAGCGAAGAAAATTTTGTGAAAGAATTTATTCCTTCACATGAGGAGTTGTTTAGCGAAGGAACAGTGAAGGAAAAAAGTATAGTGACAATATAGTTATTAGCGAAAGAAACATCATTCACAATTTATATTTTTTTCCTCGCAAAATTGGGTCGATAAAAAGATTTTTAGAGCCAATTTATGATAAAAATTTGCGAGGAAAAAATCTATTTAGTGAATGAATTATTACTCACTATATATTATTATTCAGAAGTTTTTTGCGAGGGATAAAATTGGTCGCTATCTTGTTCTAAATAATTGTTTTTAAATTTGTGGTGAATATAAATACCTTAAATTTTTTACAAATAGTAAATTTAATTTTAATAACACTTTACTATTAATGAAGAAATTCTTACTCACTATATGTTATTATTCAAAAATAATTTGTGATAGATAAAATTAGTCACTGTTTTATTCTAAATAAATTTTTTAAAATTAATTATGAAAAATATAAATATATTTAATTTTTTACAGTAATAAATTTATTTTTAATAAAAAACAACTTACAATATAGGCTATTTCTTTTAATAAATTATAAAGTAAATAATTTTACACACACTAGCAATTCCTAATTTTCCCCCAAATTAAAAGGGTTTCCACTAGCAGAGCCAGAGATGCATAAGAAATTCTTATTGAATCCTTAGAACAGAAATTCAAAAGAAAGAAGAGAGAATGATGAGAACAAGATTGATATGGTTCACATTGGGCTTCGAATCCTCAGCAAGTACAATTACCCACTTCGTCTTCAAAGATCTCTAGGTCGATCGCCAAAATTCTCTCTTGTGATGACCCAATTTTTCACTCGTAACTGTTGTAGGAGCTAATGGTCGCACGGGAAAAGATTGGGAGAAGCTACTTCTGATCTGAGCTCTCGCACTGGTTTTGATTGTACGTCATGATTTATTGATTTTGCTTCTTCTTTTTTTCCATCAGTCTTGATCGATCCTCACTAATTTTTTTGAGGAACTGAAATTATTGATTGATTCTTTGGACTAAATGCTTGAGTCAACAGCCTTTGGTGAAATTTTTAATGAAACTCTATCAAGTAACTTATGTCATTTAGGTGTTTGATAAAATGTTTGTGAGTGACCACAATTCCTTTTTGTATTACTATAGTTCGGTCAGTTCATTGGTTGTACTTCATGAATGTCATTTATGTGTATCCTAGTTATACTTGAGACTTAATTGATGGATTGTGTTTCGGTATTAGAGTATCGGTATGTGAGAGTACCATGTTTGGGAACACAATTATCAATATGCGGTTCACTATGTCAATAAATGTATCTGGTAGGTCTAATCCTATCCACTGGTATATCTTTTTCCGCCTACATTGGTGACAAGGATTAATTTAACTCTGTGCTATAATAGTTTGAGTAGTTTTGGACTATGCAATATATTGGAACTATAAACTTTCTGCTTAAGGTGATTAGTTTAGCTTAATGTTAAGTTCTCCTTTAATGGTACCACTACTTTTACGTCCAGAAAGAACATCCAAAAGAGTTGTCTTTCCTGCTCCAGTAACACCCATTAAATCTGTCAGAATTCCAGGCCTAAATGATCCAGTAATATCTTGAAGAAGTTGTAGCCTTTTTTGTGCAAAACCTTGATCTCTCATTTTCTGTAAGTAGCCAAGTAAAAAAATTGTAGTCTCTGTTTGTCCAATTTATGCTATTTGTTCTTTTGTAATTGTGTTTCTCCATTTTTGTTTTGTCTATTCCTTTTTTAGTTTTATGTTTGTCTTACTAATTGAAGAAAATGTTGGTGTAGGTGCACATTGTTCAAAGAGGTGTTGTCGACCCATTAATTGAGATTCTTCAGTCCTCAGATGCTCAACTAAGGGAAATGTCAGCTTTTGCACCAAGGATATTGGCACAGGTAATTATTCATTTGTTTTCTTGTGCCTCTTGTTTATATGTATCTTGTCTGGTGAACAGAACTTTAGCCCTTCTTTGCTGTCCGTAATAGCATATTTTCTTCTATAATGATCGGGGCTTCCAGCTGCCTCATTTCTTTCAAAATAGCTTAGAGCTATGAAAATAACTTGACTTGTGTGCTACGGTTTGAGCATTTCTTCATAAACCACCACCATGTAGACTGTAGATCCTCTTCTCTGCTACTTCTCTTCCACCAATAAATGTTGATATTTATTATTCCCTTTTTAGTCCTTTCATGTACCCCCTTTAACATGAAAGAACTATAAGTATCTTAAGAGTTTCCTATGATTACTAAATAAGTAACTATCTTGGCAGAATTGCAATGATATAATGATTAAGTCGTCACTATGATATAATGATATAATGTTCTTTGTATTTGGCCGTTCACTATGGATGAGTTTGTCCAAGCTTTTCATGATTATGTAAGCTCGTGAGATTCTCTTGGAGTCTATATTTATATTAAACTCTTTGTTCTTTCATGGCATTTATCTATTGATCATTGTTTCTAACAATTTTCAGGATCCAAGGTTGTTGGGTGAGATACATGTAGCACTTCTCAGATCCATAATTAAAGATATTGAAGATGTTGCAAGGACACCCTCCTCCGGAGTGGGAACAAATCAAAATAGTGCTGCAAATCCAGGAGGTGGACATCCACAGATTGTTGAAGGGGTAAGCTCTAATATGTGGTTGATCTGTTTTTGGTTTCCTCTTTTCGATTTTATAATTTGCTTCTTTCTATGTTTTGAAGTATTTAATATTATATCTTGTATCAGGCATATACCTGGGGTTTTGATATTCGCAGCTGGCAGCGCCACTTAAATCCATTGACATGGCCAGAAGTATTGCAGCAATTTGCTCTTTCAGCAGGATTTTGGGCCAAACTTGAAGAAGAAAAGTGTTGAACAAACATATTTTCGTGATGAAAATGAGGTGCGATCACTCTATCTTTAATACGTCCTTCAACCATGATAGTAGTTGAGTGCTTCTTTTTTGAGAAAACTTGGGCGCGTTCTATGTCCTTGCTGGTGCATCATGATAAAATTGATCAGGAATCTTTCTCTACTTTTAAGTTATTTGTTGCATGAGTGCCATGGCTCTTCTTTTGTGCTAACTTTAAATTTTGACTACCTGGGTTTAATATAATTTGTTATTAATTCTTAGAGAGACACACACACACACACACACACACACACACACACACACACACACACATATATATATATATATATATATATATATCCCACTGTTTGGAAGCATATTAGGATCCACCATATATATATATATATATATATATATATATATATATATATCCCACTGTTTGGAAGCATATTAGGATCCACCACGAGTGGTTGCTGTAGCACAACCATACAGATCGACTGTTCAGTATCCAATATATATTATTTTTGGTGTATCAACGTTGGTAGATCAGATCATTACGGATAAATATGAACTAAGCAGCTGATCATGCTTTATGGTTTTTGTGCTTCCTGATCTTTATGTTTATTTTAAGAGAATATATTTGACATAAGTTAGCAAACTTGAGTTTGGATTGTTAACAGGTTTGACAAATCAATGATTAATTGGGAAAGATTAGGTGTTTACAAGTTTTCATTTCCCTGTATAGCTCTAGAGAGCTTGCCAGATGTTTATTGGCGACCAAGTAGTCTATATATTTGAATGAAAAGGAAAATATTTTAATATGGTTAATCAACAAATAATACCTTCTTTATTATATAATAAAATTCATCAAGAAACCCACCATGTCTGTAGTTGTTTTTCACATAGCTTCTTGTAACATATAAATTAATTTTGCTGAGTTTGCGTGCAGGGTAATGATGGTGAGAATGTCATTTCAAATTTACGAAATGGAGCTACCGCTGAAAATGCTCTTGCCATTATGCAAGAAAGGGGTTTTTCTAATCCACGGAGATCTAGGCATCGTTTGACACCTGGAACGGTCAAATTTGCTGCATTTCATGTTCTTTCACTTGAGGGCAGCATGGGCCTTACAATATTAGATGTTGCAGACAAGATTCAAGCAAGTCTAAATTGGTGATCATAAGAATTTGTTTATTTTGATAATGTTAAATTGTTACCCAATTAGTGTAGTTTCTATTTTAGAAATCTGGTGTCCAAGACCTCACAACAAGCAAGACACCAGAAGCGTCGATTGCAGCTGCTTTGTCAAGGGATTCAAAGCTTTTCGAGAGATGACAATTAATAATAATAAATATGTAATTACTGATTTGAAAATTAATTATAGTTTGTAATGAATTTTGATTATTTATATATCAATTAATTTTTTATTTATAAATTTATAATTTGTGAATGATTTTACTTGAGTAATTGACATTAATGAAGGATTTTTTTCCTCGCTAAAATCTTTTTTAATTAATTAGTTAGTCATCAATGAATGATTATTTCCCTCACTAATTTGAAGATACATTCTCAATTTATAATTAGTGAAGGAAAATATTCTCTCGATAAATAAATTTATTCTTCACAATATATTATTTGTGAGGGAATAAAGTTATTCACTAATTTCAAATAGTCATTCTTAAAATATTATTTGTGAAGGAAACCAATCTTTCACTAAATAACAATATTCCATTACCAAATACAATTTGTGAATAAAAAAGTTATTCACAATATATCCTTCACAAAAAATATTTAGTTACTACTTAGCGAAGGATACTCAATTGCGAGGAGATCTAATGCGAGCAATCGTGTGAAAGAAATATTTCTTCGCAATAAATTACTTGTGAGTGATATAGTATGTCTTGTGAAGGATTTATCCTTCACTAGAGACCATTTTTGGTGTAGTGATATATTACTTAGATACATGCATGATCTGTTCTTGCTGTCAATTGGAGGTTAAATTAGCTGATATTTTAATGTCACAAAGTCAAAGTAGTGGTTTACCAACTAAAGCTTTAGCCATTTTTACAAGTTAGCTCACTTAAAATGTAAAAAGGGTATTTTGGTCACTTGTAAAATAAATTTAATGGCAAACATGGAATTTGTACAAACCCTTAGGGTTTAACCCTAAGGTCCTAACCCTTAGGTTTTACATTATTAGTTTCTAAAATCTCCAATTAGGGTTTTAATTAGAAAATTAAAGTTTCTAAATTACAATTAGGTCTGTAAAATAGAAATTTAAAATAACTAAAATATAATTAGGGCTTTCTAATCATTTTTAAGTTTAATAAACACCTTAGGCTTGCCAATTAGGATTAGGGTTTCCTAATTCAAGATTTAGGATTCCCGAATATGAAATCAGGGTTTTCCGGCATTCGTTTAGGGTTACTAACTGCACGTTAGGGTTTCTAAACCTGATATTAGGGGTTCTAATCCCTTATTAGGGTTTATTAATTACAACCCTTATCCGATCAATCATTGATCAACATTCCTATACCGCACAAACACGTATACATCAATACAATTATTTTAATTGCATTTTCTATCGAATCCCTTTTCCAAAAATTAGGGTTAGTGTTTTCTAAAGTTGTTAAACACAACTCTACTCTAATTTCTCAGTCAATACACAAATTGACTAATTCTCGAGTCTCGTATTACAGATACACAGTACAATATTAACAGTCAATGTCAATATTAAATAAAAAAAATATTCGTGAAATTTGGATTATTTGAAATCTCGGGTTATCACAATAGCGACAGAACCGTCGCTATAGGTGTTCTTCATCAAACCCAGAACTTTAAAGTCAGTTATCAGGTTGCTAGGTTTGACCATGATTTAATCTATGATCTAGTTGATTTCTGAGCTTGTAATTGTGTTAATGTTGTAGTATACATGCAATACTACAACTACAAATCGACTTCATGACCAAACTATATCACAACTGCAAGATTTATGCTTCAGAAATTCTTGTCAGAGCTGTTCTTCATTCATGGGTTTTCCAGGAATGAAGAACAGTTGTAGGGTACCTACTTTGGTGCTTTGTAACTTTGATTGTAGGTATTGTTTATGTGAGCTAAGAGTTCATACATGTAGTTCACATGTCATAGTACAGTTATATAACATCAGATCACTCTAACAACAATACATGAACAATATTTGGCATGGTCAAACCATGTCAGAGACCTTGCTCTTCATGAATCTGGGTTTTCCAGAATTTCAACAAAACATATGGTCAACGCTTGTTTGACCCACAATATCTTTGATCCTGTTATGGATCTAAGTGATCTAAAGGCATGATCATGTAGCCTACATGTCAAACAAAAACATCAAAATAATAACTTTGCCAAACTATCAAACACATGCAAGATCTAAAGCTTCAAAAGTGGCTGCCAGAAATTCTGGGTTTTCTGGAAATTTTCTGAGTTTTTCAGAAACAGATTTTGTGCTCGGTCAACGCACTTTAACCGCTTATAACTGGAGATCTAGACATGATCTGACCTTGTTTCCAGTTCAAGATCATAGTCCACAAGGCATACTACAGATCTATAACATAAAACACCTTAAACATCTAACACAGACAGATCTGGAGGCCTTGACATTAGGCTGTCAGACCATACTTTCCAACTTTTCTAGATTTTTGAAAACTTAAATTTAGTGCATCTAGATGTTATGGATCCTTGATGTAATATCTTGGATCACTATATAACATCCTAATACATAATTTAGAACAATAAATCATAACATTAACATCAAATCACAAAGATTTTCAAATTTAGGGTTTTATACCTTTTTCTAGCTTTGATCTTGAATCTGATCACCATGATCTGTTCTTGGTGTTCTAAGGGCTTGATTATGGACTGGTCAACTTAATATTTTCGTGGCTAAGAGGTTGAGGGAGTTTGGTTGGGTGTTGGTGACCAAATAAGACTTTCTCTTGACTTTTCTCTTTCCTTAATATATAACATTTTGCAATTAAGTTGGTTGATGTAAATGGCTAAATGCTGGAGTTTTAAGTCACATGGAGTAGATAGAGTTGTTGAGCAACTAAAGATATAGCAAGATTTACAAGTTATCTAATAAAAGAATCTAAAAAGGGCAATTTGGTCTTTTTGTTCAACATTTTAATGGCATAATGGTAACTTGTGCAAACCCTTAGGGTTTGACCCTTAGGGTTAAAACCTAAGATTTTTAAAAAATCAATTTTTTAGGATTTTCTAATTAGATTTTAAAATAGAAAATTATGATTTCTAAATTATAATTAGGGTTTCCTAATTATATTAAAATTTCCTAATCATATTAGGACTTGCTAATTATGATTAATATTTCCTAATTAAAATTGCTAATTTAGCAATTAGGTTCCATAATTGTACATTAGGGTTTCTAATGGAATAATTAGGGTTTCTAATAATTTGAGTTTATAATTATTAGGGTTTCAAATAAATCATTAGGGTTTTCCCTAATTAGTTTATAATTAATAACGCTTAAGCCTTATATTTAGCATTTGAATTCCCAAATTAGAATTTTCAACTTTCGAATTAGGGTTTCAGATTCCCGAAACTGAAATTAGGATTTCCAGAACCGATTTCTAGGGTTTCTTATTAATCAATAGAATTTTATAACTGAACGTCGATAATCTTAATATATGATTAGGGTTTGTCACATATATAATATAAGACCCCAACTTATTATAAATGAGATTTAATTTTCTCTATTTATTATTTTGAAATAGTAAGGGTTGATTTGATTAATGTGGTTAGTTATGGATGAAATGCGCAAATATTTCAAGTAAGTAAGTGGTTATAAAATATTCATTACTGTTGGGGAATATTCATTTGGTCGTGGAATATTCTTACTGTCGGGGAATATTCGTACGACGGCGCAGCCTTGTGTGGGCCCTATAACGGAAAGCGATTGGATGAAGAAAACGACAAGTATAAGTTGTTTATAAATAACAGCGTAGTTGTTACCGTTAATACTGTTGAAATACTCGGTGGTTAAAACACAGTAGCACACGGTATTACACCAATTATTGATTCTTACGTAAGAAGGCACTACTCAATAATTGTTACAGTAATTACTGTTCAATATTTTGTTTTATTAATTCAATAATTGTTGCATTGATATTTTATATTACTGTTATTCAATAATTGTCACTACACAATATTTTCTATTATCGGAGTAATAATTCATATTATCTGAATAATATTATTAGATAACATTAATCGCAATGTCTAGAAAGTTTTGTCTAAGGAGAGGTTTGGTCACCTAATTGAGCGCCAGTAAGGAGAGATCCTTATTGGAAAGCCCCCTCTTTCCTGTGAACTGCCTGGTTGTCAGTATTATGATTCTGTAATATTGTTTGTGAATAATTAATTATTGATTTATATGATGAGAAAAATATTCATTGTATGTGGATATAGACGGAGAAAATTTTTAATGTGACAATTGTTGAAAATTAATATTTTATCTTTTTCTGATAAAAAAATCATTTAAATATATTGTTATATTATAATAATATAATAATGGTGATATTTTTATAATGAATGTGGGATATATGAATAAATGAGGAGAAAGAGTTTTTTTATTACTAAAAATATTTAAAACATGTTTGTCATGTTTGTGGACCCCATTTCTTGACTGAAATTTGATTATAGCCTGTAAAATCGTCCGTTTGTAGATTTCGGTCAATTTCTGTTTGGAATTTAGAAAAATTTTCTTCTGCAAAGTTGTAGAGAATGAAATTTCCTATTGAATAAAAATAAGATTTGAATTTTTCTGATAAAAGGGCTATTTATGATGAATTATTGAAGTTCCGAAGTTTCGAAACAATTAATTTTTGAAGTTTAAAATATTTTAATTAAGAAAAACGTTTTTGTTATTTTTGTGGGGTGGGTGGCTGATGATTTTGGTCTGGTGTGGTGTACGTAGGAATATAATTTGAAAATATTAATATTTTATTAAATTTTCTGTTTTGGTATTCTAAGCATTTTCATATAAATAGGGTGCTTAGGTTAGAATTGAAAATCACACAAGAAACAAGTTTTATCTCTCTTTCTCTCTCTATAATATCGAGCGTATTTTTGTGAGTATTTTGACACTTTGAGAGTTGCTATACGGTGCAAGTTCCTTCAGCACTATATCCAGTATTCCAACTAGAAGTACTGTCTTTTCTGAGGTAAGAGATATTTTTTTTATATAAATGATATTATTTCTTTCAATATCATTATGCCAAAATATTGGTCTAAACTTTTTATTAAATTTGTAACTTTTTGTGTCGGGGTTATTATTCACGTATACGACACTATTCATGTAACGCCCCCAAATTTAGGTACTTGAAACCCAAACTCGGTGCTTTACGATACCATTTTTATGAGCGGAATAATACTAATAATAATAACAATAACATAAATATCAAACTTATCTTACATTTATCAGAGTCTAATCCCAAGTACGCAACCTTTACTATAATTCTTTACATGATATATAATACATATCATTATATTAACACAGTCTAACTATTACAAAAGATACCACTAAACAGATTCTGTTTGCTTTCCTTTTCACTTGTTCTTGGCCGAACCTTCTAGCTTTTCACACTTAGCTAAAAATATTTAAATTAAGCAAGGGTGAGCATTGAGTGCCCAGCAAGTAATAATAATTATAAATATAATTAGCTGAATGAATTAAATATTTTCTTTATACATCACTTCTACAACAAGGCTATAGTTGTGAAGTAAACTGAACCGATAATAATAACATAACAATTCTATCTCAAATTTTTGAAACTACGTAATGACTATATATGGGGTTTAGTTGACATACTATGAACATTGTTTTAAATTTTCGAATAGGTTTAGTAGAACTTCATCCGCAAACCGTCATAACTTACGGGCACGAGGGTGTACATCCCATGGACCCTGTATTGATCAATACTACATTGCAAGAACGATGTGATCGTTCACTCTGTCCGCCTTGGGCGCATAAAACTTTTTCCTTGATCGGGATGTTCATACTAGTCTGGAATCCGAACCAAAATAATTTGATTGGATACAAAGAAGTTTTATCATATTCAACGATATTTATAAATCTGTGTCTAGCTGGTCAAATAGCTTAGACGGCTTTTATATATATATATATATATATATATATATATATATATATATATATCAACATGTGATTAAATACAATAATTATTCAAGTGGGGACACTTGTATAACCATATTTAGAAATTAACGAACAAAATATATATATCTGAAATACCATATACTAACATGTTGATAAACAATGATCGGATATAGAATATATCACAATAGGGTTAATAATATAGCATAATAATAATATAATTCTAAAACTTTTTACTCATGTCCATTGCATAAAGAAAATGCAAAGGTAAGATACTTGTCTAGTCTGCTACTTACAATACACAACTTAGTTTTATCTTTTATACCGAAACCTATCATTAATAATATCATTTTACTGATTAGAACAACATACTATAACGCATAGAACTGCTTATTGCAGTCAGCACATAACCTAAGCACATTGTCACACATGTTTCACAGTCATTGAATCACAAACAAAAACATATACAGACAACTTACACTAGTCCAGATCAATTTCTGAAACATGTCGGTGTACCGACGGCTTTATCGAGTAATTCTCGAGTCTAAGACACTATCTTGTTGTTCAATATCTGTAAGTATCAGTCATATTATTTTTAAATGAATTATAATAATTTTTAAATATTTATTATAATTTATCATGAATTTTTAAACACTAGAATCATTATTAAATGATTTAAATATTAAACAATTCTATTATCATTAATATTTAATTAATATTAAACTATTAATGAAACCATTGCCAAAATATTAAAGTTTTTTATATTAACTCAAAATATTTTTAAAGTATTATTATTACCCTTAAATGATTTTTAAAAGAATTAAAATCCTTTTTAAATAATTATCATTAATATTAAAGTATTAATGTATTATTTATCAAAATATTAAAAGTCATTATTTATAACTTAAAATATTTTTAATTCATTTATATCCTTTTTAAATAATTTTTAAATAAATAAAATCATTTTTAAACTATTTATTTAATATAATTATTAAATAAATCTAATATCATTGAATATTAAATTATTAATGAAATTTTTCTTTAAATATCAAAAGTTATAATTTATAACTTAAATTATCTTTAAACACTTTATTTTCATTAAAAATAATTTTTCTAATAAAAAAATTATTTTTAAACTAATTTATTTAATATGAGTAATAAATAAATTTAATATCATTAATATTAAAATATTAATATTTTTCATGACAAAATATCAAAAGTTATATTTTATAACTTAAAATATTTTTATAACCTTTATATAATTTTTATATAATTTTTAAATTATTAATTCTATTTTTCATCATTTCTTTAATACATTTATCAAATAACTTAAATATCATTAATATTAATTTATTAATAAAATTTCATCACAAAATATTAAAAGTTATCAAAAATAACTTAAGTTATTTTCTTATACCATAATATAATTTTAAATTATTTTTTATGAATTAAAATCATTTTTAAATAATTTATTTAATATTATAATTAAATAAATTAAATAATTTTAATATTCCAAAAATATTAAATATTTATGAAATATATTAAAAATAATTAAAAACTAATTTTTTGGATTTTAAAATAATTTTTAGGAATTTATTTGGTATTTTTCATAATTAAAAACTAATTAATACTAATTATTTAATAAAAATATAATTTTTATTTAGAAACTGTCGCTAAAGACCACCTATAGCGACAGAACCGTCGCTATAGGTGTTCTTCGTGTTCTTGAGCCTGCCCAGAAATTCATCGACTGCTACCAAGGTACTCGGTTTGACCAACAATATGTAACAGATCATAAAGCTTCTAGGTGTGATATGACTTTGATCTTATAGTACTCGTGTAATACTACACGATTCAACAATAAACATGGCCAAAAAGCATAACATAAGAGAGATCCGGGGCTTTAAAAACGTTGTCAGGCCTGTTCTTCATTTTCTGGGTTACCCAAAAATGAAGAACAACCAAGGTACCTATTTTGGAGGCTTTGAATCTAGCATTGTGGGCTTACTCTGTGTCATATGAAGATTACATAATGTAGAATACATGTCAATGACCAATTACATAACATAATATAGACATAACATCAACACAATAAAGAAATTAAAGCCGGTCAAAGTGGTCTCCAGAAACTGCTCTTGAACATTTCTGGAAAACCCAGAAATGTTCATAAGCAGACGGTCAACCCATGTTTGACCTTGCATAACTTGGATCCCATTATGTATTTAGGTTGTCTTAAGACTCTAAGATGTAGTCTTCATATCAAGTTACAACAACAAATCAACAACTGGCCCAAAACATCAAAAACCGGCGAGATCAGAAGCTTCAAAAATCTTGTCAGAATCACCTGGGAAATCTGGGCTGCCCAAATTTCCAGTTTTCGTGGTCGGTCAATTGACTTTGACCACGATTATCTTACAACCTGTGCATGATCTGGTCCTACTAAAAGTTTCAGAACACACATCTCACAGCATACAACACGATGAAGCATTTAGACAACAAAAACATATAACAACCAAAGATTTAAAGGGTTTGACATTTGGTTGTCAGACTCATTTGAAAAATTTTCCAGATTTTTTTACAATCATCAAATCCGAGCTTCTTGATGTTATGGATCTAACATCTAGCAACCCGGATCACTTATAGACACTACATAGAACAAATTACAACACATAATCACAAGTTTTAACAGAAGATCAAGGGTCGAAATTTTTGTTAGGGTTTTATACTTTCATGCTCAAATTCTTGATTCTAGCCACTGATTTGGTTATGGGTGATCGTGGGGCTTGATTTGTGACTGCTATATCTTGAAATTTTCGGAGGTGAGAGCTTGAGAGAGTCTAGTTGAGTGTTTGTGAAAAATATAAGTAAGAAATGACATTTCTCTCTCTTCAAATCTATTTATACAACTTGTATGCTATGTATTTGACTGGCTATTGGGCTGATCTGTTGAGATTTAAGGCACATGGGGTGGTTAGATTTGGTCACCAACTCCCCCTAAGGTCAAAACCTATTGCTAGCTTCAATTATACATGAGGGGCAAAAAGGTCATTTGGTAAATCATTTTAATGGTAAAATTGTAACTTGTCAAACCCTTAGGGTTTAATCCTAGGGTTTAGCACAAATTATAGAATTTTCCAACTAGGGTTTGTACAAAAAATAAAAATAAATAAATAAATAAAAATAAAAACAAAATTTTAGTTTGTAAAATTTGCAATTAGGGTTTTCTAAAGTAGATTAGTTTTCTAATTACTTGGCACTTGCTAATTAGGTTTAAGACCCACTAATTAGCATTAAGCTTTCCAATCAACAATTAGGGTTTACAATTTAAATAAATTAGGGTTTATAAAATAAATATTAGGGTTTCTAGAAATTAATATTTTAAAATATTAATTAGGGTTTACCTAATTAATCATAAAATCATATTATACTTAACCTTAATCGTAATCACACCGTTACATAGCAGTCTCGAACTTAAATTGAGTTTTAATTTAGGGTTTCCAAAATATTAATTAGGGTTATAAATTTGTAATAGTGTGTTTAATTAATTAGGTTTCCTAAATAATAATTAAGGTTTCAAAAATTAGGGTTCTCCCTAATTAGGGTTAATATCTATAACAACGGTCGTTACCCACATCAACATGATTACATAACAGCCTTAAGCTGGCATCTGACTTTTGAATTAGGGTTTAACAGTAACATTAAAATTGTTCCATCAAAACTGATCCTCACATTAACCTTACACACATAGCATACATAATTATAATACTGACAAATAATAATATAATATTGTTATTCTCATTCCTTGATCAAAATCTAAAATTAGGGCTTTGGATTCTATATCTGATTTTTAACTATCATATATAACATTATTAATTAAGTTAAAATAATTAACTTAATTAATCTTGCATAAATTCATATAATAAAATAAATAATTATTATAATTATTCTAAAAATTATTTCATATATTATTTAAATAATATATAATTATATTTTCGTGGAAAATAATTAATAAAAACATGTTTGCTATAAAATTAATTATTATAAGATAATAATTTATAATAATCAATAACTTAAAAAGAAAATTATTTGTAAACATTTATGTAATAAATATATATATATATATATATATATATATATATATATATATTTATTTATTACATAATTACATAAGCTTTATCTTATACAAATCCTCATCCTTAAAATAAAAAAAAATTATACGCAAAATTTTTGATTTAATTATATAAAAAATATCGGGTTGTTACAATTCACGTATACGACACTATTCATGAATACGACACTATTCACCGAAAAGATTAAATTTTCATTTTTGTCCAAGATATCTATTATGGATACTAGCTTTGATTGTATTCATGTTTTGATCATTCTTGAATTTTACTTCGCTATGATTATTTATGAAGTATTTTTGAACTCGGATTGTTTAAAGTACGAATCCTTAATATTTGTTCTTTTGTTTCACTGGATTCGTTTTCTTTAAAAGATTTTTCATCATCCTCAGTCCTAAATGATGATATTACTGAATATCTTTGGCCTGTAGTGCAAAGATGAATGATTTTCTGATAAATATCTTTGGCCCGTAGTGCAAAGATGAGCATGTGTTTAGATGAACATGACCAATTAATGAATATCTTTGGCCTATAGTGCAAAAATAAATATTTGATTCAAGATGTATATTGATTGATGTTACGGGGATAAAATATTGATGATGGACTTTTAAATTCATAGATGATAGTAGATTTCATCCTCTACTTAACTCTTCTAATGAATTATTATTTTCGCTGTGAATATTGATTTAAAATTTGTTGTCTATTGTATTCTATTAGATTTTTCCCTGTTGAGGACTAATGATAATTTGTTCTATATTATCTTAGTCATAATATTCTTTACTGGGCTAGTTGAGCTCACCCTTTTCTTTTTTGTTCCATTTTCTTCTCAAGATGCGAGAATGTAGCAAGTACTAGTCGGGGTATGGAATGATGGTTCTAGAAGTTTTTTTAGTAGTCCTCACCATTTTTATAAAATAATGTATCAATAATTGTAATGAGAACTTATTTGGGTGTGAATATTGTCTAGATGACAATATTTGTATTTAAACTCACAGTTTATGTGTTGTATTAATAAAGTTGTAGTTGTTTCTGTACCATGTATTTGACAACTCAGAATGGGTGATATATACCTATTTTTGGGGTGTCACAGTTGGTATCAAAGCTTAGGGATATGATCTCTGGCGGAGATCGGTGAATAGAACTAGGAGGGGAGAGACGAGTAAAACCTTTGCTAGTGTGTCTTACCTAAGCTTATTTGTTGGTTGGTCAGTATATAGGGATATTATGTGATATGTTAATTTCTTTAATTAACCCTTCTTTTATGGCAGCATTTGAGAATGTCGACTGAGAATGTTAACAGTGGAGTAAATGAGACTGTGGAGACACCTTTACTCACCAACGAGGAGAACGTGCAACAGGCTGGCAATGTTCCTCCTGTAAACAACACCACTGAGCAGATGATGAACGATGGAATGTTTAGAAGCTTTTTGCAGTTCATGCAAAATCAGACGAGGGAGACTCGTGTACAAAATATAGGTGGAAATGATAGCAGCGCGCGGTTTGTCACGGCCAAGCAGTTTAAAGAGTTGGGATCACCAGAATTCTGGGGAAAGCCGAATCTAATTAAGGCGGAGACGTGGGTCAAGTAAATTACCAAGATATTCGATGTCTTGGGATGCACGGAGGAACAGAAGGTTCCATTTGCCACCTTTATGTTCCGTAATGAGGCAGATTACTGGTGGGAATCTGTGAAGCGTACCCATCCAGCCGCACTCAGCATATCTTGGGAGACATTTCAGAAACTGTTCAATGACAAGTACTTTCTTGAAAGTATTCGTCATATAAAATAAGGTAGAGTTTATTATACTGGAACAGAACAACATGACGGTGTCGCAATACGAGGCGAAGTTCGCGGAGTTATCTAGGTTTGCACCTCATTTGGTGGAGAATGAGGAACGTATGACACGGATGTTTCTGAGAGGTTTGAAACCCGACATACGTCAATATCTCATTTCTCATAAATTTTCTCTATATTCAGATGTTGTCAATAGGGCTCAATTATTAGAGCGAGATAACGAGTACGTTCAACCGAGGGACCACAACCAGGATCATACTGGTGAGAACAGTTATCGGAGCAACGATAACCAGCGGGGAAAGAAGAACACGGACAAAAGCAGTAACCACTCTGGTGGTAATCGTGGCCATGATAATAGAAGAAGCGAGTGGGGGGGAGATTTTAAAAAGAGAAAATTCAACAATGACAATGTGAAGACATCAGCACCAGCAGCAACTGGTTCTAAGGGAGGAGAACGACCACTGGTCGTATGCTATAAATGCGAAAAAGAGGGACATATCAGCCCAAACTATCCACAACAGTTCAAGGTATGCTATAATTGTGGAAAGGAAGGACATATCGCTCGAGATTGTACGGTAATGAAACAAAGTCCAGTGGGGATGGTGACTCAAAAGGCTGTCCTAGAAAAGTCAAAGTCAATGGTTCCTGGAAGAGCGTTTGTCGTGACTGGTTAAAATGCAAGGAACCCAAACGAGGTGATCACGGGTAAGCTGATCATAAATTCTTGCAAAGTTTATACATTACTAGATACCGGTGCTACCCATTCATTTATCTCTCCTACTTGTGCTCAACGTTTAAACTTGACTCCGGAGAAATTAGACTTTGACCTATCTGTGGAGACTCTGTTAGGAGAAACTTTCATCACATCCACTGTTTATAAATCTTGTTTGATCCAAGTTGGCACCATCACATTACCTGTTGACCTTATCTCTTTAAAGATACTTGATTTTGATGTGATTTTAGGGATTGATTGGTCAACTACTCATCATGCCGAAATTGATTATTTTCGTAAGGTTGTTGGTTTTCATATTCCTAATCAACCTGTTATTTGAATTCAAGCAACTAAACCACTAAAGTCAATCACTGTTATATCAAGTCATAAAGTTATTCGTTTATTAAAAAATGGATGTCAAGCTTTCTTAGCCCATGTTATTGATTTGAATAAAGACACATCAAATTTGAATAATATTCCTGTTGTTAGTAAATTTCCTGACGTATTACTTGAAGAACTTTCCGGTCTACCCCCGGAACGTGAAGTTGAATTCTTTATTGATCTTGAACCTTGTACAAAACTCATTTCTAAAACCCCATATCGAATGGTTCCTATTGAACTTCAGGAGTTAAAGGTCCAACTACAGGAGTTGTTGGACATCAGTTTCATTCGTCCTAGTACATCTCCTTGGGGTGCTCCTGTTTTATTTGTAAAGAAGAAAGATGGGAGTATGCGAATTTGTATTGACTACCGGGAATTAAACCATGTCACAATCAAGAATAGGTATCCGCTACCTCGAATTGATGACCTGTTTGACCAGTTACAAGGAGCACAATTCTTCTCAAAGATCGATCTTCGTTCTGGATATCATCAGCTGAAGATTAGAACTGACGATATTCCAAAGACTGCCTTCAGAACTCGGTACGGGCATTATGAATTCTTATTCATGTCTTTCAGATTGACTAATGCTCCTGCGGCTTTCATGGATATGATGAACTGAGTATTCAAAGAATATTTGGATCAGTTCGTTGTTGTCTTTATTGATGACATCCTCATATATTTCAAAAGTCGTGAAGATCATGAGCACCATTTGAAGCTGGTACTCCAAAGGCTTCGTGAAAACAAACTATATGCCAAGTTGAAGAAATGCGAGTTCTGGCTTGAGGAAGTAGCATTCCTTGGGCACGTGGTGTCAAAACATGGAGTATCTGTTGACCCAGAGAAGATTGAAGTAATATAAAGTTGGGAGCAACCTAAATCGGTGATCGAAGTACATAGCTTTCTGGGCTTAGCTGGTTATTATCGGAGATTCGTGGAAGGATTTTCTCGAATCGCTACTCCGTTAACTCAGTTGACTCGGAAGGATACAAAATTCGTATGGAGCGAGGAATGCGAAAAGAGTTTTCAAGAGCTCAAGAGAAGACTCATTTCGGCATCTGTTCTGACAATACCATCTGGTTCGGATGGATTTGTTATCTACAGCGATGCTTTCGACAAAGCGTTAGGATGTGTTCTGATGCAACGTGGAAAAGTCATAGCCTATGCCTCGCGACAACTTAAAGAATATGGGAGGAATTATCCTACTCATGATTTAGAGTTGGCAGTAGTCGTTTTCGCGTTGAAAATATGGAGGCACTATCTATATGGAGAGAAAGTGGAGATATATTCAGATCATAAAAGCCTCAAATATTTCTTCACCCAAAAGGAACTCAACATGCGGCAACGACGTTGGGTCGAGCTGTTGAAAGATTACGACCATACCATTCAATACCATCCTGGAAAAGCGAACGTGGTAGCTGACGCATTGAGCAGAACATCATGCACGGGAACGAGTGCGATGTTGTCAACACAAAAGCCCATTTTACGTGATTTACAAAAGATGAAGATAGAATTCAAGACTCCGGGGACCCATGCGATGATGTCAAGTATGCGCATAGAACCAGCTTTAATCGATAAGTTAAAGTTGCTCAAGCCACAGACCCAGAGCTGATGCTTATGAAGAAGAAAGTGCAAGAAGGTGCTATTCCAGAAGCAAGAATCGATGAAGAAGGAATACTTCGAGTCCACTCCAGACTTTGTGTTCCTAACGATTCTGATTTGAAGTACAAGATCATGATGGAGGCACACAATACACCATTTGCAATCCATCCTGGAAGTACCAAAATGTATTGTGATCTTCGACATAAATTTTGGTGGAACAATATGAAGAAGGAGATTGCAAAGTTTATCTCGAGGTGTTTAACTTGTCAATGTGTAAAGATGGAGCATCAAGTGCCTAAGGGTCCATTGCAACCACTTGAGATTCCGAAATGGAAGTGCGAACACATTACCATGGATTTCGTTACGGGTTTTCCCACGGTTTCTCAAGGCATAAATACTATTTGGGTTATTGATGATAGATTAACTAAGTCTACTCATTTCTTACCGATACGGGAGACTTATTCCCTTGAACGTCTTGCTCGTATGTATGTAAATGAGATTGTGCGATTGCATGACATGTCAGTATCCATAGTTTTGGATCGTGACCTAAGATTCACTTCACGATTTTGGGTTAGCTTGCAAAAAGCTATGGGCACGGATTTACGATTCAGTTAGGCATACCATCCTCAAACGGACGGACAATCAGAGAGGACTATTCAAACTCTTGAAGATCTATTAAGACTTTGTGTCTTAGACTTCAAAGGGAGTTGGGATAAGTATTTACCATTGGTGGAATTCTCTTACAACAACAGTTATCAGGCAAGTATAGGTGTGGCTCCATTCGAAGCATTATATGGACGAAAGTGTCGCTCTCCAATATGTTGGGATGAGGTGGGTGAAGTAACATTGTTGGGACTAGAGTTGGTACGTATGACTACGAAAAAGATCCAAATGATTCGACAACATATACAAACGGCACAAGATCGACAAAAGAGTTATGCGGATCTTCATCGAAAGAACGTGAAATTTAGTATTGGGGATCGTGTATTATTGCGTGTTGATCCATGGAAGGGAATTACAATATTTGAGAAAAGAGGAAAGCTCAATCCACGATTTATTGGTCCATTTAAAATTCTTGATCGAGTAGGAAATGTGGCCTATAGACTCGCGTTACCTCCAAGTATGTCTCGTGTTCATAATGTTTTTCACATATCCGTGCTTCGTAAATATGTGAAAGACCCGAACCACGTTATTGAGTTAGAACCGGACGAGATAGCCGAAGACTTAACGTATGAAGAGGTACCTGTCAAGATCTTGGATAGAAAGGAGCATGTCCTACGCACAAAGATTATACCACAAGTTAAAGTTTTGTGGAGGAACCATGCTATAGAGGAAATGACCTGGGAGTTAGAAATGAAAATGAAAGCGAGGTATCCTCACCTTTTCGAAACACCAGGTACGTACGTTAATTTCGAGGACAAAATTTCATAAGGAGGGGAGGTTGTAAGACCCCAACTTATTATAAATGAGATTTAATTTCCTCTATTTATTATTTTGAAATAGTAAGGATTGATTTGATTAATGTGGTTAGTTATGGGTGAAATGCGCAAATATTTAAAGTAAGCAAGTGGTTATAAAATATTCATTGTTGTCGGGGAATATTCGTTTGGTCGTGGAATATTCTTACTGTCGGGGAATATTCGTACGACGGCGCAGCCTTGTGTGGGCCCCATAACGGAAAGTAATTGGATAAAGAAAACGACAAGTATAAGTTATTTATAAATAACGACGTAATTGTTACCGTTAATACTGTTGAAATATTCGGTGGTTAAAACACAGTAGCACACGGTATTGCACCAATTATTGATTCTTACGTAAGAAGGCACTACTCAATAATTGTTACAGTAATTACTGTTCAATATTTTATTTTATTGATTCAATAATTGTTGCATTAATATTTTATATTACTGTTATTCAATAATTGTCACTACACAATATTTTCCATTATCGGAGCAATAATTCATATTATCTGAATAATATTATTAGATAACATTATTGGCAATATCTAGAAAGTTCTGTCTAAGGAGAGGTTTGGTCACTTAATTACGCGCAAGTAAGGAGAGATCCTTATTGGAAAGCACCTCACAATGACACCTTACATAAAGGTATAGTCAAAAAGTGTTTTAGAAATTAGAATCTTTGGGAAGTACTCAAGGAAACCTTTGTACATGGGAGGCCATGCTTCTAGGTTGTGATAGATATCATATGGCCACAGAATTATCCTTGGTTGACCCAATAGACCCCAAAGAAAAACGAGAAGATTACTATCATATTCTTCCCAATGGTGGGTCTTCTCTTGACTTATCATTATCTCCACTATATCTAACTGAGAATTATACTTCAAACAAACACCAAGATTATATAGGTAGTGCTTGTAGATATACTCGGCAAGCGGATGTGCACAATCCTGTCTTATGATGACACGAGGTTGTATGTCGTTAGACATCTTGTATGATAGTGGCAAAACACCCTTCCAACGTTGGGTTCGCTTCACCCAAGATGATTCACCAAATATAACTCCTAAATGATGACCACCGTTCTATTCCCCTGTTACCCCCGCTCGACCCAGCTACACTCTTATTACCTGAAAGGAATTATGAACAGAAGGGTGAGCACAACTAGCCCAGTAAAGAATATCATGACTAAACATAATTAAATTATCAATAGCCTTCATCAATAATAAATCAGAGATTTAGAACATATGGTAAATGATAAAAATTTCAACCATAGTTGCAGCGGAACGAGCAATCCATTAGAAGAGTCAAATAGACCATAAAGTCTATTATCTCCTCCACGTTAAAAATCCACCAACAATATTTTATCCATGTAACATCACTCAACAGTTCCTTTCCACAATCATATGAATAACTCATAATCATAATTGTGATTCTAAATTTTTCTTCGTAACTAGGATGAAGATTATTTTTATCACCTGTCTTTACCTGAAACATCAAAGATCATGGTTACACCAAATCACATTTTCTGTTCATAATCATACTAATAACTTCATCTTTGTACTACGGCTAAAGATATTCATTTGTATCACCAGTTGGTCATGTTCATCTCAACACCTGTTCATCTTTGCATTACTGGCTAAAGATATTCAACAACATGTCATCTTTGCACTACATGCCAAAGATATTCATCAACAATTCATCTTTGCACTACAGGCCAAAGATATTCATCAATAATTCATCTTTGCACTACACGCCAAAGATATTCATCAACAGTTCATATTTGTACTACAGGCCAAATATATTCATCAACAATTCATCTTGGCACTACAGGCCAAAGATATTCATCAATAATTCATCTTTGCACTACAGGCCAAAGATATTTATCAACAGTTCATATTTGCACTACAGGCCAAATATATTCATATCCCAAAGAAATATATAATCATTTCAGAATTTATATAAACAATAATTATAACCATGTTGATCAATTCACCTTTGCACTTAAGCTAAAGATATTCACTTATAAATTCAATGGTCATGATCATACCAGTCACCAATTCAACTTTGCGCAATTGGCCAAAGAGAATCCTAGTCATGATCATACTAATAATCTACCCATCTTTACACTCAAGTGAAAGAGAATATCATCATTAGGGTTATAAAAATGTTATATATGATAATAAAAATAATATGATCAACATATAGTTTTAATCTCAAGAGTAATATTCATAAATCAACTATAATTTGGTCAGAAAAAGAAACCAATTTTATCGTGAATAGTACCCGTGAATAGTAACTCGTGAACAGTAACTCGTGAATACTAACTCATGAATAGTAACCCCGACACAAAAAGGTAGAAATTCCACAATAAAATTAATACCAATATTTCGGTATAATGATATTGAAAGAATAACATTTCTTAAACTTATAAACAATTTATTTTAATTGTTTACACTTTACTAAATAATGCATTTAATCATTCTAAAATGCCAAACTCATAAGATTTCATCACCAATAACCAAAACCCTCATCAAAAATCTGCATATACCTCATATAGGATTCTCAAGTCATAAAATCCTATTTTCTAATTTTCTTACTTCACAAAACATATTTAATTCATTTACTCATAACTAGACCATTTTTATGAAAAATACCAAATCAGTTCTAAAAATATTTCTTTTCTGAGATTTAGCATAATATAGTCTCATAGTGAACATATATTTTTCTCAGAATTTTTAATAGTCATTTACTATTTTTCATATGGCCAAAACAGCCGAATATTTAGACATTTATCAAAAATTATACTTTTGTCCAAAAATTCTAAAATTTACAGAGTATACTTCTATCATATACATGTACTCCCAATAAAATTTTTATCAATTTTAGAGTTAACCACAAGGAATTATAAGCGGTTACTTTTAAAATAGTCTTTTATCATAAAATTCATAACTCTCAATCTATACATCCAAAAATCACCATTTTTGGACACAATCAAGAAAACTCATTAAAATATCATTTCAAATTTTTTCAGAATTTTTGAAGGTCAGAAAAATTACGAAACTGGAAAATATAACAACCCTTAAAATCCTTACTATCCCTTACCTCAAAAGAGCAGTACTTCTGATCGGTATAAGGCTGAAGAAAACGTGCACTGATGAATAGAAACTCACAAAGTATCTAAATACTCAAAAAATACACTCAATAATCTAGAGAGAGAAAGAGAGAAAACTTATGAATTATGGTGTGATTTTTAATTCTAACTTAGTCCTCTATTTATAGGAAAATGTTAGCACGCCGAAGCAGACTTGACCTGCAACCTGATGGTTTACCTGCTACTATTCCCACCCACTACATTTGAATAAAAATTTTAGCACATTTCTTCACCAACCAAGAGTGGGGCCCACCAATTCTAGAATTTTCCACCAAAATGATTAACTCCGAAAATTCAACAATTTCTGAACCAGTCATCTCGTAAAATTCATAATAAATCATACGTTCATTTTTAACGGTTCAAAATTTGTGGACATATACTCAACTTATATATGTATAACATATCCAAAAATTACCACGATCCAACGGTCGGATTAAAAATTATAACCCCCGCAAAATATCTCAAAAACCCTAATTTTTAATACCTCCATTCCGACAAAATACTGATAAAATACATCAACATTAACTCCTTCATTTTTAACCACAAAAATATATCCCTCATTTATATCCACATAAAATAAATATTTCCTTATCATATGAATCAATAATTAATTATTCACAAATAATATTACAGAGTCACAATTATGACAACCAGGCCGTTCCCAGGAAAGAGGGGGCTTTGCAATAAGGATTTCTCCTTACTAGCGCGTAATTAGATGACCAAACCTCTCCTTAGACAGAACTTTCTAGACATTACCAATAATGTTATCTAATAATATTATTTAAATAATATGAATTATTGATCTGATAATGGAAAATACTGTGCAGCAACAATTATTGAAACAACAATAATATAAAATATCAACGCAGCAATTATTGAATCAATAAAATAACAGTAACTACTGTAATAATTATTGAGTAGTGCCTTCTTACGTAAAAATTAATAATTGAAAAAAATATTGTGCAATACCGTGTGCTACTGTGCAACTACGCGTATTACTGTATTTTAACCATCAGGTATTCCAACAGTATTAACGGTAACAACTACACCGTTATTTATAAAAACTTAATTTTGTCGTTTTCTTCATCCAATCGCTTTCCGTTATGGGGCCCACAAATAGCTGCGCCGTCGTACGAATATTCCCCGACAGAAAGAATATTCCACGACCAAACGAATATTTCCCGACAAAATGAATATTTTATAACCACTTGCTTATTTTAAAAAATATTCATATATCACCCTTAACTTTAACTTTTTATCAATTTAACCATTTACTAAATAGAAAAATTGAATACTTTTATTTCATAAAATTTGGGGTCTTATAGTAATGATGTTAGTAAGCCATGAGGAAGGATAATTAACTCGAATTGAGTAGTATTACTGAAATAATTTCAGTTAAGTTATAGAAGAGAACGAAGTTGGTAAGAACGATGTAACAGAATGACGGCAAGCCGGAACCAATAAATAACAAATCTAACACATGATTAGATTGAGAAGAAGGGTAAGATTCTTTAGGAACTATGTATGTTCATTCATGACCTAATGTGGTATGTTATGCGATTATGTGTTGTAGAGATCGTAAAGACTCAAAAGGAAAAGTAAATATACCGTAGCAGACATTGAAGGCAAGTTTTTCTAAACGCTTGTCTAACCTTCGTGTTAGCCAGGTTTTCAAATGATTCAAGTTATGAGATGCATGTATGGTTTTAAAGAAAGAGTCGATGCCAATTTTAACTCAGCTAGACTAATCTTGATAGATTGATTGATGTATTTACAAGTCTTTCAATAGAGAATTGCTAACGCTATCCTATGCCAAGTATTTGGTACGGATTCAAAGGTAAGTTTGTCTATGAACAAACAAATGCATTTTCATCGATTATTCGATGGGCACGTGAGGTTGCCAAAACTTAAATGTACATACGTTTAAGGGATGTAGTGTTGATCAACATAGAGTACTATAGGTTGATCACCTAGAAGTGCTCATAAGCTATACCGGACTTACGAACTTCGTGCCGGGTTGTCCTTTTCAAAGAAATTATGAAATGCTCATGGTCTTGGACCAGAATTGATGTTTTACTGAATATTGTTATTGTAAAATGTTTTGAAGGAAAAGGAATGCTATTTTAAATTATTGATAGTACTTCGTAACTATTATCCAGTTACTGAAGATATACGATTCCTATGTTTCAAGCATAATTTTTAAATGAAATTATTGTACTTGCTGAGCTTGTTATGCTCACTCTTACTTGAACCATATGAATGCAACTAAGGATGAGCGAACTGAAGTTTCCAGTCGAGATAAAGGCAAGGCGAAGATGAATGATTAGTTTATCTTGTAATAGACTAGTAAGTATATGTATTATATTATGATGAACAAAGAATGTAATGGTTTAAGAACCTGGGAACGGGAATTATTATTATTAATGTAATAAGAATGTCGTTGGAACACATATTTTGATGTCGTTTCATTAGAATGAATGTATAGTTATGAGTACCGTGTAGCACCATTTGTCGGGTTGAAAGAGACCCGGATTTGGGGGCGTCACAATGTTACCTTAGTCTAATAACCACAGTGATAAGATAAGTACTAACTCAAATAGAGTAAGTGAGTCAGTAAGATTCAAAGACGAATCTTGGCGGGTTATAAAGACACAGAGTTCTCTAACTCTGATAATAAAGGTGAACAGTAATGGTGAATAGATAGAGTCTAAAAGACTAAAGGTACATGGATAGGAGATCGTAAAATAAAACGATTATAGTATAGAAATGAATCGTAATATATACGATGAGAACACCCAGTGATCTGATAAGGTTATAACAAGGAGAAAGATCAATCAAATGATTAAAAAGTTTACAGCAAAGATTGTTGTGTGTATGTTGTACTACGAATTGGTACAGATTCAGGAAAGGATTATGAATACGAGTATTGAGAAGGGAGTTAAGATTAGGTAGGGATTTCAATTGAGGACCCATGTCAGTAACTAAGTTGTATAATTCCTTGTTATAAGCGGGGAATTGTACTTGGTGTAAAAACCACTTAGTTTCTGGCACTGATAATCATTAAAATGTCTGTGTCGCGCTATTTGCTATATACCTGTTCAGAAGGTGATTCTTTTCTCAAGTGTATAACAGATAGGTAGGGTATAGGTAGAGAATATAGGATTAAGTACGAGTTCTTAAAACTCATACTTATGGTACGTTCGTGACTCATAATTATATGAAATGTTTATGAACCCCTCAGCGAATGGACGCCAAAGGTCTGTCTAGGACAAGTTCTTAAACTCATATAATTGTGAAAAATTCTTGAACTCATATGTGTGCTAAGTTTGATGAACTGGGTATAGTTTTGTGTGAATGGAGTATCGAGGATAATAGGAATAAATAGATTATTTAAGCAATTGATTATTAGTGGAGACATAGGTTTTCCAAAACTCCTAGCTATGCTAGACTTCGAACTTTTTGGACATCAAGCAAAATGCGCACTGTGTGCTTTTGAAAAATGAAATTTTATTCTCAACTCCTGGTGACCATTGTGTATGTGTGAACTTCGGGCCACCGACACCTCGTTACCTGTTGAGATGATAAAGCTAATTTGTAATTATTTTTGAACGGTTTAAAGTATAGTCTATGCTACTTATTTTGGCTAGACGATAATGATTTAAAATATCAAAATATATTTTTATTTATCACTTATGTACCATGTAACCTAGTGCAGAGATGATAAAAAATTGATAGAGTTGTAAATACAGGAATACTTAATGTTGAATTTGATCTAAAATCGTTGTTCCACTATTGTATGATGTGTTATGACAAAGTCACTCAATGACGGCATCCTCAAACGAGCTGTTAATACAGTACGACATCATGATGTCATTTTCAAACTAATTTTAAAATTTTTATTTGCCAACGAGGTTTGGCTATACCTAAATGTTTCAGTTGAATTGAATTATTGATATGAGTCTAAGCTATTTGATTTGGCTAGACCAACGTTTATAAAATTCTAAGCGTTCTTTAAAAATCTTCCCGAAACGAATTGTTTTGGTGCGGAATCCGGTAAGACTGAGGTATAATTTTTTTGTGCCTATGGTAGTGACGAGAAACAGATCAGACCAGCAGTACTTAATAAGTACTGGGCATAACGGGCTAACTACCCACTATGTCTATAAGGCCAGAGCGGTTTGCGGATGAATTTTCGTAAAACCTTTTCAAAAATGAAAGTTTGTAGTCTATATGACTCCTCAGTATGATTTGAATAATTTAACTCTTGTGAGAGATGCTTTGGGTAGCATGTGAAGCTGTGTATGAATGGTAAAAGTATGCAAGGTATAAGGTGTAAGTTGAATTTCGGGGACGAAATTCTTAGAAAAAGGGGTGAATGTGACGACCCGAGAATTTGGACAATTTATAAAATCTTAAAAGATTGAATAAAGGTTAAATAATAGACCTAGACAGAAAATAAGTGTATGGATTTGTTATTTTCTGGAATAAATTTTATGGATTTAAAAATCTTTCTGGAGAATTATTCAAGATTAAGGGTATAAGTGTATATGTATCTGTGTGTATGGTTAAGGGTCAAGAGTTGACCAGATGAATTATATTTGTGACAAACCTTAATCATATATTAAGAATATCGACGTTTAGTTAGAAAATTCTATTGATTAATAAGAAACCCTAGAAACCGATTCTGGAAACCCTAATTTCAGTTCCGGGAATTCGAAATCCTAATTCACAAGTTGAAAACCCTAATTTGGGAATTCAAATACTAAGTATAAGGCTTAAGCGTTATTAATTATAAACTAATTAGGAAAAACGCTAATGATTTATTCAAAACCCTAATAATTAGAAACTCTAATTATTACAAACCCTAATTATCCCATTAGAAACCCTAATGCACAATTATGGAGCCTAATTGCTAAATTAACAATTTTAATTAGAAAATATTAATCCTAATTAGCAAGTCCTAATATGATTAGGAAATTTTAATATAATCAGGAAACCTTAATTATAATTTAAAAATCCTAATTTTCTATTTTAAAATCTAATTAAAAATTCCTAGAAAATTGATTTTTAAAAAATCTTAGGTTTTAACCCTAAAGGTTTGCACAAGTTACCATTATGCCATTAAAATGTTGAATAAAAAGACCAAAGTGCCCTTTTTACATTCTTTTATTGGATAACTTGTAAATCTTGTTATATCGTTAGTTGCTCAACAACTCTATCTACTCCATGTGACTTAAAACTCCAGCATTTAGACATTTACATCAACCAACTTAATTGCAACATTTTATATATAGATCAAGGAGAGAGAGAAGTCAAGAGAAAGTCTTATTTGGTCACCAACACCCAACCAAACTCTCTCAACCTCTTAGACACGAAAATATTAAGTTGACCAGTCCATAATCAAGCCCTTAGAACACCAAGAACAAATCATGATGATCAGATTCAAAATCAAAGCTAAAAAAAGGTATAAAACCCCAAATTTGAAAATTTTTGTGATTTGATGTTGATGTTAATGTTATGATTTATTGTTCTAAATTGTGTATTGGGATGTTATATAGTGATCCAAGATGTTACATCAAGGATCCATAACATCTAGATGCATGAAATTTAAGTTTTCAAAAATTTAGAAAAGTTGGAAAATATGGTCTGATAGCCTAATGTCAGGGCATCTGTAACAACCCGATATTTTCTACATAAATAAATAAGAAATTTTGCGTATAAATTTTTTTTTATATTAAGGATGAGAATTTGTACAAGATATTGTGTATATGTATTTATGTGGTAAATAAAAATATTGTTATTTACATAAATGTTTACAAGTAATTTTATTTTAGAATTATTGATTATTATAAAGTACATTCTTATAATAATTAATTTTATAGTAAAAATATTTTTATTAATTATTTTCCATGAATATATAGTCATATAGTATTTAAATAATATATGGAGTGATTTTTAGAATAATTATAATAATTATTTTATTATAAGAATTTTAGTACAAGCTATTAAGTTAATTATTTTACCTTAATTATTAAGGTTAAATATGAAGAATAATCAGATATGGAATCCAAACCCTAATTTTGGATTATTGTCAAGGTATGAAAATAATAATATAATATTAATTATATTTTGATTTTTCAGTGCTATGAATATGTACTGTATACGTGGACCGATAATGGTTGGTCAATTATGGCGTTATATGACAAACCCTAAGTATTGACTCGAAACCCTAATGGTAAAATTAAAACCTTAATCGATATTTAGGAACCCTAGCTGTCAAACTGGAAACCCTAATTGCTAATTAGGATGTTTAATGCTCATTAGCGGACTTTAAACCCTAATGATCATGATTAATGTGATTAGAAACCCTAATTACAAATTTTTAATCCTAATTATTAAATTGTTAATTCTAATTAGTAAATTGTTAACCCTAATTATCAAATGGGTGCCTTAATTGATAAATTAGTGATCTTAATTAGCAAGGTAATTATGTTTATTTAATTTTAAACCCTAATGTTCCTGTATATGTAATTAGCAAATTAAACTCGATTAAAAAACACTAATTTGCAAAAATTAGAAACTAACATTATTTTTTTATTTTATTCTAAACCCTAATTGCAATTCTAGAAATTCTTTTTATGCTAAACCTTAGGGTTAAACCCTAAGGGTCAAACCCTAAGGGTTTGCAAAGATTACATAGTTGCCCTTAAATTCATATGGTCAGTGACCTTTTTGCCCCTAGTTGTATTATTTTGGCTAATTAATAGGTTTTGACATTTAGGTGAGTTGGTGACTAACTCATACCAACCTCACATGCTTAAAATGCCAGCAACAAGTCACATATCTCAGCCATACATGCACCATACACTTCTATATTTAGATTGGAAGAGAGAGAAATAACATTTGTTACTTACATTTTTCACAACACTCAAACTAAACTCTCACTCTCACCTCCGAAAATATCAAGATATATCAGTCATAAATCAAGCCCCACGATCACCCACAACCAAATCAGTGGCTAGAATCAAGAATTTGTTCAAAAGAGGTAGAACATTAAACTTAAAATCTGATCTTCGATCTTATGTTAAATGTCATGTTTTTATGTTTAAAGGTGTTGTATGTTATGTTAATAAATGATCTGGGTTCGTATTTAGTGGATCCATAACATCTAGATTCACGAAATAAGAGTTTTCAAAAATCTGGAAAAATTTTAAAATGTTTCTGACAGTCAAATGTCAAATCGTGTAGATCTCTTTCTGTTTATGTTTTTGTATATTTGAAGGTTTGTATTTGTAGTATGTTATGTGGTCTGTGATCTGAAAGTGGAATCATGGCTATTCCATGTCCAGATTTCATTTTATTGTTGGTCAAACCTAGTTGACCGAACTTGACCAAACGATTTCTGGGTAACCCAGAAATCCGTAGGCAGCGTCTGACATGATTTAGTAACGCCCAGATCTTTCATGTTTTTGTTACTTGGATTCTGTTGTTGTAACAAGTTTGTTTTATGTTGTTTAGACTATATTATTAAGCTAATAGATCATCTAAATGATTAGCAGGATTCATGTAGTGTGCGGTCAAACCATGTAAGACAATCACAATTTCCGTTTTCTGGGTAACCCAGAAAACGTATGATCGTGATTTCTGACATGGGTTGACCGGTTAATATCTGGCGATTTAGTTGTTATTATAGTGATTATATGTGATAGATCTCGTATCCTACATGTTGGCTACACACTGCAGATTTTAGATCACTAAAAGATTGCACGGATTTCAAGTTGTGGAAGCCCAAAAGTGTATGCTCGAACTGTTCTTCATTTCTGGGTAACCCAGAAATGAAGAACAGCCTCTGACAACACTTTTGGAGGCTCATATCTCTTTGTTTGTGCATTATTTGATGGTGTTAATGGCTGAATCGTGTAGTCTTGTGCTTGTACTACATTATCTGACCATTAACATGTCCTGAAACATCATGATCAGATCAGAAATCATGGTCAAAAGAGGAACCTCGAAACTGCCTTATGAACAACTCAAGAACATGAAGAACACCTATAGCGACAATTTTGTCACTATAGGTGGCCTTTAGCGACAGACAGCTTATTATTTTCCGGAAATTAATGATTAAATAGAAAAAAATAGTTTTTAATTATTAAAAATACAAAATAAATTATTAAAAATTATTTTAAATTCTAAAAATTAGTTTTTAATTATTTTTAATATATTTCATAAATATTTAATATTTTTAGAATATTAAAAGTATTTAATTTATTTAATTATAATAATAAATAAATTATTTAAAAATGATTTTAATATTGGAAAAATCATTAAAAATTATATTATGATATAAGAAAATATTTTAAGTTATTTTTAATGACTTTTAATATTTTGTTAAAAATTCATTAATAAATTGATATTAATGATAATTAATTTATTTACTAAATGAATTAAATAAATTAATAAACAATGATTTTATTATATTAAAAATCATTTTAAATAATAATAAGGTATTTAAAAATATTTTAAGTTATAAAATATAACTTTTAATATTTAAAGATAAATTTCTTTAATTAATTATTATTAATGATATTAAAGTTATTTAATAATTATATTAAATAATTTAGTTTAAAAATAATTTTTTATTATAATAATCATTTTAAATGAAAATAAAGTGTTTAAAAATATTTTAAGTTATAAAATATAACTTTTAATATTTAAAGGATAATTTCATTAATAAATTAATATTAATGATTATTAACTTATTATTAAAAATAGTAAATTTATTTAATAATTATATTAAATAAATAGTTTAAAAATAATTTTATTAATTTAAAAATCATTTAAAAGGATATAAATGAATTAAAAATATTTTAAGTTATGAATAATGACTTTTAATATTTTGATAAATAGAACATTAATACCTTAATATTAATTGTAATTATTTATAAATAATTTTAAATGTTTTAAAAATCATTTAAGGGTAATATTAATACTTTAAAAATATTGTGAGTTATTATAAATAACTTTAATATTTTGGAAATGATTTCATTAATAGTTTAATATTAATTAGATATTAATGATAATAGAATTATTTAGTATTTAAATCATTTAATAATGATTCTGAGATTTGAAAATTCATGATAAATCATAATAAGTGTTTTAAAATTATATTAAGTCATTTAAAAATAATATGACTGATAAGTACGGATATTGAGTTACAGGACAGAGTCTTAGACTCGATAATTATCCGATAAAACTGTCGGTAGACCGACACATTTTAGAAATTGATCTGGACTTAGATAATGTGATTAGATAAGAGATTATTTGTGATTCAATTGTTGTTAAACCTATGTGCCAACGTGATTAGGGAATGTGATGACTGCAATAAGCAGTATTATATGATATGATATGTTATTCTAATCAGACAAATGATCTATTTAATGATAGGACTTGATAGAAAAGATAAATCTAAGTTGTGTAAGCAGCAGACAAGGCAAGTATCTAACTCTTTGCATTTACTTTATGCAACGGACATGCGTAAGATAATATCTGAATTGTTCATTTTAATTGTTCAAATATTTCAACCTTTGTATATACTTATGCAATGATTCTGTATAAGTAAGTTATTAAACTATAATTGTTGTATAAGTTCCTTTATTCTGTTATTATTGATCAAATTATATATTCTGATCGTTAATTTTTAAAACATGGTTATATAAGTGTCCCCACTTGGATAATCATTATATTTTATCACATGTTGATACATACTTATCGGTGTTCAGTATGTATAAGTTGAATTAAAAGTCGTCTAAGCTATTTGATCCAGCTAGACATATATTTAAAGTTGTTGTTGAATAAGATAAAACTTTATCCAACTAAATTGTTTTGGTTTGGATTCAAGACTGGTATGAGCATCCCAAATATGAGAAACTTTTATGCGCCTAAGGCGGGAATGCTGGATGAAAATATCGTCCTTTAATGTAGTATTGATCAATACAGGACATAACGGGCTGATCACCCCCCATGCCCGTAAGTAATGACGGTTTACAAATGAAGTTCTGTTTAACCTTTGCGAAAATAGAAAATAATGTTCATAGTTTGTCAACTGATCCTCATTTATAGTCAGTACGTAGTTTCAAAAATTTAAAATCGAAATGATATGTTGTTTATTATCGGTTCAGTTTACTTTACAACTGTTGATTCGTTGAAGAAGTATCGTTCAAAGAAAATATTTAATTCGTTCAGCTAACTGTTATTGTTGTTATTACTTGCTGGGCACTCAAATGCTCATCCTTGCTTAAATTTAAATGTTTTCAGCTAAAGATGAACAACCTGGAGGTTCTTCTAAGAACAAAGGAAAAGGGAAGGTCGCTGAATGAATGATAAGGCTATCTTTTGTAATAACTAGACTTTATTAGGGTAATGATTATATATATTAATTATCATGTAATGAAACGAATGTTTGAAAGTTTCGTACTTGAGATTGAAAACTCTGATAATATGTAAATTAAATTTGATAATCTATATTATTGTTATTATTATTAGTATTATTCCGCTCATAGAAATGGTATCGTGAAGCACTGAGTTCGGGTTTCAAGTACCTAAATTTGGGGGCGTCACAACATCCAAATATGTCTGTGTTAGATGTTTAAGTTGTTTTATGTTATAGATCTGTAGTATGCCATGTGGACTATGATCTTGAAATGGAAACAGGGTCAGATCATGTCTAGATCTCCTGTTATAAGCGGTCAAAGTGCGTTGACCGAGCACGCAATCTGTTTCTGGAAAACCCAGAAAATTTCCAAAAAACCCAGAATTTCTGACAACCACTTTTGAAGCTTTAGATCTTACATGTGTTTGATAGTTTGGCAAAATTATTATTTGGATGTTGTTGTCTGACATGTAGGCTACATGATCATGTCTTTAGATCACTTAGATCCATTACATGATCAAAGATATTGTGGGTCAGACAAGCGTTGACCATCTGTTTTGTTAAAATTCTGGAAAACCCAGATTCATGAAAGAACAAGGTCTCTGACATTGTTTGACCATGCCAGATCTTCACTAGTACAAAATTATAAAAAGACAACACTTAAAAGATGATATTTTTATAAAAAATGTTGTGATATTTTTTTTATAACTTTTTTTAATAAAACGTTATAGATACATATGAAAAAACGTTATATAGACAATTTTTAATTTTAAATAGATAACGTTTTTTTTTTTAAAAAGGTTATCTACTTAAAAAACACGGAGAAAAAAAGAAAAGCGGAACTGAACATTTTAAATTAAAACCCTTCGTCTATTTCGTTTCTTCCTCTCGTTCTTTCTCTCCCATTTTCTCTCTCTAGTAGTAGTGGCGACAACCTTCCTCTTCTCGCTCCTCTTTTCGGCAACCTCATCCCTTCGTGGCTCCCTCGCCAGCGATCTCCTCCTCTTCCTCCTCCTTTATCTCTCTATCTTGCATTACTTAAGTAGTTGTGGTGTTAGGGTTTCAAATTAGTGTTTGATTTGTGCTTTACCACAGGTTGAGTCTTGCAGGGAGAGAGAAACTAAAAAACGCAGCAACCAGTTCACAGACGCAGAGTTTGAGTATCAATATCCGAGGTAAAATTATCTGACTTATCTGGTATAACTTTTTACTTTCTTATTTACTTACATATCCTTTCAAACTTTGACAATTTCTGTTATCGATTGTCAGATATATGCATACCTTTTGATTTTGGGTTACTGAATCGATTTCTGAATGTTGATGTTTCGAATCAATTTCAAAATGTTTTCTTTTTTCTTTTTTTCTTTTAGATTTTTTATTTCTTTGTTTAATGTTTGATTGCCATTTGTATATCTGTCTAGAAAGATATAGATACGTATTAATGTTCTCTTTTTAAAAAATGATTTTTTGTTTGCAGATTAGAGTAAAATCATGCTAGCGAAGAAAATCTCAACGAAGTGAAGGAAGAGGTGAAGGAAGATGCGACAGATGTTAGTCTTTTTTGTGTGATGGTTGATCCTATATGGGTGATAATTGGTCCATATTGGTGAAAGGTTTCTTGAACTACTCTTTGATTTTCAAACTACAATTTGAGTTGTTAGATATGAACTGAGTTAGTTTAGTTGTGTTGTATAAGCTGATATCTGGACTACTCATCCTGGCATAATTTTATGTCCTGTCAATCAAAATTGCATTTTTGAAACTGTGTTAGAATATTCTCAGTTTATTACAAACTCTAACTTGTGAGTACCCAGATTTATAATAGTTTTATGAACAAAATTACTTTTTGTCTGAATACTGAAACCATAGGCATTTGAGTTCTTCTAACAGGCAAACGACAAGAATTCCTGATACTAAGGTGGGATCTGTTTGGATCATTTCTGTATGCCATTAATTTGTTTGTCAAGAAAAAAAAATCAGAATAGGGCGCCTTTATTATCGAATGACTGATTATTTATTCATTCTTTAGCTTTAGACAATGAAAAAAAGTAGAGGAATTATTAATGTTACTATTTTTCCTGTTGGCGCAAACCCTGAAGGAATTGAATCAAGGATAACACTACAAATTACGATATATTAATGCCATTTCTTTCTTCTGCCAGGAAAGTCCACCCTTAGCGATTCTCTTGTTGCTGCTGCTAGTATTATTGCCCAAAAAACTGCTAGTGATGTCCGCATGACTGATACGCGTGCTGATGAAGCTGAGCGTGGTATTACCATCAAGTCTACCGGAATCTCTCTTTATTATGAGATGTCAGATGAGTCTCTGAAGAGCTACAAAGGAGAGCTGAAAGGGAATGAGTACCTCATCAATCCTGTTCTCTCTTTATTTTACACCCGTTTCCAGGTGCCAATATCAGTCCTGTTCTCTCTTTATTTTACACAAGCTCAACAGTTTTTCTTTTTTGATAAGTAAGTTCAACTGTAATTAATTAGGACCAAATATACTCTGTTGAAGGTTGAGCATCCTGTTACAGAGATGATTGTTGGTCAAGATCTTGTAGAGTGGCAAATCCGAATTGCAAATGGAGAACCTCTTCCCATGAGCCAATCTCAGGTGCCCTTATCAGGTTAATTTTCTTAGCTTTGTCTTCTTCTTGTTCTTCTATTTCTACTTACTGCAACTGGACTCATTAAAAGCCAGGGTAGGCATTTTGTTCATCTTTTGCAGTTGGCAAAAACGAGCACTATTTATTGAAGCATAGGATTCCTATTTATTATCATTCCAGTGTAATGCTGTAATTTTTATAATGTTCAGATGTACACAATTATTAACTAAAACACTATGGAAGTAAGTCATAAAAAAACTATATTTTCATTATCTTAACATTTTTACCCTTACTTTCTCTTCCAATAATATATATTCCTTAAAGGAAAGGACTGAAAAGGTTCCTTGAGGATGTTCTTTCTCTGCTTCCTGCCTCCATTACTTTTAATTTTCCATCCCCTTGTACCAAAATTCTTTATTTAGTTGTACTGTTCTAGATTGTAATGCCATCTCTTAAAGCACTATGTGTGAAGATGTTATCTGTTAAATTCAAATAGAGGACAATATTCTGAATCTTATAGTAATGTTTCCTGCAAGTGTGTTTTCTTAACATTACTTTCATCATTCATGTATTTTGTATTCTCTTTTTACTTCTTTCACAGGGGAGAATCAAACTATTGAATGGGCCATGCGTTTAAGAGTTGCTTTATACATTGCTGAAGCATTGGATTATTGTGGTGCTGGAGGACGTCCACTGTACCATGACTTGAATGCATACAGGGTTCTATTTGATGAGGTGTTGTAATGAATCTCTTTTTCCTAATGTTCAAAGATATCTCTCTCTCTCTATTTATATATGTTTGTTTCTTAAAAATAATTTTTATTATCTTTAAAAATGATAGTTGCACTAAGACAATATCATCTAGATGACCTATAGTGGATGGTTTTGGCAGAATGGTGATTCACGACTTTCATGTTTTGGCTTCATGAAAAATAGCAGGGATGGCAAAAGTTATAGCACAAACCTTGCTTACACACCTCCTGAGTATTTAAGAAATGGTAACTTCTAATGTTTCTTCTTATTTTTTTTTAAAAAATTATTATTATTATTAAATATGTTATATATATATATATATATATATATATATATTCTGATGTATTTTTGTACACGACGTTCTTGTTCGGCAGTAGTAGTAGTATTCCTTCAAATCTCTGAGTCTATTTCAGAGGTCTATGTTCCATTGTTTTGATATCATTTTTTTGTAGTCAGTGCACATAATCATTGAAGGAAAATAAGCCTAAAGCAGCATATCCTAGATATTTACTTTTTACATATTTCCCAAGGGTCATAGGGGTCCCCTTCAGTAAACATTTGTTTCTACAACAGTCAACAAAAGGAACATTGTAGGTAACACCTATTAACAAATACAGCAGGACTGCTTCATAGGGTTTAGTCTAGATAAGAATGTTGTTGGGGTTTAAATGACTGCCTATATAGACAAACAGCATCCAACACCTTCAACTTAATTTTGTGCTTGAGATACTGAAAGAAATTGTGAAACAGGATCAAATGATTTTGACTTGATTAGCATGTGCAGAATTTAAAGAAAAAATACCTAGATTAAAAGTAGGATCACGTTTTTGTGCATGCACTCTTATATGTTGAAGTCTGTGTATGCATATACTTTTATGCATTCCCCCCCATATAAAATGGCATATGTGTACTTTAAATCTTCCATATGTCTGACATTTTCCTTTGAAAGAGTTTTAATTATTCGTTGAAAATGACATATGTATACACTTGGAATCAAATTAACACTACTTTTGACATGTTGTTAGTTTAAAAGGAGTTCCAGCATACTAGTATTGGAGTGATCTCTTGCCAAGCCCCAAGCAGATCAGAGGTCTTCTGGAGTATCAAATTCTCAACAACTGTGGCTTCCACCGCGGCTTATGGTGTTCATATATCATCTCAGGAGCAAAACTTACTGCCATCCATGGCTAGTGCTAGAGCAAAAGTTACTGGCGTATTTTGGGAGAACCTGGGTTTTTTTTGCACATGCTTAGGTAGTAGGTTAATTTTATGGATAGTTTGGTTTATTTTGTGGATTGAAAAGTGAATTTGAGATGTATATATGGATAGTTTGGTATATATTTTGTGGATATAGTAATTTGAAATTGTAATGTATTTTGAATAGTTGATACATTTTGATTTTAAATTTAAATGAGAATTTAGACCTTCTAGCTATATATCATGGCATTAGTATACTGCAGGTGCATTGGTAATATAGGTGAATTACAACCTTTTTTTTTCTTTTTTTTTTATCTACAACATTTTAAAAATATTGTATATTTGCATAAATAAATGACACCTTCTAAATAGATGACACATTATAAGCGTTGTGTAAATGTGCTTAAACGTTGTTTGATATATTAAACTACAACATTTTTAGCTAGAAAACGTTGTGGAATCATACATTCTACAATGTTTTCAAGCATCTACTAATTTATGAAAAATAAATCTACAACGTTTTTTTCCTTAAAAAACGCTGTATAATGTGTCTAACTACAACGTTTTAAAAATGTTGTGTAAGGGTGCCAAATAGATGACACCCTTAACCACGACGTTTTTCTGATTGAAACCACAACGTTTTTTTCGCGTTATCTATTTATTGTTTTGTAGTAGTGCTTGTTCATGTGTTGTTAGAGTGATCTGATTTTATATAACTGTACTATGACATGTGAACAACATGTATGAACTCTTAGATTACATAAACAATACCTAGAATCAAAGTTACAGAGGACCAAAGTAGGCACCCTGCACCTTTTCTTCATTTTTGGAAAACCCAGAAATGAAGAACAGCTCTGACAAGAATTTCTGAAGCTTAAATCTTGCAGTTGTGATATAGTTTGGTCATGAAATCGATTTATAGTTGTAGTATTACTTGTATACTACAATATTAGCACAATTACAAGCCCAGAAATCAACTAGATCATAGATTAAATCATGGTCAAACCTAGCAACCTGATAACTGACTTTGAAGTTCTGGGTTTGATAAGAACACCTATAGCGATGGTTCTGTCGCTATAGGGTCCTTTAGCGACAATTAATTTTTAAAAATTAATATTTTTATTAAATAAATAGAAAAAAATAGTTTTTAATTATTAAAAATACATAATAAATTCTTAATTTATTATTAATATTTAATATTTTTATTAATATTTAATATTTTTAGAATATTAAATGTATTTAATTTATTTAATTATAATATTAAATAAATTACTTAAAAATAATTTTAATACATGAAAAATCATTTAAAAATATATTATGGTGTTAAAAAAATATTTTAAGTTATTTCTAATGACTTTTAATATTATGTGATGAATTTCATTAATTAATTAATATTAATGGTAATTAATTTATTTAATAAATATATTAAATAAATTATGAAAAAATAGAATTAATGATTTAAAAATTATATAAAAATAATTTAAGTGTTATAAAATATTTTAAGTTATAAAATAATTTTTGATATTTTGTCATGAAAAACATTAAAATTTAATATTAATGGCAATTATCGGATAATGGATTTAAAGGTTTAAAAATCATATAAATATGATTTTAAGGTATTAAAAATACTTTGATATATTATAATATTATGTTATGATTTTCATTTATATTTAATATTAAATAAATATTAATGATAAAGTAATTATGTGATATTTAATTCTTATAAATATGATATTAATGATTGAAAAAACATGATAAATGGTAATACTTATTTGAAAATTATTATGAGCATATTTTGACTGATAATAAAATTATCTAAGATAATTGTCTTGCGTTTAGATAGAGTCTTACGGATAATAGGCTCGTAAATTATCCGATTGAGCCGTCGGGATGTTAGAATTGTGTCAGATTCAACTCAGACTAAAATAGTTTGACTTGATACCGAGTCTTAGGTAGTTTCTAGATTGATAGTATTATGTGTTGTGTGTTTAGGTTATTCCATGAATATATAATATAATAATATTATACTGTGATGATATTATTCTAATATTGAAGATCGATATTATCTATTTTAGGTTTTCAAACAAAGCTAGATAGATCGCGTAACAGTAATCAATCGAACATGCAAGTTTTCTTTAACTATTCTTTTAACTTATGGTTAATCATTGTTGATTATCATGTCTAAGAATTATTGAATCGTACTCTCTGCATATTGCATGTAATCATCAAGTATGAAAGGCTGATCACCTTCATTACCATTCGATTCAGATATAATTGATATGTTCATGTACAATGTTCGTTCAGCTATTATAGTTTGTTCATGCTAGTTCACAATTATATTATTGAATGTTAGCCAGCTATTATTCAAGTTCTTTCCATCATGATATATCTTCAAATAAACTTATACTTGCTAGACAAACTTGTTGCTCACCCTTGCTATATCATGAAAAATATTGCAGATAAGGCGAATACGTCGGTTACAAGGAAATGTCAGAGTCAAGTTTAGCTTGGGATTACATGTGCAGCTAAATTGTAGTAGTATAGTATGATAATAACATTGTATGTTAGATAGAATATTGGTTCAGGTATTATGTGAAGGTTTTCGACCTTGGGGTTAGTGTGTAAATGTAATGTATAAATAATTTATGTTTATATCTTCTACAATAGTTATAGAAATAGTATACCAGATCCTTGGTGATTAGGACCGGGATCTGGGGATGCTACAGTGGAGCATCTTTAAAGCTTTGAACCACCTTGGCTTCATTGTGTCCCATCTTGCAGAGGAATTCTTCAATCTTCTCACTGGGACTTTTCCCTTAGATATGATGATAGGCTTCATCACTCGTTGAGGAAGATATAGTGGATTTTCTTTAGACACTGCAGCAGTTGTATTAGATGTAGATCCTGTAGCCTCTCCATAGTTCCATGACACCTTTTGGAGGTTAATAACAGGATACTGTGGCCTGAACGACAATATGGTTGGCTTTGGTGCAGCCACTTTCAAAGGGTTTTCAATGCCTTTGAGCTGAATTGATTGAATTGTAAGTGGTGTGGTAGCCAAATCTCCCCCAGAGGATATAACTGCTATAACTTCCTTCCATCCTGGAGGAAATTTGTTTCCACTCTTTGATGATACATCGTCATTATCTACCATTTGCAGGACACCGCTGTCAATCATGTTTTGAATAAGATGGCAGGGTGCCCAACATTCCTTATGCTGTGACCGCGAGAGTGGGGGTGGTATTGACATACTCCATTAACATCTCACCGTTTTGATCGTGGGTATACTGGAGATAGCAGTGCTGTGATTTTTCCCTCATTAATTAGTATCTGCAATATCTCTTCCATCGGTTGGCCTTAATAGGTGAATTCCCTTTTGTTGGCGAAATCCCGACAGGCTTTAGCTTTTGCTTTTCTAGCAATCTTTTCCTACAATGTTTCACTTTCTGGAATATATGGTGGAGTGTTTGTAATAAGAGAAAGGAGGTTAGCATGCTTCTGACTAAACAACTGACGTGTGACTTGGTGTTGATGAATCACCAGTTCTGCCAACTGATTGACTTGTTCGCCAAGAGCCTTTAACTCTCGTTCCATTATGAACTGGAACTGTTAATAATCCCATCTGTCATAATTATCCTTGCTGATTTGGGATACACCACCCATATATTTGGATCTCTTTCCACTGCCCCAGTTGATCATGCTAACCTCCTCTTCCTTGTGTTGAGGCAGAGGGTTGTTTTGAACATGTGGTTGGTCGGGCTTGGCCCCTACAATCTCACTACGGTCAATTAAATCCTAGATCTTATGCTTAAGGGCCCAACAATCCTGAGTGTCATAGCCTGGAGCTCCAGCACGGTAAGCACACTTTTTGCTTGCTTTGAATCCTTTTCCACTCGGATTGGATGGTGGAAGGAGATGAGTGATTTCCTTCTGATCTGTAAGAAGTTTGAGAATGTTTTCGAGTGAATCCCATAAGGGTGTGAACACTTTTGTACGTGTTACTTCTCCACTTTTTGACAGTGGAGGGTTTGAAGACTATGCTTGTAAAGGACAATAGTTTCTCCTCTGAATAGGCAAATTTTGATTGCCTTTTTGTCCTTGCAGTATTAAGGAAACATCATTTTCTTTCTTCTTATGGACCCTCCAGGGGTTGTTCCCATAACTTCCAAATTGGATGTGCTCAGCTACGACTTTTAACGCGACAAGGTTTTGAATCTTCCCTGATTTTAATCCTATTTCAGCCATTTCTCTGTGCTTAATCATTTTTGAGAATGACTTTCCTATTCTAGCTAGGACCCTATCATAAAATGGAGTTTCCTAAATATCTATGAAGGTCATCACCATTTCGGACTCTGTCATAGATGGGATAACTTGAGCAGCCAGACGCCTCTATCTTTGGGCATACTCTATGAAAGACTTATTGAGTTGTTTCTTGACCTTGGTAATTTGATACCAATCTGGAGTCATCTGAGTTTGAAAGTTGTATTGACTGAGGAAAGCATGTGCTAACTCCTCCTAGCTATGAATTTTGGAGTTATCCAATCTAGTGTACTATGCTCTGGCTTATCTAGTCAGACTTTTCTAAAATAGTTGCATTCTGAGCTTTTCATTCTCAATATATGATCCGAGCTCTCCAATGAACACCTTTAAGTGGGTATAAGGATCTCCCAATCCATCATATTTCTCAAAATCGGGAGTCTTGAATTTTTTCGGATAATAAACCCCGGGGAAGATGTAAAGGTCTGAATATGAAACACTTTCGTGTGTTCCAATCCCTTTGATGGGCCGAATGGTCTCTTCCATGTGCAGAGGATTCTGTGTGGATGGGTATTTGTGGACCCTAAGTTGACTTGTGTAATTCTTTGAGCAGAATAACCAAATCTGTGATTTGGTTTCTTAATCCTTTAAACTCCTCACGAGAGAAAGGAGTAGGATTAGGTTGGCCAGATGTAGCCATATTTGGTTGTAGGCTTGGTGCCTTTTTGGACCTTGAACGGGTAACATGATCAATTGTTTCCCTAGAAAAAAGACTTATGTAGTTTAGTCTTAGGGAAACGTGAAAATGTTACATGCTATGTAATGTGTCCATTTTTTAGGAGTGTCATCCTGTAAAAAGGATGTCAGTTGTTTTAATGACTGGATAGCATGATAGGTTTTGATGTGAGAAGGGAATGCATGTTCACATATTCCTTTATATTTTCCATTACATTGAGATTGACATGGAAATAAAATTACAAGTAATTAAAATTACAGGTAATTGAAATAGGAAGGTATGAAGAGACTTCCCTCCGCGTTTGGTTTGTCAAAGGCTGACCTATCTTAGGCTACTCTCGCGGCATTTGGCATGAAGGTTCCCAGATCATCGTAATTTACTCGATGGGAGGTTAATCCGATCTTTTAACTGGAGCGAATATGGGTGGTACCTTTCCTTAGCCTCGTGGAATTAGTCTCCCGACGAGTCCAGTAATCAAACACCGATGGGATAGCCTCCTGGTGGAGAGACCACACAACATACATTCACATACATCACGTCTCATTGTATGTAAATGATGATATGCGTGAAGCACTAATATCATAAGCAGGTATGGTGCAAAGCACTAAGTGCAGTAAGTAAAGCATTAGTATACATTCATTCAAATGTAAATGCAGTATCCACACACAAGCCGATAAATGTTTTGAAAAGCTTTGATAGCTGCTTAAGCCCTCTTACTGGTGTCCCCAGCAGAGTCACCACCTGTCAACGTCAGGATTTTTATTTGTCCCTTTCTATTCTTGTCTTTTGGTGTTCTCATGTTAGGTGAGATTTGTTTGAAGAAATAAGTTTGAAAAGGTCTGACATGTATATGTGACGCCCCCAAAATAGGTCCAATCCACAACCCATTCTGAGTCGCCAAATACATGGTACAGAAAATAACTACAACTTTATTATTACAATTGTCGTGCAAAATACGACAACACATATACTGTGAGTTTAAATACAGATATTGTCATCTAGACAGTATTCATACTCAATTAAGCCCTCATTATACTTATTGATACACTATTTTATAAAATAGTGAGGACTACAAAAACAACTGTCTTGAACCATCATTCCACACCCCGACTAGTACTCGCTACATTCTCGCCTCTTGAGAAGAAAGATGGAACAACAAGGAAAAGGGTGAGCTCAACTAGCCCAGTAAAGAATATTATGACTAAGATAATATACAACAAATTATTCTTAGTCTTCAACAGGAAAAAATCTAATAGAATACAATAGACAACAAGTTTTAAATCAACAACTGCAGCGGAAACATCAATTCATTAGAAGAGTTAAGTAGAGAATGCAAACTACTATCTTCTATATATGAATTTAAAAGTTCATCGTCGATATTTTATCCCTGTAACATCAATCAATATATATCTGGAATCAAATATTCATCTTTGCACTACAGGCCAAAGATATTCATCAGTTGGTCATGTTCACCTCAACACATGTTTATCTTTGCACTACGGGCCAAAGATATTCATCATAAAATCATCAATCTTTGCACTACAGGCCAAAGATATTCAGTAACATCATCATTTAGGACTGAGGATGATGAAAAATATGTTAGAGAAAACGAATCCAGTGAAACAAAAGAGTAAATATTAAGGATTCATATTTCAGCTATTCCATGTCCAAAAATACCTCATAAACAATCATAGTGAAGTAAAATTCAAGAATGATCAAAACATGGATACAATCAAAGCTAGTATCCAGAATAGATATTTGGACAAAAAGAAGAAAATTTCATTTTTCGGTGAATAGTAACTCGTGAATAGTAACTCGTGAATAGTAACTCATGAATAGTAACTCGTGAATAGTAACCCCGACATGAAAAGTTCCAAATTTGATAAAAAGTTTAGATCAATACTTCGGCATAATGATATTGAAGAAAATAATATCATTTAAGAAGAAATAACATCCCTTACTATCCCTTACAATCCCTTACCTCAGAAATACGGTACTTCTGACTTGAATACTAGATATAGTGCTGAAGGAAACTTGCACCGTATAACAACACTCAAAGTATCAAATACTCATAAGAATACGCTCGATATAGAGAGAGAAATAGAGAGAAACTTGTGTTTCTGGTGTGATTTTCAATTCTAACCTAAGCACCCTATTTATAGGAAAATGCTTAGAACACCAAAGTAGAAAATTGAATATAATAATATTTATATTTATAAAATTGTCAAGCCCACCTCTTGAAATCTGATTTCAGCTCATTGCACATGTTTAATGCAGCCCACCAAGCAAAAAAAAACGATTTTGTAAATAAGAATAATTAAAACTTTCAAAAACCAATTATTTTGGAACTTCGGAACTTCAATAATTCATAATAAATAGGCCTTTCATCAGAAAATTTGAATCTCGCGAGTTTTTATAGGAAATTCAATTCTCTACAACTTTGCAGAAGAAAGTTTTTCCAAATTCCAAACAGAAATTGACCGAAATCCACAAACGGGCGATTTTACAGTCAATAATAAATTTTCGGTCAAGAATTGTGTCCACCAACATACAAAACATGTGTTAATCATTTAATGCTACAAAAATACTCTTCCTCCTCATATACTCATATATCCCACATTCATTGTAAAAATATCACCATCAATATATATGAATTATTTTATCAAAAAAAGATAAAATATTAATTTTCAACAATTGTCACATTAAAAATTTTCTCCATCTATATCCACATAAAATCACTATTTTCCTCATCATATAAATCAATAATTAATTATACACAAATAATATTACAGAACCACAGTACTGGCAACCGGGCCGTTCCCAGGAAAGAGGGGGCTTTCCAATAAGGATCTCTCCTTATTGGCGCGCAATTAGATGACCAAACCTCTCCTTAGACAGAACTTTCTAGACATTGCCAATAATGTTATCTAATAATATTATTCAGATAATATGAATTATTGTTCCGATAATAGAAAATATTGTGTAGTGACAATTATTAAAACAACAGTAATATAAAATATCAACGCAGTAATTATTGAATCAATAAAATAAAATATTGAACAGTAATTACTGTAACCATTATTGAGTAGTGCCTTCTTACGTAAGAATCAATAATTGGTGCAATACCGTGTGCTAGTGTGCAACAACGCGTATTACTGTGTTTTAACCACCGGGTATTCCAACAGTATTAACGGTAACAACTACGCCGTTATTTATAAACAACTTATTTTTGTCATTTTCTTCATCCAATCGCTTTCCGTTATGGGGCTCACACAAGGCTGCGCCGTCGTACGAATATTCCCCGACAACAAGAATATTCCACGACCAAACAAATATTCCCCGACAACAATGAATATTTTAGGACCACTTGCTTATTTGAAATATTTGCGCATTTTACCCATAACTAACCACATTAATCAAATCAACCCTTACTATTTCAAAATAATAAATAGAGGAATTAAATTTCATTTATTAATAATTTGGGGTTTTACATATATGTCGAAGATTTGAGTGTAAGAGTCGTCAGTTGTTATTTTTAAATGGTTACACCAGCTCAATCGAGAAAAGGTTTGCACAAAGACCTAGTGATGTGACATTGTTTAACTGGTCTGCAAAACCAAAATTCGTTAGGGTTCGGGGGCTTGATTAAGCCGAGGGAAGGTGTTAGGCACCCCCCGACTTCCATGATAACACGGTTACCGCCACTTTTTAATTTAAACTTTTATCTGAATGTGTGTGTAGGTCTATGTGCAATTGTCTTAAAGTAGTGCTATGCCTCATACACACCTATATACAAAGGGTTTGAATTTTGTATAAAAGTTCAATTTTAACGAGATATGGCAGTGATATTTGTAAAATAGGTTTTCAAACCCTTGTGCTCAATAATAATTAAGGCCTTTGATACTTCTATTTTATTATGTGTTCGACTGGATTGCTTTTATCATTTTCGAGATGCGAAGCATCATCGAGAAAATAAGATACATAGCAGCACCGAACTCCTTGTGGGCATGAGAGCCATCTAAGGAAATTTAGATACCGTGAATAATTTACAAGCTGGTTGCAGCTGAAAATTTCCATCACGGGAATCGAATCTAGATTCAGGAACTAAATCTGTGATCACATGATTCCTAGGCTCACATGACAAAGCAATATGTACGAAAGCTAAAAAAAGAACTAGATTTGAATAAATTTAAACTATTTCAGCTTCATCGGTTCCAATTTAGTCACCATGAACCGGTTAAAGTGAGAAATAGCCAGATTTAGGCAAATCTAACTCGTAGGTGGATAAAGTAGTTATATATATTTAAAAGCTATAAATATATATATATATATATATATATATATATATATATATATATATATATATATATATATATATATATATGAACAATCAACTACCACGAAATGAACTCTAGGCAAGACTTAAAAAAATATATATATATATAAAAGCAATGAATGGTCACAAAGTGATCTCCAGGCCTAACTGGAATGTAAATATATATATATATATATATATATATATATATATATATATATATATATATATATATATATATATATATATATAAGAAATAAAAGCCACGGATCGATGATCCGGGCATACCCACACGATGCGACTCTCAACGTGAATAAATATATATGTATAGAAGTGAGAAAAAGCTTAAAAATCTAAAATGTCTTACAGTGGGCTGCCAAGAAGACTTTAGATAACTTTTGATGCCTAAAAACTCGTTTTCCACCAGTTAAATTTCAGTATGTTGTAAAACATGAGCTCACAAGTGTTTAGAAAAAAGAAGCACTCAATTTGGAGCACTATAGAAGTGTGTATAGAGTGAAATGGACAGGGTTTCCTCGCACTTTCTCTCTTTAAAATGGCCACCCCAAGAACTCTATTTATAGAGAGGGGAGCCGCGGGTTTATCTGCGGCTGCCCGGGGTGCCCCGGGCTCTGCGGGTCCCGTCGTCTCGAAGAACATGCACTCGTGCAACGCGTTGTCTGCTTGAACCTTCATAACTTCCAATTTGGGCATCCGATTGTGGCGTGCTATTCCTTTCTGGAATGTTGTTATCGAGAGCTACACAATGACATGAGATAAGAGGTTGTACGAAGCCAGGAAGATGGGTCCATGACCAGATCATCAAGTCTTTAAATTCTATCCAGTGTGCTGTCTTGTGTAGTAGTCACTCGGGATTTTGAGCTATGGTTCTTGTGGGATACTTCTGTGTGAAATGTGGGTTAAAATGATGTTGAGATGGTGTGAATGTAGTATCGAGGTGGCAAAATGATGGTTTTGGCCCTCACCGGGGTTATCTTCAGTTCTGTGCAGATGTAGCAGTCGTTGCTCAGGGTTATCTCTGAGATTGGGCCGCTGTGAGTGCTGAATGTCTCAGGGTTATCTTTGAGGTGTGCCTGACCTCCCGGGGTTATCTTCGGGGTTGGAACTGAGTGCCTCGGGGTTATCTCCGAGGTTGGAACTGACTATTTCAAGGTTATCTTCGGAATAGGAACTGAGTATCCTGAGGTTGTCTCCAGAATAAAAACTGAATATCCCAAGGTTGTCTCCAAGGCTAAGTTGATTTAACTTCCAGGGTTATCTCTGAAAGTCGATTTTGCCCTCCTATAAGGTTAATAACAGGAATGAAAAAATTTTGAGTGTCTACACTAACATGTTATTACACATATCTTTACATCTAAACTATAAATTAAACATTGCATCAAAGATCTAGGTTAAAATTAGGGTTGCACATTTTCTTGCTTGATTTTGATTTCTGACTTCTTTTTCTATTCTTGCTATCACCAAGGCTTGTTTAGGTATGATATATGAGTGTATAGGCTTAGAAATTTTGTGAGTTTGAACATATATAAGGCTATTATTTATAGAATTGCCAAGCAAGGGTTTTTGGTCATTATTTCACCTCTTGCCTTTACAAAGGTCTGATGGTTGATACTTGTGCTACTTGGGAGTTGCTGTGACGCCCCCAAAATAGGTATACAACACCCATTCTGAGTCGCCAAATACATGGTACAGAAAGCAAACTACAACTTCAATAATACAATTGTCGTGCAAAATACGACAACACATACTGTGAGTTTAAATACAAATATTGTCTTCTAGACAATATCCACACTCAAATAAATCTTCATTACAATTATTCAAACACTATTTTACAGAAATAGTGAGGACTGCTAAAACATCTTTCTAGAACCATCACTCCATACCTCGACTAGATCCTGCTATGTTCTCACCTCCTGAGAAGAAAAATGGAACAAAAAGGAAAAGGATGAGCTCAACTAGCCCAGTAAAGAATATTATGACTAAGATAATATACAAACAAATTATTGTTAGTCTTCAACAGGGAAAAATCTGATAGAATATAATCGACAACAAGTTTTAGATCAACAACTGCAGCGGAAACAGCAAACCATTAGAAGAGTCAAGTAGAGAAAGAATTCTACTATCTTCTAAGATTTAAAAGTCCATCATCAATATTTTATCCCTGTAACATCAATTAATAATCATCTTTATCCAAATATTCATCTTTGCACTACAGGCCAAAGATATTCATTTGTATCACCTGTCGGTCATGTTCATCTCAACACCTGTTCATCTTTGCACTACAGGCCAAAGATATTCATCAAGTAATCATACATCTTTGCACTACAGGCCAAAGATATTCATTAATATCATCATTTAGGACTGAGGATGATAAAAAATATCTTAAAGAGAACGAATCCAATGAGACAGAAGGACAAATAGTAGGAATTCGTATAACAGTTTATCCAAGATCAATAATACTTCATAATAATCAATTGTGAAGCAGAATTCAAAAATAAAGATCAAAACATGGATACAATCAAAGATAGTAACCATAATAGACATCTTGGACAAAAAGAAAAATTTTTATTTTTCGGTGAATAGTGTCGTATTCGTGAATAGTGCCGTATACGTGAATAGTGCCGTATACATGGATAGTAATCCCGACACAAAAAGTTCCAAATTTGATAAAAACTCATATCAATATTTCAGCATAATGATATTGAAGAAAATAATATCATTTAAGAAGAAAATAATATCCCTTACCTCAAGATATCAGTACTTCTGGTCGGAATACCGGTATAAGGCTGAAAGAAACTTGCTCTGATGAATAGAAACTCTCAAAGTATCTAAATACTCACAAAATACACTCAATAATCTAGAGAGAGAAAGAGAGAAAACTTGTTTCTGGTGTGATTTTCAATTCTAACTTAGCCCTCTATTTATAGGAAAATTTTAGTAGGTTTGACCTGCAACCTGATGGCTTTACCTGCTACTATTCCCACCCACCACATTTGAAATATAATTCAGCACATTTCTTCACCAACCACAAGTGGGGCCCACCAATTCTAGAATTTTCCATCAAAATGATAAACTCCGAAAATTCAACAATTTCTGAACCAGTCATCTCGTAAAATTCATAATAAATCATACGTTCATTTTTAACGGTTCAAAATTTGAGGACATATACTCAACTTATATATGTATAACATATCCAAAAATTACCACGATCCAACGGTCGGATTAAAAATTATAACACCCGCAATATTTCTCAAAAACCCTGATTTGATTTTTAATACCTCCATTCCGATAAAAATACTGATAAAACAACTCAACATTAACTCCTTCATTTTTAACCACAAAAATATATCCCTCATTTATATCCACATAAAATAAATATTTCCTTATCATATGAATCAATAATTAATTATTCACAAATAATATTACAGAATCACATTTATGACAACCAGGCCGTTCCCAGGAAAGAGGGGGCTTTCCAATAAGGATTTCTCCTTACTGGCGCGCAATTAGATGACCAAACCTCTCCTTAGACAGAACTTTCTAGACATTGCCAATAATGTTATCTAATAATATTATTCAAATAATATGAATTATTGATCTGATAATGGAAAATACTGTGCAGCAACAATTATTGAAACAACAATAATATAAAATATCAATGCAACAATTATTGAATCAATAAAATAAAATATTGAACAATAACTACTGTAACAATTATTGAGTAGTGCCTTCTTACGTAAGAATCAATAATTGGTGCAATACCGCGTGCTACTGTATTTTAACCACCGGGTATTCTAACAGTATTAACGGTAACAACTACGCCGTTATTTATACTTGTCGTTTTCTTCATCCAATCGCTTTTCGTTATGGGGCCCACACAAGGCTGCGCCGTCGTACGAATATTCCCCGACAGCAAGAATATTCCACGACCAAACGAATATTCCCCGACAAAATGAATATTTTATAACCACTTGCTTATTTTGCAAAATTTGCACATTTCACCCATAACCAAAGTATTATATCAAATTAGCCCCTTATTATTCACAATAATATTTAGAGAAAATTTGATTTTATTCATTAATAAGTTGGGGTCTTACAACCTCCCCTCCTTATGAAATTTCGTCCTCGAAATTGACGTACGTACCTGATATTTCAAAAAGGTGAGGATACCTCGCTTTCATTTCTGATTCCAACTCCCAGGTCATTTCTTCAATAGCATGGTTTCTCCACAAAACCTTAACTTGTGGTATAACCTTCGTGCGTAGGACATGCTCTTTCCTATCCAAGATCTTAACAGGTACCTCCTCGTACGTTAAATCTTCAGCTATCTCGTCTGGTTCTAACTCAATAATGTGGTTCGGGTCTTTAACATATTTACGAAGCATAGATATGTGAAAAACATTATGAACACGAGACATGCTTGGAGGTAATGCGAGTCTATATGCCACATTTCCTATTCGCTCAAGAATCTCAAATGGACCAACAAATCTTGGATTGAGCTTTCCTCTCTTCCCAAATCTTGTAACTCCCTTCCATGGTGCAACACGTAATAATACATGATCCCCAATATTAAATTCCACGTCCTTCCGATGAAGATCCGCATAACTCTTTTGTCGATCCTGTGCCGTTTGTATACGTTGTCGAATCGTTTGGATCTTCTCTGTAGTAATGCGTACCAACTCTGGTCCCAACAATGTTGCTTCACCCACCTCGTCCCAGCATACTGGAGAACGACATTTTCTTCCATACAACGCCTCGAATGGAGCCACACCTATGCTCGCCTGATAACTGTTGTTGTAGGAGAATTCCACCAATGGTAGGTACTTATCCCAACTCCCTTTGAGATCTAGGACACAAAGTCTTAATAGATCTTCAAGAGTTTGAATAGTCCTCTCTGATTGTCCGTCCGTTTGAGGATGGTATGCCGAACTGAATCGTAAATCCGTGCCCATAGCTTTCTGCAAGCTAACCCAAAATCGTGAAGTGAATCTTGGGTCACGATCCGAAACTATGGATACTGGCATGCCATGCAATCTCACAATCTCGTTCACGTACATACTAGCAAGACGTTCAAGGGAATAAGTCTCACGTATCGGCAAGAAATGAGCGAATTTGGTTAATCTATCAACAATAACCCAAATCGCATCTATGCCTTGAGAAACCTTGGGAAGACCCGTAACAAAATCCATAGTAATGTGTTCCCACTTCCATTTCGGGATCTCAAGTGGTTGCAATGGACCCTTTGGCACTTGATGCTCCGCCTTTACACGTTGACAAGTTAAACACCTCGAGATAAACTCCGCGATCTCTCTTTTCATATTGCTCCACCAAAATGTATGTCGAAGATCGTGATACATTTTGGTACTCCCAGGATGGATTGCAAACGGTGTGTTGTGTGCCTCCATCATTATTCTATGCTTCAAGTCAAAATCGTTAGGAACACAAAGTCTGGAGTTGACTCGAAGTATTCCTTCTTCATCGATTCTTGCTTCTGGAATAGCACCTTCTTGCACTTTCTTCTTCATACGCATCAGCTCCATATCCGTAGCTTGAGCAGCTTTAACTTTATCGATTAAAGTCGGTTCTACTCGTATATTTGATATCATCATGTGGGTACTTGGAGCCTTCATCTCTATCTCCATCCTTTGTAAGTCATACAAAATGGGCCTTTGTGTTAACAATATTGCACTCGTACCCGCATATGATCTTCTACTCAATGCGTCAGCTACTACGTTTGCTTTTCCAGGATGATATTGGATGATATGATCGTAATCTTTCAACAGCTCGAGCCAACGTCGCTGCCGCATGTTGAGTTCCTTTTGGGTGAAGAAATATTTGAGGCTTTTATGATCTGTATAGATCTCCACTTTCTCCCCATACAGGTAGTGTCTCCAGATCTTCAACGCAAAAACGACTGCTGCCAACTCCAAATCATGAGTAGGATAATTCCTCTCATATTCTTTGAGTTGTCGTGAGGCATAGGCTATGACTTTCCCATGTTGCATGAGAACACATCCTAACCCTTTGCCTGAAGCATCGCTGTAGATAACAAATCCATCCGAACCAGATGGTATTGTCAGAACAGGTGCCGAAATGAGTCTCCTCTTGAGTTCTTGGAAACTCTTCTCGCATTCCTCACTCCATATAAATTTTGTATCTTTCCGAGTCAGCTGAGTTAACGGAGTAGCGATTCGAGAAAATCCTTCCACAAATCTCCGATAATAACCAGCTAAGCCTAGAAAGCTACGTACTTCGGTTACCGACTTCGGTTGCTCCCAACTTTGTATGGCTTCAATCTTCGCCGGGTCGACAGATACTCCATGTTTTGACACCACGTGCCCAAGGAATGCTACTTCCTCAAGCCAGAACTCGCATTTCTTCAATTTGGCATATAACTTATTTTCACGAAGCCTTTGCAGTACCAGCTTCAAATGGCGCTCATGATCTTCACAGCTTTTGGAATAGATGAGGATGTCATCAATAAAGACAACAACGAACTGATCCAAATATTCTTTGAATACACGGTTCATCATATCCATGAAGGCAGCAGGAGCATTAGTCAATCCAAAAGACATGACTAAGAATTCATAATGCCCGTACCGAGTTCTGAAGGCAGTCTTTGGAATATCCTCAGTTTTAATCTTCAGTTGATGATATCCAGAACGAAGGTCGATCTTTGAAAAGAATTGTGTTCCTTGTAACTGGTCGAACAGGTCATCAATGCGAGGTAGCGGATACCTATTCTTGATAGTGACATGATTCAATTCTCGATAGTCGATACAAAGTCGCATACTCCCGTCTTTCTTCTTTACGAATAAAACAGGAGCACCCCAAGGAGACGTACTAGGACGAATAAAACCGATGTCCAACAACTCCTGTAGTTGGACTTTTAACTCCTGAAGTTCAATAGGAGCCATTCGATATGGAGTTTTAGAAATGGGCTTTGTACCGGGTTCAAGGTCAATAAAGAATTCAACTTCACGTTCTGGGGGTAGACCAGGAAGTTCTTCAGGAAATACATCGGGAAATTCTCTAACAATAGAAATATTATTCAAATCTGACTTGTCTTTGTTCAAATCCATTACATGGGCTAAGAAAGCTTGACATCCGTTTTTCAATAAACGAATAGCTTTGTGGCTCGATATGACAGTGACTGATTTTAGTGGTTTAGTAGTTTGAATTCGTATGACAGGTTGGTTAGGAATATGAAAACTAACAACCTTACGAAAACAATCAATTTTAGCATGATGAGTGGTTAACCAATCAATTCCTAAAATCACATCAAAAGCAAGTATCTTTAAAGAGATAAGATCAACAGGTAATGTGATAGTGCCAACTTGGATCATGCAAGATTTATAAACTGTAGATGTAACGAAGGTTTCACCCAACGGAGTTTCAACAGATAAGTTAAAGTCCAATTTCTCTGGAGTCAAGTTTAAACGTTGAGCACAAGCAGGAGAGATAAAAGAATGGGTAGAACCGGTATCTAGTAAAGTATAAACTTCGCAAGAATTCAAGATTAGCTTACCCGTGATCACCTCGTTCGGGTTTCTCGCGTTTTGGCCAGTAACGACAAACGCCCTTCCAGGAACCGCTGATTTCGACTTATCCGGGACAGCTTTTGGAGTCACCATCCCCGCTGAACTTGGTTTTTCTACAGAACACTCTCGAGCTATATGACCCTCCTTTCCACAGTTATAACATACCTTGGATTGTTGTGGGCAGTTTGGGCTGATATGTCCCTCTTTCCCACATTTGTAACATACGACCGGTGGTCGTTCTCCTCCCCTAGAAACAGTTGATGTTTGTGCTGACGTCTTCACATTATCATTGTTGTACCTTTTCTTCTTGAAATCTCCTCCCGACTCGCTCCTTCTATTATCACGACCACGATTACCACCAGAGTGGTTACCGCTTTTGTCCGAATATTTTCCTCCCTGCTGGTTTTCATTGCTTCGATGACTGCCGCCACCGGTATGACCCTGGTTGTGGTCCCTCGGTTGCACATACTCATTATCTCGCTCTAATAATTGAGCCCTATTTACAACATCTGAATATAAAGAAAATTTATGAGAGATAAGATATTGTCGAATCTCGGGTTTTAGACCTCTCAGAAACATCCTTGTCATTCGTTCCTCATTTTCGACCAAATGAGGTGCAAACCTGGATAACTCTGCAAACTTCGCCTCGTACTGGGACACCGTCATGTTGTTTTGTTCCAGTCTGATAAACTCTACCTCCTTCATATGACGAATACTTTCAGGAAAGTACTTGTCATTGAACAGTTTTTGAAATGTTTCCCAGGACATGTTGAGTGCGTCAGGCTGGGTACGCTTCACAGACTCCCACCAGTAGTCTGCCTCACCGCGGAACATAAAGGTGGCGAATGGAACCTTTTGTTCCTCCGTGCATCCCAAGACATCGAATATCTTGGTAATTTGCTTGACCCACGTTTCCGCCATGATCGGATCCGGCTTTCCCTTAAATTCTGGTGGTCCCAATTCTTTGAACTGCTTAGCTGTGACAAACCGCGCGTTATCATTTCCACCCATATTCTGCACACGAGTCTCCCTCGTCTGATTTTGCATGAACTGCAAAAAGCTCCTAAACATTCCATCATTCATCGTTTGCTCGGTAACGTTGTTTACAGGAGGAATATTGCCTTCCTGTTGCACGTTCCCCTGGGTGGTGATCAAAGGTGTCTCCACGGTCTGATTTACTCCATTATTAACGTTCTCAGCTGCCATTCTTAAATACTGCCATAAAACAAGGGTTAATAGTCATGTCATATATTATCCCTATACTCTGACCGACCAAATAAACACCAAATAAACTTAGTCAAGTCATACTAGTGAAGGAATTCCCCGTCTCTCCCCTCCTAGTTCTTGTCTCACATCTCAGCCAGGGATCATATCCCTAAGCTCTGATACCAACTGTGACGCCCCCAAAATAGGTATACAACACCCATTCTGAGTCGCCAAATACATGGTACAGAAAGCAAACTACAACTTCAATAATACAATTGTCGTGCAAAATACGACAACACATACTGTGAGTTTAAATACAAATATTGTCTTCTAGACAATATCCACACTCAAATAAATCCTCATTACAATTATTCAAACACTATTTTACAGAAATAGTGAGGACTGCTAAAATATCTTTCTAGAACCATCACTCCATACCTCGACTAGATCCTGCTATGTTCTTACCTCCTGAGAAGAAAAATGGAACAAAAAGGAAAAGGGTGAGCTCAACTAGCCCAGTAAAGAATATTATGACTAAGATAATATACAAATAAATTATCGTTAGTCTTCAACAGGGAAAAATCTGATAGAATATAATCGACAACAAGTTTTAGATCAACAACTGCAGCGGAAACAGCAAACCATTAGAAGAGTCAAGTAGAGAAAGAATTCTACTATCTTCTAAGATTTAAAAGTCCATCATCAATATTTTATCCCTGTAACATCAATTAATAATCATCTTTATCCAAATATTCATCTTTGCACTACAGGCCAAAGATATTCATTTGTATCACCTGTCAGTCATGTTCATCTCAACACCTGTTCATCTTTGCACTACAGGCCAAAGATATTCATCAAGTAATCATACATCTTTGCACTACAGGCCAAAGATATTCATTAATATCATCATTTAGGACTGAGGATGATGAAAAATATCTTAAAGAGAACGAATCCAATGAGACAGAAGGACAAATAGTAGGGATTCGTATAACAGTTTATCCAAGATCAATAATACTTCATAATAATCAATTGTGAAGCAGAATTCAAAAATAAAGATCAAAACATGGATACAATCAAAGATAGTAACCATAATAGACATCTTGGACAAAAAGGAAAAATTTTATTTTTCGGTGAATAGTGCCGTATTCGTGAATAGTGCCGTATACGTGAATAGTGCCGTATACATGAATAGTAACCCCGACACAAAAAGTTCCAAATTTGATAAAAACTCATATCAATATTTCAGCATAATGATATTGAAGAAAATAATATCATTTAAGAAGAAAATAATATCCCTTACCTCAAGATATCAGTACTTCTGGTCGGAATACCGGTATAAGGCTGAAAGAAACTTGCTCTGATGAATAGAAACTCTCAAAGTATCTAAATACTCACAAAATACACTCAATAATCTAGAGAGAGAAAGAGAGAAAACTTGTTTCTGGTGTGATTTTCAATTCTAACTTAGCCCTCTATTTATAGGAAAATTTTAGTAGGTTTGACCTGCAACCTGATGGCTTTACCTGCTACTATTCCCACCCACCACATTTGAAATATAATTCAGCACATTTCTTCATCAACCACAAGTGGGGCCCGCCAATTCTAGAATTTTCCATCAAAATGATAAACTCCGAAAATTCAACAATTTCTGAACCAGTCATCTCGTAAAATTCATAATAAATCATACGTTCATTTTTAACGGTTCAAAATTTGAGGACATATACTCAACTTATATATGTATAACATATCCAAAAATTACCACGATCCAACGGTCGGATTAAAAATTATAACACCCGCAATATTTCTCAAAAACCCTGATTTGATTTTTAATACCTCCATTCCGATAAAAATACTGATAAAACAACTCAACATTAACTCCTTCATTTTTAACCACAAAAATATATCCCTCATTTATATCCACATAAAATAAATATTTCCTTATCATATGAATCAATAATTAATTATTCACAAATAATATTACAGAATCACATTTATGACAACCAGGCCGTTCCCAGGAAAGAGGAGGCTTTCCAATAAGGATTTCTCCTTACTGGCGCGCAATTAGATGATCAAACCTCTCCTTAGACAGAACTTTCTAGACATTGCCAATAATGTTATCTAATAATATTATTCAAATAATATGAATTATTGATCTGATAATGGAAAATACTGTGCAGCAACAATTATTGAAACAACAATAATATAAAATATCAATGCAACAATTATTGAATCAATAAAATAAAATATTGAACAATAACTACTGTAACAATTATTGAGTAGTGCCTTCTTACGTAAGAATCAATAATTGGTGCAATACCGCGTGCTACTGTATTTTAACCACCGGGTATTCTAACAGTATTAACGGTAACAACTACGCCGTTATTTATACTTGTCGTTTTCTTCATCCAATCGCTTTCCGTTATGGGGCCCACACAAGGCTGCGCCGTCGTACGAATATTCCCCGACAGCAAGAATATTCCACGACCAAACGAATATTCCCCGACAAAATGAATATTTTATAACCACTTGCTTATTTTGCAAAATTTGCACATTTCACCCATAACCAAAGTATTATATCAAATTAGCCCCTTATTATTCACAATAATATTTAGAGAAAATTTGATTTTATTCATTAATAAGTTGGGGTCTTACAGTTGCAACCATGTCATGTGCAGCCTTGGAACTTGGTTTGTTGAGTAGTAACCTATTTGTGACTAGTTCATCATAATTAGTAACTTAATTATATCATAATCCTCTTTAATCTTGATGAGGTTTTTGGCTTTTATGATTAGGGTTACTTAATCATGTTTATTAGCACCTAATTGAAGTTTAATAATCATGATTAGGGTTTAGGATAACCTAACTAGGGTTTAGTCTAGCCGATTAGGGTTAAAGTTTATAAATTAGAGTTAGGGTTTGGAAATCTAGGGCTTAGGTTTCCTAATCTTGATGTTAGAGTTCTTAACTTAGATTTTTCACAAATCCTAACAAGCACGACAAATCGTTTTGTCAGTGTAAGCACGATAAAGCAGCTTGTCAAAATACATATACCGAAAAGTTCATTTTTGGGAGAAAAATTTTAAGCATGACATGTCAAGCACGTCAACTTTTGGACAAAAATTTATTTGACCTACTTTTATAACAGAGTATATGATAACATAATACACATTCAAAATGGAGAGATTTTATTTATAAATACTGAATTTACATAACGAAATCTTATTAGGGTTTTGGGGTTTCACAGATGACCCTTGTCGCAGAGTTGGCTTATGTTCAGAAGATTGTGCTTTAGTCCTTCCACATAGGCTACTATACTGAAAGAGACTGCACCATTCCCAGCTGAGCCATATCTTCTTGTCTTACCAGAGCCATTGTCTCCAAAGATTACTGTTGGACCCTCCTTCTCCATGAAGTTAGACAGGAGGGCTTTGTTCCCGGTCATGTGCCTTGAGTATCCACTATCCAAATACCAAGTTCTAGTCATGGAGCTCTGTTCTTGTGGTAAGATTAAACTCTCGTTTTTGTAGCCAAACTTGCATGGGTCCTACCTTGTTAGTACCCTTGGGGACCCAAATCTGCTTGACTTTGGGTCTAATATACAGAGTATTATTATAACATATTGTAGTAGCCTTATGACCAATTTTATTACATACAAAACATCTAGCATGATGCATGCTTGTGAGTGTGTGGATTCTTTCTCCATTTAGACTTATGTGGATTCTTAGTAGTCTTTCCTTTATACTGGTTCTTCTTTTTCCATGTATCCTTGTCATTCATGATTTGTGAAGAGTGAAACTTAACTCTAATATTTCTACCTGGTTGGTTCGTGGAGTTGATTTTACTCGACTCTACGATCCTTCGAGGTTGGAGAGTAGTGACTATGTTACTCTTCTCTTTTTTGAACCTTAGGCTAGCATGGGATCCGTTATGTCTTGGAACATGAATTGGATCAGAAGAGCAGGGATGGACTGGTTCTTCCTTCTGTGAGGATTTCACAAATGTAATGCTTCTATTGAAGTTTGAAACACCACTAATGTTAGTTTCCTTTAACTTTTCCACATATGGTTCTAAGGTGGATTCCCCAAAACCTAAACCTGTTTTGTTAGATGCAATTCTCTGACTGGAGATCAGGGAGTCCGTGGATAAAGAATATATATTCCACATTAAGATTGTCTTTTCTATTTTCTCAATCTTAGAGGTTAGATTTGACTCTCTATGTGTGTTAAGTTCATTGGTATGTATTAAGAGTTTATTCTCTACCTCAAATTTGGTGATAGAGGTAGTATTTAGTACAGCTGTCTCTAGTTCTTCTTGAATTTTCTCTTTCTCTTTTTGAAGAAGAGAATAATCTTTAGACAAAACTCTGAACCACTTCATGTATTGATGCAGATAAGATGTTATGCCATGTAATGCAGTTCTTAAATCATCAATGTCTACATTAGGAGAGTTAAAGTCAAATACCTCATCGGTACTTACTTCACGATGGTTAGTGCTTTTCTTATCCTTTGCATTTTTGGCCATTAGACACAAATTTGCTACTTGAGGTTCTTCATCATCTCCAGACTGAGGAGTTATGTCGTTGTCTGAGTCACTCCACGATACTCCGACCACAAGACCTTTGTCTTTCTTCTGGAGCTTTTTGTTGTCTTTGAACTCCTTCTTTGAATTTGTTCTCCTCTTCAGCTTTTCTCTGAGATGTTGTTGCAGTTTGCAATAAAATGGTCAGGCTTGTTGCAGTTATAGCATAGGTCGTTGATATACTCATAGCTGTTGTTGTTGTTGAATCTCTTAGGTCTGCTGCTTCTGCCTTTACGCATGAACCTTTTAAGTCTTCTTACCAGCATTGCAATATCCTCGTCATCATCTTCCTCAGAGTCAGAATCATTTTCAGCATGGCCATTTGATATGGTTTCTGTTGCTTTGGGAGCAACTCCTTTGTCCTTCTTTCTTCCTTCAGATAGAGTCTCTGCTCGTTGAGTTAGCTCTAGTTCGTAGGTAAAAAAGTTGCCATAAAGTTGTTGAAATGTCATTTCATGAAGGTTCTTTGATTCTCTAATGGCAGTGGTTTTGGCGTCTGTAATGCCCCAAAATTTGGTCTACCTTCAGACCCGGACTCCGTGCGTCATGGTCCCACTTCTTACCAATCATACGTCATTATATAGTTAAATATAACAACATATATTCTCAAATCCCAGGTTCTCGAAACCTTAAAACCTCTTTCATTACAAATAATGATAATTACATTATTCTTTACATCTTGCACAAGTGACTTTCATCCGCCACTAAGGACACATAACTGTTCATTAAACTAGTCTATAGCTTAATTCTAGCATTCTATATTACAAGTCTTCACTTAATCTTCACGCACATTCACATACTGAATGACACTTCGTCTGGATATCGCTCAGCTTGATGTTTACGGGATCCTTAAGTTCTTTCTAACATCGTTCACTGAAAATGTTTTTCATTTAAAGTAAGTGTGAGCATTCAATTGCCCAGCAAGTCATAACAGTTGAACAAACAACTTCAAGAGTTTAAACATTCTTCAGAACTTCGATAACCGAACAAAGGTTATGAAGCAACTTGAATAATAGGAATAGTCTCGATTCCTATCATCTTACAACATTCATCACATACTCTTTACACTACTTTCATTCTTCTACCTTTTTCATACACATTTTGTCTGGCTAGAATCATTAGCACAGACTTAACAATAATGGTTCATGTATAAACAGAACATACTTGTATTGAACAGTTCAATCACAGAACAGTTCATCTCAAAGAAACACCGAAGTGTTCACATTGTGGCACAAGGCCTCATACGTTCTACCACCTTGTACAAATATTACACATTCGCACACATACGGAACTTCTCAAGTTCAACATCTGAGAAGTTTAAGAAACTAGCATTCATGTAAAATATGAATGAAGTTTGAAAAACTTGCCTTACGCACAGCTACAGCTTATAGTTTACGCTGAATTGCTCATTCTAATTCCTATGTAACACATAAGAAAATAGCACGTATACCAATTAGTCATATACTTGACTTACGCATTGGTTTACTTAACTTTACTTCTTAAGGTTCGCGTTCTTGTAATTTAAGCTTACGCGACTAACTTTCTTTACTACCGGTTTACAGCTTCATGACATACGGAGATGTCTTACTCAAAACGTTCATCATCTTTGATGATTTACATTCTTATCTTCTTCTTATAACTTCTATAGGACTCCGCATACATCGCTTCTTTGCTAGTAGTCCATATGGTACTCTGAGTGGTTTTCCACAAACAACCAACAAATAAGTTCCCGTCTCATCTATACTGCCCATAACAGTGAGTTAGATCGGTTTCCAGTTTTGTATATACCTTCGCTCTCTGAAGGAATTGTTTATCCCAGCTCCCATATGTCAACCATCAAAGTTTCGATTGTACCACAACCTAACTTCTCTTAACTTTTCCGAACCATTAAACTATAATGTTCGTTAAGTCAAATTCATATTCCTTACGGATTTCTGGCAACTAAATGCCATACCTCAGGATTCATTCTTTATCGTCTAAGTCATACAGTCCTTCGTATACTCAGAGTGATCATTCAATGTCAATACTATGAGGTCATAGAGTGAAACATTTTATAATCCTTTATTCTTATCTTACCACGTCCGGTTCACTCGACTCGGAACGTTATCCAAGTTAAAACTACTAACTCGGCTTCTTAACGTTTTACGTTATTATCTTCCATTCATTTTCTTCACCGTTCACGGCTAAATCTTAGTCTTCATTACCTTACGGTCAAACCATACATGGAGTGTAGGTTCTTACCGTTTAATATTCACGTACACTCAACCCTTACGTTAGTTAAAGTATTTAACGCTTACTTCATTCCAACATTCTTTATCCGACTCACCCTTGAACTTTCATTAATCTCATTACCGTTCGCTACGGCTTTCTTACGATAATTCATATCTTACTTACTACTTGCGTCAATGTCCAAGTTATACAACCACTGTACACTTAGAACTTTCGTCCGACGTGATTACGATTCACGAGGATCGCTTACGTATTCCACGTTTACATTGCTCGTCTCTTAATCTCTCATTCAACCTTCACTCAAGGTATTAATTGCTCTACATCGTTATCCATTCCATGAACCCCATGTTCATTATTCTTTCTTAATGTCGAAGCCATACCGTTCATTGTATGCTAAGACCGACCGTTCATCGCAACAACGTTGCGTTCATAGCGTCTAAACACTTTACACTTATCTCCCCTTACCATGACATAACATCGAAATGTTATTCATTACCTTCATCACTCAACGTCTAAGGAGTCGCAATCATAGCAATCCCTCACGTTCGTTCATTACGACTACTGTCCCCGGATATCAGTTACGTAATCTATCGCTTACATTCTCTATCTTTTAATCTCTTTTAATCTTTTCGTTCAACCTTTAATAAAGGTTTAGAACACTTGATTAAGTGTTACATTACGTGAACTAGATGTTCATAATTCTTTCTTGCACATCCCCCAGTAATTGAGCACATAAAGTCTCATTTCTTGGCCTTGCCCTGCACCGGCGCTGCGGCGCCGTGCCCCTTCCTTTCTCTCGCGTTGCGGCGCGGCCTACTTCTCTCTCTTCTCTTTTGGCCTGGCGTTGCGATACCAACTAACGGAACCTGAGGCCCGAGCTCGCGCTGCGGTGCCACTTCTGCAAGCTTAGCCGGCGCTGCGGCGCCGAGCCAAAACCCTAGAAAATTTTCTAATCTTGCACCAAGTTTGAGACGCGTACTTCCTGATCTCATAACTTCTTCGCTATAACTCGAAACGAGGTCATTCCAAATCCATTCTCTTCCTTATCTTACATACTTCAATACCCTTGGACAGAACTTCGTTCTGAATCCATTAACGTGCCATTCAATTGGCTTAATCTTCACCCTTTGGTCATATTTATGCTTTTAATGTTCTTCGCTCGTTCGTCCGTAATTCAGTCATCCGAACTCGAAACTCGTTCATTCTTGAGTCCATGACTCACGTTTCCTACGTTCTCTTACATTCTTATGAAACCCTACACATTTGGATTCATTTACTAACTTTCTAATTCTCGTTCGTCTTTTATAAAAATTTCCCCATAACTTCGTTATAGCTACGTTTTAATCCGTTCTTCGTGAACGTTTCTTTCATTCCTAACCAAGGAATATGCAACTAACTTATACGCGATGGTTTTAAGCTTGTCCATCAACAACAATAATCCGACGATGGTTTTAAATTTGTCCATCAACAACGTTCTTCGTTCGTTTTTCATTTTAATCGATATTTTGGATTACGATTCTACTTTTTCTTGGAATTTGATGTTATAGAACATCATTCCTTACTTATTTCATCTACTCGTTCATAATATTCATTCGGATCGCTCAAAATCCTCACGAATCTTATACTTCCTTAAGAAATTTATAAACTAAATTTCTAAGTTCTTATTTCTTCTTTTCTCATGATTTCAACCATATGAAATCATTCTTAACTTCATTTACTTCTTATCTTCAATAAGTTATGTTTTTAAACAAATTAAACTTAAAGAAAATTAGAAGAAACTAGGGTTCGGATTACCGTTCTTCTTTATTCTTCTTCCGTTATACAAAGCCGACGATTTGCGAGCTTTTTTATTTCTCGATCACTTTTGATCCGAGCCTTCATGCTCAATCTCTTCCTTCTCCCTCTTCATCCGAGCTCTCTCTCTCTCTCTCTCTAAGGTGTAGGATTTTCAAAAGCTCAAAATAATGAACTTAAGCTTTCTATTTATAGAAAATCAAAGCTAGGGCAATTTGGTCATTTTGCCCCCTAACCTCCTTACTATTCCCACCTCCTCCACAACTTAGCCACCAAGTAAACTTGGCCTCCACCCTTACTTGGTGGCCAAGTGGCCGGCCCACATACCCATGGGTCATCCCATGGGTTGCCCCAATGGTTATTACCCATCCGTTTACTCATCGGTTCGATCCACAATTTTTTTTTCTTGGTTTGGGCCTTAGCCCTAATTCTTATTGGGCCTAACTTGGGCTTGATTTCACAAATCATTGGGTTTGATAGAATCCAAGTCTAATTGGATTCTACAAAGTCCATGAACTCAAAGTCCATTAAGACTAATCGTATTCTACGCATTCCATTCTCGTATTCTCGTATTCTCTTCGTATATCATTCGTACGATATTCGTATTATACGTCGTACTAATCTTCGTACTATACTCGTATAATAACTAGTATTATACTCGTATCTCTTACGCATAATAACCTTAGTTATTATACGTACTCATTAAAATTCTCGAAAATTACTTTTCCTAACCCTTAGGTTTTACGTCCGCAGGCGAAAACTTCGTTTTTGCCATAACTGAAATATTATTGAATATTCCATCACGTCTCAACATTTTACGTAATCGTTAACTTCTCGGAATTTCAAAATAAAACTCCGAGCAGAAACTAATGAATAGTGCCTATTTCGTCTTTTTTCCCGAAAATATTTTTGTTTCCGAAAAAATTCTATTTTCGTCTTGAAAATTCTTACTCGACCAATCTAGCCCATAGCCAGAATACTCCCGACTTATAATCATCCTAGGTCATAGAACGATTAATAAACACTTAGCACATAATAATATTAATAAAAATTCATTTTATTAATAACTAATTCTTTAAACCTAAATTCTGGATAATCTAAAATTCCAGGTTGTTACAGCGTCCCACTTGCTCGGTAGAGCCCTCATGAACTTTATGGTAAGATCATTGTTTGGATATATTTTTCCAAAAGCTCGAAGAGAGTTAAGCAGCACATTAAATCTTTTATAAGTGGAAGTGACGTTTTCTCCTAGAACATGGGCGAACATCACATACTGTTGAGTCAGAAGAGATTGCTAGTTTTCTCTGACTTCTTCTGTTCCTTTGTGCATAATGAGAAATGTTTCCCAGACTTCTTTGGCAGTTTTGCTGTTGACCACATTCTCGAACATATCATCTTCTAAAGACTGGAACAAAATGTTCTTGACCTTTTTATCTAGTTGGACTGCTTTCTTCTCGTTATCAATCCATTATGATTTGATAATGATCTGAACTCTGTTTGGATCATCTGGAGTTGTTGCAAGCTTTGTTGGAATGCAGGGCCCATTCATAATAGTTTTAAATAGTTCTTCATCTATTGAATCCATATAGGCTTGCATGCGAACTTTCCAGTTGGCAAATTTGTCTCTGTTACACATTGGTGGCTTGCTGCCTCCTCTAGTCTTGGACTCGCTTATCAGTTGTGCCATTTGATCTACTCAAACTTTGTAGGCTGATTGAGAGAACCTGCTCTGATACCAATTATTAGTTCCTAGAGGCACAATAGTTATCTAGAGGCACATTTAATATAATATTTTTAATCTTTTAATAATATTTTAATCATTTATTCAACTCATAAACAATTAATTTTAATTAATTATCACTTACTAATTCATTTATTTAATAAACCTAAAATGCCATAAGTATAACATTTTATCAAAAATGACCAAACTACCCTCTAAAAAGCTGATTGCTTCATATCAAGGGTCTTTGGTTAGAAAAATATTTACACATGAATCAACTATTTACATGAAAAATACAAAAATAGATCCAAAATTGTTTCTTTTCTGGGATTTGACAGATTATGACTCCCTTATGAACATATATTTATTTTAGAATTTTTAAAAGTCATTTACTATTTTTAATTACCTTAAAACAACCGGATATTGCAACATTTTCAGTAAATAGAAACTCTGTCCAAAACTTCTGAAACTTTTAGGGTATTCTCATATCACTTACCTGTACTTCTTGTAAAAATTTCATAAGTTTTAGAGTTAATCACAAAGAGTTATTCAAGTTCACTTTTAAAATAGTACTTTCTTGTAAAATCCATAACTTTTATTCTATACATCCAAAAATATTCATCTATGGATAGGAACTTCATAACTAATCATAGTATCATTTCAAATTTTTCCAGAATTTGTAAAGCATAAAAAGTGGATGAAACAGTCCCTACAAAAACTGGACAAAAACTTTATTTCAAGTTTTTCCTATTTCTTTCCATCCTGGATAGTTTCACAAAAACAGCTACTACGGCCTGTAGAATTAACAATTTTAAGTGCTACTACTTGGGTTTAATAGATATCTTACATATCTAGCACCCCTCTTTAATGGATCACAAAAAGGAGTTATAGAACTCAAATGGTAGTTGATCAAAGTGAAGGAAAATCAGGGTTTCTAATCCCTTAAGGACATAATTTTATTTCCTTTTCGTTTTGATCCATATTCTAACACTCAAAAATGTCTGATTCACACATGAAACACTTAATATTATTTGAATCAAGAGGTTTTGAGTATAGAACATAAGCTTTCTATTTCATCAAAACTTAAACAAACTAAAGGAAATAAGCTATTTTAAAGGGTTATACCTTGTTCTTCTTGCACACCTTCTTCTCCTACCAAAGTAGTTGATATAATTTGATCTCATACACAAAGTTCTCTCTCTTTTTCCCTCTTTAGAACCCTGACCACTCTCTTCCTTTTCTTTCTCTTTTGTTTCCTTTTCTTTTGCTAGTTTAAGTAAACTTTGATTTCTACCAAAGAGGGGAATATTTATACTTGGTAAAAATATATACATACAACCTATATATAAATATTCAAACTCCCATCTTCTCTTGTTCCCTCACATGTCTGTCAACGTCAGGAATTTTATTTGTCCCTTTCTGTTCTTGTCTTTTGGTGTTCTCATTTTTAGGTGAGATTTGTTTGAAAAAAACAAGTTTGAAAAGGTCCGACATGTATATGTCGATGATTTGACTGTTAGAGTCGCCAATTGGTATTTTTAAATGGTTACACCAACTCAACCGAGAAAAGGTTTTTACAAAGACCCAATGATTTGACACTGTTTAACTGGTCTGAGAAACTGAGATTCGTTAGGGTCAGGGGGCTTGATTAAGCGGATGGAAGGTGTTAGGCACCCCCCGACTTCTGTGATAACACGGTTACCGCCACTTTTTATTAAACTTTTATCTGTGTATGTGTGTGTGTGTGTGTTAGGTCTATGTGTAATTGTCTGGAAGTAGTGCTATGCCTCGTTTACAAAGGGTTTGACTTTTGTATAAAAGTTCAATTTTAAAAAGATATAACAGTGAAATTTTGGAAAATAGGTTTTCAAACCCTTGTGCTCAATAGTAATTGAGGCCTTTGATATTCCCGTTTTATTATATGTTTAACTTGATTGCTTTTCTTTTTGAGATGTGAGGCATCTTCGAGAAAATAAGATACATAGCAGTGTCGAACTCCTTGTGGGCATGAGAGCCATCTAAGGATATCCAAACACCGTAGTTAATTTACAAGCTGGCTGGAGCTGTAAAATGTCCATCACGGGAACAGAATCTAGATTCAGAGACTGAATCTGTGATCACATGATTCTTAGGCTCTCATGAAAGAGAGATATGTACAAAAGCTAGAAAAAGAACTAGATTTGAATAAATCTAAACTAGTCTAGCTTCAATGATTCTAGTTTAGTCACTTTTGAACCGGTTAAAGTTAGAAATAGCCAGATTTAAGCAAATCTAGCCTGCAGGCTGAAAGAGTAAATATCTACAATATGAAAACAGTTAAAATAGATATTTGTATAAAAGCAGTATATATATATATATATATATATATATATATATATATATATATATATATATATATATATATATATATAGTAGTCGAAAGCTTAAAAATCTGAAAAATCTTACAGTGGGCTACCAAGAAGACTTCAGATAACTTTTAATGTCTGAAAACTCGGTTTCCACTAGTTAAACTTCAGTATGTTACAAAACTCGTGCTTACAAGTGTTTAGAAAGAAGAATCACTCAGTTTAGAGCGCTCTAGCAGGGGTTATAGGCTAAAATGGACAAAGTTTTCTCTCTTTTTCTCTTTTTTTTTCAAATGAGCTGCTAAGAGCTCATATTTAAAGACCATATGGCCGCGGGTCAACCCGTGGAAGCCGCATGTCTACCTATGACAGTCCAGGATGCCCGGGTTACCCCAAGCCATGTGGGTCCTGTCGTCTCAAAGTACATGCACTTGGGCTACATGTTGTCCACTCGAACCTTCATAACTTTCAATCCCAACATCTGATAAAGGAGTGTTGTACCTTTTTAGAATGTAATTGTCAAGAGCTACGCAATGACATGGGATTAGAGGTTGTACGAAGCCGGGAAGATGGGTCCATGACCATATCTCCAAGTCTTCAAAGTCTATCCGTTGTGATGTCTTGTGCTGTTGTCACTCGAGATTTGAGCTATGGTTCTTGTGGGACACCTTGGTATGCAGTGTGGATTGAATTGTGTTGAGACAATGTGAATTTGATGTTGTGGTGGTAAATTGACAATTTTCCCCCCACCGGGGTTATCTTTAGCTTTTTCGCAGATGTAGTAGTCGTTTCTCATGGTTATCTTTGAGATTGGACTGCTATGGATGCTGAATTACCTCAGGGTTATCTTTGAGGTATGCTTGACCTCTGGGGTTATCTCCGGGGTTGCACTAATTATCCTGGGGTTGAAACTGACTTTTCTAGGGTTATCTTCGAAACTTGAACTGGATCCCTCAGGGTTATCTCCGAGGTTAAAACTGAGTCTCTCGGGGTTATATGTGAGATTGAATACTGGACCTCCCTAGGTTGTCTATGAAAGTAGTATGCACACAAGCCAACCATGTTTGATGATAAATCATATACTTTGTAACAATCTTATTCATTTATTAATAAAAAGTATTAATTTATTAAAGACTTTAAATTATCTACATGATGCTGCTTTATAATATGTGATAAACCCATAGTTTTAAGCAATGCTTTTAGAATGATGATAATGATAATTCTAATGATATCTAAATTCTTAGAAAACTAAAAACTAAAATAGTTCCCAATCGTTGGATTACTAAATTGGGGATTAGTGAATCCGGATAGATTGGTACATACGTTGCTTGATAATTGGATGAGGATGATTAATCTCATGATCATATGTGTGGAGACACTAAAGCAAGTATGTAGGTACTTATTAAATAATAAGTTCACTGAACGTGGCTCGCTAAGGAATACCTAATGGAGTTTTACTTGCCTTTCAATAGGAATTCATGTAGTGATAGTAGTATAAGTGATCATTGGAGTTGAGATCATCATAGTATCTTGTGTATGATGAGTTATAATTTGACTTATTCCTTAAGACCCTTAGGGTATATCAAAGGGTATGTTTGGGTATAATAAGTTATACATGGAGATAATGTATGATCAATAAATAATCTACCGCTTCTAGTAAAAGAAGAGAAACGTCCTACGTGATTCGATAAATGACAACCCAGTAGTCCTTGGCCAAGGCAGAATGAAATTAGAAAGGAGTTTCTAATTTGCATTATTTGAAGTAGTACATTTAAGATTCGAAATATATATAATTAAATAAAATAAGACTTGACAGTAATTCCATGTCTTATATTTAATTGGGACATTGAATGGTGGAAGGATTGAATTGTACAGTAACTATTTACTCAAAGGTTCTTTTATGATTAATGTTGAAATCTATATTATCTGAAAAGTCGTTAATCGCTAGGGAGGCTTATCCTTATTATAGAATAAATATTATTTATTTAAAAAAATTAATTATTTAATTTATTTATTTAAATAAGATTAGAATTGTTCTAATTGATTTATTCACAACCGGTTTAATATGAAAAACCTAAAGGGTCACACCATAAAATGAAGAATAATTATTTAAGAAGTTAATGGCATAATCGTAATAATAAGTTAAGTATATTTAATTTAATCTATGGTGATGGAATAAATTAAATATCTTAATATTTATTTTTTAATATTTTGAAAATATTAAATATAAATTAATAAGAGTAATTTTATTATTATTATTACTATTATTATTATTATTTAATTCTTAAAGGAGCTTGGGAATTAATTAATAAAAGTACTCTCATATATATTAATAATATTAGGAAGCTAATTAATTAAAAGAGTTTAATTAATTATTCCTAATAAGACTAATTAATTAAAAGAGATTAATTAATTAAAATAAAACCTAATTTCTTAATTGTTAAGGAGGGTTGCCTGTATCTATAAATAAGAGGAGTCTTAATATAGGTGAGGTGTGGTTGTTGTTGATTTTTTCACAACATACGTAATTCCAATAGTTGGGAGAGTACACAATTTTCTATGAGAGATAGAAAAATTAAAGTTTTGACAAATACTCATCTTCTTGAATCTTTTTTCTTCCTTGTGGATCACCTCTAGAGGCCAAACACTTGGGTGGCTAACGTTGATCAAAGAAAGGAACAAAACCCGGTGGATTCAAGTTGAACACCAAAAGATTGGAGGTGAACATGTACCTGAGGAAGCTCAAATTTTTAAGGGTATGATTCTTGTTCTTCATATTTTTGTTTAATTAATGGTTGTGCATAAAGGATGATCCGAGTATATAGTTTGTAAAATTTTAAAACTCTTTTTTATCACGTTTTCACTTATTTTGTACAATTTAATTGCGTTCATGAATATTACAAATCTAATAGTGGCATCAGAGCCAAACCTTTATGCGAATTATTAATTGTTTGATTTGATATGTGTTTAGAACAATTTAATTGGACATAATTTATTGTATAAAATTTTTATTAAAACAAAAAGGTGGATAAATTTGTTTTTCATGAAAACATGGACCAAGGAGATTCACTAAATTCATGTAACATGATTTCTCTAATCCTGTAAAAGGGTGATTCACGGAATTCACACACACACACACACACACACACACACACACACACACACACACACACACACACACACATATATATATATATATATATATATATATATATATATATATAGTTGGAGTTGGATTCCATGATAACTAATTGGAGTTGAAATTGGATTCCATGTTTCCTTAAATAAAAGAGTTTATTTAGATATGGAATATGATTTCATATTATTCAAAATAAATGTGTTTATTTGTGAATAGGAAAGAGAATCCGTGTTTCCTTTAATAAAAGAGTTTTTTTTTTACTTGGAATTAGATTCCACAATTAATTAAAATAAATGAGTTTATTTTGATTAAAGAATTTGATTAAAATAAAATAGTTTATTTTATTCAAAATTAGATAAATTAAAATAATAGAGGTTTATTTTGATTTAAATTTGGATTAAAATAAAGGAATTTATTTTGATTCAAAATTAAATTTTATGCTAACTAAATCTATTCGTGGAAATTCCTCAGGATCCTATTCCTCATCCTCCACCTCTATCTCCTTAGAGACTTCCTCCTCATGATCAGAGACACAGACTCAGTCTCCTGTCCTACCTCATCAACCAACAGGGAAGGCTCCCTCTGGATTAACTATTCTCGCACAACGTGGAAATCTCGGGATTCCTCATCTCTAAGCATCTGAGGTATCTCTTTCCTAGTTTGATCGGATCCTTCAATGTTCACTAGTACAAAGTAGTAAATAGACAATACTTAAATCATAATGTTTTTATAAAAAAAATTGTTATATTTGTTTTATAACGTTTTTTAATAAAATATTATAGATACATATAAAAAAATATTATCATCTATTTAAGGTTATAAAGTTTTTTTTTAAAGAAAACGTTATGTACGTAAAAAATACGGAGCGAAGAAAAACACAAAGGTACCTGGGAGTCGGGTAAGAAAAAAAAACATGAAGGTCTTCATTTGTTCTCCTTTTTGAAGTCCTCAAACCCTAACTCCATGATCTAATTACAAAACCTGATTACAAAATGGGTATCCTCCTGTGAGTTCGCAAATCTCTCTCTTTTTCTCTTCTTTTTCTGGTTCTCGTGAAAAATGGGAAAAAACATAGCAATGTCAATAAAAATGGCGAATCTAAAGGCCCTTCTTCGTCAGTTGACATTTTCAAATCCCTATTCGGAGAAATCACATAAAAAGGTCTGTTTTCTTCAATAATCTTTTTTGAAGACAATGGCAACAGAAAAATGGCGCCGTCGGAGACCTCCGTGTTCCCCCCTTCACCCAATGGCAACCCCACAAGGACCTCCTCGACTGGCTCGGCTCATTCTTCGGTTTCCAAGCCGATAACGACCGCAATCAGCGGGAACATCTTGTCCTCCATTTGGCCAACGCCCAGATGCGCCTCTACCCTCCTTCTGACAACATCGACTCTCTCGACCCCGCCATATATTTCACCAGAGGGGACTCAATCTCGAAGCTTTTTTTAAGTATCTCTTTTCCGACATTAATCCTCCTCTCTGTCCTTCTCGTAGGGTAAATTTTCATTTTTCTCTCTCCTAATTCTTCGAATTATGAATTTGTCTGCATGTATTTGATCAAACTGTAGTTAATCTGATTTGGGTTTTACTTTAGTTGTTCACATTTATGCCTAATTAGTTTATGTGGGTTGTTATCAATTTTTATTTTACATGTATATCTGTGTTGTGTTCAAAATTAAGGGTCTGTTTTACTTTTTGGAAATTTTTGAAATAGAGTGCATTTGGAAAATATGGAACCACTCTCATAAGTTTTTATGCTAATTTTCATTCAATGGTTTTCTTTTTAAATTGTTATGCCTAAAAGGTTTAGTTTTTTAATGGGTATGTGTTATGCTTTAATGGAAATGGTTCACATGCTTCTTAATTGGGAAATGATATCGTGAGGTCAAGCTCAATTAGCTTGTAAACTTGCTTCCTTTTAATGCTGCTCACTTAAAAATTGCGAGTCTATGATGATGCAAGCGTAGTGAGCTTGATCTCATCATATCATTGCTTTCTTAAGATTTGGGATTGGGAGTATGTAATATGACCTATATCCTCTTCTTTGGTCTGATTTGATTGGTACTGTGTCTCTACATGAACAGGGCAGTAGTATTAATATGGAAAGAAGTTTTGTAAATTTATGACTAGAGCCGTATTATGTATTTTATGTTGTACATAAAAAGGGAGTTTATACACTTAAGAAACTATTATATATAGAATCTAGTGAAATCTGTTCTTAAATTGTAAATATAATTTGATCTAAGGTAATAAGAAGGGCTACAATTTTTAGCATTTAAGCATTTAATATGAACTGCATGATTCCTTTTTCTTACTTCTTAAATACTGATTTTTCTCTTACCTTCCAGGTTCACCATGATATGGATGCGCCATTGTCACACTACTTCATATTCACTGGGCATAATTCATATTTAACTGGGAATCAACTAAGTAGTGATTGTAGTTACGTCCCCATCATAGAAGCACTGCAGCAGGGCGTTAGAGTTATTGAATTGGATATATGGCCTAATTCGACACGTGACAACGTAGATGTTATTCACAGAGGGTATGATGTTCTTGTGTACTGGAATTTCTGGTTGATAATCATAAGTTGTCTAACACAGATGCATTTAAGGTGAGAACTGTTCATTTGTTGCAATATCTTTGCGTAATTGGTTTGTCCTGTTGTTATTACATGGAATCAGTTGTTCCTTGCAGGTTTATAGATTAGTTGATTTTCTCGCTGTCTTATTGGAGCATCCACGTGCAAAGGTGTTGTTTTCATTTTTATTAACTTTGTTTGTTTCCAACCTGTTCTGCCTATATATATGTAATGGATAAGTATTTAGCGTATAATTCTTTTCTTTTCACCAGCCATTATTATTGAAAGAGGGGACTGTTCAGGTACTTTCACAAGTGCTTGAAATTTGTATTGGTGTAACTAGCTTAGATGCCAACCAATTTTTAGAAAGCAAAATCTTGGCCAACTATGGGTTGTCTCTGCTTAGTTGGTGCATTCCTGTATTCAAGTCTATCTCCCTGGTTTGTGATTCTAGGACTCCTGTGCAATATTCAGCCATGTATGATAGGTACGTTTACACTGCTTTCTCTATTCCTGATCTTGTTTTATTATTTTTTAATTTTTCTTAATTTTTGGAAAGATTTCCTCGTTATGTTTCCAAAAAAAAGAATTTGGTGGTTGTTTTTCTGGAGATAACATAAAATATGTAGAAGAGTTGACTGCCTTGCTAGGTTCAACGATAAGTGAGAATGAATATTCAGCTACTTCTGATATGAACTCAACTTTGAATCAGGTATAAAGAACTCCATTACTATCTTTTTCACCTTGCAACTTTCCTCCTTTTCTTATGTGATTTTCTAAAGGCTGAACTTGATTTTCTTATGTTTGTACGGTGTAGAGTTGTTTTATGACGCTTTTAGAGTATCCAATTTGAGCCATGGGGGTGAAGGTTTTTGGTTGTGGTTTTGTTTTTTAAGGAATATATAGCATGTGCTCATGTTTTTGTCTATCAATTATCCTTGCTGCTTTTATGATATTAGTTTTGGTTTTGCTTCATTTTTTGCAAATTTGTGTAAAGTGTGAGAAACTAGAGAGCACAATGGCTTAAAATTCGGGGTTGGCTGTTTTTACTTGCTTGCTGTGATACCATACAAATCTGGTCATTTTTCATATTGAGCAAAAGTTGGGACATCTCATTCACCTATGTCCCAATCGCTCTCTTAACTTTACTTGCTGCAGCTTCGGCTTTGAAACATTCTGTTTGGGATTATGGTGAGTGTGAGTGTGCGTGTACATGTGCTCTGTGTGGTTGTGAGTGAACCAGAAATTATCGAGCGAAAGCATTGATTAATAAAATATAGATGTAGTAGCTGAGAGGGGGTTCCAGATGCTAAATCTGCAAGTGTAAACACTGCTGATTATAATGTCTCATCAGGTCTTATAATGAGTCCATATTTTGCAGGGGTTCTCTTAAAATTAGTTCATGTTTGCAATTTTGTTGCAGGTTCTCAAGTTGAAAACTGAATTCTGATGTATTTTCTGTCGAGGCAAATGGCATTTTCTTTGTAATTTTCACATGTTCGATTGAAAAATGAAACTTTCATGCCTGGTTTAGTTCATGGGATACTCAAAACTCCAGTACATGCTTGTGGGAATGATTTACTGTAACACGTTTAAGTGCTATGCTTCAGTTAATACATGACAGGTGATACATATTAGACTTGTGTTTTGCTATTATGCTCAATGGCTAGTCTTTTGTGTGTTATTTTGGGGGTTCTAGACTGAGATTAATGCTCAACTTTTTACAGATAACTATGTATCTTTGGCTTTCTTGCAAGATAGGATCTTTTTTCTATTGCTTCTTTATGGTCCTCTGCCCTGGGTGCCTATAGGGGCATCTCTGAGTTTGATATTTGTAGAGTTTGGAGAGCCATCTCTGAATGTATTTATTTTATTTCCACTGGTTATAGAGTTTGGCTTTATGCTCAACTTTTTACACAGAACTATTTATCTTTCTCTGTCTTGCATCTTTTATCTATTGCTTCTTAATGGATCTCTGATGTGGGTGCGTATAGGGGTATTTTTGTGTTTATCTTTGTAGAGATTGGAGAGTTGTCCTATTTTGAATATAATTATAGAGTTTTTAGATTCCTTTGCCGCCCCCCCCCCCATGCTTGTATTATCTGTTTTCATTTAATAAAATTTTTCTATCTTAAAAAAATATACAGTTGTCATGATCTACTGTTTACTTTGTACACCAGTAATTTTGATGGATTGAAACTGTAACAGGTGTTTATTACATCATTTGCCTATACAATTGTTGTACACTTAAACTGAAGATTTCTTCATAGCATGGCATTATTATTTATCAATTATTTTGATGGGGTTAACTGTCACTATCATTCTTTTTATTTTTATTGTGCAACTTATAATATCAGCATATTGTCAGTCTTAGGGTGGAACTTCTTTCAGTGAAAAATTACCTTTAATTAACTTCTGAATTGGTAGGAAAAAGAAAATTTTAAGTTCATAATTTGGAAGAGTATTTTGTTGTATCAGTAATGAGTAATCTTCTACGACACATTCTTCAATTCACTGTTTGCGGACAATTTTTTTTAAAGTAAATTTACTTTTGACTACTGGTGGGATGTCCATGATGCACATGGTATGCTAAGCACACGATACTTTTAGTGGTTTTAACTTCTTCCCAATATGGTTTGTGGCCTTTAAAATTCAAATCTAAGACTTGTTCTCCTGGTGCCATGTGCGTCTTGGGCCTGGGTTGTAGAGAAGGACTGCAGGCAGCTAGGGCAGCTGATTATAACATTGGAAGTAAGATATCTAATGTCTTCTTTTTCTGCTTATCAAAGTATATATACTCTTCTTTTTCTTCCTGTAAATCTTTGATAGTCTTTCTGTATATATAGTCTTATGTTGTTATGTAACTTGCATTGCATCGTATAAAGAATTTACTAGCCGTAAGAGCAGTGATTTGTTCTAGAATAAAGTTGGCTATTTGGTGTTTATATTGAAGACATTTCATAGTTTCAAACACAGGTAGCTAAAATAAAAAGTGGTGAGAGGGAGGATCTAAAGGTGCTGTCCATAGGTGTTGCTGCGGCTTTGGCTGCAAGAAAGGTAAATTGTAAAAGTTAAAAGTTGAGACTATATACTCATCAAGGGAAAGAAATAGCTATTGCTGTTCTTATGTAATGACTTGAGATGTGCTATCCAATGTTCCTTCTTCTATCTTTACATGTTCAATTGCTTATTATTACATTATTACAATATTTTGATGTGTTTCCTATATTTGTAGGCATCATGGATTACAGAAGATAAATTTGGTACGGGACATCTTGATTTAAAGCATGTACCCTCAGTTTCGTTGAAGTCGTTAAGTGGTAATATAGCTCATTCACAAAATGGTACAGACTGCATTGGCAATTTAAGCATTGTAAATATGGAATCATTTGATCCTAGGCTTTTTTGCACATGCTTAGGTAGTAGCTTAATTTTATGGATAGTTTGGTTTATTTTGTGGATTGAAAAGTGAATTTGAGATGTATATATGGATGGTTTGGTATATATTTTGTGGATATAGTAATTTGAAACTGTAAACGAATGGTATTATTGGGATGCATTTTGAATGGTTGATACATTTTGGCTTTAAATTTAAATGAGAATTTGAACCTTTTAGCTATATATTATGACATTAGCATATTGCAGGTGCATTGGTAATATAGGTGAATAATAATCTTTTTTTTTATTTTATTTTATCTACAACATTTTAAAAATGTTGTATACTTGTATAAATAAATGACACCTTCTAAATAGATGACATATTATAAACGTTGTGTAAATGTACCTAAACGTTGTCTGATATATTAAACTACAACATTTTTAATCAGGAAATATTGTGGAGTCGTATCTTCTACAACGTTTTCAAACGTCTATTAATTTATGAAAAATAAATCTACGTCGTTTTTTTCTTAAAAAACATTGTATAATGTGTCTATTTATAACATTTTAAAAATGTTGTGTAAGGGTGTCAAATAGATGACACCTTTAATCACGACGTTTTTCTGATTGAAACCACAACGTTTTTTTCGCGTTATCTATTTACTGTTTTGTAGTAGTGGTTAGACATCCTGACAACAAAATACCTTACATGACACTCGAGTTAGTAACACATAGCACATAAAGTCTTTTATTGTTTATCTTTAATGAATTGCTCAATTCATTCCTTAAAACTCGATAAGAGTTTATCACCACTATGTTTTCTGTCTGCATAAAGGTTACTTCCTAAGGTTTTCCCCACCTAAGATTCATAAACTAAAGCTTTGATACCAACCTGTGACACCCCCAAATTCGAGTACTTCATTCCCACAATATTTGGTGCTCATTATCCAAAATAATTACATCTAATTACCCATAATCAATGATAAATACATAACTTAAATAACTTAAACAATAATCTTTTCCATTAAAGGGGTTACATCAACTTAAAATAATCCCAGGTAATCTAACCTTGAACTATTACATAAGTCTGCGAAATACATCACAAAATAACATAAGTCTTATAACGTAAATTCAGTAAGTAAATTCAAATAAGTGATCACTTGAACATCTTGCCCTATCCTTTGCTATAAGACGACTCATCAACTTTCTCAACTTTAGCTGGAGTGTCAATTGCAATAGTGAGAAAATAATTGCTCAGTAATATAAAGAATGATAATAACATCAATATAAGGTTAAACAATGAATGATGAATAATAGGGAACTCGTTTTACGAATCAAGAATAAAAAACAAGTTCAAGATTTATATCTGAAGGTCTTAAGACCATGAACTATGTCCCTAGTAATTAGGTATTTTTACCTCAACCTTAATAGTCATTTAGACTATACAGACCCTTCGTTACGTACTTAGGGGGATCAATCCTTCGTAACATGTATTGTGCACAAACATCTAAACGCTAACACGTACATAATCCCCTATATTAGGGTTGTTCATCTCAGTTTAACTTCAGGATTTTTGCACTAAAGAAAGTTTAGTTTGGAACTAGCTTATCAGTGGTTCTAAATATTTAGAACACTCATCAACTATAGATTAGTCCAATTAATAAAAGTTTGTTTGTTATTCGAAGGTTCAACACAATAATATAAGATTGACGATGATATTTAAGTCAATATTGAATACTAACAATATACAATTGAATAGACATGGAATATACAAAGTATTATATCCAGAAGAGTTAGAAAACTCATTTGGGATAATGATCTTGAACAATTTATGCTTTAAATAGCAAGAACAACAATTATAAAGATAAAACTCGATTAATGTAAAGAATTAGAATACAAGAGCTCGCGTAATCATAAACGAGATGGAATCAATAAACTTGCTCAACTTAAATATAAGGTTTAGGAATTTGCAAAATGAACAATTAAAGTTAGAGAACTTGCTTGACAACAAAAGGTAAATATAGTTGTGAAACTTGCATTCATTATAAAGAGAATGAAGTTAGGAAACTTGCCTCGGGTGTAAGCTACACAAGTTTAATAAATGTTCGCCAAACACTCTACATATACCATTAGAGTTGCACCATCGTTTAGCTATACTATCATTAACCTTATAAGTTCGGTTCAATTCTCATAACCTTTAACTTAAAGTCTAACCATATTGGTTAACCACACAACACGAATCTAAAAACTCAATATCATATAATGTAAATCTTTAGCATTCAATTCTCACCTCTAACTCTTACAAGCATCGAATTTCAATCATTATATAACTTGTTAAGTAATTACTTACAAATCTTCATTTCTGATATTACAATACATTACAAATCTGTTATTATATCTTATAATATGATTAACATCTTATCATGCATATTAGGCTAGGTTGAGTCAACATACAATAGACTGCAGTAAAAAAACATATTGTCTCTGCTCAGGGTACGACGCAGCTGCCCTGCCCCAAGCCTTGGCACCTGCGCACCTGCGCTGATGCACTACCTCAGAAACCCAACAGGCGCAGCTGTACCGTTTCTGCCTTTGGTACCGGGACAGCTGCGCCAATACGCAGACAAAAACAACAGCAGCTTCAACCATGTTACAAACACACACTCCAATATCCTAATTTCTATAGAAATTCACATACCCAAAAATTAGAATTTTGTTAACAACAACACCAAGCATGCATTTCATGACTCTACCAATATAAACTTTACATAAAATCAATTTTTAAGGATCAAAAATCATGTTTTTACTAATTTCTTCATATTTCAGTACTTTTAGCGAATTCAACCACCAAATCTTTGTTTCTTAACCAAATTACACCATTTCAATTGCGTTGTTTTCATTTTCTAATATACTAACACAATCCACAACCAATTTACAGATTATAACAAGGATTAAACACAAATTTTTGGTCTCAACAAGCCATTTTCATATATATACAACTTTGTTACTTTATATTTCTTCTTACAACCCAATTTCCATGAATTTGATTACTAAAACTTACTTATATATAATAATTATTAGATTTTGCAAGACCATACATACTTATATTCAATAATCCCACACAACTTCCAATTCACAGAGAATAGAAATTACAAAACTAAGAGTTAGAATTAGGAATAGATTATACCTTAAATCCTTGATTATTGGAAAGAAGAATGATAGAGATTTGCTTATTTTCCCTTGGTACTCCAACTCCTTTCCACTCTCTCAATTCCTTCCTCTGATTCTCTCTCAATTTCTCTATGTTTTTCCTTCCTCTCTAATCTCTCTGTATTTATTAGCATTTGGAAAAATAATACGCAAAGAAGAAAACTAATATAGCCTTTCCCCATGTACATCAGGTAAGAAATCAAAAGCTACGTTAGTTAGAGTATGCCAAAGGCCACAAGGCCATGTTTAGCTACACAAAACTCTCCATTTTAATTTATTTTTATAATACTTATATTATATAGTTCCTTGTCACACCATTATTTAGTTAACTTAATTAAATTTATAATTTAAACATTTGCCTTATCATTGGAATTTCCATAATGATTTATAATTTTATTTAACAAACTAATAAATCTCTAATTTAATCATTAAATTAAATTAGAACTACACTATAATTATTTAAAAATTCATTTAATTTAATTATCTTATTAAATTAAATCTTTAAATCATAAAATGATAATTTATTATTATAACGTATTTTAACTAACTTATTGCACAGTAATTTCATCAATTATTTATTTATCTTAATAAATAAATTAATTAAAATATTTATTTAATTTAATAAATATTTAAAATTAATTACAAAATTCTTATTCGTTACATAATCCATCCTTCCTTAACATTCTATCGTTACGTATTTCCCGGAAGTTCAAAAATAATTCTCGAACAGAAATAGATGAATAGTATTTTTCGAAGAATTTCTCGGAAAACTTTTTTTTTTTGTCTTGAAAATTTAAACACCTTATTTCTATCATTTAGCCATAATACTACTATCATATCTCTCTTTTAGGTTATAGAATAACCTTTATCATGCTTACTCGTTATAAATAACATATAATATAATTTTATTCAATATATATTCAAATAAAATTAATTTACATTATAATCTGATTTTCTCAGTTGTTATATTCTTCCCCCCTTATAAGGATTTTGTCCCCAGAATCTCTCCATAAGTTAGTCAAACAACTGAGATTAATTCATCTTCATCTTTTTTTCAAGTTCCCATGTTACTTCCTCTACATCTTCGTTTCTCCGTACTACCTTTACCGAAGGTATTACTTTATTCCTTAGAACTTGCTATTTCGTATCAACAATTTGAATATGCATTTCTTCCTACGTCAAGTCCTTTTCAACATGAATTGGCTTATACTCTATTACGTGCTTATAATCTGGCTTATAAGGACGTAACAAAGATATATGAAACACATTGTGTATGTGTTCTAACTTTGGAGGTAATGCTACCATGTAAGCTACCTCTCCTACCCTTTTTAATATCTCAAAAGGTCCTAGAAACCTTGGACTTAATTTTTCCTTCTTCACAAAGTGTATCTTTCCTTTCTAGGGAGATACCTTTAGAAACACATACGAGTCGACTTCAAACTCTCTTCTCATTCGATGAAGATCTGCATACTTTTTCTGTCTGTCTTGAGCTGCTACCAGTCGCATTCGTATTAACTTAACTATATTTAATGTTTGTTGTACCATTTTAGGTCCTAGCATACGACATTCTCCTATTTCATCCCAACACAGTGGTGTTATTTACTTCCTCCCATATAAAGCTTGGTAAGGCGACATGCCTATGCTTGCATGATAACTGTTGTTATAAGCAAACTCTACTAACGGTAGATGATCATCCTAACTACCTTTAAAATCCATGACGCAAGATCTTAGCATATCTTCTAACGTCTGAATTGTTCTTTCGCTCTACCCATCCGTCTGTGGACGATAAGCTGTACTTAACTTCAACTGCGTTCCTATCTGTTCTTGCAGACTTCTCCAAAAGTTTGATGTGAATCGTGGATCACGATCTGACATTATCAAAATTGGTACTCCATGTCTTGAAACGATTTCCTTAAAATAGAGTTTAGTTAACTGATCTAAATTAAATTTGACTCTTATTGGCAAAAAGTGACCCGACTTCGTCAAACGATCCACTATTACCCAAATAACGTCATACCCTTTCTATGTAGTCAGAAGTCTTACCACAAAGTCCATTGTGATATGCTCTCACTTCCATTCCTTAATTTCCAATGACTGTAACAAGCAACTGGGTCGTTGATGTTTGGCCTTAACTTTTTGACAAGTTAAGCACCTACTTACATATTCTGCTATCTCTCTCTTCATGTTCGGCCACCAAAAATTCTGTTGAACGTCTTGTTACATCTTAGTACTATCAGGATGAATCGAGTACCTTGAACTATGAGCCTCTTGTAATATTTCCTCCTTCAATTCTGTTTCACTCGGAACCCAAATTCTTCCTTCAAATCTTAATAACCCCTCATTATCTAGACTATACATTATTTCTTTTCCATCTACTAGCCATTTCTTCATCTGGTCACACTCATCATTTCTGAGTTGTACCTCCTTAACTCTCTCTATAATGGTAGGTTGAGTCTCCATTGTAAATAGTTTTTGACCCGTTTTGCTCACTAAGCTCACCTCTAACACCATTCTAGCCATCTCTATTATAAACTCAGCTTGAGTCGTTAACATAGATAACTTTTCCCGACCCTTTCTACTTAAGGCGTCAGCCACCACTTTTTCTTTTCCTGGATGATACAGGATAACGCAGTCGTAATCCTTTATCAACTCCAGCCATCTTCTTTGTCTCATAGTTAAATCTTTTTGTGTGAAGATATATTTTAGACTTTTATGGTCCGTGTATATCTCACAATTTTCCCCATATAAATAAAGCCTCCAAATCTTTAAGGCAAATACTACCGCTACGAGTTCCAGATCATGAGTAGGATTAACTTTCTCATAATCTTTTAACTATCGTGATGCGCACGTAATGACCTTGTCATGCTGGATAAGAACTCAACCTAATCCTCTATGCGAATCATCACTATAAACTACAAAATTTACTGTATCATCGGGTATATATAATATAGGTGCTTCACTCAACTTTTTCTTTAGTTCTTGAAAACAGTTTTCAAACTTCTAAGTCCACACGTACTTCACCGTCTTTCTTGTCAAATTAGTCAACGGAGTAGTTATCTTAGAAAAATCCTGGATAAATCTTCGATAGTATACCGCTAAGCATAGGATACTCCATACCTCTATCGGTGTTTTCGGTTGTTCCCAATTAATCATTGCTTCCACCTTTGCTGGATCCACTAAAATTCCCTCTATGTCGATAACGTGTCCCAAGAACTGCACTCTTTCTAGCCAAAATTCGCACTTAGTAAATTTCGCATATAACTTCTCTTTCCTTAGTGTCTCCAATACTAATCTTTTGTGTTCAGCGTGATCTTCTAGCGTCTTACAATAAACTAGAATACCATCGATAAACACTACAATGAATTTATCTAAATATTGTTTGAACACTCTGTTCATCATATCCATGAATGCAACTGGTGTATTCGTCAACCCAAACGACATTACCAGAAACTCATAATGGCTGTAACGAGTCCTAAACGTCGTCTTAGGTACATCCTTCTTCCTGACTTTTAACTGATGAAACCTTGTTTTAAAATTTATCTTAGAAAAATACTTTACCGCTTCAATTGGTGAAAAAGATCATCGATCCTGGGAAATGAGTATTTATTCTTTATCGTTAACTTATTCAACTGTCAGTAGTTGATATAAAGTCTTAACGATCCATCCTTCTTCTTTACAAATAGTATCGGTCCTCCCCACGGTGAAACACGCGGTTGAATGTATTTCCTATCCAACAGTTCTTGTAGTTGATCCATCAGCTCCTTCATTTCTACTGGCGTCATTTGATACGGTGCCCTTAAAACTGGTGTCGCTCCTGACACAATATCTAGTACGAATTCAATCTCCCTATCAGGTGGAAGACCTAGTAATTCACTTGGAAATACATCCACGAATTCTTTTACTATAGGTATTTGTTCCATTGTTGCTCCTACTCTCTACGTATCAACAACATGACATAAATAACTCACACATTCCTTCTTCAGCAATTTCCAAGTTTGTGTCATGGTAAAACAACACGAACGTCCCAGAGACTTACTACCGTAAAACACTACCTTAGACTGCTTCAAAGTTTGAAAGTTTACTCATTTCTTTTGACAATCTATAGTTCCACCATGGTTAAACAACCAATCCATCCCGAGAATTACATCAAATTCTCCCAAATTTATCGGTATTAGATCTACCGATAATTTATAACCTCTTATTTCTACACAACAATGCCTATGAATATGTTCCACATGAATCATTTCTTCATTTGCTACCTTAATACTCAAAGTTATAGGCAATCTTTCAGGAAGTAATCCTAATCGTCTAGCAAAATCACATGCTATAAAAGAACAAGTAGCACCCGAATCAAACAACACATAAGCATTTATATCGTTGATTGCGATAATACCTACAACTACATCCCATGATGCAACTGCATCTTGGACCGTCATTGTGACGCCTCCAAAATAGGTATACATCACCCATCTTGAGTCGCCAAATACATGGTACAAAATCAAATACAAACTTAATTATATAACTGTCGTGTAAAATACGACAAAACATAATCTAAGAGTTTTAATAAGAATATTGTCATCTAGACAATATCCACACTTAATGGAGTCCTCATTACATTTATTATCACACTATTTAACAGAATAGTGAGGACTACTAATGCTATTATCTGAACCTTCACTCCGTTCCCTGACTAGTCCCGGCTACGTTCTCATTTCTTGAAGAGAACAGTGAAAGAAAGGGTGAGCTCAACTAGCCCAGTAAGAAATATTATGACTAAGATAATGCAGAATAAATTATCATTAGCCTTCAACAATGTTAAACTGATAGAATATAATAGACAACAAGTTTAACTGCAGCGGAATAAGCAATCCATTAGAAGAGTCAAGTAGAGCATGATATCTACTATCTTCTATGATTTAAAATATTTTCATCAATTTTTATCGCTGAGACTCAGCTTAATAAATAAACCACATCATCGAATCATCCCTGCACTACGGGCCAATGATATTCATTAAATCATCAATGGTCATGACTATACCGAATAATCCCTGGTCATAATCATACCAAAAACTGTCCATCAATGCACTACAGGCCACTGAGGACTTTTACCACATCATTTATAACATTATAGGTCATAATTATACCGAATGATCCCTGATCATAATCATACCAAGTCCATCTATGCACGTAAGCCAAAGATGACTTTCATAACAATATAAGCATGAGGATGATAACAATGACATAATAATTCAATAAAACAAGTTCAAGAATAAATTTTAAAGATTTATAAGTTAATTTATCCGAAAATCAATAACGTCTAAATTGTCAACATGATACTGCTTTGTGGAATAAAAATCAAGAATGCTCAAAAGAATATTTTTATGAAAAAGATACTGGATGAAGCGCAAATATCAATGATATTTCACTAATTTCATGGTGTATAGAAGTCAAAACTTTAACCAACTGAGTATAATAGAATATATGAAACTGCAAATGGATTTTTGGCCGCCATGCGGTAATCCACGTAGACATATCATTTCCACAATTTAATAAGGAATGAATACGAAGGATCATTCACCATGCATGCGGTAATCCACATAGACAGGTTATTCCAACAGAATAATAACGAATGGAATAACAGAAGAATTCACCATGCATGCGGTAGTCCGCGTAGACAGGTTATTCCAACAGAATAATAAAGAATGGAATAACAAAAGAATTCACCAGGCATGCGATAGACCGCACAGACATGTTATTCCAACAGAATAATAAATAACAGAACCAGGTAATGCTTAATCCGCACAGACAGGATATTCCAACAGAATAATAAAGAATGGAACCAGGTCATGCGTAATACGCACATACATGATATTCCAACAGAATAATAAAGAATGGAATAATAGAAAAATTTCACCATGTATGCGGTAGTCCGCGTATACAGGTTATTCCAACGGAATAATAAGAAATGGAATAACAATAGCTCTCTTCATAAATACAAAAGAAATAATACCCCTTACCTTAGAAGAAAATTAGAATAGTGAGGTAGTAGACTTCTCTTCTCCTTTCTCTCTATAATATCTCTCTATAATAATTGCTCTATAGCTTTAGTGAATTGGTGAGAAATAAAGGAAGAATGAGCTTCTATTTATAGAAAAATATAGTTTCAATAATTGCACATTTTGGGGCCCAAAATATTACAGTATAATACCTCCCTCTTTTTCTTTATTTTTAATTTAATCATGCATGTATTATCAAACTTGTACCACCTCCCCTAATAGTAAATCATTTGAATTAATAGTTTATTCATGTGACTTTGTAAATCCCCCAAATCCGGATACTTGAAACCCGAACTCGGTGCTTCACGATACCATTTCTATGAGCGGAATAATATTAATAATAATAACAATAATATAAAGATCAACTTAATTTTACATAATTATCAGAGTCTATCTCCCCAGTTATGAGACCTTTAAACATTAATTACATAAACTGATAGATAATATATATATCATTGTCTTAATAATATAAAACTATTACATAAACTACCACAAATCTTATTTGGTTAGCTTTCCTTTTCCTTTGTTTCTGCATGAGCCCTCTTGTTCTTCACACTTAGCTGAAAATATTTAAATTAAGCAAGGATGAGCATTTGAGTGCCTAACAAGTATTAACAATTATATATATATAAGCTGAAAGAATTTAAATATTTTCTTTATACTACCCTTCTACAACAAATCAATAGTTGTGAAGTAATCTGAACCGATAATAATAACATAACGACTCTCTTTCAAATTTTTGAAACTACGTAATGACTATAAATAGGGTTAAGGTGACATAATATGAACATTGTTTTCATTTTTAAAAAGGTTAAACAGAACTTCATCTGTAAACCGTCATAACTTACGGGCACGGGGGTGATCAGCCCGTTGTACCCTGTATTGATCAATACTACATGAAAGAACGAGGGTATCGTTCACTCTGTCTACCTTGGGTGCATAAAAAGTTTTCCCGTGTACGAGATGTTCATACTTGTCGGGGTTCCAAACCAAAGGTTTTATCTTCTTCAACAATAATCTATATTTCAACATATATGTATACGGGTAATTAACAAAGATGTATCAATATGTGATTAAATACAACTATTATCCAAGTGGGGACATTTGTATAACCATTTATAAAAATTAACGAACATAATATATATCTGAATTACCATATACTAACATGTTGATAATCAATGAACGTATATAATATAGGGTTAATAATCTGTACAATAATAATATAATTTAGAAACATTCTTACTCATGTCCACTGCATAAAGAAAATGCAAAGGTAAGATACTTGCCTGGTACGCTGCTTACAATTCGCAGCCTAGTTTTATCTTTTGTAAAATAACCTATCATTAATCAGATCATTCGTTCGATAAAAATAATATACTATAACACATAGTACTGCATTTCGCAGTCAGCACACAACTTAATTACATTATCACACATGTTCAACAACCATTGAATCATAAATAAACACATATCTAATCAAATTATCTAAGTCCAGATCAATTTCTGAAATATGTCGGTGTACCGACGGCTTTATCAGATAATTATCGAGTCTAAGCCTCTATCTTGTAACTTAGTATCAGTCATATTATTTTTAAATGACTTATAATAATTTTTAAACATTTATTATAATTTATCATGAATTTTCAAACACCGGAATCATTATTAAATAATTTAAATATTAATTAATTCTATTATCATTAATATTTAATTAATATTAAACTATTAATAAAATCATTTCCAAAATATTAAAGTTATTTATAATAACTCAAAATACTTTTAACGTATTAATATTACCCTTAAATGATTTTTAAAATATTTAAAATTATTTTTAAATAATTACCATTAATATTTAAATATTAATGTACTATTTATCACAATATTAAAAGTCATTAATTATAACTTAAAATATTTTTAATTCATTTATATCCTTTTTAAATAATTTTTAAATTAATAAAACTATTTTTAAACTATTTATTTAATATAATTATTAAATAAATTTAATATCATTAATACTAAATTAATAATCATTAATATTAAATTATTAATAAAATTATCCTATAAATATTAAAAGTTATATTTTATAACTTAAAATATCTTTAAACACTTTATTTTCATTTAAAATGATTATTATAATATTAAAATCATTTTTAAACTAGATTATTTAATATAATTATTAAATAACCTTAATATCATTAATAATAATTAATTAATGAAATTTACCTTTAAATATTGAAAGTTATATTTTATAACTTAAAATATTCTTAAATACCTTATTATTATTTAAAATAATTTTTAATATAATAAAATCATTTTTAATCAATTTACTTAATTCATTTTCTAAATAACTTAATTATCATTAATATTAATTTATTAATGAAATTTATCACAAAATATTAAAAGTAATTAAAAATAACTTAAAATATTTTCTTATAACATAATATAATTTTAAATGATTTTTCATGTATTAAAATTATTTTTAAATAATTTATTTAATATTACAATTAAATAAATTAAATACTTTTAATATTCCAAAAATATTAAATATTTATGAAATATATTCAAAATAATTAAAAACTAATTTTCTATAATTATTTAATAAAAATATAATTTTTAAATGTAAACTGTCATTAAAGACCACCTATAGCGACAAAACCGTCGCTATAGGTGTTCTTTGTGTTCTTCATGAAAACCCAGAACACCATGTCAGATTTCGAGTGGCTTAGTTTGACTAAGAATACTGATCAAATAAATGTGTTTCTAGGCAATCTACTGACTGGAGGTTGTAGTACAAGTGCAACACTATAAGATCCAACAACAACCAAAGTCATAACATGCATAACATAGAAGATATAAGAGCCTAAAGTAGCTGTCAGAGGCTGTTCTTCATTTCTAGGTTGCCCAGAAATGAAGAACAGTTCGAGTATGCATCTTTGGGCTTCCACAACTTGTGATCTAAGTGTTGTTTTTGTGATCTAAAAGTTCCAGCTTGTAGACAACATGTAACTTAAGAGATCTATCACAAAACATTACCATAACATCAACAGAATCATTAGATCCAACCTGGTCAAACTTTGTTAGAAATAAGCCCTTTTCAATTTCTGGAAATTCCCAGAAACGCTAAGTCAGTGCGAGTGGCCTACTTTGACCACTTGCTACAATCTACCTGATGATTATCTACACGATCTAAAGTTATGGATCTATAGTTAGAGAAACAGGCTACACATGAATTTCAACAACATCAACAGAACTTGCAAAACCTGACAGATCTAGTCACACAAACATACTGTCAGACCGATCTGGGCATAATCTGGGCTGCCCAGATTTCTTCCGATCAATGCTGGTCAGCGGTATTTGACCGTTAATAACTTCCATTCTAAACATCAAATGATCCTGATTCATTTTGCAGATTAAAGACTACATTACAAGCTACACATAACAACTTAAAAACAACAAAAATCGTAATCGACCAAAGATCTGTGGCCACTGACATTTGTTGTCAAACCACAGCTTAACTTTTTTCCAAATTTTGCAAAAACTCAAATCCAAGCCTCTAGATGTTATGGATTCAACATCTAATAGCCCATATCATCATTAGACACTATAACCAACATGTTTTAACAAAAATTTCAAACATCAAACAACAGAAAATTGAACAGAAATCAAGCTAGGGTTTTATACCTTCTATGATTAATTTCTGATTCTGGCTTTTGATTTGGTTAGGGGATTTCGTGGGGCTGATCTTAGGGACTGGAAAGCTTAATAATTACGTGGGTTTGAGTTGAGAGAAAAGGTTTGAGTGTTTGAGCTAAAAATGGCTAACAAAATGCAAGCCTTTCTCTCTCAATCTATATATAGAATATAAGATGCATGAATTGGCTGATATACAAGGCTTGTTGCTGTCAATTATGAGTATGTGGGGTTGGTATGAGTTAGTCACCAACTCACCTAAATTTCAAAACCTATTAGTTAGCCAAAATAATGTAATTAGGGGCAAAAAGGTCTTTCGGCTTGTAATTTTAATGGCACATTGGTCAATGAGCAAACTCTTAGGGTTTGACCCTTAGGGTTTAACCCTAAGGTCTTGCATAATTAATTTTTGTAGGATTTCTATTTAATAAAAAAAATTAAAAATAAATAAATAATTAGAATTTTAGTTTTTAAAAATTTGTAATTAGGGTCTCCTAATTAAGTTAGGTTAACTAACCACTTAGGTTTAGAACATAAGGATTTAACATATATTAATTATCATTAAGCGTTCTAATTAAGTAATTAAGGTGTCAAATTTATCAATTAGGGTTTATAACTAATTATTAGGGTTTCTAATTTGCAATTAGTGTTAAAAATTTGTAATTAGGGTTTTCATGATTAACAATTATAATTTTAATACTTGTAAATTAATCACCTAATCACAATTACAAACGATCTCGAACTCTAATTTGAGTTTCAAATTTGGGTTTCTCACAGTAAAACTAAGGTTTTGACATTAAACACCATAATTGACCAACCATCATCAATACGTACATACAGTACATATTTATAGCACTGAAAAATCAAAATATAATTAATATTATATTATTATTCTTATTCCTTGATCAAAATCTAACATTAGAGTTTGGATTCCATATCTGATTTATTCTTCATAAATAACCTTATTAATTAAGTTAAAAAGATAACTAACTTAATTAATCTAACATAAATTCGTATAATAAAATAAATAATTATTATAATAATTCTAAAAATCATTCATATATTATTTAAATAATATATAATTATATTTTTATAGAAAATAATTAATAAAAACATTCCTATTATAAAATTAATTATTATAAGAATATACCTTATAATAATCAATAATTCTGAAATAAAATTATTTGTAATTATTCATGTAATAAATATATTTTTATTTATCACATAAATACATATATAAAATATCTTGTACAAATCCTCATCCTTAAAATAAAAAAAATTTATACGCAAAATTTCTGATTTAATTATATAGAAAATATCGGGTTGTTACATTCACCCTCCCTTATAAAGATTCCGTTCCCGGAATCACCGTTTTAAAACCTATACATACAAGAGTACATAGCATACACAATCATTGCAAGTAGATCTCGATCAACTTTGATCGAACTGATCTTTAACTATTCACATAAAGCTTGTCTTTCTGATTAAACGGAAATTTAATTTCTAAAAGAACTCAAATTCCTCCCTCAAAATTTCTTTATATAATAATTTACTATATATAGAAAAATCATGTATAAAATAAAAGTTGTATGAATAATACCTGGAGTTTCATTGCCAGCTGCCATCGCGTCCTAGACAGTCATTTTGTAGACCCTTGCTGTTGATTTTATTGGCTTATTTGACGAAGTTGGTCCGGTGATTGCTAAAGTCTCGCTGCCAGTATTCACACTTCCTGCCTCCGTCCTCCTCTTCGGATAATCTTTCACCTTGTGTTCAGTCGATCCGCATAGAAAACACCCAATATTCATCCTAGGATTGGGGCAGTTGGGAGATATATGGCCCTCCTGCCCGCACTTATAGCATACAAATTTTCCCTTCAGACATTCTCCAGAGTGGTTCTTTTCACAAGTCTTACACTGCACAGCTGGCTTCTTAACTCCTTCCTACTTGATCTGAACATTCCCAAAATTATTCACCTTCCTCTTTCTATCTCCATTCCTGCTCCCACTATTAATTCCTACCTTCCCAGCTCCTTCTACCTTACCCTTATTCTTCCTCTCCTTGTTGTAGAGGCTCATGGCCTCACTTCCTTCCTCAGCAATAATCGCCTTCTCCATGAGTGCTGTAAATGTAGGGATCTACAACACTGCCACCTTGTTGTAGAGCTAGGGTTTCAATCCCAGCTTAAACCTTCTCACTTTTCTAGCCTCCGTATCAACTTGATGCGGGGCAAACCTAGCTAACTCATTAAATTTGGCGGCATATTCGGACACCTTCATATTCTCCTGCTTCAATTCTAAAAATTTCACCTCCATCCTAGCCTGCATACTAGGTAAAAAATAGTTTTCGAAAAACAAAGTTTTGAACCTATCCCAAGTTATCACACCTTCTCCTGCCCTTGCCTGATTCGCTTCCCACCAAAAGTTTGCCTCACCCTTTATCATGTAGGTGGCAAAAGCGATCTTTTGCCCCTCAGCTAACCTAGCTATCACAAATGCTTTTTCAATCTCTTTAGACTGGGCTATAACAGGGTTAGTCGTACCTTTGAATTTCGACGGTCCTACAACCTTAAAATCTTTGAAGTTTGCTAAACGGTTGTCCAGCTGGTTCTCTGCGGCTGGCATCCCTTGCTGCATAGCTTGTGCTACCATGTTTGCAAAGTGCTGTATCGGGTCTGATTATTGTTGTCCCTCAATGTTATTGACAGATTCTTCTGCCCTTTGATTTTGAATTCGACGTCTTGGCGGCATTATCCGATTAAATAAAATCATAAATTTAACTTACCTCCTAAACCTTATCGCATAAGATGAGTATGTTAAACTTGTTTCATTTCTCAAACTTAGATTCATATTCATTCAACGAATATTTTACATAGCATAGCACATAATGCTTTAAGCATCAGCTATCCCTTTGTGACCACAAAAGTCGGGATTTACAAACTTGATCATTACAAAAGTTGAGAACATAACTTACACAGACATACTTATCCTATATATTACATTAAACATACCTACACCACAAGACCTATACTACCTATTCGCCATGCCTTTTTCCTTGGACAACCTTTTGCCTGATGACCTTCTATCCCACAGATAAAACATGCACCTGGTTTATAGTCGGGATAATACAGAGTGGTATGTCCTTCATAGCCGCAAAGATAACATATTCTTTTCCCTTTCTTCTTGTCAGATTTTTCTAAGTCCTGGTTTTCTATCTTTCTTTTTCCCTTCTTGCTCGGAGCTGCACACGATGTGTTACTTATGGCTCCCATCTGATCAATTTATATTTTAAGCTTATCCTGTTCTTCCATTATTTCTATTAACGCCTGTCGCAGTTAACTATTAAGCAACTTTTCTATCTCCCACAACCTTTCCAGAGAAGAAACCTTGTTCCTTAGATCCTGCACCTCCGTTGATGCTTGATCAGCTTCAACTTTAGTGTCTGAATCACTATCTGTCAGTTCCACCATCTCCGGATCTGGTACTACATTTTTTATATTAATCACCTCGTCCGAGTTATTTTCATTGTGAACCTCTATTTCACCTATTGACTTCGATATCAGCGCGGGTGTATGGATTTGATCCTTCTTCATGATATAAGCATATAACAAGCCTTTTCCACCAGACATCTACACACATAAATTATCCTGATTAGCATATAGTATATACACACAGAAATTAAGAGTTTTATATAAGTTATCTTTTATTTTGTTTGATGATGAATTTATTCAATTCATCTTTTTTTAAACTCTATATAAGTTATTTATATTTTCAACGTTTCCCTCTGTTCTAAGGTTATAGCCTAAGGTATATCCCACCTAAGGTTTCTAACCCTAAGCTCTGATACCAACCTGTAAAGCCCCCAAATCCGGGTACTTAAAACTCGAACTCGGTGCTTCACGATATCACTTCTATGAGCGGAATAATACTAATAATAATAATAATAATAATAATAATAATAATAAAAATAATAATAATATAAAGATCAACTTAATTTTACATAATTATCAGAGTCTATCTCCCCAGGTACGAGACCTTTAAACATTCATTACATAAACTGATAGATAATATATATATCATTGTCTTAATAATATAAAACTATTACATAAACTACCACAAATTTTATTTGGTTAGCTTTCCTTTTCTTTTGTTTCTGCATGAGCCCTCTGGTTCTTCACACTTAGCTGAAAACATTTAAATTAAGCAAGGATGAGCATTTGAGTGCCCAGCAAGTATTAACAATTATATATATATATATATATATATATATATATATATATATATATATATATATATATATATATATATATATAAGCTGAAAGAATTTAAATATTTTCTTTATACTACCCTTCTACAGCAAATCAATAGTTGTGAAGTAATCTGAACTGATAATAATAACATAACAACCCTCTTTTAAATTTTTAAAACTACGTAATAACTATAAATAGGGTTAAGGTGACATAATACGAACATTGTTTTCATTTTCAAAAAGGTTAAACAGAACTTCATCTGTAAACCGTCATAACTTATGGGCACGGGGGTGATCAGCCCGTTGTATCCTGTATTGATCAATACTACAAGAAAGATCGAGGGTATCGTTCACTCTGTCTACCTTGGGTGCATAAAATGTTTTTCCGTGTACGGGATGTTCATACTTGTCGGGGTTCCAAACCAAAGGTTTTATCTTATTCAACAATAATCTATATTTCAACATATATGTACATGGGTAATTAACAAAGATGTATTAACATGTGATTAAATACAACGATTATCCATGTGGGGACACTTGTATAACCATTTATAAAAATTAACGAACAGAATATATATCTGAATTATCATATACTAACATGTTGATAATCAATGAACGTATATAATATAGGGTTAATAATCTATACAATAATAATATAATTTAGAAACATTCTTACTCATGTCCATTGCATAAAAAAAATACAAAGGTAAGATACTTTCCTGGTACGCTGCTTACAATTCGCAACCTAGTTTTATCTTTTGTATAATAACCTATCATTAATCAGATCATTCGTTCGGTTAGAACAATATACTATAACACATAGTACAACATTTCGCAGTCAGCACACAACCTAATCACATTATCACACATGTTCAACAACCATTGAATCACAAATAAACACATATCTAATCAAATTATCTAAGTCCAGATCAATTTCTGAAACATGTCGGTGTACCGATGGCTTTATCGGGTAATTATCGAGTCTAAGACTCTATCCTGTAACTTAGTATCAGTCATATTATTTTTAAATGACTTATTATAATTTTTAAACATTTATTATAATTTATCATAAATTTTCAAATACCGAAATCATTATTAAATGATTTAAATATTAAATAATTCTATTATCATTAATATTTAATTAATATTAAACTATTAATGAAATCATTTCCAAAATATTAAAGTTATTTATAATAACTCAAAATACTTTTAACGTATTAATATTACCCTTAAATGATTTTTAAAACATTTAAAATCATTTTTAAATAATTACCATTAATATTTAAATATTAATGTACTATTTATCACAATATTAAAAGTCATTAATTATAACTTAAAATATTTTTAATTCATTTATATCCTTTTTAAATAATTTTTAAATTAATAAAACTATTTTTAAACTATTTATTTAATATAATTATTAAATAAATTTAATATCATTAATACTAAATTAATAATCATTAATATTAAATTATTAATGAAATTATCCTATAAATATTAAAAGTTATATTTTATAACTTAAAATATCTTTAAACACTTTATTTTCATTTAAAATGATTATTATAATATTAAAATCATTTTTAAACTAGATTATTTAATATAATTATTAAATAACCTTAATATCATTAATAATAATTAATTAATAAAATTTACCTTTAAATATTGAAAGTTATATTTTATAACTTAAAATATTCTTAAATACCTTATTATTATTTAAAATAATTTTTAATATAATAAAATCATTTTTAATCAATTTACTTAATTCATTTTCTAAATAACTTAATTATCATTAATATTAATTTATTAATGAAATTTATCACAAAATATTAAAAGTAATTAAAAATAACTTAAAATATTTTCTTATAACATAATATAATTTTAAATGTTTTTTCATGTATTAAAATTATTTTTAAATAATTTATTTAATATTATAATTAAATAAATTAAATACTTTTAATATTCCAAAAATATTAAATATTTATGAAATATATTCAAAATAATTAAAAACTAATTTTCTATAATTATTTAATAAAAATATAATTTTTAAATGTAAACTGTCACTAAAGACCACCTATAGCGACAAAACCGTCGCTATAGGTGTTCTTCGTGTTCTTCACGAAAACCCAGAACACCATGTCAGATTTCGAGTGGCTTAGTTTGACCAAGAATACTGATCAAATAAATGTGTTTCTAGGCAATCTACTGACTGGAGGTTGTAGTACAAGTGCAACACTATAAGATCCAACAACAACCAAAGTCATAACATGCATAACATAGAAGATATAAGAGCCTAAAGTAGCTGTCAGAGGCTGTTCTTCATTTCTGGGTTGCCCAGAAATGAAGAACAGTTCGAGTATGCATCTTTGGGCATAATCTAGTCACACAAACATATTGTCAGACCGATTTGGGCATAATCTGGGCTGCCCAGATTTCTTCCGGTCAATGCCGGTCAGCGATATTTGACCGTTAATAACTTCCATTCTAAACATCAAATGATCCTGATTCATTTTGCAGATTAAAGACTACATTACAAGCTACACATAACAACTTAAAAACAACAAAAATCGTAATCGACCAAAGATCTGTGGCCACTGACATTTGTTGTCAGACCACAGTTTAACTTTTTTCCAGATTTTGCAAAAACTCAAATCCAAGCCTCTAGATGTTATGGATTCAACATCTAGCAACCCCGATCATCATTAGACACTATAACCAACATGTTTTAACAAAAAATTCAAACATCAAACAACAGAAAATTTGACAGAAATCAAGCTAGGGTTTATACCTTCTATGATTAATTTCTGATTCTGACTTTTGATTTGGTTAGGGGATTTCGTGGGGCTGATCTTAGGGACTGGAAAGCTTAATAATTTCGTGGGTTTGAGTTGAGAGAAAAGGTTTGAGTGTTTGAGCTAAAAATGGCTAACAAAATGCAAGCTTTTCTCTCTCAATCTATATAGAGAATACAAGATGCATGAATTGGCTGATATACAAGGCTTGTTGCTATCAATTATGAGCATGTGGGGTTGGTATGAGTTAGTCACCAACTCACCTAAATGTCAAAATCTATTAGTTAGCCAAAATAATGAAACTAGGGGTAAAAAGGTCTTTAGGCTTGCAATTTTAATGGCACATTTGTCAATTAGCAAACCCTTAGGGTTTAACCCTAACGTCTTGCACAATTAATTTTGTAGAATTTCTATTTAAGAAAAAATAAATAAATAAATAAATAAATAAATAAATAATTAGAATTTTAGTTTCTAAAAATTTGTAATTAGGGTCTCCTAATTAAGTTAGGTTAACTAACCACTTAGGTCTAGAACATAAGGATTTAACATATACTAATTATCATTAAGCGTTCTAATAAAGCAATTAAGGTGTAAAATTTATCAATTAGGGTTTATAACTAATTATTAGGGTTACCAATTTGCAATTAGTGTTAAAAATTTGTAATTAGGGTTTTCATGATTAATAATTATAATTTTAATACTTGTAAATTAATCACCTTATCACAATTACAAACGATCTTGAACTCTAATTTGAGTTTCAAATTAGGGTTTCTCACAGTAAAACTAGGGTTTTGACATTAAACACCATATTTGACCAACCATCATCAATACGTATATACAATACATATTTATAGCACTGAAAAATCAAAATATAATTAATATTATATTATTATTCTTATTCCTTGATCAAAATCCAACATTAGGGTTTGGATTCCATATCTGATTTTTTCTTCATATATAACCTTATTAATTAAGTTAAAAAAAATAACTAACTTAATTAATCTAACATAAATTCATATAATAAAATAAATAATTATTATAATAATTCTAAAAATCATTCATATATTATTTAAATAATATATAATTATATTTTCATGGAAAATAATTAATAAAAATATTCATACTATAAAATTAATTATTGTAAGAATATACCTTATAATAATCAATAATTCTGAAATAAAATTATTTGTAATTATTCATGTAATAAATATATTTTTATTTATCACATAAATACATATACACAATATCTTATACAAATCCTCATACTTAAAATAAAAAAAATTTATACGCAAAATTTCTGATTTAATTATATAGAAAATATCAGGTTGTTACAGACTTAACAGTATAATCATGTGAAAAAACTAATTACAATATAGTACCTTCATCTATACTTCTATTTTTAATTTAGTCATACAAGTATTATCAATCTTTCACCAACTCCCCTAATAGTAAATCATGTGAATCAATAGTACACACATGTGAACACATAGTTATAAGCATGTGAATTAATAGTAATTAATTGTTCATTTATCCGGTTAATTACCCGATTGGTCAATATAACCTCCAGACATTAATTATTATTGAAATAAATGTCGATTTCCACTAACACTAATAATTCCCACACAATGGAACTATCAATTTCATCTTTAATCAACACGAACTTATTCATCATTAATATTATAACTCACAATATTTAACAACCAGATCATTCCCAGGAAAGAGGGGGCTTTCTGATAAGGATTTCTCTCTATTGGCGCGCAATTAGATTGTCTAACCTCTCCTTAACAGAACTTTTAGAAATTGTCAATATTACAAATAATATTATGAATAACTTTGTTATCTCAATTATTGATTTAATAATATAACATATTATAAAGATGATACTGCGACAATAATTGAATCAATAATATGAGGTATATGATGCAGCAATTACTATAATAATAATTGAGTATAACTGAGTGACTTCTCACGTAAGCATCAATAATCAATACCGTGTGCTACTATGCAATCACGCGTATTACTGTACTTTTACTACCGGGTAGTTCAACAGTTTAACGGTAAAACTTCCGCCGTTATTTTTATAAAAAGATAATTATGTCGTTTTCTAACTACTACAATACTTCTGTTGTGGGGTCCACCAATGATTGTGCCATCGTACAGATATTTCCCGATAAAAAGAATATTCCCTGACTAAATGAATATTTTATAACAACTTGCATACTTTGCAAAAATTTTCACATATCACCCTTAACTTTAACCTTTTATCAATTTAACCACTTACGAAATAAAATAATAATTATAAGAAAATTGAATACATTCATTTAATAAAATCCGGGGTCTTACAATCTCCCCTCCTTATAAAATTCCGCCCTCAAAATTTACGTACGTACCTGGTATGCCGAAGAGGTTAGGACACCTTGACTTCATTTCAGATTCTAACTCTTGAGGCATAACCTTTGAGCGTCGAATATGATCCTTCTTATCCAAGATTTTAACACGTATATCCTCATATGTTATACATTCTGCTATCTCGTCTAGTTCCAATTCAATAATGTGGTTCAGGTCGTCCACATATTTACGTAACATCGATACTAAAAAAATGTTATGAACACGCGACATACTTGGCGGTAAAACGAGTCTATAGGCCACAGTTCCTACTCGATCGAAGATTTCAAGTAGACCAATAAAATTAAGGGTTGAGATTTCCTCTCTTCATCGAGTCTTGCTTCTAGAATAACGCCCTCTTGAACCTTCTTCTTCACATTCATCAGCTCTGAGTCTGTAGCTTGAGCGACCTTTAACTTTATCTATTAAAGTCGATTTTACTCGTATAGTTGATATCACCACGTGGGTCCCTAGAGTTTTTAACTTTATCTTCATCATTTGTAAGTTATACGAAATGGGTTTTTGTGTTAACAACGTCACACTCGTAACCGCATACGATCTTCTACTCAGCGCGTCAGCAACCACGTTCGTTCTTCCACGATGATATTGAATGGTATGGTCGTAATCTTCAACAGCTCGAGCCTACGTCTTTGGCGCATAATACGTTCGTTCTAGGTGAAGAAATATTTAAGGGTTTTAGAAATGGATTTTGTACTGGGGTCAATACAAAATTTGATTTCACACTCTAGGGTTAGGCAAAGAAGTCTTCAGAGAATACATCAAGAAATTTATTAACAATAGAAATGTCATTCAAAACTGTGATTCTCATCCCAAGACTTGGATAACACGTCACATTGATACCTATCAACTTGCCACCGTTATTCACGGTGTCCCCTACGGATAATCTGGCTTCGGTGCATTCCACACAAGGAAGTCACCAGCGAAAGGCTCGGGGCTCTTTACTTATGGCTTAATATGACAATGATTGACTTTAGTGGTTTGGTTGCTTGAATTCGCATAATAGGTTGGTTAGGAATATGAAAGCTAATAACCTTACGAAAAGCATGATGAGTAGTTAACCAATCGATTCCTAAAATCACATCAAAGGCAAGTATTTTTAAAGAGATAAGATCGACAGGTAACATGAAAGTGTCGATTTGAATCAAACAAGATTTATAAACAGTGGATGTAATCGAAGGTTTCTCCTAACGAAGTTTCAATCGATAAGTCAAAGTCTAACTTCTCTAGAGTTAAATTTAAACGTTGAGCGCAAGCAAGAGAGATAAAAGAATGGGTAGAATCGGTATCTAATAAGGTATAGACTTCGCAAGAATTTATAATTAACTAACCCGTGCTAACTTCGTTCGGGTTACTCGCTTTTTGAGAAGTCACAAAAAATGCTCTTCTTGAAACCACCGACTTTGTTTTGTCCGTATCCGCCTTTAGTGCGACCGTCCCAGCTGGTCTTGATTTCGCTATAGGACAAAATTGAGCTATGTGACCGTCTTTTCCACAACTAAAACATACCTTGGAAGGCTGTGAATAGTTTGGACTTATGTGTCCCTCCTCTCCGCATCTATAGCATATAACTGGCGATCATTCTCGTCCCCTATAATTTGTTGCTGGTGTTGGTGCTGCTGCCGACGTCTTCACATCATCGTTAAATCTTCTCTTCTTAAATTTTCCACTTCTATTATCTTGGCCATGATTACTACCGAAGTGGTTACCATTCTTGGCATGATAATTTCCCCTACGATGGTTATCATTGTTCCGATGGCCGTTGCCACCGGTATGATTATTATCGTGTTGTTGGTCATTGCCTTTTGGTTGTGCTGACTCATTATCGCGCTCTAATAACTAAGCCCTATTCACAACATCTGAATATAAACAAAGTTTGTGAGAAATGAGGTATTGACGTATATCGGGTTTCAAACCTCTTAGAAACATTCGCGTCATTCGCTCCTCATTATCGACCAAATGGGATGCAAATCGGGATAAATCCGCAAATTTAGCCTCGTATTGCGACACGGTCATATTATTTTGCTCCAACTTGATGAATTCCACCTTCTTCATGTGACGAATACTTTCGGAAAAGTACTTGTCGTTGAACAACTCTTGGAACTTCTCCCAAGACATCTTGAGTGCATCAGGCTGAGTAAGCTTTACAGATTACCACTAGTAATCTGCCTCTGCTCGCAACATAAATGTGGCAAAGGGAACCTTTTGCTCCTCGAAGCATCCCAAGACATCAAATATCTTGGTGATCTGCTTTATCCACGTCTCCGCCTTAAGTGATTTTGGCTGTCCAAAAAACTCCGGTGGTCCCAGCTCCTTGAACAACTTAACGGTGACCGTTCGAGAGTTATCAGTATTTTCACCTACTTTTTGGACAGGAGCTGCCCTCGCCTGATGTTGTATGAGTTGCATAAAACCTCTAAACGTTCCATCGTTCATCATTTGATCGTTGTTGTTTACCTGAGAATTATTGTTTTCCTGTTGCACATTATCCTGGGTATTAATCTATGGTGACTCAACGGTCTCATGTGCTTCATTGCTTATCTCAACATTTTAGGATGCCATTTTCAAATACTGCCACAAAACAAGGGTTAATTAACATATCACATATTATCCCTATACTCTGACCGACCAATTAAATACCAAATAAACTTAGGTAGGTCATACTAGTGAATGAATTCCTCGTCTCTCCCCTCCTAGTTCTTGTCTCACATTTCAGCCAGGGATCATATCCCTAAGCTTTGATACCAACTGTGACCTGTATCCAAAATAGGTATACATCACCCATCTTGAGTAGCCAAATACATGGTACAAAATCAAATACAAACTTAATTATACAACAATCATGTAAAATACGATAAAACATAATCTTAGAGTTTTAATAAGAATATTGTCATCTAGACAATATCCACACTCAATGGAGTCCTCATTACATTTATTGTCACACTATTTAACAGAATAGTGAGGACTACTAATGCTATCATCTGGACCGTCACTCCGTTCCCTGACTAGTCCCGGCTATGTCTCATTTCCTGAAGAGAACAGTGAAAGAATGGGTGAGCTCAACTAGCCCAGTAAGAAATATTATGACTAATATAATGCAGAATAAATTATCATTAGCCTTCAACAATGTTAAACTAATAGAATATAATAGACAACAAGCTTAACTACAGCGGAATAAACAATCCATTAGAAGAGTCAAGTAGAGCATGCTATCTACTATCTTCTATGATTTAAAATGTTTTCATCAATTTTTATCGCTGAGACTTAGCTTAATAAATAAACCACATCATCGAATCATCCCTACACTACGGGCCAAGGATATTCATTAAATCATCAATGGTCATAACTATACCGAATAATCCCTGGTCATAATTATACCAAAAACTGTCCATCAATGCACTACAGGCCACTAAGGACTTTTACCACATCGTTTATAACATTACAGGTCATAATTATACCGAATGATTCCTAGTCATAATCATACCAAGTCTATCTATGCACGTAAGCCAAAGATGACTTTCATCACAATATAAGCATGAGGATGATGACAATGACATAATAATTCAATAAAACAAGTTCAAGAATAAATTTTAAAAGATTTATAAGTTAATTTATCCAGAAATCAATAATGTCCAAATTGTCAACATGATACTGCTTTGTGGAGTAAAATTCAAGAATGCTTAGAAGAATATTTTCATGAAAAGATACTAGATGAAGCGCAAATATCAAGGATATTCCACTAATTTCATGGAGTATAGAAGCTAAAACTTTAACCAACTGAGTATAATAGAATATATGAAACCACAAATGGATTTTTGCCCGCTAAGCGGTAATCCACGTAGACAGATCATTTCCACAATTTAATAAGGAATGAATACGAAGGATCATTCACCATGCATGCGGTAATCCACATAGACAGGTTATTCCAATAGAATAATAAAGAATAGAATAATAGAAGAATTCACCATGCATGCGATAGTCCGCGTAGACAGGTTATTCCAACAGAATAATAAATAATAGAATAACAGAAGAATTCACCAGGCATGCGATAGACCGCACAGACAGGTTATTCCAACAGAATAATAAATAACAGAGTCAGGTCATGCGTAATCCGCACAGACAGGATATTCCAACAGAATAATAAATAATGGAACCAGGTCATGCGTAATACGCACATACAGGATATTCCAACAGAATAAGAAAGAATGGAATAACAGAAGAATTTCACCATATATGCGGTAGTCCGCGTATACAGGTTATTCCAACAGAATAATAAAGAATGGAATAACAATAGCTCTCTTCATAAATACGAAAGAAATAATACCCCTTACCTTAGAAGAAAACTGGAATAGTGAGGTAGTAGACTTCTCTTCTCCTTTCTCTCTATAATAATTGCTTTATAGCTTTAGTGAATTGGTGAGAAATGAAGGAAGAATGAGCTTCTATTTATAGAAAAATATAGTTTCAATAATTACACATTTTGGGGCTCAAAATATTACAGTATAATACCTCCCTCTTTTTCTTCATTTTTAATTTAGTCCTGCAAGTATTATCAAACTTGCACCACCTCCCCTAATAGAAAATCATGTGAATTAATAGTTCATTCATGTGACTTAATATTATAATCATGTGAAAAAACTAATTACAATATAGTACCTTCATCTATACTTATATTTTTATTTTAGTCATGTAAGTATTATCAATCTTGCACCAACTCCCCTAATAGTAAATCATGTGAATTAATAGTACACACATATGAACACATAGTTATAAGCATGTGAATTAATAGCAATTAATTGCTCATTTATCCGGTTAATTACCCGATTGGTCAATATAACCTTCAGACATTAATTATTATTGAAATAAATGTCGATTTCCACTAACACTAATAATTTCCACACAATGGAACTATCAATTTTATCTTTAATTAACACGAACTTATTCATTATTAATATTATAACTCATAATATTTAACAACCAGATCATTCTCAGGAAAGATGGGGCTTTCCGATAAGGATTTCTCCCTATTGGTGCGCAATTAGATTATCTAACCTCTCATTGACAGAACTTCTAGACATTGTCAATATTGTAAATAATAATATGAATAACTTTGTCGTCTCAATTATTGATTTAATAATATAACATATTAAACAGATGATACTGTGATAATAATTGAATCAATAGTATGAGATATATGATGCAGCAATTACTACAGCAATAATTGAGTATAACTGAGTGACTTCTCACGTAAGCATCAATAATCAATACCGTGTGCTACTATGCAACCACGCGTATTATTGCACTTTTACTACTAGGTAGTTCAACAGTTTAACGGTAAAACATCCGCTGTTATTTTTATAAAAAGATAATTATGTCGCTTTCTAACTACGACAATACTTCCATTGTGGGGTCCACCAATGATTGTGTCGTCGTACGGATATTTTCCGACAAAAAGAATATTTCCCGACCAAACGAATATTTTATAACAACTTGCATACTTTGCAAAAATTTTCACATATCATCCTTAACTTTAACCTTTTATCAATTTAACCATTTACGAAATAAAATAATAATTATAAGAAAATTGAATACTTTTATTTCATAAAATTCGGGGTCTTACAGTCATATTAAAGGTGCGGGCCATCAGCCTACTTATTTGAGCTGGACCACTAATAGCTAACTTATCACTATTAGTGCCCTTATTACCATCCACACCCTTTTTCAGACAATTCTTTGCCATGTGGTCTATTAACCCACATAGGATGCATCCATGGTTCTTCTTCGGACTTGGGCAGTCAGGCAAAATGTGCCCTTTTTGTCCATAGTTATAGCACACAACTTTACCAATGAGACAGACTCCTAAATGAGTTTTTCCACAGTTCTTACATGCCTCCATCCTCTTCTTACGATCCCTTTGTTTTACTCTGGTATTCCCAGAGTTAAAAACCTTCCTTTTCCGTCCGTTGCCACTACCGCTGGCTCCCTCAATTTTTACTCCCCCATCTACTTTACTGTGATGCCCCCAAAATAGGTATAGATTACCCATTTTGAGTTGTTAATAACATGGTACAGGAACAACTACAACTTTATTAATACAACACATAAACTGTGAGTTTAAATACAAATATTGTCATCTAGACAATATTCACACCCAAATAAGTCCTCATTATAATTATTGATACATTATTTTACAAAAATGGTGAGGACTACTAAACAACTTTCTAGAACCATCATTTCATACCCCGACTAGTACTTGCTACATTCTCGCCTCCTGAGAAGAAAATGGAACAAAAAGGAAAAGGGTGAGCTCAACTAGCCCAGTAAAGAATATTATGACTAAGATAATATAGAATAAATTATCGTTAGTCTTCAACAGGGAAAAACCTGATAGAATACACAACAAGTTTTAAATCAATATTAGCAGCGTAAATAATAATTCATTAGAAGAGTTAAGTAGAGAATGAAATCTACTATCATCTATGAATTTAAAAGTCCATCATCGATATTTTATCCTTGTAACATCAATCAATATATATATCTGGAATCAAATATTCATCTTTGCACTACAGGCCAAAGATATTTATCAGTCGGTCATGTTCATCTAAACACCTGTTCATCTCTGCACTACGGGCCAAAGATATTATTCAAAAAATTATTCATCTTTGCACTACATGCCAAAGATATTCAGTTATATCATCATTTAGGACTGAGGATGATGAAAAATCTTTTAAAGAAAACGAATCCAGTGAAACAAAAGAACAAATATTAAGGATTCGTACTTTAAACAATTCGAGTTCAAAAATACTTCATAAATAATCATAGCGAAGTAAAATTCAAGAATGATCAAAACATGGATACAATCAAAGCTAGTATCCTTAATAGATATCTTGGACAAAAATGAAAATTTAATTTTTTTTGGTGAATAGTGCTGTATACGTGAATAGTGCCGTATACGTAAATAGTAACCCCGACACAAAAAGTTCTAAATTGGATAAAAAATTCAGATCAATATTTCGGCATAATGATATTGAAATAAATAATATCATTTATAAAAAAAAATAACATCCCTTACCTCAGAAAAGACAGCACTTCTAGCTGGAATACTGGATATAGTGCTGAAGGGAACTTGCACCGTATAGCAACACTCAAAGTATCAAAATACTCACAAGAATACGCTCGATAATATAGAGAGAGAAAGAGAGAAAAAACTTTAGTTTCTGGTGTGATTTTCAATTCTAACCTAAGCACCCTATTTATAGAAAAATGCTTAGAACACCAAAGCAGAAAATTTAATAAATTATTATTATTTATTAAATTTTTCCTACGCCCACTTTTGAAGATCTGAATTCAGCCATTAATGTGACGACCCGGAAATTCGGGTTGTCCAAAATTTAGGTTTAAAGAATTAGTTATTAATAAAACTAAATTTTATTAATACTAATCTGTGCTATGTATTTATTAATCGTTCTATAACCTAGGATGATTATAAGTCGGGAGTATTCTGGCTATGAGCTAGATTGAGCGAATAAGAATTTTCAAGACGAAAACGAAAGTTTTCCGGGAACAAAATATTTTCGGAAAAAAAGACGAAATATGCACTATTCATCCATTTCTGCTCGGAGATTTATTTTGAAATTCCGAGAAGATATAGATTACGTTTAATTCTGAGACGTGATGGAATATTCAATAATATTTCAGTTATGGCAAAAAAAAAATAAAGTTTTCACCTGCGGACTCAAAACCTAGGGTTAGAAAAAGTGAGTTCCGAGAATTTTATGATCACATATAATAATTAGGGTTATTATGCGTGAGAGATATGAATATGATATGAAGTATTATACGATGATAGTACGAAAATTATTAAGACGTGTAATACGAATATCGTACGAACTATATACGAAGAGAATACGAGAATGAGATGCGTAGAATACGATTAGTTTTAATGACTAAGTAAAGGATAAGTTAAGTAATGATTAAGTAAACTTAATAGCTAAGTAAAGTGCTTATGCTTAAAGGTTAAGTAAACTTAAGAGTTAAGCAAACTTAAAGGCTAAGCAAACTTAATGAGTAAGTAAACTTGATGGTTAAGAATACTTAATGGCTAAGTAAACTTGTTGGCTAAGTAAACTTAGGCCTTAAGTAATAAATAGTAAGGAGGTTAAGGGGGGCAAAATGACCAAAATACCCTTAGCTTGGAAATTCTATAAATAGTAAGCTTAATTCATTTAAATTGGATTTTGAAAATCCTACACCTTTGAGAGAGAGAGAGAGAGAGGGTTCGGATGAAGAGGGAGGAGGAAGATCATGAGCATGAATGATCGGATCGAAGTATTCGTGAAATAGAAAAGCTTGTAAATCGCCGGCTTTGTCTAGCGGAAGAAAAATAAAGAAGAACGGTAATCCGAAACCTAGTCTTTTATAAATTTTCTTTAAGTTTTTATGTTTAAAAACACAACTTAATGAGAATAAGAAGTAGATGATGTTAGGATTGATTTCATATGGTTGAAATCATGAGAAATAAAGAAAATAAGAATTTGAAGTTTAGTAAATAAATTTCTTAAGGGAGTATAAGATTCGTAATGAATTTGAATGATCCGAGTGGGTTATATGAATAAGTAGGTGAAATAAGTAAGGAATAATGTTCTATAACATCAAATTCCAATAAAAAGTGGAATCGTAATCCAAAATATCGATTAAAACGAAGAACACGAAGAACACGCGAAGAACACGAAGAACGTTATTGATGGACAAATTTAAAACCATCGCGTATAAGTTAGTTACATACTGCTTGGTTAGGATCGGTAGAAACGTTCATGAAGAACGGATTAAAACTTAGCTATAACGAAGTTATGGCGAAATTTCGTAAAAGATGAACGAGAATTAGAAAGTTAGTAAATGAACCCGAATGTGTAGGGTTTCTTAAGGAAGTAAGGGAACATAGAAAACGTGAGTCATGGACTCAAGAACGAACGAGTTCCGAGTTCGGATGACCGAATTACGGACGAACGAACAAAGAGCGTTAAAAGCGTAAAAATGAATAAAGGGTGAAGATCAAGCCAATCGAATGGCACGTTATCGGATTTAGAATGAAGTTCTATCTGAAAGGTATTAAAGTACGTAAGATAAGGAAGAGAATGGCTTTGGAACGACCTCGTTCCGAGTTATAACGAAGGAGTTATGAGATCGGGAAGTGAGCGTCTCAAAGAATTTATTTAACACTTAGAAAATTTCTAGGGTGAGGGCTTGGCGCCGCGGCGCCAGTCATGCCTTGTAATGTGGCGCTACAGCGCCAGACCGGGGGGCTGGGTACTGCAAACTCGCGCCGCGGCGCGAGAAATAAAGAAGGGAGTGGCGCCGCAGCGCCGGTGTTGAGAAAAAAAATCCAGAGAGGAGCTTTTAACTGCTCAGCTCTTGGGGGAAATGTAAGGGACGATAAAGAATATAATATTCAACTAATGTAACACTTAATCAAGTGATGTAAACCTTTATTAAAGGTTGAACGTGTAGATTAAGCAAGATTAATTGACAAAGAATGTTAACGCGGGTTACGTAACTAATATCCGGGGACCGTAGTCGCGATGAACGAACGTGAGGGATTGCTATGGTTGTGATTCCTTAGACGTTGAGTGATGAGGGTAATGAATAACATTTCGATGTGATGTCATGATAATGAGAGATGAGTGTGAAGCGTATAAACGCTGTGAACGCAACATTGTTGCGATGGATGAGCGGTCTTAGCATACAACGATTAGTATGGCTTCAACACTAAGAATGAGTAATGAACATGGGATTCATGTAATGGATAACGAAGGTATTAAATAGTATATGAACTATCAAGAAAGTCGTAATGAATTAACGGTAATAAGATTAATGAAAGCCGAATGTGAGTCGAATAAGGAATGAATTTTAAGGTATGGTGTTTAGTTGCCAAAAAGCCGTAAGAAATAAGAAATTGACTTAACGAACATTATAATTTAATAGTTCGTATAAGTTAAGAGAAGTTAGGTTGTGGTACAATCGTAACTCTGATGGTTGACATATGGGAGCTGGGCTAAACAATTCCTTCAGAGAGCGAAGGTATATACGAAACTGGCAACCGATCTAACTCACTGTGATGGCAGTGTAGATGAGACGGGAACTTATTTGTTGGTTGTTTGTGGGAAACCACACAGAGTACCATATGAACTACTAGCAGAGAAACGATGTGTGCTGAGTCCTAGAGAAGTTATAAGAAGAAGATAAGAATATAAATCATCCAAGATGATGAACGTTTTGAGTAAGATATCTCCGTATGTCATAAAGCCGTTAACTGGTAAAGGAAGTTAGTCGCGTAAACTTATATTACAAGAACGCGAACCCTAAGAAGTAAAGTTAAGTAAACCAATGTGTAAGTTCAAAATATGACTAATTGGTGTTTATGTTTTCTCCTTATGTGTTACATAGGAATTGGATGAGCAGTTCGACGTAAGCTATAGCTGGGCGTAAAGCAAGTTTCGTAACTTCATTCATATTACATGAATGTTAGTTTCGTAAACTTCTCAGATGTTGTACTTGAGAAGTCTTGTCTATGTGCATATGTGCGATGTATGTACAAGGTGGTAGAATATATGAGGCCTTGAGCCACAATTTGAACACTTCGGTGTTTTCATGATATGAAATGTTCTGTGATTGAGCTGTTCAATACAAGTATGTTCTGTTTATACATGAACCGTTATTGTTAAGTCTGTGCTAATGATTCTAGCCAGACAGGATGTGTATGAAAAAGGTAGAGGAATGAAAGTATTTCAAAGTAAAAGTGATTGATGTTTTAAAATAATAGGAATCGAGATTATTCCTATTATTCAAGCTGCTTCATAACCTTTGTTCGGTTATAGAAGTTCTAAGGAAATGTTTTAAATTCTGAAGTTGTTTGTTCAACTGTTATGACTTGCTGGGCAATTGAATGCTCACACTTGCTTTAAATGAAAAATAATTTTCAGCGATCAAGGTTAGAAGAACTTAAGGATCCCGTAAAGATCAAGCTGAAGGTATCCAGACGAAGTGCCATTCAGTATGTGAATGTACGTGCAGAGCAAATGAAGACTTGTAATATAGAATGATAGAATTAAACTATAAACTAGTTTAATGAACTGTTATGAATCCTTTGTGGCGGATGAAAGTCACTCGTGTAAGATAAAATGGATAATGTAATTTACCATTATTTGTAAGGAAATAGGTTATAAGGTTTCCAGAACCTGGGATTTGAGAGTGTATGTTGTTATATTTTAGTATATAATGATGTATGGTGGATGAAGGATGTACTCGTGACGTACAAAATCCGGGTGTGAAGATAGACCAGATTTCGGGGCGTCACAATTAACATGAGCAAGTGGGGCCCTCCAAAGTGTAAAAAACGTTTTTATTAAAAAAATATTTAAAACTTCAAAAATTAATTATTCTAGAACTTCGGAACTTCAATAATTCATAATAAATAACCTTTTAATAGAAAAATTTGAACCTTATGTCTTTTCCATAGGAAATTCCATTATCTACAACTTTGTAAGTTTAAGTTTTTCCAAATTCTAAACAGATATTGACTGAAATTCATAAACGGGCGATTTTACAAGCTATAATCAAATTTCAGTCAAGAAATGGGGTCACAAACATGTTTAACATGTTTTAAATAATTTTTGCAACAAAAATACTCTTCCTCCTCATATATTCATATATCCCACATTCATTGTAAAAATATCATCATTATTATATTATTATAATATAATAATATATTTAAATGAATTTTTATCAGAAAAAGATAACATATTAATTTTCAACAATTGTCACATTAAAAATTTTCTCCATCTATATCCACATACAACAAATATTTTCCTCATTATATAAATTAATAATTAACAATTCACAAATAATATTACAGAATCACAATACTGACAACCAGGCAGTTCCCAGGAAAGAGGGGGCTTTCCAATAAGGATCACTCTTTACTGGAGCATAATTAGGTGACCAAACCTCTCCTTAGACATAACTTTCTAGACATTGCCAATAATGTTATCTAATAATATTATTCAGATAATATGAATTATTGCTCCGATAATGGAAAATACTGTGTAGTGACAATTATTGAAACAACAGTAATATAAAATATCAACATAGCAATTATTGAATCAATAAAATAAAATATTGAACAGTAATTACTGTTACAATTATTGAGTAGTGCCTTCTTACGTAAGAATCAATAATTGGTGCAATACCGTGTGCTACTGTGTTTTAACCATCGAGTATTCCAACAGTATTAACGGTAACAACTACAGCATTACTTATAAACAACTTATACTTATCGTTCTCTTTATTCAATCGCTTTTCGTTATGGGGCCCACACAAGGCTACACCGTCGTACGAATATTCCCCGCCAGTAAGAATATTCTACGACCAAACGAATATTTCCTGACAACAATGAATATTTTATAACCACTTGCTTATTTAAAAATATTTGTGCATTTATACCCATAACTAATCACATTAATCAAATCAACCCTTACTATTTTAAAATAATAAATAGAGAAACTCAATTTTATTTATAATAAGTTGGGGTCTTACAACCTCCCCTCTTTATGAAATTTAGTCCTCGAAATTGACGTACGTACCTGGTATTTCGAAAAGATGAGGATACCTCGCTTTCATTTCTGTTTCCAACTCCCAGGTCATTTCCTCAATAGCATGGTTCCTCCACAAAACTTTGACTTGTGGTATGACCTTTGTGCATAGGACATGCTCCTTTCTATCCAAGATCTTGACAGGTACCTCTTCGTACGTTAAGTCTTCGGCTATCTCGTCCGGTTCTAACTCAATAACGTGATTTGGGTCTTTCACATATTTACGTAGCACAGATATATGAAAAACATTATGAACACGAGACATACTTGGAGGTAACGTGAGTGTATAAGCCACATTTCCTACTCGGTCAAGAATCTGAAATGGACCAATAAATCATAGATTGAGCTTTCCTCTTTTTCCAAATCTTGTAACTCCCTTCCATAGAGCAACACACAACAATACATGATCCCCAATACTATATTTCACATCCTTTCGATGAAGATCCACATAATTCTTTTGTCGATCCTGTGCCGTTTGTATATGTTGTCGAATCATTTGGATCTTTTCCGTAGTCATACGTACCAACTCTGGTCCCAATAATGTTGTTTCACCCACCTCATCCCAACATATTGGAGAGCGACACTTTCGTCCATATAATACTTTGAATGGAGCCACACCTATACTTGCCTGATAACTGTTGTTGTAATAGAATTCTACCGGTGGTAAATACTTATCCCAAATCCCTTTGAAGTCTAAGACACAAAGTCTTAGTAGATCTTCAAGAGTTTGAATAGTCCTCTCTGATTGTCCGTCCGTTTAAGGATGGTATGCCAAACTGAATCGTAAATCCGTGCCCATAGCTTTTTGCAAGCTAACCCAAAATCGTGAAGTGAATCTTGGGTCAAGATCCAAAACTATGGATACTGGCATGCCATGCAACCTCACAATCTCATTCACGTACATAAGAGCAAGACGTTCAAGGGAATAAGTCTCCTGTATCTGCAAGAAATGAGCAGACTTAGTTAATCTATCAACAATAACCCAAATAGCATTTATGTCTTGAGAAATCGTGGGAAGACCTGTAACGAAATCCATGGTAATGTGTTCCCACTTCCATTTCAGAATCTCAAGTGGTTGCAATGGACCCTTAGACACTTGATGCTCCGCCTTTACACGTTGACAAGTTAAATACCTCGAGATAAACTTCGCAATCTCTCTCTTCATATTGTTCCACCAAAATGTATGTCGAAGATCACGATACATTTTGGTACTTCCAAGATGAATTGGAAATGGTGTATTGTGTGCCTCCATCATGATCTTGTACCTTAAATTAGAGTCGTTAGGAACACAAAGTCTGGAGTTGGCTCGAAGTATTCCTTCTTCATCGATTCTTGCTTCTGGGATAACACCTTCTTGTACTTTCTTCTTCATACACATCAGCTCTGGGTCTGTGGGTTAAGCAACCTTAACTTTATCGATTAAAGTTGTTTCTATGCATATATTTGACATCATCACATGGGTCCCCGGAGTCTTGAGTTCTATCTTCATCTTTTGTAAATCACCCAAAATGGACCTTTGTGTTGACAACATCACACTTGTTCCTGCATATGATCTTCTACTCAACGTGTCAGCTACCACATTCGCTTTTTCAGGATGATATTGAATATTGTGGTCGTAATCTTTCAACAGCTCGAGCCAACGTCGTTGCCGCATGTTGAGTTCCTTTTGGGTGAAGAAATATTTGAGGCTTTTATGATCTGAATATATCTCCACTTTCTCCCCATATAGATAGTGCCTCCAGATCTTTAGACCGAAAACGACTGCTGCCAACTCTAGATTATGAGTAGGATAATTCCTCTCATATTCTTTAAGTTGTCGCGAGGCATAGGCTATGACTTTCCCATGTTGCATGAGAACACATCCTAACCCTTTGCCCGAAGCATTGCTGTAGATAACAAATCTATCCAACCCAGATGCAGAACAGGTGCCGAAATGAGTCTCCTCTTGAGCTCTTGAAAACTCTTTTCGCATTCCTCGCTCCATACGAATTTTGTATCCTTCCGAGTCAACTGAGTTAACGGAGTAGCGATTCGAGAAAACCCTTCCACGAATCTCCGATAATAACTAGCTAAGCCCAAAAAGCTACGTACTTCGGTCACCGACTTAGGTTGCTCCTAACTTTGTATTGCTTCAATCTTCGCCGGGTCAATAGATACTCCATGTTTTGACACCACGTGCCCAAGGAATGCTACATCCTCAAGTCAGAACTCGCATTTCTTCAACTTGGCATATAGCTTGTTTTCACAAAGCCTTTGGAGTACCAGCTTTAAATGGTGCTCATGATCTTCACGACTTTTGGAATATATGAGGATGTCATCAATAAAGACAACAACGAACTGATCCAAATATTCCTTGAATACTCGATTTATCATATCCATGAAAGCCGCATGAGCATTAGTTAATTCGAAAGACATGACTAAGAATTCATAATGCCCGTACCAAGTTCTGAAGGCAGTCTTTGGAATATTGTCAGTTCTAATCTTCAGCTGATGATATCCAGAATGAAGATCGATCTTTAAGAAGAATTATGCTCCTTGTAACTGGTCAAACAGGTCATCAATACGAGGTAGCGGATACCTATTCTTGATGGTGATATGGTTCAATTTCCGGTAGTCAATACAAAGTCGCATACTCCTGTCTTTCTTCTTTACGAATAAAATAGGAGCACCCCAAGGAGATGTACTAGGATGAATGAAACTGATATCCAACAATTCCTGTAGTTGGATCTTTAACTCTTGAAGTTCAATAGGAGCCATTCGATATGGAGTTTTAGAAATAGGCTTTGTACCAGGTTCAAGATCAATAAAGAATTCAACCACACGTTTCGGGGGTAGACCGGGAAGTTCTTCAGGAAATACGTCAGGAAATTTACTAACAACTGAAATATTATTCAAATCTGACGTGTCTTTATTCAAATCCATAACATGGGATAAGAAAACTTGACATTCATTTTTCAATAAATGAATAGCTTTATGACTTGATATGACAGTGATTGATTTTAGCGGTTTAGTTGCTTAAATTCGTACAACAGGTTGGTTAGAAATATGAAAACTAATAATCTTACAAAAACAATTAATTTTGGCATGATGAGTAGTTAACTAATCAATCTCTAAAATCACATCAAAAGCAAGTATCTTTAAAGAGATAAGATCAACATGTAATGTGATGGTGCCAACTTGGATCAAATAAGATTTATAAACAATGGATGTTATGAAAGTTTCTCCTAATAGAGTCTCCACAGATAGGTCAAAGTCTAATTTCTCCGGAGTCAAGTTTAAACGTTGAGCACAAGCAGGAGAGATAAATGAATGGGTAGCACCGGTATCTAGTAAGGTATAAACTTCACAAGAATTTGTGATTAGCTTACCCGTGATCACCTCGTTTGGGTTCCTTGCATTTTGCCCCATCACGACAAATGCTCTTCTAGGAACTGTTGAATTTGACTTTTCTGGGACAACCTTTTGAGTCACCATCCCCACTGCACTTGGTTTCGTTACCGTACAATCTCAAGTGATATGTCCTTCCTTTCCATAATTATAGCATACCTTGAACTGTTGTGGACAGTTTGGGCTAATATGTCCCTCTTTTCTACCTTTGTAGCATACGACCGGTGGTCGTTCTCCTCCCTTAGAACCAGTTGCTACTAGTGCTGACGTCTTCACATTGTCATTGTTGAATTTCCTCTTTTTAAAATCTCCCCCACTCACTTCTTCTATTATCATGGCCACGATTACCATCAGAGTGGTTATCGCTTTTGTTCGTGTTCTTCTTTCCCCGCTGGTTATCGTTGCTCCGATGACTGTTGTTGTGACGCCCCCAAAATAGGTATACAACACCCATTCTGAGTCGCCAAATACATGGTACAGAAAGCAAACTACAACTTCAATAATACAATTGTCGTGCAAAATACGACAACACATACTGTGAGTTTAAATACAAATATTATCTTCTAGACAATATCCACACTCAAATAAATCCTCATTACAATTATTCAAACACTATTTTACAGAAATAGTGAGGACTGCTAAAACATCTTTCTAGAACTATCACTCCATACCCCGACTAGATCCTGCTATGTTCTCACCTCCTGAGAAGAAAAATGGAACAAAAAGGAAAAGGGTGAGCTCAACTAGCCCAGTAAAGAATATTATGACTAAGATAATATACAAACAAATTATCGTTAGTCTTCAACAGGGAAAAATATGATAGAATATAATCGACAACAAGTTTTAGATCAACAACTGTAGCGGAAACAGCAAACCATTAGAAGAGTCAAGTAGAGAAAGAATTCTACTATCTTCTAAGATTTAAAAGTCCATCATCAATATTTTATCCCTGTAACATCAATTAATAATCATCTTTATCCAAATATTCATCTTTGCACTACAGGCCAAAGATATTCATTTGTATCACCTGTCAGTCATGTTCATCTCAACACCTGTTCATCTTTGCACTACAGGCCAAAGATATTCATCAAGTAATCATACATCTTTGCACTACAGGCCAAAGATATTCAGTAATATCATCATTTAGGACTGAGGATGATGAAAAATATCTTAAAGAAAACGAATCCAATGAGACAGAAGGACAAATAGTAGGGATTCGTATAACAGTTTATCCAAGATCAATAATACTTCATAATAATCAATTGTGAAGCAGAATTCAAAAATAAAGATCAAAACATGGATACAATCAAAGATGGTAACCATAATAGACATCTTGGATAAAAAGGAAAATTTTAATTTTTCGGTGAATAGTGTCGTATTCGTGAATAGTACCGTATACGTGAATAGTGCGGTATACGTGAATAGTAACCCCGATACAAAAAGTTCTAAATTTGATAAAAACTCATATCAATATTTTAACATAATGATATTGAAGAAAATAATATCATTTAAGAAGAAAATAATATCCCTTACCTCAAGATATCAGTACTTCTGGTCGGAATACCGGTATAAGGCTGAAAGAAACTTGCTCTGATGAATAGAAACTCTCAAAGTATCTAAATACTCACAAAATACACTCAATAATCTAGAGAGAGAAAGAGAGAAAACTTGTTTCTGGTGTGATTTTCAATTCTAACTTAGCCCTCTATTTATAGAAAAATTTTAGTAGGTTTGACCTGCAACCTGATGGCTTTACCTGCTACTATTCCCACCCACCACATTTGAAATATAATTCAGCACATTTCTTCACCAACCACAAGTGGGGCCCACCAATTCTAGAATTTTCCATCAAAATGATAAACTCTGAAAATTCAACAATTTCTGAACCAGTCATCTCGCAAAATTCATAATAAATCATACGTTCATTTTTAACGGTTCAAAATTTGTGGACATATACTCAACTTATATATGTATAACATATCCAAAAATTACCACGATCCAACGGTCGGATTAAAAATTATAACACCCGCAATATTTCTCAAAAACCCTGATTTGATTTTTAATACCTCCATTCCGATAAAAATACTGATAAAACAACTCAACATTAACTCCTTCATTTTTAACCACAAAAATATATCCCTCATTTATATCCACATAAAATAAATATTTCCTTATCATATGAATCAATAATTAATTATTCACAAATAATATTACAGAATCACATTTATGACAACCAGGCCGTTCCCAGGAAAGAGGGGGCTTTCCAATAAGGATTTCTCCTTACTGGCGCGTAATTAGATGATCAAACCTCTCCTTAGACAGAACTTTCTAGACATTGCCAATAATGTTATCTAATAATATTATTCAAATAATATGAATTATTGATCTGATAATGGAAAATACTGTGCAGCAACAATTATTGAAACAACAATAATATAAAATATCAATGCAACAATTATTGAATCAATAAAATAAAATATTGAACAATAACTACTGTAACAATTATTGAGTAGTGCCTTCTTACGTAAGAATCAATAATTGGTGCAATACCGCGTGCTACTGTATTTTAACCACCGGGTATTCTAACAGTATTAACGGTAACAACTACGCCGTTATTTATACTTGTCGTTTTCTTCATCCAATCGCTTTCCGTTATGGGGCCCACACAAGGCTGCGCCGTCGTACGAATATTCCCCGACAGCAAGAATATTCCACGACCAAACGAATATTCTCCGACAAAATGAATATTTTATAACCACTTGCTTATTTTGCAAAATTTGCACATTTCACCCATAACCAAAGTATTATATCAAATTAGCCCCTTATTATTCACAATAATATTTAGAGAAAATTTGATTTTATTCATTAATAAGTTGGGGTCTTACAACCTCCCCTCCTTATGAAATTTCGTCCTCGAAATTGACGTACGTACCTGATGTTTCAAAAAGGTGAGGATACCTCGCTTTCATTTCTGATTCCAACTCCCAGGTCATTTCTTCAATAGCATGGTTTCTCCACAAAATCTTAATTTGTGGTATAACCTTCGTGCGTAGGACATGCTCTTTCCTATCCAAGATCTTAACAGGTACCACCTCGTACGTTAAATCTTCAGCTATCTCGTCTGGTTCTAACTCAATAATGTGGTTCGGGTCTTTAACATATTTACGAAGCATAGATATGTGAAAAACATTATGAACACGAGACATGCTTGGAGGTAATGCGAGTCTATATGCCACATTTCCTATTCGCTCAAGAATCTCAAATGGACCAACAAATCTTGGATTGAGCTTTCCTCTCTTCCCAAATCTTGTAACTCCCTTCCATGGTGTAACACGTAATAATACATGATCCCCAATATTAAATTCCACGTTCTTCCGATGAAGATCCGCATAACTCTTTTGTCGATCCTGTGCCGTTTGTATACGTTGTGACGCCCCCAAATCCGAGTTCTCAACCCCGGGTTTGGTGCTCACTATCCATCATCAACATAAGCATTCTATATACTATTGCGGAATAATAAACATACGTTGTTCATTATAATAAAGTCTTATACAATACCCCAAGGTCTATTACCTTAACATAAATATACCTTACTTAAGTTACATAAAGTAACACAAAAGGTTTACATAAACATCAAACATAGTATTTCATGATACTTAAACATTTATAATAACTATTCTTGGACCTTTCCCTTGCCCTTGTCCTTCTTACTTGAACTCACTGGCTTAGCTGAAATAAATGTCATGATATAGCAAGGGTAAGCAACTAATTTGCTTAGCAAGTTTAAGTACAAAGAAGATATATCATGACTAGCAAGAAATTTATCGTTCAATGTTCAACAATAGAAATTAATTGCGAAAGAACATGAATTAAGTCTTGATAACTAAATATTCGAATAACAGATACTGAGTGGTCATAATGACCATGAACATATGCTAAGGTTGTCAGTATTTAAACTGGTCCTTTTAATAAGTTTTGGTAATCAAGGGGATCAGCCTTTCATACCGGGCGTATTATGCATAAACACTTAATTTACGAGCAATAATTGTTTTTCAATAATGCTTTAATCAAATCGTTCTTTTTCTCAGTCTTGAGTCCTTACCAAATCAATTGGTGAAGAAAAGCTTTTAACAACATATTTGATTTAACAAATTTAAACATGTTTGATCTAGCCGATACAATGAGCATAGATCCATATCTTAAACAGTGCATGAATAAAAGAACTTTAACTAATTCACAATTCAATAATAATAGAATAGGAATTTAATTGCACTGAGTGCGAGCATCAATAATCAATATGGATGTGAATAATACACAATAATTATTCACTAACATGCTGTGAAAAGAATAACTCAAGTTTGAGTTAGAGAACTTGCCTTGACTGCGATCTACTGCTACACAATTTAATTTAATCTCTTTATTGTAAAGACCTATCATTGTTAAGATTGATCTTACAATCAGCATATCATACTTTATATTATAATACAATTACTCTATCAGCAATTTACTTATCCACATAATCAATTATCTGAAAACATTCTTATTATTATCATTCTTTGATAATATATTATTTACTTTGTCATATTTCTTATGATTTAACACTTAATCTTTCCTTTTATTAGTCTCTTCTTTATAATCTAGTAATATGAATACTAACATCATAGTCTAGATTATACAAACATGCAATCCAGCCACCTGGATTGACTAATCCAGCAAACTGAATTCAACAAACTTTCAATCCAGCAAGACTGGATTCTAAATCCTTCAATCCATCAAACTGGATTCTAAATCTTTCAATCCAGCAAACTAGATTCAACATTTTTTTCAATCCAGCAAACTGGATTCCATATCTCTTTTACAAAAATACCAAATCAACTTATTATTTTTCTATCCTTTGGCCATACTTATATACATGTATTTCACACACAAAAAGTATTTTTCCGTAATTTTTTAATTTCTTTTACTATTTTTCAAAAATAATTTTTAGTGCGTGGCTTAAGAAATTAGCCCCATCATGCTCAACTCCAGAAATTCCCATCTCTTGGCATAACCTCATACATGTTAACGTGACCCTCCAGTTTAAATTTCGTGGCCATCGGAGTTATAGAACTCCGGTTATAGCAATTTTCGTCCGAAAAACCTAAATATTGAAATGATCATAACTTGGTCATTTTAAGTCGGAATGAGCTCATTTTTGGACAGGAGCTACTTTATGACATATATTTTCATGTCCCAAAAGGCTGGAATTTATTTCATATTTTAAGTGGCCGAAATTTCCCTTTCAAAATTTTGGGCAGACCCCGTTTTGGAATTTCCAGCTTTTACCTATTTTGCTAAAATCAGTCCATACGGAAATCTACAACTCCTTTTTAGGTGATTCCACTTGGGTTTGAAAGATAACTCATCATATTACTCTCCCAAATTTTTCCAGAATTTTTAAATACCAGAAAAATGACTAAAATACCCCTTGCTTTGACTGACCAAAAATAGTTTATTTTTCTTTCAAAAGACCAAACTGTTTTTGCTAAAACAGTTGCTACCACTTGTGTATTCAACATTTTTGAATGCTACCACTTGGGTTTAGTAGTTAACTTACATATCTAGCACCCCTCTTTGACGGATCACAAAAAGAAGGTGTAGATCAAAAACGGTAGTCGATCAAAGGATGTGAAAAAAAACTAGAGTTTTCTTACAAAACAAAACTAGTTTCTTTTCTATCCTTTTGATTCACTTTCTAACACTCAAATATGTTAGATCCATACATGAAACTATATAAAACATGTAGATAGAGGGTTTTAAACCTCTAGATCATAAACCTTAGATAACCAAAATCAACCAAAATAAAAAGAATAAGTTAGATTAGTTTTCACCTTGATTTTTGGGCACACCTTCTTTCCCTTCCAAAGTATAGGATGAACTTAGGGTGCATCAATGGTGAATTTCCTTCCTCTTTCTCTCCTCTTCCCCACCGAACTTCTCTCTCTCTCTCTCTCTCTCTCTCTTATGTTTTTGCTTTACTAGCTTAATGGAAAGTAAGATAAAGGAAGTAAAGTAAAAGAAGAAGTAAAAAGAGATTAGCTTTTTGTTGGATAATCTTGTATAGATATAAGATATGTATGTAGCTATTTTTACCCAACCTCATCTTATCTCTTTCTCTCACTTTAATCATTACTTAGATATATGGAAGATTATCCATGTAGGTGGCTCCTTAATAACTTTGACACATGGCTAAGCTTTTTGAAATATCTTTGAAAATTGTGGATATGTAATCATAAGGTGCACTCCCCTTTTTCTCTTCCTCATGTGGCCGGCCATGTGGCCATTCTTTGCACCAAATTTGTTTTCTTTTAATTCTTTATTTAGTACATTAAAAGTCCAACATGTCCCTCCTTAATTGGGCTACAAGTTGGGCCATTACATTAGATGTTTTGGGCTTGAAATTAACTAGTTTAGCTTACTAATTAACATGAACTTGGGCTTCCACAATTAAATAATTGTGCTACTAGCATACTTGCCCATTAAATTTAATAGTGGGCTATCTTAACAATCAAATTATCTACAAGTCCAATGTTTAATAATTATTGAGCTTGTTTAAACCACTAGTCATCCTTAGTAATATTAACCCTATTATCTCATGAACTATTACTCATTATTATTGATATTTACACATTCACATCAATCAATAATGTTAATTAACTTACATAACCCAATTAGACTTGTCTTATTCAAGTTTATTGAGTACCTACTTAGGGTTTAACATCCTAAATCTATTTCCTAGATTATTAAAATACTTAAGTTAGTTCACTAACTTATATAACTTATTAGTGAGACTTTCTTTAAATATTATATCATACTAACCACATAATCCTGTCATTATCCATAAAATATTATTGATTAGGTAATACTTATTTACAATATATCACAGAAATTCTTGGTTATTACATACGTTGTCGAATCGTTTGGATCTTCTCTGTAGTAATGCGTACCAACTCTGGTCCCAACAATGTTGCTTCACCCACCTCGTCCCAGCATACTGGAGAACGACATTTTCTTCCATACAACGCCTCGAATGGAGCCACACCTATGCTCGCCTGATAACTGTTGTTGTAGGAGAATTCCACCAATGGTAGGTACTTATCCCAACTCCCTTTGAGATCTAGGATACAAAGTCTTAATAGATCTTCAAGAGTTTGAATAGTCCTCTCTGATTGTCCGTCCGTTTGAGGATGGTATGCCGAACTGAATCGTAAATCCGTGCCCATAGCTTTCTGTAAGCTAACCCAAAATCGTGAAGTGAATCTTGGGTCACGATCCGAAACTATGAATACTGGCATGCCATGCAATCTCACAATCTCGTTCACGTACATACTAGCAAGACGTTCAAGGGAATAAGTCTCACGTATCGGCAAGAAATGAGCGGATTTGGTTAATCTATCAACAATAACCCAAATCGCATCTATGCCTTGAGAAACCTTGGGAAGACCCGTAACAAAATCCATAGTAATGTGTTCCCACTTCCATTTCGGGATCTCAAGTGGTTGCAATGGACCCTTTGGCACTTGATGCTCCGCCTTTACACGTTGACAAGTTAAACACCTCGAGATAAACTCCGCGATATCTCTTTTCATATTGCTCCACCAAAATGTATGTCGAAGATCGTGATACATTTTGGTACTCCCAGGATGGATTGTAAACGGTGTGTTGTGTGCCTCCATCATTATTCTATGCTTCAAGTCAAAATCGTTAGGAACACAAAGTCTGGAGTTGACTCGAAGTATTCCTTCTTCATCGATTCTTGCTTCTGGAATAGCACCTTCTTGCACTTTCTTCTTCATACGCATCAGCTCCATGTCCGTAGCTTGATTAGCTTTAACTTTATCGATTAAAGTCGGTTCTACTCGTATATTTGATATCATCATGTGGGTACTTGGAGCCTTCATCTCTATCTCCATCCTTTGTAAGTCACAAACTGGGCCTTTGTGTTAACAATATTGCACTCGTACCCGCATATGATCTTCTACTCAATGCGTCAGCTACTACGTTTGCTTTTCCAGGATGATATTGGATGATATGATCGTAATCTTTCAACAGCTCGAGCCAACGTCGCTGCCGCATGTTGAGTTCCTTTTGGGTGAAGAAATATTTGAGGCTTTTATGATCTGTATAGATCTCCACTTTCTCCCCATACAGGTAGTGTCTCCAGATCTTCAACTCAAAAACGACTGCTGCCAACTCCAAATCATGAGTAGGATAATTCCTCTCATATTCTTTGAGTTGTCGTGAGGCATATGCTATGACTTTCCCATGTTGCATGAGAACACATCCTAACCCTTTGCCTGAAGCATCGCTGTAGATAACAAATCCATCCGAACCAGATGGTATTGTCAGAACAGGTGCCGAAATGAGTCTCCTCTTGAGTTCTTGGAAACTCTTCTCGCATTCCTCACTCCATATAAATTTTGTATCTTTCCGAGTCAGCTGAGTTAACGGAGTAGCGATTCGAGAAAATCCTTCCACAAATCTCCGATAATAACCAGCTAAGCCTAGAAAGCTACGTACTTCGGTTACCGACTTCGGTTGCTCCCAACTTTGTATGGCTTCAATCTTCGCCGGGTCGACAGATACTCCATGTTTTGACACCACGTGCCCAAGGAATGCTACTTCCTCAAGCCAGAACTCGCATTTCTTCAATTTGGCATATAGCTTATTTTCACGAAGCCTTTGCAGTACCAGCTTCAAATGGCGCTCATGATCTTCACGGCTTTTGGAATAGATGAGGATGTCATCAATAAAGACAACAACGAACTGATCCAAATATTCTTTGAATACACGGTTCATCATATCCATGAAGGCAACAGGAGCATTAGTCAATCCAAAAGACATGACTAAGAATTCATAATGCCCGTACCGAGTTCTGAAGGCAGTCTTTGGAATATCCTCAGTTTTAATCTTCAGCTGATGATATCTAGAACGAAGGTCGATCTTTGAAAAGAATTGTGTTCCTTGTAACTGGTCGAACAGGTCATCAATGCGAGGTAGCGGATACCTATTCTTGATAGTGACATGATTCAATTCTCGATAGTCGATACAAAGTCGCATACTCCCGTCTTTCTTCTTTACGAATAAAACATGAGCACCCCAAGGAGACGTACTAGGACGAATAAAATCGATGTCCAACAACTCCTGTAGTTAGACTTTTAACTCCTGAAGTTCAATAGGAGCCATTCGATATGGAGTTTTAGAAATGGGCTTTGTACCGGGTTCAAGGTCAATAAAGAATTCAACTTCACGTTCTGGGGGTAGACCAGGAAGTTCTTCAGGAAATACATCGGGAAATTCTCTAACAATAGAAATATTATTCAAATCTAACTTGTCTTTGTTCAAATCCATTACATGGGCTAAGAAAGCTTGACATCCGTTTTTCAATAAACGAATAGCTTTGTGGCTCGATATGACAGTGACTGATTTTAGTGGTTTAGTATTTTGAATTCGTATGACATGTTGGTTAGGAATATGAAAACTAACAACCTTACGAAAACAATCAATTTTAGCATGATGAGTGGTTAACCAATCAATTTCCTAAAATCACATCAAAAGCAAGTATCTTTAAAGAGATAAGATCAACAGGTAATGTGATAGTACCAACTTGGATCATGCAAGATTTATAAACTGTAGATGTAACAAAGGTTTCACCCAACGGAGTTTCAACAGATAAGTTAAAGTCCAATTTCTCCGGAGTCAAGTTTAAACGTTGAGCACAAGCAGGAGAGATAAAAGAATGGGTAGAACCGGTAACTAGTAAAGTATAAACTTCGCAAGAATTCAAGATTAGCTTACCCGTGATCACCTCGTTCGGGTTTCTCGCGTTTTGGCCAGTAACGACAAACGCCCTTCCAGGAACCGCTGATTTCGACTTATCCGGGATAGCTTTTGGAGTCACCATCCCCACTGAACTTGGTTTTGCTACAGAACACTCTCGAGCTATATGACCCTCCTTTCCACAGTTATAACATACCTTAGATTGTTGTGGGCAGTTTGGGCTGATATGTCCCTCTTTCCCACATTTGTAACATACGACCGGTGGTCGTTCTCCTCCCCTAGAAACAGTTGATGTTTGTGCTGACGTCTTCACATTATCATTGTTGTACGCTTCACAGACTCCCACCAGTAGTCTGGCTCACCGCGGAACATAAAGGTGGCGAATGGAACCTTCTGTTCCTCCGTGCATCCCAAGACATCGAATATCTTGGTAATTTGCTTGACCTACGTTTCCGCCATAATCGGATCCGGCTTTCCCTTAAATTCTGGTGGTCCCAATTCTTTGAACTGCTTAGCTGTGACAAACCGCGCGTTGTTATCATTTCCACCCGTATTCTGCACACGAGTCTCCCTCGTCTGATTTTGCATGAACTACAAAAAGCTCCTAAACATTCCATCATTCATCGTTTGCTCGGTAACGTTGTTTACAGGAGGAATATTGCCTTCCTATTGCACGTTCCCCTGGGTGGCGATCAAAGGTGTTTCCACGATCTGATTTACTCCATTATTAACGTTCTCAGCTGCCATTCTTAAATACTGCCATAAAACAAGGGTTAATAGTCATGTCATATATTATCCCTATACTCTGACCGACCAAATAAACACCAAATAAACTTAGTCAGGTCATACTAGCGAAGGAATTTCCCGTCTCTCCCCTCCTAGTTCTTGTCTCACATCTCAGCCAGGGATCATATCCCTAAGCTCTGATACCAACTGTGACGCCCCAAAATAGGTATACAACACCCATTCTGAGTCGCCAAATACATGGTACAGAAAGCAAACTACAACTTCAATAATACAATTGTCGTGCAAAATACGACAACACATACTGTGAGTTTAAATACAAATATTGTCTTCTAGACAATATCCACACTCAAATAAATCCTCATTACAATTATTCAAACACTATTTTACAGAAATAGTGAGGACTGCTAAAACATCTTTCTAGAACCATCACTCCATACCCCGACTAGATCCTGCTATGTTCTCACCTCCTGAGAAGAAAAATGGAACAAAAAGGAAAAGGGTGAGCTCAACTAGCCCAATAAAGAATATTATGACTAAGATAATATACAAATAAATTATCGTTAGTCTTCAACAGGGAAAAATATGATAGAATATAATCGACAACAAGTTTTAGATCAACAACTGCAGCGGAAACATCAAACCATTAGAAGAGTCAAGTAGAGAAAGAATTCTACTATCTTCTAAGATTTAAAAGTCCATCATCAATATTTTATCCCTGTAACATCAATTAATAATCATCTTTATCCAAATATTCATCTTTGCACTACAGGCCAAAGATATTCATTTGTATCACCTGTCAGTCATGTTCATCTCAACACCTGTTCATCTTTGCACTACAGGCCAAAGATATTCATCAAGTAATCATACATCTTTGCACTACAGGCCAAAGATATTCAGTAATATCATCATTTAGGACTGAGGATGATGAAAAATATCTTAAAGAAAACGAATCCAATGAGACAGAAGGACAAATAGTAGGGATTCGTATAACAGTTTATCCAAGATCAATAATACTTCATAATAATCAATTGTGAAGCAGAATTCAAAAATAAAGATCAAAACATGGATACAATCAAAGATGGTAACCATAATAGACATCTTGGATAAAAAGGAAAATTTTAATTTTTCGGTGAATAGTGTCGTATTCGTGAATAGTACCGTATACGTGAATAGTGCGGTATACGTGAATAGTAACCCCGATACAAAAAGTTCCAAATTTGATAAAAACTCATATCAATATTTTAACATAATGATATTGAAGAAAATAATATCATTTAAGAAGAAAATAATATCCCTTACCTCAAGATATCAGTACTTCTGGTCGGAATACCGGTATAAGGCTGAAAGAAACTTGCTCTGATGAATAGAAACTCTCAAAGTATCTAAATACTCACAAAATACACTCAATAATCTAGAGAGAGAAAGAGAGAAAACTTGTTTCTGGTGTGATTTTCAATTCTAACTTAGCCCTCTATTTATAGGAAAATTTTAGTAGGTTTGACCTGCAACCTGATGGCTTTACCTGCTACTATTCCCACCCACCACATTTGAAATATAATTCAGCACATTTCTTCACCAACCACAAGTGGGGCCCACCAATTCTAGAATTTTCCATCAAAATGATAAACTCCGAAAATTCAACAATTTCTGAACCAGTCATCTCGCAAAATTCATAATAAATCATACGTTCATTTTTAACGGTTCAAAATTTGTGGACATATACTCAACTTATATATGTATAACATATCCAAAAATTACCACGATCCAATGGTCGGATTAAAAATTATAACACCCGCAATATTTCTCAAAAACCCTGATTTGATTTTTAATACCTCCATTCCGATAAAAATACTGATAAAACAACTCAACATTAACTCCTTCATTTTTAACCACAAAAATATATCCCTCATTTATATCCACATAAAATAAATATTTCCTTATCATATGAATCAATAATTAATTATTCACAAATAATATTACAGAATCACATTTATGACAACCAGGCCGTTCCCAGGAAAGAGGGGGCTTTCCAATAAGGATTTCTCCTTACTGGCGCGTAATTAGATGATCAAACCTCTCCTTAGACAGAACTTTCTAGACATTGCCAATAATGTTATCTAATAATATTATTCAAATAATATGAATTATTGAACTGATAATGGAAAATACTGTGCAGCAACAATTATTGAAACAACAATAATATAAAATATCAATGCAACAATTATTGAATCAATAAAATAAAATATTGAACAATAACTACTGTAACAATTATTGAGTAGTGCCTTCTTACGTAAGAATCAATAATTGGTGCAATACCGCGTGCTACTGTATTTTAACCACCGGGTATTCTAACAGTATTAACGGTAACAACTACGCCGTTATTTATACTTGTCGTTTTCTTCATCCAATCGCTTTCCGTTATGGGGCCCACACAAGGCTGCGCCGTCGTACGAATATTCCCCGACAACAAGAATATTCCACGACCAAACGAATATTCTCCGACAAAATGAATATTTTATAACCACTTGCTTATTTTGCAAAATTTGCACATTTCACCCATAACCAAAGTATTATATCAAATTAGCCCCTTATTATTCACAATAATATTTAGAGAAAATTTGATTTTATTCATTAATAAGTTGGGGTCTTACAGTTGTCACCAATACGATCCTGGTTGTGTTCCCTCGATTGAACGTACTCGTTATCTCGTTCTAATAATTGAGCCCTATTGACAACATATGAATATAGAGAAAATTTATGAGAAATGAGATACTGACGTATGTCGGGTTTCAAACCTCTCAAAAACATCCGTGTCATACGTTCCTCATTCTCCACCAAATGAGGTGCAAACCTGGATAACTCCGCGAGCTTCGCCTCGTATTGGGACACTGTCATGTTGTTCTGCTCTAGTCTAATAAACTTTACCTCCTTCATATGATGAATACTTTCAGGAAAATACTTGTCATTGAACAGTTTCTGAAATGTCCCCCAAGACATGCTGAGTGCGGCTGGATGGGTACACTTCATAGATTTCCACCAGTAATCTGCCTCATTACGGAATATAAAAGTGGCAAATGGAACCTTCTGTTCCTCCGTGCATCCCAAGACATCGAATATCTTGGTAATTTGCTTAACCCACGTCTCCGCCTTAATTGGATCCAACTTTCCCCAGAATTCTGGTGGTCCCAACTCTTTGAACTGCTTGGCCGTGACAAACCGCGCGTTGCTATCATTTCCACCTGTATTTTGTACACGAGTCTCCCTCGTCTGATTTTGCATGAACTGCAAAAAGCTTCTAAACATTCCATCGTTCATCATCTGCTCAGTGGTGTTGTTTACATGAGGAACATTGCCAGCCTGTTGCACGTTCTCCTCATTGGTGAGTAAAGGTGTCTCCAGAGTCTCATTTACTCCACTGTTAACATTCTCAGTCGACATTCTCAAATACTGTCATAAAACAAGGGTTAGTTAAAGAAATCAACATATCACATAATAACCCTATATACTGAGCAACCAACAAATAAGCTTAGGTAAGACACACTAGCGAAGGTTTTACTTGTCTCTCCCCTCCTAGTTCTATTCCCCGATCTCCGCCAGAGATCATATCCCTAAGCTCTGATACCAACTGTGACGCCCCCAAAATAGGTATACATCACCCATTTTGAGTTGTCAATAACATGGTACAAAAATAACTATAACTTTATTAATACAACAAATAAACTGTGAGTTTAAATACAAATATTGTCATCTAGACAATATTCACACCCAAATAAGTCCTCATTACAATTATTGATACATTATTTTACAAAAATGGTGAAGACTATTAAACAACTTTCTAGAACCATCATTCCATATCCCGACTAGTACTTGCTACATTCTCGCCTCCTGAGAAGAAAATGGAACAAAAAGGAAAAGGGTGAGCTCAACTAGCCCAGCAAAGAATATTATGACTAAGATAATATAGAACAAATTATTGTTAGTCTTCAACAGGGAAAAATATGATAGAATACAATAGACAACAAGTTTTAAATCAATATTCGCAGCGGATATAATAATTCATTAGAAGAGTTAAGTAGAGAATGAAATCTACTATCATCTATGAATTTAAAAGTCCATCATCGATATTTTATCCCTGCAACATCAATATATATATATATATATATATCTAGAATTAAATATTCATCTTTGCACTACAGGCCAAAGATATTCATCAGTCAGTCATGTTCATCTAAACACCTGTTCATCTTTCCACTACGGGCCAAAAATATTCATCAGAAAATCATTCATCTTTGTACTACATGCCAAAAATATTCAGTTATATCATCATTTAGGACTGAAGATGATGAAAAATCATTTAAAGAAAATGAATCTAGTGAAACAAAAGAACAAATATTAAGGATTCGTACTTTAAACAATCCGAGTTCAAAAATATTTCATAAATAATCATAGCGAAGTAAAATTCAAGAATGATCAAAACATGGATGCAATCAAAGCTAGTATCCATAATAGATATCTTGGACAAAAATGAAAAATTAATTTTTTTTCGGTGAATAGTGCTGTATTCGTGAATAGTACCGTATACGTGAATAGTGCCGTATACGTGAATAGTAACCCCGACACAAAAAGTTCTAAATTTGATAAAAAATTCAGATCAATATTTCGGCATAATGATATTGAAAGAAATAATAGCATTTATAAAAAAAATAACATCAGTACTTCTAGCTGGAATACTGGATATAGTGCTGAAGGGAACTTGCACCGTATAGCAACACTCAAAGTATCAAAATACTCACAATAATACGCTCGATAATATAGAGAGAGAGAGAAAACTTTAGTTTATGGTGTGATTTTTAATTCTAACCTAAGCACCCTATTTATAGGAAAATGCTTAGAACACCAAAGCAGAAAATTTAATAAAATATTATTATTTATTAAATTTTTCCTACGCCCACTTTTGAAGATCTGAATTCAGTCATTAACATTGCAAGTGGGGCCCACCAAAGTGTAAAAAACGTTTTTATTAATTTTTTTTAAAACTTCAAAAATTAATTATTTTGGAACTTCGAAACTTCAATAATTCATAATAAATAGCCTTTTAATCAGAAAAATTCAAACCTTATGTCTTGTCTATAAGAAATTCCATTCTATACAACATTGTAAGTTTAAGTTTTTCTAAATTTCAAACAGAAATTGACCGAAATCCACAAACGGGCGATTTTACAGGTTATAATCAAATTTCAGTCAAGAAATGGGGTCACAAATATGTTTAACATGTTTTAAATAACTTTTTCAACAAAAATACTCTTCCTCCTCATATATTCATATATCCCACATTCATTGTAAAAATATCACCATTATTATATTATTATAATATAATAATATATTTAAATAAATTTTTATCAGAAAAAGATAAAATATTAATTTTCAACAATTGTCACATTAAAAATTTTCTCCATCTATATCCATATACAACGAATATTTTCCTTATCATATAAATCAATAATTAACTATTCACAAATAATATTACAGAATCACAATACTGACAACCAGGCAGTTCCCAGGAAAGAGGGGACTTTCCAATAAGGATCTCTCCTTACTGGCGCGTAATTAGGTGACCAAACCTTTTCTTAGACAGAACTTTCTAGACATTGCGAATAATGTTATCTAATAATATTATTCAGATAATATGAATTATTGCTTCGATAATAGAAAATACTGTGTAGTGACAATTATTGAAACAACAGTAATATAAAATATCAACGTAGCAATTACTGAATCAATAAAATAAAATATTAAACAGTAATTACTGTAACAATTATTGAGTAGTGCCTTCTTACGTAAGAATCAATAATTAGTGCAATACCGTGTGCTACTGTGTTTTAACCACCGAGTATTCCAACAGTATTAACGGTAACAACTACGCCGTTACTTATAAACAACTTATACTTGTCGTTTTCTTCATTCAATCACTTTCCGTTATGGGGCCCACACAAGGCTGTGCCGTCGTACGAATATTCCCCGACAGTAAGAATATTCCACGACCAAACGAATATTCCCCGATAATAATGAATATTTTATAATCACTTGCTTATTTAAAAATATTTGTGCATTTGTACCCATAACTAATCACATTAATCAAATCAACCCTTATTATTTTAAAATAATAAATAGAGAAATTCAATTTCATTTATAATAAGTTGGGGTCTTACATTTACTCTTGTTCTTCTTCTCTCTGTGGTATTGGCTTAAAGCCTCACTACCACTCTCTACAATTATTGCCTTCTCTAGAATGGTTCCAAAGGAATTACTTTGAAAAATCGATATTTGGCTATAGAGCTAGGGTTTCAAGCTATGCTCGAATCTATGCGCCTTTTTCACTTCCGTATCTACCTGATGTGGAGCAAATCTCCCCAGTTCATTGAACTTGGCAGCATATTGGGGAATAATCATATCCTCTTGTTTCAGTTCTAAGAATCTCATCTCCATCATACCCTGCATACTCGTGGAGAAATAGTTCTCAAAGAATATCTCCTTGAACTGTGCCCACGTTACATTCTCCACTCCAGCCCTAACCCGGTTCGCCTCCCACCAGAAGTTGGACTCTCCCTTCATCATGTAGGTGGTAAAGGAAGTCTTCTGCCCTTCTTCAACATTTGTAATTACAAATGCTTTTTCAATCTCTTTTATCCAAGTTTGGGCTTCTATGGGGTCCGTGGTTCCTTTGAACTTTGGCGGACATACACTCTTAAAATCCTTAAACATAGTAGCACGCACTACTGTAGGATTGACAGGTATATTTGCACCATTTATATTAAGGTAGCTGTTAATAAGTTAACAAACTCCTGCATTGGGTTAATCGGTTCCCCTTCTGGTTGATTCACATTAGCTTCCTGATTTTGTTGTCTTTTTCTTGGCGGCATCTTTCTGTTTAAAATGAATACCAGTTCATTATTACTTTCTCCTAATTAACTAGTCATTATTTATTCTTAACAATAACCCAAACTCATTTCAAAATATATTCAATAAAGTACTTATATTGATATGCTTCCTTCTTTATAGTATAATACTACATCGTTCACCATTACATAGCCTTAGCTAATTTCATTACTTTCCCGCAATTACTTTCTAAAAATGGGGATTTACAAAAGACTACCCTTTGATTATACAAAACATAGTTTTACGTCACTACATAGACACACAATATTTACATATCTAAACCTACTCTAGTTATTAACTTGATTACATTTGCCTAATGGCATTCGCATAATCTGCATCGGTAAGACTGGCCACCACATCTTGACTGATCGTATGACGAGTCTGCCCTATCTTTATAGGATACTCAGCAACTTGTCACTGATAATCCTCATGAGAACTCTTATGAATTTAGGACATCTTACAAATCTTCTTCTTCTTGGCCTATAACTCCTCTTTAAGCTCAAAGGCCTCATGTTTTAGCTCGTAGACTTTGTCCTTCGCCAAAACTTTCTCATCATATTCCACCTCCGAAAATGTCTCCATGTCCCCCCTGTCCTTCAATATGTCAAGGATCTCCTCCTTCAATTCCTTTATCTCTTTACCTAACTTGATATTCCTATCTAATGCAGTCATGAACAATGCCTTCATTGACTCACCTGGTGTCATCTCCTCTGAAGGTATTATCGTATTAAATGATACTACCTCCACCTCCTCCTCGGACATTCCATCGAATAAGGATGTAAACCCTACGTTATCGAAATCTTCTGACTCAACCACCACCACCATTGGCACCTCAGCTACGGGTGTCGATAAAATCTCTATCTGGTTCACGAGCTCTTCACTAACCACATGTATATCTCTATACATCATGTTATCTCCTGTCATATACAATAAAATAAATTATCTTTATTAGTACACAATATTAGAATATTATAAACACATATCACATTTAATGCATTTTTAGGGTTAACTTTATCTTTTAATTCTTCTTGTAATGAATTTCCTCAATTCACCACTTCAAATTTACCATGAGTTTACTTACTACTAGCTTCTTCAGCTCTTCTTAAGGTTATGGCCTAAGGTTCTCTCCCCGCTTAAGTTTTATAACCTATAGCTCTGATACCAACTTGTGACGCCCCCAAATCTGAGTATCTTCCAACCCGATAGATGGTGCTACACGGTGCTACTATTCACACATACATTCAAATTAAATACATCAATAGAGTGAATATGTCTTCTATATATTACATAATAATATTTCCCTTCCCAGGTTATTTGTAACCATTACATATGTTCTTCGTCATAGTATCAAATTAATACAAAAGTAATATTATTCTATTACAAAGATAACTACTTGTCTGCCTTAGCCTTTCATTTGTCCTTACTAGATACTTCGATCTGTTCATTTTTAGCTGCATTCATATGGTTCAAGCAAGGGTGAGCATAACTAGCTCAGCAAGTATAAGAATTAAAGTTGAGCAACATGCATGATTCATATGAATACATCTTCTATAATTGAATCAATAGTTATGAAGTACTATAGATAATTGAAAATAACACTTCTCTTTTCTTTAAAATGCTTAGCGATGAACATCATCAGGCAAACATTGATTTTTGTCAAAGACCTTGAGCATTTCATTCTTTCTTTCTTTGAAAAGGATAACCCGACACTAAGACCGTAAGTCCGACATTTCTTACGAGCAAGTCTAGGTGATTAGTGTAACGCCCGAGAAAAATCAGATTTTATGTTAATTAAATTTTTATTTGATTATTTGAATTTAATTGTTTATTTATGTGAGTAAGTTGTTTGAAGGTCGTTCTATGACCTAGAATGTGCGGATGTGGTTAGGATTCTAACTATGTGCTATGATTAATTGTTATGAATTTTCAAGATGAAAATGGAAGTTTTTCGAGAAGGTTCCGTAAAAATACTATTCATCCGTTTCTACTTGGGAATTAATTATGAATTTCTGAGAAACGCGTAATGATAGAATTCTAAGACGAGGTGGAATATTCAATAATATTTCAGTTATGGCAAATGAAGTTTTTGCATGCGGACTTAAAACCTAAGGGTTAGGAAAAGTGAGTTCCAAGAATTAAATGACTATGTGTAATGATTATGGTTATTATGCATAAGAAATACGAGTATGATACTAGTTATTATACGAGTATAGTATGAAGGTTATTACGACGTAAAATACGAATATCGTATGAATAGTATACGAAGGGAATATGAGAATTGTATGAGTAGAATACAAATAGTTCTTAATGGACATTAGTAATTGGACTTTGTCATTTCCAATTGAACTTGGATTAAATCAAGCCCAAGTTAGGCCCAATACGAATTATTCTAAGGCACAAACTAAGAAACAAAACCTCGGATCGAACCGATGGATCACCACATGGGTTGAACCCATGGGGCAACCCATGTGGAACCCAAAGAGCTAGGTGGGCTGACCATTTGGTGGCCAGGTAAAGTACTTTACTTGGTGGGGAAGTTTGCAAAAGAGGTGTGAATAGTAAGGAGGTTGCCTCTTTACTATTTTGCCCTCAATTGGATTTTCTATAAAAGGAATCATAGGTTGGTTCATTATTTGTTTTCACCAACCTTGGAAAATATATTGAGAGAGAGAAAAGAGTATTAACAAGTAATCAAGAGCAATCCAAAGCAAAGTATACAAGCTTTAGTCAAGAACGCGAAGAACTTTATGGTAATAATATGTAAACCTTAGTCTTCGATCCTTTTCTATTTTATTTTTCATAGAGAAGTATGAAATGATGGAGCACGTCTCTTTCGGAGTAATAAGGATGGCTATTAGTGGATTAAAACATTATAAGTCATGTATGATTAAGAATCATAAGCATTTAAGTGAAGTTTAACCGAAGAAAACTAATAAGCGTTGATTTGGTTGTTGATGGACAAATTAAAAACCATCAAGTATAGGGTATGTGCATATTGCTTGGTTAGGTATAGATAATGAATCAATGGATTGGTTCCATTTGATTTGGTGTATAAATCTCGAGTAACGAAGTTATGACGAAATTTACGAGATTAGGAGTTAAATGTTGAAATCGTAGAATTCCCGATTTAGTAGTCAAAAGTCGTCGTTTAACTTGGAAACCTTGGTTTTCGATGGCGTATCATAGAATAACATATTTAAGAGTCGTAGACTCAAGAATCATCCAATTTTGACTTAAAACGAAGAAACGAGTTATGAACGTTCACAAACGTTAAACGAACGCCTAATAGAAAGTTAAATAGTGAATTCATTGTTAACAGATTTAAAAACTACTTTTGTCTGGATGAAATCGAAGTATATGAGATATGTAAGAGAACAACTTTTGAATGAGGGAATTTTGACTTATAATGGCCGAGTTACGAGTCCGAAAAGAATCGAACTGGAAAATTTAGAAATTTCTCAAAAGCTAAGGGTCGACGCCACAGCGCCGCCCAAGCTTGTAACACTTACGCCGCAACGCAGGGTTAGAGTAGTTGTCACTGTTGAGTCACGCCGCAGTGCCACTCGTGTGTAGGAGTCTTGCGCCACAGCCCCGAGATGAGGGTTTTGAGTACTACTAAGTGGCACCGTAGCGCCACTATTGTACTTGAAATTGGCGCCGCAGCGCCGAGTGAGGAGAAATGTTTGACTAAGTTAATTTGAACCCAATTGTTTATCTAATAACTATGGGGGGGGCATGTATATAATTAATATACATGGTAAGACCATTACTATATCACATATATAGTGATGACTTTAGGAAACGAAATTGTTTTATAGTAATTAAAGAAAGAATGTAAAGTGTAAGGAGGTAAATAGTATTCAATTGCTACGGTACTTAACCAATGGTTATTAAGTATTGGTTTGGTGACGTAAAAACGTTAATGAGCCATAAGGAAGGATAAGTAACTTAAAACGAGTTCTATTAATGAAATAAATTCGATTAAGTTATAGAAGAGAAATAAGTTGGTAAAAACAATGTGATTAGATTGTTTGGTAGCTAATTTCAGTGTGCTATGTGAATATATCATGTAGAGATTGTAAAGACCAAGAATTGTTGAATTTTAATTGAAGACGCTTAAAGGCAAGTTTTCTTAACGTTTGTCTAACCTTCGTGTTAGTCAAGTTTTCTATGATTCATGTTATGAGATGCATGAATTGTTTTACGAAAGGGTCGATGCCAGTTTTAACTTGGCTAGACTAATCTTAAGAGTTTGATTGATTTGTATCAAGTCTTTCGATATAGTATTGATAACGATATCTTATGCTAATTGTTTGGTACGAATTCAAAGGAAAGCCAGAGTATAAATAAACAAATGTATTTTACATCGATTATTCGATGGTCACGTGAGGTTGCCAAAACATAAATGTAAATACGTTTAATGGATGAGTGTTGATCAACATAGAGTACTATAGGATGATTACCTAGAAGTGCTCGTAAGATATATCGGACTTACGGACTTAGTGTCGGATTGTCCTTTTCATGAATGGAAATCAAAGAGAATGTTCATGGTCTTTTGACCTACTAAGAATTCCTAAGTTACTGTATGTACTTTGGAATGGTTTTATGAGAATGAAAAGTGCTATCAAATGTTTCATAGTACTTTATAGCTATTTGTTCAGTTATTGAGGAATAATCATATGATTCTCGACTTGGTATTTATGTTATATATTGCTAGACTTGCTGAGCTAGTTATGCTCACTTCTTGCTTGAATTATATGATTGCAGCTAAGGCCGAGCGAAATGAGGGTTCTAGTAAAGATAAAGACAAGGCTAAGATGGATATGTAGTTTATACTATAATAGACTAGTATGTTTGTATGAATTATGCTATGATCATCAAAGAATATGTATTTGGTTAACATAACTTGGGAAAGGATTCATTACTGTTGTAATAAGAATTTAGTAAATACACTCATTTTAATGTTATTTCAATGGAATGAATGTATAGTTAGCAGTACCGTGTAGCACCATATATGTGGTTTGAAAGTACCCAGATTTGGGGGCGTCACAATCAGCCTATAGTACTCTATGTTGTACAACACTACTACATTAAACGTATCTACGTTTAAGTTTTGGCAAACTCACGTGCCAATCGCTTTACGATAAAACATTTGTTTGTTCATACTCACTCTTTCTTTGAATCCATACCAAAATAGTTGGCACAAGATAGCAATATAAATAATATTTTGATAGATTATAATGCAATCAAAAAAATACTATAAGTTTAATCTAGCCGAAGGAAATGGCTTCGACTTATTTGTTATATCAATTCATGTGTATGATACATGAATCATAAAACGTGTCCAAAATAAACATAGACAAGGGTGTAGAACACTTGCCTTTAGCGTCTTCTACTGTTAATTCACTTTCCTTGTGAGTCTTTAAAGATTCTACATAACAAAATCACATAGCATACCAGGTTAGGTCATAAATAATAAATAAGTATTGTCATTAACCTATCTTCTCCTTCTTCTCCTTCTATCTATCTGCATGTTTATGTTATTAACATTCATTATCTTAATTAACATTCATTATGGCTTTATAACATTTTATTGTTATAAGTGACCTTACTTATTCAATGTTTAAGTAATTACCTTTTGAGCAATCTTAAACATCTATTCAAAGTGCGTACGGTGTAGCGTCCCCAAATCTTGGTACTAATCACCACAAACCTGGTACATCAATTCTATAACTATTGCAGAAGATATAAACATAAATTGTTTATTCAAATACCTTTACACATAATCCCCAAGGTCGCTAACCTTAACTTAATACTTGAATTCAAAATCCTGATTAACATACAATGTCATTATCATACAATATTGTTACAAGTTTTAGCTGCACAATAACCCAATGTTGAAATTTTCTTTGACTTTGCCTATATCCGACGTTTCGTCTTAATTTGAAATGTTTATCATGATATAATAAGGGTGAGCAATAAGTTTGCCCAGTAAGTTTAAGTTCAAAGAAAGATATATCATGATTGAAAGAATAATAAACTAGCTGACAAACTTTTAACAAAATAATATAATTGTGAAAGAGCATGAATCAATTTTCATAACTGCATTACCGAGTCAATAATGATGAACGACCAACAATGAACATGAACAAATTAACTAGACCAAATGATAATGAAGATGATCAACTTTTCATACATGATAAACATATGCAACATGCACAACGTGCGAATCAATAATAAAAGATGTGATGTAATCAATAATGATTAACCACTAGCATGCTTGAAAAATCATAACTCAGGTTTGACTTAAAGAACTTGTTTAAATAAAAGTATAGTTTTGGAAACTTGTATGTATCGTCGACTACTACTACGCAAAGCTAATTTAGCTTCAGTTAAAAGACCTATTATTTATAATATCTACCTCGTAATTAGAATAATATCATCACATATACTAATGCTATATACAGTCATAATATAAGTTAAACACATAAGCAAATATTCCTAACAGTCACTAAAACACATAAGACCTGGTATCAAGTAAAATTATTTTAGTACTATTTCGATGTCCCGATTACCGTATCGGATAATATCGAGTCTATTTTCAATAAGACTCTACTTAAACGCTTCAATATTTTTTAAATAATTTAATTATTAATCATAACATTTTTTTCGAAAGTTCATAATAATTTTCAGATAATTATTATCATTTATAATGATTTTTCAATCATTAATATCATTTTAATATGATTTAAATACTACATAATTCCATTATCATTAATATTTAATAAATTTTAAATATTAATAAAATACATGTCATAATATTATAAGTTCTTTATTATAACTCAAAGTATTTTTTTAATACCCTAATATCGTCTTTAAATGATTTTAAAGTATTTAAAAACATTATTAATTAACTACCATTAATATTAAAATATTAATGTATTTCATGATAAAATATTAAAATTTATGTATTATAACTTAAAACATTTTTATAACCTTTAAATCATTTTTAAAACATTAAAACTATTTTTCCATCGTTTATTTAATACAATTATTAAATAAATTATTATCATTAATATTTAATTATTAATGAAATACATCCCAAAATATTAAAAGTCATTCAAAATAACTTACAATATTTTCCAACACTTTAATATATTTTCAAATAATTTTTAAAATATCAAAATCATTTTTAAGTAGTTTATTTAATATAATTATAAAATAAGTTAAATATCATTAATATTTAGATAAATTAAAATATTAATCAAATATATCTCAAATTATTAAAAGTCAATTTTTATACCTTAAAATAATTTATACAAATTACTTATGAATTTTTTATAATTATTTTCCATTTTATTCTAATTATTTAAATTAAATAATTCATTTTTATTAAAACTGTCGTTAAAGGGGTCTATCGCGACAAAATTGTCGCTATAGGTGTTCTTGAGCCCTCAAGAACATTCAAAGTCAGTTCCTTGGGTGCCTAGTTTGACCACTTGTAATTCCTTGATCTTGATGTTTCTAGGCTTCAAAGTGTACTAGCTATGTATTATTGATGTAATACTACAAGCATAAACAAAGTTCAGGGTCAAACTACAATATAACAAGAAGATATAAAGCATCAAAGATTATGTCAGAGCTGTTCTTGAGTTTATGGGTTGCCCAGAAACTCAAACAATGGCAAGGATCCATTTTCTAGCCTTTATAACTTGGATTATGGGCTTTGATTGTGTGTTTTAGTGTAACATTTATGTAATATGTATGTCAAGGTACAAAAGTAATACACTTAGGTAGCTTAACAACATCACAGAAGCAATATCTGGACCAATCAAACTGATGTCAGAAACTTGTTCTTGAAGATTCTGGGTTTTCCAAAAAATCAACCCAGGAAGTTGGTCAATCCAGTTTTGACCATGAATAACTTTGATCCTGTTGATAATCTTGGTGTTCTATTGTCATGGTTTGGTAGTCCATATGTCAGACTACAAAAGCTAAACACTTATATGGCCTAACAACTTAACAATTGCAAGATCTAAGGCCTTCAAAAACTTGTCAAACAGATCTGGGAAATCTGGGTTTTCTAGATTTTCATTTATGTGCTTGGTCAACCATGTTTGACCATTAATAACTTGAGATCTAGACATGGTATGGACTTGATTTCACTTCCAGTTTACTCTCCTCATGACATAGAATATCAATGATACACTTAGCCATACTAACATCTAACATATTGAGATCTAGAGACTCTGACATATGGCTGCCAGACCTCAAATTAGGGTTCTTGATTGTTTTCTAAAATTCATATTTTCGTGCACTTAGATGTTATGGATCCATAATGTATCATCATAGATCACTAAATAACATCTTATAACACATATCTAAACAATAAAACACATAGTTTACATAAATCCTAAGGATCTAGCTTAAATTAGGGTTTATACCTTTAATGCTCCAATCTTTGATTCTGCCCTTATGATCTGATCATGGATAGTGTATGGGGTGATATGGTCTTAACTTATCACGGATTTCCTCTCAGCATTTCGAGAATCAGAGAGAGAAAAAGTGTTGGCTAAGTTATAAAATAAAGTAAGATATTTTCTTACTTTTAAGCTTTTAATCTTTAAATCCATGGACACAAATGTTGCTAGGTGTTCAATTTTGGCTGATTGGTGAGATTTAGAGCACATGGAAAATCTCAAATGGTGACTAACCAAGATGTGGTAATATCTTTTATTAAAAGTTAAGTAAAAGGGCATTTTGGTAATTTTGCACATACTAAGGGCATTTTGGTCATTTCCCCTATAATTTGAAGGGTAATTTGGTCTTTTCACATATATCACATAAATTTTAACCCTTAAGTCTTAATACTTAACATTAGGGTTCCCAAATTAGGATTTAGAAATGCCTGATTAGGGTTTACGGTTTCCAGAAACGAAATTAGGGCTTCCAAAGCTGGAATAAGGGTTTCTAACCAATCGTTAGGGTTTACTATCAGAATATTAAAGTTCTTAACATAACATTAGGGTTTACCCAAGTTACACTTATCTGATTAATACCTAACCCTTAACCACATACTGTACACATATAATCACTAAACCCTATACCTCGCTATCAGATATTCACTTATAGTTTGTAATCCATACAAATCCTTCATAAAAGTTTTAAAATCCAAACCTATTTCCAGTCTAGGTCTTATTATTCAACCTTTATTTAATCATTTAAGATTTTATTAATCATTTAAATTCTCGGGTTGTCACATTCACTCATTCTTCTAAGAATTTTGTCCCCTAAATTACAGACTACTACACTCTACTCCTTTTATTCACCAGAACTAGATTTTCATAATAACCTTTATTCAATCATATCATATTCTACCCGTACGCAACGAGTTAATACTATTTTATACACAACATCATAAACTACGTAAAACATCACTCTAAAGAGTAAAAAATTTTAAATCATGTTGAGGAGTGATATAGACCATGAACTTTCATTTTCAATTTTTGAAAAGGTTTATACAGAAATTCATCTGCAAACCGTCATGACTTACAGACACGGAGGGTAATCAGCCCGTTATGCCCTATACTGATCAGGTACTACATGCTGGAACAATATTTTCGTTCATCATATCCGCCTTGGGCGCACAAAAATTTCCCAATTTTGGGATGTTCACCTCAGTCTTATCGTAGGATTCCACACCAAAACAATTTGGTTCGGGATAAATTTTCAAAGAATACTTTGAATTTTTCAAAAACATTGGTCTAGCAGAATCAAATAGCTTAGACTCATACCAATATTTCAAATTTCAATCGAAACATGTATGGTCAAACCATATTGGCAATAATTTATCTTTAAAATTCCAAAAATAATTTTATGACGTCATGATACCGTACTGTATTTACAGCCCGTTTGAGGATTCCATCATTGTGTGACTTTGTCATAATAGATCATACTATAGTGGGCTGACGATATTTCGATCACATCCAACACTTAGAAATTCTACATTTATAACTCCGTCAATTTTTATCATCTTTGTACAAGGTTACATGATGCATTAATGATATAAAATATATTTTGATATATTCAAATCATTTTCGTCTGGCCGAAATAATTAGCATAAACTATTCTTTAAAAAGTTCATAAATCATTGTAAATCAGTTTTAGTGCCATCATACCCCAACAAGTAACGATGTGTCAGTGTCCCGAAGTCCACACATACACATTTAACACAATGTGTTGAGAATAAAAATTTATTTTTAAAAGGCACTTCAGTGCGTATTTAGCTTTATGTCAAAAATTTCGAAGTCTATCATAGCTAGAAGATTTGGAATTCCTAAGCTTCCACCATCAACTCCACTTTCTATAATGATCCATTACTTAATTAGTCTATCTATTCCTATCATCCTCAAGACTCTATTTATATCATTCTTATACCCCAGTTCATCAAACTTACCACACGTTATGAGTTCAGAAACTTTCCACAACAATATGAGTTTCAGAACTTATGCTAGCAATATGTAGTTCAAGAACTAATCAAGAACTGTCCATAAGCTTAGGGGTTCAAAAACATACGATTATGAGTCACGAACTTACCATAAGTATGAGTTTTAAGAGCTCGTACCTAACCCTATATTCTCTACTTATTCTCTACCTATCTGTTATACACATGAGAAAAGAATCACCTTCTGAACATGTATGTGACGCCCCCAAAATTAGGTATACATCACCCATCTTGGGTCGTCAGATACATAGTACAGAATACAAATACAACTTATTAATATAACTGTTGTGTACAATACGACAAAACATAAACTGTGAGTTTGAATACAAATATTATCTTCTACAGAGTATTCATACTCAAAAGGAGTCCTCATTACATTTATTAACACACTATTACATAGAATAGTGAGGACTACTAACTAATACTATCATTCGGACCATCACTCCGTTCTCCGACTTGCCCCAGCTACGTTCTCATTTCCTGAAGAGAACAGTGAAAGAAAGGGTGAGCTCAACTAGCCCAGTAAGAAATATTATGACTAAGATAATGCAGAATAAATTACCATTAGTCTTCAAAAATGTTAAACTGATAAAATACAATAGACATCAAGTTTAACTGCAGCGGAACTAACAATCCATTAAAAGAGTCAAGTAGAAAATAAACTCTACTATCTTTTATGATTTAAAATGTTTTTCAACACTGTTATCGCTGGGACTCAGCTTAATAAAATAATCCACATCATCGAATCACCCCTGCACTACGGCCAAGGATATTCGGGTATTCATTAATGGTCATGATCATGCCAACAACTGTCCCTCAATGCACTACTGGCCAATGAGGACTTTTACCACATCATTTGTAACATTACAGTCATGATTATACCGAATAATCCCTGGTCATAATCATACCAAGTCCATCTATGCACTACAGGCCACATATGACTTTCAACATTTTATAAACATGAGGATGATGACAATGATATAAGAATTCAATAAAACAAGTTCAAGAATTAATTTATCAAAGAATTAACAACGCCCAAATTGTCAACATGATACTACTTTGTGGAGTAAAATTCAAGAATGCTTAGAAGAATATTTTCATGAAAAGATATTGGATGAAACGCAATTATCAAGGATATTCCACAAATTTCATGGAGTATAGAAGTCAAACCTTAACCAACTGAGTATAATAAAGAATGAAATAACAAAAGAAATCACCATGCATGCAATAGACCGCACAGACAGGTTATTCTAACAGAATAATAAATAATGGAACCAGGTCCGGCGTAAACGCACAGACAGGATATTCCGACAGAATAATAAATAATGGAACCAGGTCCGGTGTAAAACACACAGACATGATGTTCCAACATAATAATAACAAGACGGAACCAGGTCCGGTGTAAAACGCACAGACAAGATGTTCCAACAGAATAATAATAAAAACAGAACCAGGTCCGGTGTAAAACACACAGACAGGATATTCCAACAGAATAATAATAAAAACGGAACCAGGTCCGGTGTAAAACACACAGACAGGATGTTCCAACAGAATAACAATAAAAACGGAACCAGGTCCGGTGTAAAACACACAGACATGATGTTCCAACAAAATAATAGAAGAATGTCACCAAGTATAGGGTAGACCGCGTATACAGGTTATTCCAACAGAATAATAAGAAATGGAATAACAACAGTTCTCTTCATGAATAAGAAAGAATAACACCCCTTACCGTTTTAAAGAAGAGCTGAAATAAGGAAGTAGTTAAGTAGCAGAATACTCTTCTTCTCTCTCTCTATAGTTTCTCTCTATAGTTTCTCTCTCTAGAGTTCAGTGAATTCGTAAGAAATAATGAAGGAATGAGCTGCTATTTATAGAAAAATAGAATGCATAGTAACTAATCCATGAACGGTCCAGATTGATTACTTTAATCTAACGGTCCATATTTAAAGAAAAATCTTTTAAATAAAATATAATATATTCTATTTATAGAATAACTTTAATAAAGTATTCTGTTTTATATAAAAAGATGTTTCAGTTTTATTACGTTAATAATACGAATAAAACAAAACGTCATTATCGCTAAATAATTCATATTATTAACTGACAATAATTGAATCAAACTGAGTGACTTCTCACATAAGCATTAATAATCAATACCGTGTGCTACTATGCAACCACACGTATTACTGTACTTTTACTACCGAGTAGTTCAACAGTAACAATGGTAAAACTTCCGCCGTTATTTTTAATAAAATATTTTTATCGTTTTCTCAATCCGACAATAATTTCGTTGTGGGGTCCACCAATGATTGTGTCGTTGTACGAATATTCCCTGTTAAAACGAATATTCCCCGACCAATCGAATATTATATAACAACTTGCGTACTTTGCAAAATTTATAAATATTACCCACAACTATAACATTATATCAAATTAACTCCATAATATTCAAAAATGATATTTATAGAAAATTCATCTTTATTTATAAAAGTTGGGGTCTTACATGTATATAGCAAATAGCGTGACACAAATATTTCAATGATAATCACTACCAGAAACTAAATGGTTGTCGAACCAAATACAATCCCCTGCCCATACAAAGAATTGGTCAACTCGGCCACTAATTAATATAGGAAGCTAAGCGGTTGTTACACCAAGGACAATTTCCCGCCCATACAAAGAATTGTTCAACTTAACCACTATATCAATATAGGAAGCTAAGTGATTTTAAAACTAAGTACAAATTCTCCACCCATACAAGGAATCATACAACTTAGCTGCTGACATGAGTCCGCAATTGAAATCCCACATAATCATAGCTTTCCCTTACTCCATACGAATTTTGTTTAATCTATATTGCATCATTCACAACTCTTTTCTGAGTTTAAATAGTACTAATTCATAGTACAACTTACACACAACAATTTTACTATAAAATTTTTAATTATTTAATTGATCCTCCTCCCTGCTATGACCTTATCAGATCACGGTGTGATCTCATATTATAATCGTATTATGATACGATTCTTTCCTATATTATGATCAATTTTTTTATGATCTTCTTTCCTTTTATGTTTCTAGTCTTTTAAACTCTATCTATTCATTACTACTGTTCATATTTATTATCAGAGTTCGGTAACTCCGTATCTTTATTACTTGTCCAGATTCATCTTTGAATCTTATTGACTTACTAACTCTATTTGATTTAGTCCCTATCCTCATCCATATGGTTATAGCCTAAGGTAACCCTATCTAAGGTTTATAACCTACAACTTTGATATCAACTGTAGCGTCCCCAAATTTGGCTACTAATCACCACGAACCTGGTACATCAATTCTATAACTATTGCGGAAGATATAAACATAAATTATTTATACAAATACCTTTACACATAATCCCCAAGGTCGATAACCTTAACTAAATACATGAATTCAAAATACTAATTGACATACAATGTCATTATCATATAATACTGTTATAAGTTTTAGCTGCACAATAACCCAATGCTAGAATTGTCTATGACATTGCCTGTATACGACGTTTCGTTATAATCTGAAATGTTTATCATTATATAGCAAGGGTGAGCAACAAGTTTGCCCAGTAAGTTTAAGTTCAAAGAAACATATAACATGATTGAAAGAATAATAAGCTGGCTGACAAACTTTCAACATTATAATATAATTGTGAAAGAGCATGAATCAATTTTCATAACTGCATGAATAAGTCAATAATGATGAATGGCCAACATTAAACATGAACAAATTAACTAGACCAAATGGTAATGAAGGTGATCAACCTTTTTTACCTTATGAACATATGCAACATGCACAACGTGCGAATCAATAATCAAAGATGTGATGTAATCAATAATGATTAACCACTATCATGCTTGAAAAATCATAACTCAGGTTTGAGTTAGAGAACTTTCTTAATTAAAAGCATAGTTCATAAAACTTGCATGTACCGTCGACTACTGCTACGCAAAGCTAATTTAGCTTCAGTTGAAAGATCTATTATTTATAATATTGATTTCTCAATTAGAATAATATCATTACATATACTACTGCTATATACAGTCATAATATAACTTAAACACATAAGCACATATTCATAACAGTCACCAAAACACATAAGACCTAGTATCAAGTCAAACAATTTCAGTCTAAGCTGAGTTCGGTACTATTTCGACGTCCTGATTGCCCTATCGGATAATATCGAGTCTATTTTCAATAAGACTCTACTTAAACGCTTCAATATTTTTTAAATAATTTAATTATTAATCATAACATTTTTTTTGAAAGCTCATAATAATTTTCTAATAATTACTATCATTTATAATGATTTTTCAATCATTTATATCATTTTAATATGATTTAAATACTACATAATTCCATTATCATTAATATTTAATAAATTTCAAATAATAATAAAATACATGTTATAATATTATAAGTTATTTATTATAACTTAAAGTATTTTTTAATACCTTAATATCGTTTTTAAATGATTTTAAAGTATTTAAACCCATTATTAATTAACTGCCATTAATATTAAAATATTAATGTATTTCATGACAAAATATTAAAAGTTATGTATTATAACTTAAAACATTTTCATAACCTTTAAATCATTTTTAAAACATTAAAACTATTTTGCCATCATTTATTTAATACAATTATTAAATAAATTATTATCATTATTATTTAATTATTATGAAATACATCCCAAAATATTAAAAGTCTTTCAAAATAACTTAAAATATTTTCCAACACTTTAATATTTTTTCAAATGATTTTTAAAATAATAAAATCATTTTTAAGTAATTTATTTAATATAATTATTAAATAATTTAAATATCATTGATTTTTAAATAAATTAAAATATTAATGAAATATATCTCAAATTATTAAAAGTCAATTTTTATACCTTGAAATAATTTTTACAAATTAATTATGAAATTTTCATAATTATTTTACATTTTACTCTAATTATTTAAATTAAATAATTTATTTTTATTAAAATTGTCGCTAAAGGGGCCTATCGCGACAAAACTGTCGCTATATGTAACGCCCCCAAAATAGGTATACATCACCCATCTTGAGTCACCAAATACATGGTACAAAATTCAAATACAACTTAATTATACAACAGTCGTGTAAAATACAACAAAACATAATCTAAGAATTTTAATAAGAATATTGTCATCTAGACAATATTTACACTCAATGGAGTCCTCATTATATTTATTGTCACACTATTTAAAAGAATAGTGAGGACTACTAATGCTATCATCTGGATCGTCACTCCGTTCCCCGACTAGTCCCGGCTACGTTCTCATTTCTTGAAGAGAACAGTGAAAGAAAGGGTGAGCTCAACTAGTCCAATAAGAAATATTATGATTAAGATAATGCAGAATAAATTATCCTTCGCCTTCAACAATATAACAATTGATAGAATATAATAGACAACAAGTTTTAGATCAACAACTGCAGCGGAAAAAACAATCCATTAGAAGAGTCAAGTAGAGCATAAAATCTACTATCTTCTATGATTTAAAAAAAATTTCATCAACTTTATCGCTGAGACGCAGCTTAATAAATAAAATCAAATCATCCATGCATCACGGCTAATGATATTCATGTAATCATCAATGGTCATGATTATACTGAATAATCTCTGGTCATAATCATATCAACAATTGTCCATCAATGAACTACAGGCCAATGAGGACTTTTACCACATCATTCGTCACATTACGATCATGATTATACCGAATAATCCCTAGTCATAATCATACCAAGTCCATCTATGCACGTAAGCCAAAGATGACTTTCATCACAATATAAGCACGAGGATGATGACAATGACATAATAATTCAATAAAACAAGTTCAATGATAAATTCTAAAGATTTATAATTTAATTTATGCAGAAATCAATAACGTCCAAATTGTCAACATGATACTGCTTTGTGGAGTAAAATTTAAGAATGCTCAGAAGAATATTTCCACGAAAAGATACTGGATGAAGTGCAAATATCCAGGATATTCTACTAATTTCATGGAGTATAGAAGCCAAAACTTTAACCAACTTAGTATAATAGAATATATGAAATTGCAAGTGAATTTTCATCCGCTATGTGGTAATCCACGTAGATAGATCATTTTCACAATTTAATAAGGAATGAATACGAAGGATCATTCACCATGCATGAGGTAATCCACATAGATAGTTTATTCCAACAGAATAATAAAGAATGGAATAACAGAAGAATTCACAAGGCGTGCGTAATCCGCACAAACAGGTTATTCCCGCATAATGATATAGAATGGAACCAGGTCATGCGTAACCCACACAGACAGTATATTCCAACAGAATAATAAAGAATGGAACTAGGTCAACTGTAATCCGTATAGATAAGATATTCCAACAGAATAATAAAGAATGGAACTAGGTCATGCGTAATTCGCACAGACAGGATATTCCAGCAGAATAATAAAGAATGGAATAACAACAGAATTCACTAGGTATGCGATAGACCGCATAGACAGGTTATTCCAACAGAATAATAAAGAATGGAATAACAGAGAAGAATTTCACCATTTATGCTGTACTTCACATAGACAGGTTATTCCAACATAATAATAAAGAATGGAATAACAACCCTTACAAGTATTGAAAGAAAATAACTCTCTTCACGAATATGAAAGAATAATACCCCTTACCTTAGAATAAAACTGGATACTAGAATAGAGAGGTAGCAGACTTCTCTTCTTCTTTCTCTCTATAATTTTTCTCTATAATAATTGCTCTATAGCTTTAGTGAATTGGTGAGAAATGAAGGAAGAATGAGCTTCTATTTATTAAAAAATATAGTTTTAATAATTGCACATTTTGGGGCTCAAAATATTACAGTATAATACCTCCCTCTTTTTCTTCATTTTTAATTTAGTCCTGCAAGTATTATCAAACTTGCACCACCTCTCCTAATAGTAAATCATGTGAATTAATAGTTCATTCATGTGACTCAATAGTATAATCATGTGAAAAAAACTAATTACAGTATAGTACCTTCAACTATACCTCAATTTTCAATTTAGTCACGCAAGTATTATCAATCTTGCACCAACTCCCCTAATAGTAAATCATGTCAATCAATAGTACACACATGTGAACACATAGTTATAAGCATATGAATTAATAGCAATTAATTGCTCATTTATCTGGTTAATTACCCGATTGGTCAATATAACCTCCAGACATCAATTATTATCGAAATAAATGTCGATTTTCACTAACACTAATAATTCCAACACAATGGAACTATCACTTTTATCTTTAATCAACACGAACTTATTCATCATTAATATTATAATTCACAATAATTAACAACCAGGTCGTTCGTAGGAAAGATGGGTCTTTTCGATAAGGATTTCTCCTTATTGGCGCGCAATTAGGTGACCAAACCTCTCCTTGACAGAACTTCTAGACATTGTCAATATTGTAAATAATAATATGAATAACTTTGTCGTCTCAATTATTGACTTAATAATATAACATATTATGTAGATGATACTGTGACAATAATTGAATCAATAATATGAGAGATATGATGCATCAATTACTGTAGTAATAATTGAATATAACTGAGTGACTTCTCATATAAGCATCAATAATCAATACCATGTGCTACTATGCAACCACATGCATTACTGTACTTTTACTACCGGGTAGTTCAACAGTTTTAACGGTAACACTTTCGCCGTTATTTTTATAAAAAGATAATTCTGTCGTTTTCTAACTACGACAATACTTCTATTGTGGTGTCCACCAATGATTGTGCTGTAGTACGAATATTCCCTGTTAAAACGAATATTCCTTGACCAATCGAATATTATATAACCACTTGCTTACTTTACAAAATTCATAAATATTACCTACAACTATAACATTATATCAAATTCACACCATAATATTTAAAAATATATTTTGAGAAAATTATTTTTTATTCATAAAAGTTAGGGTCTTACAACCTCCTATTCTTATGAAATTTCATCCTCGAAATTAGGGTACGTACTTGGTATATCGAAGAGGTGAGGTTATATTGACTTCATCTCAGATTCTAACTCCAGGTCATTTCTTCCATCTCGTGGTTTCTCCACAAAACTTTGACTTGAGGTATAACCTTGGAGCGTAGAATATGATCCTTCTTATCCATGATTTTAACAGGTACCTCTTCATACATTAAATCTTCCGCTATCTCGTCCGGTTCTAATTCAATAATATGGTTCGGGTCTTTCACATATTTACGTAACATAGATATGTGAAAACGTTATGAACACGAGACATACTTAGCGGTAAAGCGAGTCTATAGGCCACAGTTCCTACTCGACCGAGGATTAAAAATGGGCCAATGAATCGAGAATTGAGCTTTCCTCTCTTTCTAAATCTCGTAACTCCTTTCCATGGAGCAACACGTAACAACACATGATCTCCAATATTGAATTCCACGTCCTTTCGATAAAGATCAGCATAACTTTTTTGTCGATCTTGTGAGGTTTTTATAAGTTGTCAGATCATTTGAATCTTTTCCATAGTCATACGTACCAAATCTGGTCCCAACAATGTTGCTTCACCCACCTCATCCCAGCATACTGGAGAACGACACTTTCTTCCATACAATGCCACAAATGGAGCCATGCCAATACTTGCTTGATAACTATTGTTGTAGAAAAACTCCACCAATGGTAAGAACTCGTCCCAACTTCCCTTGAAGTCAAGGACACAGAGTCATAATAAATCTTCAAGAGTTTGAATAGTCCTTTTCGACTGCCCGTCCGTTTGAGGGTGATATGCCGAACTAAATTGTAAATCCGTGCCCATAGATTTTTGTAAACTAACCCAAAATCTTGAAGTGAATCTTGGGTCTCGATCAAAAACTATGGATACTGGCATACCATGCAATCTTACAATCTCGTTTATGTACATACGAGCAAGACGTTCAAGTGTATAAGTTTCTCGTATCGATAAGAAATGAGCAGACTTAGTCAATCTATCAATAATGACCCAAATCGCATCTATGCCTTGAGAAACCTTGGGAAGACCAGTAACAAAATCTATGGTAATGTGCTCCCACTTCCATTATGGAATTTCAAGTGGTTGTAATGGACCTTTTCACACTTGATGCTTTGCCTTGACTCGTTGACAAGTTGGACACCTTGAGATAAACCCCGCTATCTCTCTCTTCATATTGCTCCACCAAAATATATGTTGAAGATCACGATATATCTTGGTACTCCCAGGATGGATTGCAAACGGTGTGTTGTGCGCCTCCATCATGATTTTATACTTCAAGTCAGAATCGTTAGGAACACAAAGTCTGGAGTTTACTCGAAGTATTCCTTCTTCATCGATTCTTACTTCCAGAATAGCACCTTCTTGTACTTTCTTCCTCATACGCATCAGCTCCAGGTCCGTAAGTTGAGTAGCTTTAACTTTATCAATTAAAGTCGGCTTTACTCGTATATTCGCTATCATCACATGGGTCCCTTGAATCTTTAACTATATTTCCATCCTTTCCAAGTCATACAAAATGGGCCTTTGCATTGACAATGTAAGACCCCGAATTTTATGAAATAAAAGTATTCAATTTTTCTTATAATTACTATTCAGTAAATGGTTAAATTGATAAAAGTTTAAAGTATTGGGTGAAATATGAATTATTTTTTTTCAAAATAAGCAAGTGGTTATAAAATAATCATTGTTGTCGGGGAATATTCGTTTGGTCGTGGAATATTCTTTCTGTCGGGGAATATTCGTACGACGGCGCAGCTATTTGTGGGCCCCATAACAGAATAACTGTCGGATGAAGAAAACGACAAATTTGAGTTTTTACAAATAACGGCGTAGTTGTTACCGTTAACACTGTTGGAATACCCGGTGGTTAAAATACAGTAATACGCGTTTTTGCACAGTAGCACACGGTATTGCATAGTATTTTTAAAATTATTGATTCTTACGTAAGAAGGCACTACTCAATAATTGTTACAGTAATTACTGTTCAATATTTTATTTTATTGATTCAATAATTGCTACGTTGAAATTTTATATTATTGTTGTTCAATAATTGTAGATGCACAGTATTTTCCTTTATCAGATCAATAATTCATATTATTTGAATAATATTATTAGATAACATTATTGGCAATGTCTAGAAAGTTCTGTCTAAGGAGAGGTTTGGTCATCTAATTGCGCGCCAGTAAGGAAAAATTCTTATTGGAAAGCCCCCTCTTTCCTGGGAACGGTCTGGTTGTCATAAATGTGATTCTGTAATATTATTTGTGAATAATTAATTATTGATTCATATGATAAGGAAATATTTATTTTATGTGGATATAAACGAGGGATATATTTTTGTGGTTAAAAATGAAGGAGTTAATGTTGAGGTTTTTATCCGTATTTTTGTCGGAATGAAGGTATTAAAAATCAGGATTTTTGAGATATTTTGCGGGGGTTATAATTTTTAATCCGACCGTTGGATCGTGGTAATTTTTGGATATGTTATACATATATAAGTTGAGTATATGTCCACAAATTTTGAACCGTTAAAATTGAACGTATGATTTGTTATGAATTTTACGAGATGACTGGTTCAGAAATTGTTGAATTTCGGAGTTTATCATTTTGGTGGAAAATTCTAGAATTGGTGGGCCCCACTTGTGGTTGGTGAAGAAATGTGCTGAATTATATTTCAAATGTGGTGGGTGGGAATAGTAGCAGGTAAAGCCATCAGGTTGCAGGTCAAACCTACCAAAATTTTTCTATAAATAGAGGGCTAAGTTAGAATTGAAAATCACACCAAAAACATAAGCTTTCTCTCTTTCTCTCCCTATATTATGAAGCATATTTTGTATGTATTTAGATACTTTGAGAGTTGCTATTCAGTGCAAGTTTCCTTCGACTTTGCATTCCAGTCAGAAATACTGCACTTTTGAGGTAAGGGATAATAAGGAATTTTAAGGGTTGTTATGTTTTTCAGTTTCGTAATTTTTCTGACCTTCAAAAATTATGGAAAAATTTGAAATGATATTTTGATGAGTTTTATTGATTGTGTCCAAAAATGGTGATTTTTGGATGTATAGATTAAGAGTTATGAATCTTACGGGAAAAGACTATTTTAAAAGTAACCGCTTATAATTCCTTGTGGTTAACTCCAAAATTGATGAAATTTTTATTGGGAGTACATGTATATGATAGAAGTATACTCTGTAAATTTTAGAATTTTTAGACAAAAGTACAATTTTTGATAAATGTCTAAATATTCGGCTATTTTGGCTATATGAAAAATAGTAAATGACTTTTAAAAATTCTGAGAAAAATATATGTTCACTATGGGACTATATTATGCTAAATCTCAGAAAAAAATTTTATTTTTAGAACTGATTTGGTATTTTTCATGAAAATGGTCTAGTTATGAGTAAATGAATTAAATATGTTTTATGAAGAAAGAAAATTGGAAAATAGGATTTTATGGCTTGAGAATCCTATATGAGGTATATGCAGATTTTTGATGAGGGTTTTGGTTATTGATGATGAAATTGTAAGAGTTGGCATTTTATGATGATTAAATGCATTAATTAGTAAAGTGTAAACAATTAAAATAAATTGTTTATAAATTTAAGTAATGTTATTCTTTCAATATCATTATACCGAAATATTGGTATGAATTTTATTGTAGAATTTCTATCTTTTGTGTCGAGGTTACTATTCATGAGTTACGAATATTACTCTTGAGATTAAAACTATATGTTGATCATATTATTTTTATCATCATATATAACATTTTTATAACCCTGATGTTGAAATTCTCTTTCACTGGAGTGTAAAGATGGGTAGATTATTGGTATGATCATGACTAGGGTTCTCTTTGGCCTGTAGTGCAAAGTTGAATTGTGACTGGTATGATCATGACCATTAAATTTATAATTGAATATCTTAAGCTTAAGTGCAAAGGTGAATTGATCAACATGGTTATAATTATTGTTTATATAAATTCTGAAATGATTATATATTTCTTTGAGATATGAATATATTTGGCCTGTAGTGCAAATATGAATTGTTGATGAATATCTTTGGCATGTAGTGCAAAGATGGCCTGTTGATGAATATCTTTGGCCTGTAGTGCAAAGATGAACTGTTGTTGAATATCTTTGGCCCGTAGTGCAAAGATGGTTTGTTGATGAATATCTTTGGCCCGTAGTGCAAAGATGGATTTGTTAGTATGATTATAAACAGGAACTGTGATTTGGTATAACCATGATCTTTGATGTTTCAGGTAAAGACAGGTGATGAAAATATTCTTCGTCCTGGGTGCGAAGAAAAATTTATAGTCACAATTATGATTATGAGTTATTCATATGATTGTGGAAAGGAACTGTTGAGTGATGTTACATGGATAAAATATTGTTGGTGGATTTTTAACATGGAGAAGATAATAGACTTTATAGTCTATTTGACTCTTCTAATGGATTGCTCGTTCCGCTGCAACTATGGTTGAAATTTTTATCATTTACCATATGTTCTAAATCTCTGATTTATTATTGATGAAGGCTATTGATAATTTAATTATCTTTAGTCATGATATTCTTTACTGAGCTAGTTGTGCTCACCCTTTTGCTTCACAATTCCTTTCAGGTAATAAGAGTGTAGCTGGGTCGAGCGGGGGTAACAAGGGAATAGAACGGTGGTCATCATTTAGTAGTTATATTTGGTGAAGAAAATAGGGTGAGGCGAACCCAACGTTGGAAGGGTGTTTTGTCACTATCATACAAGATGTCTAATGACATACAACCTCGTGTCATCATAAGACAGGGTTGTGCTCATCCACTTGCTGAGTATATCTATGGGCACTACCTATATAATCTTGGTGTTTGTTTGAAGTATAATTCTCAATTAGAGACAGTGGAGATAATGATAAGTCAAGAGAAGACTCACCATTGGGAAGAATATGATAGTAATCTTCTCGTTTTTCTTTGGGGTCTATTGGGTCAACCAAGGATAATTCTGTGGCCATATGATATCTATCATAACCTAGATGCGTGGCCTCCCATGTACGAAGGTTTCCTTGAGCACTTCCCAAAGATTCTAATTTCTAAAACAGTTTTTGACTATACCTTTATGTAAGGTGTTATTGTGAGGTGTTGTCCACGGTTGGAACATGAGTCACATTTGGTATATATTTGTATCCAAACTCACAGCATGTGTTGTTGTATTTTGCACGACAATTGTTGTAATAAAGTTGTAGTTATTTTCTGTACCATGTATTTGACGACTCAGAATGGGTTGGGTGGAATGAACCTATTTTGGGGTCGTTACAATTGGTATCAGAGCTTAGGGATATGATCTCTGGTGGAGATCGGGGAATATAACTAGGAGGGGAGAGATGCGTAAATCCTTCGCTAGTGTGTCCTACCTAAGCTTATTTGTTGGTCAGTCATAATATCGGGATATTATGTGATATGTTAATTTGTTAAATTAACACTTGTTTTAAAGCTGTATTCTAGAACGATATCTGAAATACAGGAGATGAGCAATGGAGAAATCATGAGGACAGGGAAGATGAAATCTGAAATGAAAGTAAGGTATTCTCAACTCTTTGAAATACCAGGTACGTAAATTTCGGGGACGAAATTTCATAAGGAGGGGAGATTGTAAGACCCCGAATTTTATGAAATAAAAGTATTCAATTTTTCTTATAATTACTATTCAGTAAATGGTTAAATTGATAAAAGTTTAAAGTATTGGGTGAAATATGAATTATTTTTTTCAAAATAAGCAAGTGGTTATAAAATAATCATTGTTGTCGGGGAATATTCGTTTGGTCGTGGAATATTCTTTCTGTCGGGGAATATTCGTACGACGGCGCAGCTATTTGTGGGCCCCATAACAGAATAACTGTCGGATGAAGAAAACGACAAATTTGAGTTTTTACAAATAACGGCGTAGTTGTTACCGTTAACACTGTTGGAATACCCGGTGGTTAAAATACAGTAATACGCGTTATTGCACAGTAGCACACGGTATTGCATAGTATTTTTAAAATTATTGATTCTTACGTAAGAAGGCACTACTCAATAATTGTTACAGTAATTACTGTTCAATATTTTATTTTATTGATTCAATAATTGCTACGTTGAAATTTTATATTATTGTTGTTCAATAATTGTTGATGCACAGTATTTTCCTTTATCAGATCAATAATTCATATTATTTGAATAATATTATTAGATAACATTATTGGCAATGTCTAGAAAGTTCTGTCTAAGGAGAGGTTTGGTCATCTAATTGCGCGCCAGTAAGGAAAAATTCTTATTGAAAAGCCCCCTCTTTCCTGGGAACGGCCTGGTTGTCATAAATGTGATTCTGTAATATTATTTGTGAATAATTAATTATTGATTCATATGATAAGGAAATATTTATTTTATGTGGATATAAACGAGGGATATATTTTTGTGGTTAAAAATGAAGGAGTTAATGTTGAGGTTTTTATCCGTATTTTTGTCGGAATGGAGGTATTAAAAATCAGGATTTTTGAGATATTTTGCGGGGGTTATAATTTTTAATCCGACCGTTGGATCGTGGTAATTTTTGGATATGTTATACATATATAAGTTGAGTATATGTCCACAAATTTTGAACCGTTAAAAATGAACGTATGATTTGTTATGAATTTTACGAGATGACTGGTTCAGAAATTGTTGAATTTCGGAGTTTATCATTTTGGGTGGAAAATTCTAGAATTGGTGGGCCCCACTTGTGGTTGGTGAAGAAATGTGCTGAATTATATTTCAAATGTGGTGGGTGGGAATAGTAGCAGGTAAAGCCATCAGGTTGCAGGTCAAACCTACCAAAATTTTCCTATAAATAGAGGGCTAAGTTAGAATTGAAAATCACACCAAAACATAAGCTTTCTCTCTTTCTCTCTCTATATTATGAAGCATATTTTGTAGTATTTAGATACTTTGAGAGTTGCTATTCAGTGCAAGTTTCCTTCGACTTTGCATTCCAGTCAGAAATACTGCACTTTTGAGGTAAGGGATAATAAGGAATTTTAAGGGTTGTTATGTTTTTCAGTTTCGTAATTTTTCTGACCTTCAAAAATTATGGAAAAATTTGAAATGATATTTTGATGAGTTTTATTGATTGTGTCCAAAAATGGTGATTTTTGGATGTATAGATTAAGAGTTATGAATTTTACGGGAAAAGACTATTTTAAAAGTAACCGCTTATAATTCCTTGTGGTTAACTCCAAAATTGATGAAATTTTTATTGGGAGTACATGTATATGATAGAAGTATACTCTGTAAATTTTAGAATTTTTAGATAAAAGTACAATTTTTGATAAATGTCTAAATATTCGGCTATTTTGGCCATATGAAAAATAGTAAATGACTTTTAAAAATTCTGAGAAAAATATATGTTCACTATGGGACTATATTATGCTAAATCTCAGAAAAAAATTTTATTTTTAGAACTGATTTGGTATTTTTCATGAAAATGGTCTAGTTATGAGTAAATGAATTAAATATGTTTTGTGAAGAAAGAAAATTGGAAAATAGGATTTTATGGCTTGAGAATCCTATATGAGGTATATGCAGATTTTTGATGAGGGTTTTGGTTATTGATGATGAAATTGTAAGAGTTGGCATTTTATGATGATTAAATGCATTAATTAGTAAAGTGTAAACAATTAAAATAAATTGTTTATAAATTTAAGTAATGTTATTCTTTCAATATCATTATACCGAAATATTGGTATGAATTTTATTGTAGAATTTCTATCTTTTGTGTCGAGGTTACTATTCATGAGTTACGAATATTACTCTTGAGATTAAAACTATATGTTGATCATATTATTTTTATCATCATATATAACATTTTTATAACCCTGATGTTGAAATTCTCTTTCACTGGAGTGTAAAGATGGGTAGATTATTGGTATGATCATGACTAGGGTTCTCTTTGGCCTGTAGTGCAAAGTTGAATTATGACTGGTATGATCATGACCATTGAATTTATAATTGAATATCTTAAGCTTAAGTGCAAAGGTGAATTGATCAACATGGTTATAATTATTGTTTATATAAATTCTGAAATGATTATATATTTCTTTGAGATATGAATATATTTGGCCTGTAGTGCAAATATGAATTGTTGATGAATATCTTTGGCATGTAGTGCAAAGATGGCCTGTTGATGAATATCTTTGGCCTGTAGTGCAAAGATGAACTGTTGTTGAATATCTTTGGCCCGTAGTGCAAAGATGGTTTGTTGATGAATATCTTTGGCCCGTAGTGCAAAGATGGATTTGTTAGTATGATTATAAACAGGAACTGTGATTTGGTATAACCATGATCTTTGATGTTTCAGGTAAAGACAGGTGATGAAAATATTCTTCGTCCTGGGTGCGAAGAAAAATTTATAGTCACAATTATGATTATGAGTTATTCATATGATTGTGGAAAGGAACTGTTGAGTGATGTTACATGGATAAAATATTGTTGGTGGATTTTTAACATGGAGAAGATAATAGACTTTATAGTCTATTTGACTCTTCTAATGGATTGCTCGTTCCGCTGCAACTATGGTTGAAATTTTTATCATTTACCATATGTTCTAAATCTCTGATTTATTATTGATGAAGGCTATTGATAATTTAATTATCTTTAGTCATGATATTCTTTACTGAGCTAGTTGTGCTCACCCTTTTGCTTCACAATTCCTTTCAGGTAATAAGAGTGTAGCTGGGTCGAGCGGGGGTAACAAGGGAATAGAACGGTGGTCATCATTTAGTAGTTATATTTGGTGAAGAAAATAGGGTGAGGCGAACCCAACGTTGGAAGGGTGTTTTGTCACTATCATACAAGATGTCTAATGACATACAACCTCGTGTCATCATAAGACAGGGTTGTGCTCATCCACTTGCTGAGTATATCTATGGGCACTACCTATTTAATCTTGGTGTTTGTTTGAAGTATAATTCTCAATTAGAGACAGTGGAGATAATGATAAGTCAAGAGAAGACTCACCATTGGGAAGAATATGATAGTAATCTTCTCGTTTTTCTTTGGGGTCTATTGGGTCAACCAAGGATAATTCTGTGGCCATATGATATCTATCATAACCTAGATGCGTGGCCTCCCATGTACGAAGGTTTCCTTGAGCACTTCCCAAAGATTCTAATTTCTAAAACAGTTTTTGACTATACCTTTATGTAAGGTGTTATTGTGAGGTGTTGTCCACGGTTGGAACATGAGTCACATTTGGTATATATTTGTATCCAAACTCACAGCATATGTGTTGTTGTATTTTGCACGACAATTGTTGTAATAAAGTTGTAGTTGTTTTCTGTACCATGTATTTGACGACTCAGAATGGGTTGGGTGGAATGAACCTATTTTGGGGTCGTTACAGACAATATTGCACTCGTACCCGTATATGATCTTCTACTCAATGCGTCAGCTACTACGTTCACTTTTTCAGGATGGTATTAGATGGTATGATCATAATCTTTCAACAACTCAAGCCATCGTCATTGCCTCATGTTGAGTTCCTTTTGAGTGAAGAAATATTTGAGGCTTTTATGATCCGTATAGATCTCCACCTTCTCTCCATACAGGTAATGCCTCTAAATCTTAAGCACAAAAACGACTGCTGCCAACTCTAGATTATGAGTAGGATAATTCCTCTCATATTCTTTGAGTTGTCGTGAGGCATAGGCTATGACTTTCCCATGTTCCATGAGAACACATCCTAACCCTTTGCCTAAAGCATCACTGTAGATGACAAATCCCTCTGAGCCAGATGGTATTGTCAGAACAGGTGCTGAAATGAGTCTTCTCTTGAGTTCTTGAAAATGCTTCTGACATTCCTCGCTCTAACCCAACTTTGTATCTTTTCGAGTCAGCTGAGTTAGTGGAGTAGCGATTTGAGAAAATACTTCCACGAATCTCTGATAATAACCAGCTAAGCCGAGAAAGCTACGTACTTCAGTCACTGATTTTGGTTGCTCCCAGCTTTGAATTGCTTCAATCTTCGCTGGGTCAACATATATTCCATGATTTGATATCACGTGCCTAAGGAATGCAACTTCCTCAAGCCAAAACTCGCATTTTTTCAGTTTGGCATATAGCTTATTTTCACGAAGCTTTTGGAGTATTAGCCTCAAGTGTTGCTCATGGTCTTCACGGGTTTTGGAGTATATGAGGATGTCATTAATAAAGACGACCACAACCAAATATTCCTTGAATACTTGGTTCATCATGTCCATGAAGGCAGCAGGAGCATTAGTCAATCCAAAAGACATAACTAGAAATTCATAATACCCGTACCGAGTTCTAAAAGCAATCTTTGGAATGTCATCAGTTTTAATCTTCAACTGATAATATCCGAAATGAAGATCAATCTTTGAAAAGAATTTGGCTGCTTCTAACTGGTCAAACATGTCATCAATGCGAGGCAACGGGTACCTATTTTTTATGGTGACATGATTTAACTCCCGATAATCAATATAAAGTCGCATACTTCCATCTTTCTTTTTCACGAATAGAACAGGAGCACCCCAAGGAGACGTACTAGGACGAATGAAATCGATGTCTAACAATTCTTGTAGTTGGGTTTTTAACTCCTGAAGTTCAATAGGAGCCGTTCGATATGGGGCTTTGGAAATGGGTTTTGTACCGGATTCAAGGTCGATACAAAATTTAATTTCATGCTCTGGGGGTAGGCCAGGAAGTTCTTAAGGGAATACGTCAGGAAATTTATTAACAATAGAAATATCATTCAAATCTGACGTAATTTTATTTAAATCCGTGACATGGGCTAAAAAAGCTTGACATCCATTTTTCAATAAATGAATAGCTTTATGGCTTGATATGACAGTTATTGATTTTAATGATTTGGTCACTTGAATTCGTATAATAGGTTGGTTAGGAATATGAAAGCTAACAACCTTAAGAAAACAATCGATTTTAGCATGATGAGTAACTAACCAATCAATCCCTAAAATCACATCAAATGCAAGTATTTTCAAAGAAATAAGATCGACAGGTAACATGCGGTTACCGATTTGAATCAAGCAAGACTTATAAACAGTGGATGTAATGAAGGTTTCTCCCAACGGAGTTTTAACAGATAAGTCAAAGTCTAATTTCTCCGAAGTCAAATTTAAATGTTGAGCGCAAGTAGGAGAAATAAAATAATGGGTAAAATCGGTATCAAATAAGGTATATACTTCGCTAGAGTTTATGATAAGCTTACCCGTGATGACCTCGTTCGGGTTCCTTACTTTCTGGGAGGTCACGACAAACGCTCTCCCTTGTACTACTGGTTTTGACTTCTCAGGGATGACCTTTGGTGCCTCCATCCCAGCTGGACTTGGCTTTGGTGCACAACAAAATCGGGCAAGGTGACCTTCTCTTCCACAATTATAACACGCTTTGGATTGTTGCGTACAGTTCGGACTGATATGTCCCTCCCCTCCGCATTTATAATATACGATTGGCTGTCGTTCCCCTTCCTTAACAACATGTGTTGGTGATGATGTCTTTCCATCATTGTTGAATCTCCTCTTATTGAAATGTCCACTCTTATTATCATGGCCATGATTACCACCGAAGTGATTACCATTTCTGGCATGTTGATTCCCTCCATGTTTGTTGTCACCGCTTCGATGACTGCTACCACTGGTATTATCATTTTGTTAGCTGCTCTCTCTTGGTTGGGTTGACTCGTTATTGCGCTCCAATAACTGAGCCCTATTTACAACATCTGAATACAAACACAGTTTGTGAGAAATTAAGTATTGACGTATCTCGGGTTTCAAACCTCTTAGAAACATCCACGTCATTCTCTCCTCATTATAAACCAAGTGGGACGCAAATCGAGACAACTCGACAAACTTTACTTCGTACTGCGCCACGGTCATATTATTTTGCTCAAGCTTGATGAACTCTACCTCCTTCATGTGACGAATACTTTCAGGAAAGTACTTGTCGTTGAACAACTCTTGGAACTTCTACTAAGACATTTTGAGCGCGGCAGGTTGAGTACGCTTTACAGATTCCCACCAGTAATATTCCTCTGCTCGCAACATGAAGGTGGAAAAGGGAACCTTTTGCTCCTCGAAGCATCCCAAGACATCAAATATCTTGTTAATCTGCTTTATCCACGTCTCCGCCTTAATTGGTGTTGGCTCTCCAAAAAACTCCGATGGTCCCAGCTCCTTGAACTGCTTAGTGGTGACCGTCTGAGAGTTGTCAGTGTTTTCACCTGCATTTTGGATAGGAGCCGCCCTTGCCTGATGTTGCATAAATTGTATAAAACCTTTGAACGTCCCATCGTTCATCATTTGATCGTTGTTGTTTACCTAAGAACTATTGTCTCCCTGTTGCACATTATCCTGGGTATTAATCTGTGGTGACTCAACGGTCTCATGTGCTTCATTACTTATCCCAACATTTTCGAATGTCATTTTCAAATACTGCCACAAAACAAGGGTTAATTAACATATCACATATAAGCCCTATACTCTGACCGATCAATTAAATATCAAATAAACTTAGGTAGGTCATACTAGCGAAGGAATTCCCCGTCTCTCCCCTCCTAGTTCTTATCTCACATCTCAGCCAGGGATCATATCCCTAAGCTTTGATACCAACTGTGACACCCCCAAAATAGGTATACATCACCCATCTTGAGTCGCCAAATACATGGTACAAAATTCAAATACAACTTAATTATACAACAATCGTGTAAAATACGACAAAACATAATCTAAGAGTTTTAATAAGAATATTGTCATCTAGATAATATCCACACTCAATGGAGTCCTCATTACATTTATTATCACACTATTTAACAGAATAGTGAGGACTACTAACGCTATCATCTGGACCGTCACTCCGTTCCCCGACTAGTCCCAGCTACGTTCTCATTTCTTGAAGAGAACAGTAAAAGAAAGGGTAAGCTCAACTAGACCAGTAAGAAATATTATGACTAAGATAATGTAACGCCCCCAAAATTAGGTATACATCACCCATCTTGGGTCGTCAGATACATAGTACAGAATACAAATACAACTTATTAATACAACTGTCATGTACAATACGACAAAACATAAACTGTGAGTTTGAATACAAATATTATCTTCTAGAGAGTATTCATACTCAAAAGGAGTCCTCATTACATTTATTAACACACCATTACATAGAATAGTGAGGACTACTAACTAATACTATCATTCGGACCATCACTCCGTTCCTCGACTTGCCCCAGCTACGTTCTCATTTCCTGAAGAGAATAGTGAAAGAAAAGGGTGAGCTCAACTAGCCCAGTAAGAAATATTATGACTAAGATAATGCAGAATAAATTATCATTAGCCTTCAACAATGTTAAACTGATAAAATATAATAGACATCAAGTTTAACTGCAGCGGAACAAGCAATCCATTAAAAGAGTCAAGTAGAAAATAAACTCTACTATCTTTTATGATTTAAAAGGTTTTTCAACACTGTGATCACTGGGACTCAGCTTAATAAAATAATTCACATCATCGAATCACCCCTGCACTACGGCCAAGGATATTCGTGTATTCATTAATGGTCATGATCATGCCAACAACTGTCCACCAATGCACTACGGCCAATGAGGACTTTTACCACATCATTTGTAACATTACGGTCATGATTATACCGAATAATCCCTGGTCATAATCATACCAAGTCCATCTATGCACTACAGGCCACAGATGACTTTTAACATTTTATAAACATGAGGATGATGACAATGATATACGAATTCAATAAAACAAGTTCAAGAATTAATTTATCCAGTAACTGATAACGTCCAAATTGTCAACATGATACTGCTTTGTGGAGTAAAATTCAAGAATGCTCAGAAGAATATTTTCATGAAAAGATAATGGATGAAGCGCAAATATAAAGGATATTCCACTAATTTCATGGAGTATAGAAGTTAAAACTTAACCAACTGAGTATAATAAAGAATGGAATAACAAAAGAAATCACCCGGCATGCGATAGACCGCACAGACAGGTTATTCCAACAGAATAATAAATAATGGAACCAGGTCCGGCGTAAACTCACAGACAGGATATTCCGACAGAATAGTAAAGACGAAACCAGGTCCGGCGTAGAACGCACAGACAGGATATTCCAACAGAATAGTAAAGACGGAACCAGGTCCGGCGTAAAACGCACAGACAGGATATTCCAACAGAATAGTAAAGACGGAACCAGGTCCGGCGTAGAACGCACAGACAGGATATTCCAACAGAATAGTAAAGACGGAACCAGGTCCGGCGTAGAACGCACAGACAGGATGTTCCAGCAGAATAATAAGGAATGGAATAATAGAAAATTTTCACCAAGTATGCGGTACTTCGCATAAACAGGTTATTCCAACATAATAACAAAGAATGGAACAACAGAAGTTCTCTTCATGAAGATGAAAGAAAGAAATAATATTCCCTACCTTTGAAAGAAATTGGATATAGGAGTATTGAGGGAGCAGACTTCTCTTCTTCTATAGATTTTCTCTCTATAGCTTCTCTCTATAATTTCTCTCTATAATAATGGCTCTAAAGCTTTAGTGAATTGGTGAAAAATGAAGGAAGAATGCGCTTCTATTTATAGGAAAACATAGTTTCGATAATTGCACGAAATATTATAATACAATACCTCCAACTTTTCTTTCATTTTTAATTCAATCATCCAAGTATTATCAAACTTGCACCAACTCCCCTAATATTAAATCATGTGAATCAATAGTAAAATCATGTGACTCAATAGTTCTAAACATGTGAAAAATTAATTACAATATAGTACATCCCTCTATACCTCTATTTTTAACTTAGTCATGCAAGTATTATCAATCTTGCACCAACTCCCCTAATAGTAACAAGAATGTGAGTCAATAGTATAACATGTGAACAAATAGTTATAATAATGTGAAATAATAGCAATCAATTGCTCATTTATCCAGTTAAATACTCGATTGGTCAATATAACCTCCAGATATCAATTATTATCGAAATAAATGTCGATTTTTACTAACACAAACAATTCCAACATAATGAAACTATTTTTATCAAAAATATAAAATTTAAAATTTCGAAGTTTGACTTTTTCCGAAAAAGTCAACTGTTGACTTTTTGACCAAATAGTGAATTTCGGAAAATTTTGTGTTTATAGACTATTTTTACTAATTTCGACGTTTCGGACTCAAATATCACGTCCGCGTCTCCAAATTCAACTCCGAACAACATTCATCATTAATATTATAACTCATGAATAGTAACTCGTGAATAGTACTCCGACACGAAAAGTGTCCCAAATATTCGAGTGAACAATACTAGAGTGAATAGTAATTTAGGTGAATAGTAACACATGAATAGTAACTCGTGAATAGTAACTCATGAATAGTAACTCGTGAATAGTACTCTGACACAAAAAGTGTCCCGAATACCCGATTGAACAATACTGAGTGACTTCTCACATAAGCATCAATAATCAATACCGTGTGCTACTATGCAACCACGCGTATTACTGTACTTTTAACACCTGGTGTTTCAACAGTTAACGGTAAAACTTCCGCCGTTATTTCCATAAAATATTTTTGTCGTTTTCTCAATCCGACAATAATTCTGTTGTGGGGTCCACCAATAATTATACCGTCGTACGGATATTCCCCGGCAAAAAAAAATATTCCCCGACCAATCGAATATTATATAACAACTTGCATACTTTATAAAATTTATAAATACTACCTACAACTATAACATTATATCAAATCCATACCATAATATAAAAAAAATAAAAATATTTCGAGAATATTAAATATTTATTCATAAAATCTGGGGTCTCACAATCTCCCCTCCTTATGAAATTTCGCCCTCGAAATTTACGTACGTACCTGGAATACTGAACAGGTGAGGATACCTCGTCAGATTCTAACTCTTGAGGTATAACCTTTGAGTGTTGAATATGATTCTTCTTATCCAAGATATTAACATGTATCTCCTCATACGTTAAATCTTCTGCTATCTCCTCCAGTTCTAAATTAATAATGTGGTTCGGGTCGTCCACATTTTTACATAACATCGACACGTTAAAAACGTTATAAACACGCGACATACTTGGCGGTAAAACGAGTATATAAGCCACAGTTCTTACTTGATCGAGGATTTAAAATGGGTCAATTAAATCGAGGGTTGAGATTTACTCTCTTCGTCGATTCTTGCTTCTAGAATAACGCCCTCTTGAACCTTCTTCTTCACATTCATCAGCTCCGGGTTTGTAGCTTGAGCGGCTTTAACTTTATCGATTAAAGTCGATTCTACTCGTATATTTGTTATCTTCAGGTGGGTTCCTAGAGTTTTTAACTCTATCTTCATCATTTGTAAGTCGTACGAAATGGGTCTTTGTGTTAACAACATCGCACTCGTAAACGTATACAATCTTCTACTAAACGCGTCAGCTACCACGTTCGCATTTCTACGATGATATTGCATGGTACGATCGTAATCTTCAACAGCTCGAGCCGACGTCTTTGGCGCATTATACGTTCATTTTGGTTGAAGAAATATTTGAAGGTTTAAGAAATGGGTTTTGTACTGGGGTCAATACAAAATTCGATTTCACGCTCTAAGGGTAGGCTAAGAAGTCTTCAAGAATACGTCAAGAAATTTATTAACGATAGAAATATCATTCAAAACTGTGACTCTCATCCAAGACTTGGATAGTACGTCACATTGATACCTATCAACTTGACATCGTCATTCACAACGTCCCCTATGGAAAGTTCGGCTTCGGTGCATTCCACACAAGGAAGTCACCAGCGAAAGGCTCGGGGCTCTTTACTTATGGCTTGATATGACAAAGATTGACTTTAGTGGTTTGGTTACTTGAATTCGCATAACAGGTTGGTTAGGAATATGAAAGTTAACCACTTTACGAAAAGAATGATGAGTAGTTAACCAATCGTTCCTAAAATCACATCAAAGGCAAGTATTTTCAAAGAGATACGATCGACAGGTAACGTGAAAGTGTTGATTTGAACAAGATTTATAAATAGTGGATGTAACGAAGGTTTCTACTATCGAAGTTTCAACCAATAAGTCAAAGTCTAATTTCTTCGAAGTCAAATTTAAACGTTGAGCGCAAGCAAGAGAGATAAATGAATGGGTAGAACCGGTATCTAATAAGGTATAGACTTCGCAAGAATTTATAATTAACTAACCCGTGATAACTTCATTTGATTCCTCGTTAGGGTAATTCAAAACTCGATGCTGGATTTCCCCAATTACTGTCGAAAAAAAAATTACATATCATCTATTTTAGCTTTCTTGGATCGGACTTCTCTTTTCACAATATCAACGCGTCGTGCGGCTTTCACCCATACATCTTTTATTCTCACTCGTTCAGTTATTTCTTCTTTCAGCTGTTCCTTGACATTTGAATTCTCAGATTCTAGCTTTAATATCGTATACTCTACCAAAGAGTGCTTCTGTTCAACCATCGCACATCGGGTAATACAATTTTGAATTATTGCATCCCTTTGTTCTACGACCGCCTGTCGTTCTTCAGCCTGCTCTTCTAACTCATGAATACGATTTTATAATTCTACATTTTGATCAATAAGTTCTTCTAATAAATCAACCTCAGGTTCCTCTTCTTCCTCACTCTCAGTTGCTACCTTTGCGACTAGCTTAAGTGCAACTTTTAATTCCTCAATCACCACATAGATATCTCTAATCACATTAACCTGGTTGGTGATTATAGGTGTCTCCACGGTCTCATTCACTCCATTGTAAACATTTTCAACTGCCATTCCCAAATGCTGTCACAAAACAAAGGTTAATTGACATGTAACATATTATCCCTATATTCTGACCGACCAATTAAATACAAAATAAACTTAGGTAGGTCATACTAGCGAAGGAATTCTCCGTCTCTCTCCTCCTAGTTCTATTCTCACATCCTAGCCAGGGATCATATCCCTAAGCTCTGATACCAACTGTGACGCCCCCAAAATTAGGTATACATTGTGACGCCCCCAAAATAGGTATACAACACCCATTCTGAGTCGCCAAATACATGGTACAGAAAGCAAACTACAACTTCAATAATACAATTGTCGTGCAAAATACGACAACACATACTGTGAGTTTAAATACAAATATTGTCTTCTAGACAATATCCACACTCAAATAAATCCTCATTACAATTATTCAAACACTATTTTACAGAAATAGTGAGGACTGCTAAAACATCTTTCTAGAACCATCACTCCATACCCCGACTAGATCCTGCTATGTTCTCACCTCCTGAGAAGAAAAATGGAACAAAAAGGAAAAGGGTGAGCTCAACTAGCCCAGTAAAGAATATTATGACTAAGATAATATACAAACAAATTATCGTTAGTCTTCAACAGAGAAAAATCTGATAGAATATAATCGACAACAAGTTTTAGATCAACAACTGCAGCGGAAACAGCAAACCATTAGAAGAGTCAAGTAGAGAAAGAATTCTACTATCTTCTAAGATTTAAAAGTCCATCATCAATATTTTATCCCTGTAACATCAATTAATAATCATCTTTATCCAAATATTCATCTTTGCACTACAGGCCAAAGATATTCATTTGTATCACCTGTCAGTCATGTTCATCTCAACACCTGTTCATCTTTGCACTACAGGCCAAAGATATTCATCAAGTAATCATACATCTTTGCACTACAGGCCAAAGATATTCAGTAATATCATCATTTAGGACTGAGGATGATGAAAAATATCTTAAAGAGAACGAATCCAATGAGACAGAAGGACAAATATTAGGGATTCGTATAACAGTTTATCCAAGATCAATAATACTTCATAATAATCAATTGTGAAGCAGAATTCAAAAATAAAGATCAAAACATGGATACAATCAAAGATAGTAACCATAATAGACATCTTGGACAAAAAGGGAAAATTTTATTTTTCGGTGAATAGTGCCGTATTCGTGAATAGTACCGTATACGTGAATAGTGCCGTATACGTGAATAGTAACCCCGACACAAAAAGTTCCAAATTTGATAAAAACTCATATCAATATTTCAGCATAATGATATTGAAGAAAATAATATCATCAAGAAGAAAATAATATCCCTTACCTCAAGATATCAGTACTTCTGGTCGGAATACCGGTATAAGGCTGAAAGAAACTTGCTCTGATGAATAGAAACTCTCAAAGTATCTAAATACTCACAAAATACACTCAATAATCTAGAGAGAGAAAGAGAGAAAACTTGTTTCTGGTGTGATTTTCAATTCTAACTTAGCCTTCTATTTATAGGAAAATTTTAGTAGGTTTGACCTGCAACCTGATGGCTTTACCTGCTACTATTCCCACCCACCACATTTGAAATATAATTCAGCACATTTCTTCACCAACCACAAGTGGGGCCCACCAATTCTAGAATTTTCCATCAAAATGATAAACTCCGAAAATTCAACAATTTCTGAACCAGTCATCTCGTAAAATTCATAATAAATCATACGTTCATTTTTAACGGTTCAAAATTTGTGGACATATACTCAACTTATATATGTATAACATATCCAAAAATTACCACGATCCAACGGTCGGATTAAAAATTATAACACCCGCAATATTTCTCAAAAACCCTGATTTGATTTTTAATACCTCCATTCCGATAAAAATACTGATAAAAAACTCAACATTAACTCCTTCATTTTTAACCACAAAAATATATCCCTCATTTATATCCACATAAAATAAATATTTCCTTATCATATGAATCAATAATTAATTATTCACAAATAATATTACAGAATCACATTTATGACAACCAGGCCGTTCCCAGGAAAGAGGGGGCTTTCCAATAAGGATTTCTCCTTACTGGCGCGCAATTAGATGACCAAACCTCTCCTTAGACAGAACTTTCTAGACATTGCCAATAATGTTATCTAATAATATTATTCAAATAATATGAATTATTGATCTGATAATGGAAAATACTGTGCAGCAACAATTATTGAAACAACAATAATATAAAATATCAATGCAACAATTATTGAATCAATAAAATAAAATATTGAACAATAACTACTGTAACAATTATTGAGTAGTGCCTTCTTACGTAAGAATCAATAATTGGTGCAATACCGCGTGCTACTGTATTTTAACCACCGGGTATTCTAACAGTATTAACGGTAACAACTACGCCGTTATTTATACTTGTCGTTTTCTTCATCCAATCGCTTTCCGTTATGGGGCCCACACAAGGCTGCGCCGTCGTACGAATATTCCCCGACAGCAAGAATATTCCACGACCAAAAGAATATTCCCCGACAAAATGAATATTTTATAACCACTTGCTTATTTTGCAAAATTTGCACATTTCACCCATAACCAAAGTATTATATCAAATTAGCCCCTTATTATTCACAATAATATTTAGAGAAAATTTGATTTTATTCATTAATAAGTTGGGGTCTTACAACCTCCCCTCCTTATGAAATTTCGTCCTCGAAATTGACGTACGTACCTGATGTTTAAAAAAGGTGAGGATACCTCGCTTTCATTTCTGATTCCAACTCCCAGGTCATTTCTTCAATAGCATGGTTTTTCCACAAAACCTTAACTTGTGGTATAACCTTCGTGCGTAGGACATGCTCTTTCCTATCCAAGATCTTAACAGGTACCTCCTCGTACGTTAAATCTTCAGCTATCTCGTCTGGTTCTAACTCAATAATGTGGTTCGGGTCTTTAACATATTTACGAAGCATAGATATGTGAAAAACATTATGAACACGAGACATGCTTGGAGGTAATGCGAGTCTATATGCCACATTTCCTATTCGCTCAAGAATCTCAAATGGACCAACAAATCTTGGATTGAGCTTTCCTCTCTTCCCAAATCTTGTAACTCCCTTCCATGGTGTAACACGTAACAATACATGATCCCCAATATTAAATTCCACGTCCTTCCGATGAAGATCCGCATAACTCTTTTGTCGATCCTGTGCCGTTTGTATACGTTGTCGAATCGTTTGGATCTTCTCTGTAGTAATGCGTACCAACTCTGGTCCCAACAATGTTGCTTCACCCACCTCGTCCCAGCATACTGGAGAACGACATTTTCTTCCATACAACGCCTCGAATGGAGCCACACCTATGCTCGCCTGATAACTGTTGTTGTAGGAGAATTCCACCAATGGTAGGTACTTATCCCAACTCCCTTTGAGATCTAGGACACAAAGTCTTAATAGATCTTCAAGAGTTTGAATAGTCCTCTCTGATTGTCCGTCCGTTTGAGAATGGTATGCCGAACTGAATCGTAAATCCGTGCCCATAGCTTTCTGCAAGCTAACCCAAAATCGTGAAGTGAATCTTGGGTCACGATCCGAAACTATGGATACTGGCATGCCATGCAATCTCACAATCTCGTTCACGTACATACTAGCAAGACGTTCAAGGGAATAAGTCTCACGTATCGGCAAGAAATGAGCGGATTTGGTTAATCTATCAACAATAACCCAAATCGCATCTATGCCTTGAGAAACCTTGGGAAGACCCGTAACAAAATCCATAGTAATGTGTTCCCACTTCCATTTCGGATCTCAAGTGGTTGCAATGGACCCTTTGGCACTTGATGCTCCGCCTTTACACGTTGACAAGTTAAACACCTCGAGATAAACTCCGCGATCTCTCTTTTCATATTGCTCCACCAAAATGTATGTCGAAGATCGTGATACATTTTGGTACTCCCAGGATGGATTGCAAACGGTGTGTTGTGTGCCTCCATCATTATTCTATGCTTCAAGTCAAAATCGTTAGGAACACAAAGTCTGGAGTTGACTCGAAGTATTCCTTCTTCATCGATTCTTGCTTCTGGAATAGCACCTTCTTGCACTTTCTTCTTCATACGCATCAGCTCCATGTCCGTAGCTTGAGCAGCTTTAACTTTATCGATTAAAGTCGGTTCTACTCGTATATTTGATATCATCATGTGGGTACTTGGAGCCTTCATCTCTATCTCCATCCTTTGCAAGTCATACAAAATGGGCCTTTGTGTTAACAATATTGCACTCGTACCCGCATATGATCTTCTACTCAATGCGTCAGCTACTACGTTTGCTTTTCCAGGATGATATTGAATGGTATGATCGTAATCTTTCAACAGCTCGAGCCAACGTCGCTGCCGCATGTTGAGTTCCTTTTGGGTGAAGAAATATTTGAGGCTTTTATGATCTGTATAGATCTCCACTTTCTCCCCATACAGGTAGTGTCTCCAGATCTTCAACGCAAAAAGACTGCTGCCAACTCCAAATCATGAGTAGGATAATTCCTCTCATATTCTTTGAGTTGTCGTGAGGCATAGGCTATGACTTTCCCATGTTGCATGAGAACACATCCTAACCCTTTGCCTGAAGCATCGCTGTAGATAACAAATCCATCCGAACCAGATGGTATTGTCAGAACAGGTGCCGAAATGAGTCTCCTCTTGAGTTCTTGGAAACTCTTCTCGCATTCCTCACTCCATATAAATTTTGTATCTTTCCGAGTCAGCTGAGTTAACGGAGTAGCGATTCGAGAAAATCCTTCCACAAATCTCCGATAATAACCAGCTAAGCCCAGAAAGCTACGTACTTCGGTTACCGACTTCGGTTGCTCCCAACTTTGTATGGCTTCAATCTTCGCCGGGTCGACAGATACTCCATGTTTTGACACCACGTGCCCAAAGAATGCTACTTCCTCAAGCCAGAACTCGCATTTCTTCAATTTGGCATATAGCTTATTTTCACGAAGCCTTTGCAGTACCAGCTTCAAATGGCGCTCATGATCTTCACGGCTTTTAGAATAGATGAGGATGTCATCAATAAAGACAACAACGAACTGATCCAAATATTCTTTGAATACACGGTTCATCATATCCATGAAGGCAGCAGGAGCATTAGTCAATCCAAAAGACATGACTAAGAATTCATAATGCCCGTACCGAGTTCTGAAGGTAGTCTTTGGAATATCCTCAGTTTTAATCTTCAGCTGATGATATCCAGAACGAAGGTCGATCTTTGAAAAGAATTGTGTTCCTTGTAACTGGTCGAACAGGTCATCAATGCGAGGTAGCGGATACCTATTCTTGATAGTGACATGATTCAATTCTCGATAGTCGATACAAAGTCGCATACTCCCGTCTTTCTTCTTTACGAATAAAACAGGAGCACCCCAAGGAGACGTACTAGGACGAATAAAACCGATGTCCAACAACTCCTGTAGTTGGACTTTTAACTCCTGAAGTTCAATAGGAGCCATTCGATATGGAGTTTTAGAAATGGGCTTTGTACCGGGTTCAAGGTCAATAAAGAATTCAACTTCACGTTCTGGGGGTAGACCAGGAAGTTCTTCAGGAAATACATCGGAAATTCTCTAACAATAGAAATATTATTCAAATCTGACTTGTCTTTGTTCAAATCCATTACATGGGCTAAGAAAGCTTGACATCCGTTTTTCAATAAACGAATAGCTTTGTGGCTTGATATGACAGTGACTGATTTTAGTGGTTTAGTAGTTTGAATTCGTATGACAGGTTGGTTAGGAATATGAAAACTAACAACCTTACGAAAACAATCAATTTTAGCATGATGAGTGGTTAACCAATCAATTCCTAAAATCACATCAAAAGCAAGTATCTTTAAAGAGATAAGATCAACAGGTAATGTGATAGTGCCAACTTGGATCATGCAAGATTTATAAACTGTAGATGTAACGAAGGTTTCACCCAACGGAGTTTCAACAGATAAGTTAAAGTCCAATTTCTCCGGAGTCAAGTTTAAACGTTGAGCACAAGCAGGAGAGATAAAAGAATGGGTAGAACCGGTATCTAGTAAAGTATAAACTTCGCAAGAATTCAAGATTAGCTTACCCGTGATCACCTCGTTCGGGTTTCTCGCGTTTTGGCCAGTAACGACAAACGCCCTTCCAGGAACCGCTGATTTCGACTTATCCGGACAGCTTTTGGAGTCACCATCCCCACTGAACTTGGTTTTGCTACAGAACACTCTCGAGCTATATGACCCTCCTTTCCACAGTTATAACATACCTTAGATTGTTGTGGGCAGTTTGGGCTGATATGTCCCTCTTTCCCACATTTGTAACATACGACCGGTGGTCGTTCTCCTCCCCTAGAAACAGTTGATGTTTGTGCTGACGTCTTCACATTATCATTGTTGTACCTTCTCTTCTTGAAATCTCCTCCCGACTCGCTCCTTCTATTATCACGACCACGATTACCACCAGAGTGGTTACCGCTTTTGTCCGAATGCTTTCCTCCCTGCTGGTTTTCATTGCTTCGATGACTGCTGCCACCGGTATGACCCTGGTTGTGGTCCCTCGGTTGCACATACTCATTATCTCGCTCTAATAATTGAGCCCTGTTTACAACATCTGAATATAAAGAAAATTTATGAGAGATAAGATATTGTCGAATCTCGGGTTTTAGACCTCTCAGAAACATCCTTGTCATTCGTTCCTCATTTTCGACCAAATGAGGTGCAAACCTGGATAACTCTGCAAACTTCGCCTCGTACTGGGACACCGTCATGTTGTTTTGTTCCAGTCTGATAAACTCTACCTCCTTCATATGACGAATACTTTCAGGAAAGTACTTGTCATTGAACAGTTTTTGAAATGTTTCCCAGGACATGTTGAGTGCGTCAGGCTGGGTACGCTTCACAGACTCCCACCAGTAGTCTGCCTCACCGCGGAACATAAAGGTGGCGAATGGAACCTTCTGTTCCTCCGTGCATCCCAAGACATCGAATATCTTGGTAATTTGCTTGACCCACGTTTCCGCCATGATCGGATCCGGCTTTCCCTTAAATTCTGGTGGTCCCAATTCTTTGAACTGCTTAGCTGTGACAAACCGCGCGTTATCATTTCCACCCGTATTCTGCACACGAGTCTCCCTCGTCTGATTTTGCATGAACTGCAAAAAGCTCCTAAACATTCCATCATTCATCGTTTGCTCGGTAACGTTGTTTACAGGAGGAATATTGCCTTCCTGTTGCACGTTCCCCTGGGTGGTGATCAAAGGTGTCTCCACGGTCTGATTTACTCCATTATTAACGTTCTCAGCTGCCATTCTTAAATACTGCCATAAAACAAGGGTTAATAGTCATGTCATATATTATCCCTATACTCTGACCGACCAAATAAACACCAAATAAACTTAGTCAAGTCATACTAGTGAAGGAATTCCCCGTCTCTCCCCTCCTAGTTCTTGTCTCACATCTCAGCCAGGGATCATATCCCTAAGCTCTGATACCAACTGTGACGCCCCCAAAATAGGTATACAACACCCATTCTAAGTCGCCAAATACATGGTACAGAAAGCAAACTACAACTTCAATAATACAATTGTCGTGCAAAATACGACAACACATACTGTGAGTTTAAATACAAATATTGTCTTCTAGACAATATCCACACTCAAATAAATCCTCATTACAATTATTCAAACACTATTTTACAGAAATAGTGAGGACTGCTAAAACATCTTTCTAGAACCATCACTCCATACCCCGACTAGATCCTGCTATGTTCTCACCTCCTGAGAAGAAAAATGGAACAAAAAGGAAAAGGGTGAGCTCAACTAGCCCAGTAAAGAATATTATGACTAAGATAATATACAAACAAATTATCGTTAGTCTTCAACAGGGAAAAATATGATAGAATATAATCGACAACAAGTTTTAGATCAACAACTGCAGCGGAAACAGCAAACCATTAGAAGAGTCAAGTAGAGAAAGAATTCTACTATCTTCTAAGATTTAAAAGTCCATCATCAATATTTTATCCCTGTAACATCAATTAATAATCATCTTTATCCAAATATTCATCTTTGCACTACAGGCCAAAGATATTCATTTGTATCACCTGTCAGTCATGTTCATCTCAACACCTGTTCATCTTTGCACTACAGGCCAAAGATATTCATCAAGTAATCATACATCTTTGCACTACAGGCCAAAGATATTCAGTAATATCATCATTTAGGACTGAGGATGATGAAAAATATCTTAAAGAAAACGAATCCAATGAGACAGAAGGACAAATAGTAGGGATTCGTATAACAGTTTATCCAAGATCAATAATACTTCATAATAATCAATTGTGAAGCAGAATTCAAAAATAAAGATCAAAACATGGATACAATCAAAGATGGTAACCATAATAGACATCTTGGATAAAAAGGAAAATTTTAATTTTTCGGTGAATAATGTCGTATTCGTGAATAGTACCGTATACGTGAATAGTAACCCCGATACAAAAAGTTCCAAATTTGATAAAAACTCATATCAATATTTCAGCATAATGATATTGAAGAAAATAATATCATTTAAGAAGAAAATAATATCCCTTACCTCAAGATATCAGTACTTCTGGTCGGAATACCGGTATAAGGCTGAAAGAAACTTGCTCTGATGAATAGAAACTCTCAAAGTATCTAAATACTCACAAAATACACTCAATAATCTAGACAGAGAAAGAGAGAAAACTTGTTTCTGGTGTGATTTTCAATTCTAACTTAGCCCTCTATTTATAGGAAAATTTTAGTAGGTTTGACCTGCAACCTGATGGCTTTACCTGCTACTATTTCCACCCACCACATTTGAAATATAATTCAGCACATTTCTTCACCAACCACAAGTGGGGCCCACCAATTCTAGAATTTTCTATCAAAATGATAAACTCTGAAAATTCAACAATTTCTGAACCAGTCATCTCGCAAAATTCATAATAAATCATACGTTCATTTTTAACGGTTCAAAATTTGTGGACATATACTCAACTTATATATGTATAACATATCCAAAAATTACCACGATCCAACGGTCGGATTAAAAATTATAACACCCGCAATATTTCTCAAAAACCCTGATTTGATTTTTAATACCTCCATTCCGATAAAAATACTGATAAAACAACTCAACATTAACTCCTTCATTTTTAACCACAAAAATATATCCCTCATTTATATCCACATAAAATAAATATTTCCTTATCATATGAATCAATAATTAATTATTCACAAATAATATTACAGAATCACATTTATGACAACCAGGCCGTTCCCAGGAAAGAGGGGGCTTTCCAATAAGGATTTCTCCTTACTGGCGCGCAATTAGATGACCAAACCTCTCCTTAGACAGAACTTTCTAGACATTGCCAATAATGTTATCTAATAATATTATTCAAATAATATGAATTATTGATCTGATAATGGAAAATACTGTGCAGCAACAATTATTGAAACAACAATAATATAAAATATCAATGCAACAATTATTGAATCAATAAAATAAAATATTGAACAATAACTACTGTAACAATTATTGAGTAGTGCCTTCTTACGTAAGAATCAATAATTGGTGCAATACCGCGTGCTACTGTATTTTAACCACCGGGTATTCTAACAGTATTAACGGTAACAACTACGCCGTTATTTATACTTGTCGTTTTCTTCATCCAATCGCTTTTCGTTATGGGGCCCACACAAGGCTGCGCCGTCGTACGAATATTCCCCGACAGCAAGAATATTCCACGACCAAACGAATATTCCCCGACAAAATGAATATTTTATAACCACTTGCTTATTTTGCAAAATTTGCACATTTCACCCATAACCAAAGTATTATATCAAATTAGCCCCTTATTATTCACAATAATATTTAGAGAAAATTTGATTTTATTCATTAATAAGTTGGGGTCTTACATACATCACCCATCTTGGGTCGTCAGATATATAGTACAGAATACAAATACAACTTATTAATACAACTGTCGTGTACAATACGACAAAACATAAACTGTGAGTTTGAATACAAATATTATCTTCTAGAGAGTATTCATACTCAAAAGGAGTCCTCATTATATTTATTAACACACCATTACATAGAATAGTGAGGACTACTAACTAATACTATCATTCGGACAATCACTCCGTTCCCCGACTTGCCCCAGCTACGTTCTCATTTCCTGAAGAGAACAGTGAAAGAAAAGGGTAAGCTCAACTAGCCCAGTAAGAAATATTATGACTAAGATAATGCAGAATAAATTATCATTAGCCTTCAACAATGTTAAACTGATAAAATATAATAGACATCAAGTTTAACTGCAGCGGAACAAGCAATCCATTAAAAGAGTCAAGTAGAAAATAAACTCTACTATCTTTTATGATTTAAAAGGTTTTTCAACACTGTGATCACTGGGACTCAGCTTAATAAAATAATTCACATCATCGAATCACCCCTGCACTACGGCCAAGGATATTCGTGTATTCATTAATGGTCATGATCATGCCAACAACTGTCCACCAATGCACTACGGCCAATGAGGACTTTTACCACATCATTTGTAACATTACGGTCATGATTATACCGAATAATCCCTGGTCATAATCATACCAAGTCCATCTATGCACTACAGGCCACAGATGACTTTCAACATTTTATAAACATGAGGATGATGACAATGATATACGAATTCAATAAAACAAGTTCAAGAATTAATTTATCCAGTAACTGATAACGTCCAAATTATCAACATGATACTGCTTTGTGGAGTAAAATTCAAGAATGCTCAGAAGAATATTTCCATGAAAAGATACTGGATGAAGCGCAAATATAAAGGATATTCCACTAATTTCATGGAGTATAGAAGTTAAAACTTAACCAACTGAGTATAATAAAAAATGGAATAACAAAAGAAATCACCCGACATGCGATAGACCGCACAGACAGGTTATTCCAACAGAATAATAAATAATAGAACCAGGTCCGGCGTAAACGCACAGACAGGATATTCCGACAGAATAGTAAAGACGGAACCAGGTCTGGCGTAGAACGCACAGATAGGATATTCTAACAGAATAGTAAAGACGGAACCAGGTCCGGCGTAGAACGCACAGACAAGATATTCCAACAGAATAGTAAAGACGGAACCAGGTCCGGCGTAGAACGCACAGACAGGATATTCCAACAGAATAGTAAAGACGGAACCAGGTCCGGCGTAGAACGCACAGACAGGATGTTCTAACAGAATAATAAATAATGGAACCAGGTCCGGCGTAGAACGCACAGACAGGATGTTCCAGCAGAATAATAAGGAATGGAATAATAGAAGAATTTCACCAAGTATGCGGTACTTCGCATAAACAGGTTATTCCAACATAATAACAAAGAATGGAACAACAGAAGTTCTCTTCATGAAGATGAAAGAAAGAAATAATATTCCCTACCTTTGAAAGAAACTGGATATAGGAGTATTGAGGGAGCAGACTTCTCTTCTTCTATAGATTTTCTCTCTATAGCTTCTCTCTATAATTTCTCTCTATAATAATGGCTCTAAATCTTTAGTTAATTGGTGAAAAATGAAGGAAGAATGCGCTTCTATTTATAGGAAAACATAGTTTCGATAATTGCACGAAATATTATAATACAATACCTCCAACTTTTCTTTCATTTTTAATTCAATCATCCAAGTATTATCAAACTTGCACCAACTCCCCTAATATTAAATCATGTGAATCAATAGTAAAATCATGTGACTCAATAGTTCTAAACATGTGAAAAATTAATTACAATATAGTACATCCCTCTATACCTCTATTTTTAACTTAGTCATGCAAGTATTATCAATCTTGCACCAACTCCCCTAATAGTAACAAGAATGTGAGTCAATAGTATAACAAGTGAACAAATAGTTATAATAATGTGAAATAATAGCAATCAATTGCTCATTTATCCGGTTAAATACTCGATTGGTCAATATAACCTCCAGATATCAATTATTATCGAAATAAATGTCGATTTTTACTAACACAAACAATTCCAACATAATGAAACTATTTTTATCAAAAATATAAAATTTAAAATTTTGAAGTTTGACTTTTTCCGAAAAAGTCAACTGTTGACTTTTTGACCAAATAGTGAATTTCGGAAAATTTTGTGTTTATAGACTATTTTTACTAATTTCGACGCTTCGGACTCAAATATCACGTCCGCGTCTCCAAATTCAACTCCGAAAAACATTCATCATTAATATTATAGCTCATGAATAGTAACTCGTGAATAGTACTCTGACACGAAAAGTGTCTCAAATATCCGAGTGAACAATACTAGAGTGAATAGTAATTTAGGTGAATAGTAACCCGTGAATAGTAACTCATGAATAGTAACTCGTGAATAGTACTCTGACACAAAAAGTGTCCCGAATACCCGATTGAACAATACTGAGTGACTTCTCACATAAGCATCAATAATCAATACCGTGTGCTACTATGCAACCACGCGTATTACTGTACTTTTAACACCGGGTGTTTCAACAGTTAACGGTAAAACTTCCGCCGTTATTTCCATAAAAAATTTTTGTCGTTTTCTCAATCCGACAATAATTCCGTTGTGGGGTCCACCAATGATTATACCGTCGTACGGATATTCCCCGACCAATCGAATATTATATAACAACTTGCATACTTTATAAAATTTATAAATACTACCAACAACTATAACATTATATCAAATCCATACCATAATATAAAAAAAATAAAAATATTTCGAGAATATTAAATATTTATTCATAAAATCTGGGGTCTCACAGATAATGCAGAATTAATTATCCTTAGTCTTCAACAGTATAACAACTGATAGAATATAATTGACAACAAGTTTTAGATCAACAACTGCAGCGAAATAAGTAATCCATTAGAAGAGTCAAGTAGAGCATAAAATCTACTATCTTCTATGATTTAAAAAGTTTTTCATCAACTTTATCGCAGAGACTCAACTTAATAAATAAATCGAATCATCCATGCATCACGGCCAAGGATATTCGTGTAATCATCAATGGTCATGATTATACCGAATAATCCCTGGTCATAATCATACCAACAATTGTCTATCAATAAACTACAGGCCAATGAGGACTTTTATCACATCATTCGTCACATTACGGTCATGATTATACCGAATAATCCCTGGTCATAATCATACCAAGTCCATCTATGCACGTAAGCCAAAAATGACTTTCATCACAATATAAACATGAGGATGATGACAATGCCATAATAATTCAATAAAACAAGTTCAAGGATAAATTTTAAAGATTTATAATTTAATTTATCCAGAAATCAATAACGTCCAAATTGTCAACATGATACTGCTTTGTGGAGTAAAATTTAAGAATGCTCAGAAGAATATTTCCATGAAAAGATACAGGATGAAGCGCAAATATCCAGGACATTCTCCTAACTTTATGGAGTATAGAAGTTAAAACTTTAACCAACTTAGTATAATAGAATATATGAAACTGCAAGTGGATTTTCGCCCACCATACAGTAATCCACGTAGACAGATCATTTCCACAATTTAATAAGGAATGAATATGAAGGATCATTTACTATGCATGCGGTAATCCACATAGACATGTTATTCCAACAAAATAATAAAGAATGGAATAACAGAAGAATTCACCAGGAGTGCGTAATCCGCACAGACAAGTTATTCCCACATAATGATAAAGAATGGAACCAGGTCATGCGTAACCCGTACAGAGAGGATATTCCAGCAGAATAATAAAGAATGGAACCAGGTCATGAGTAATCTGCATAGACAAGATATTCCAATAGAATAATAAAGAATGGAACCAGGTCATGCGTAATCAGCACATACAGGATATTCCAACAGAATAATAAAGAATGAAATAACAATAGAATTCACCAGGCATGCGATAGACCGCACAGACATGTTATTCCAACAGAATAATAAAGAATGGAATAACAAAAGAATTTTACCATGTATGCGGTACTTCGCATATACATGTTATTCCAACATAATAATAAAGAATGAAATAACAACCCTTATGAGTTTTGAAAGAAAATAACTCTTTTCACGAATACGAAAGAATAATACCCCTTAACTTAAAATAAAACTGGATACTAAAATAGAGAGGTAGCAGACTTCTCTTCTTCTTTGTCTCTATAATTTTTCTCTATAATAATTGCTCTAAAGCTTTAGTAAATTGGTGAGAAATGAAGGAAGAATGAGCCTCTATTTATAGGAAAATATACTTTCAATAATTGCACATTTTGGGGCTCAAAATATTACAGTATAATACCTCCCTCTTTTTTTTCATTTTTAATTTAGTCCTGTAAGTATTATCAAACTTGCACCACCTCTCCTAATAGTAAATCATGTGAATTAATAGTTCATTAATGTGACTCAATAGTATAATCATGTAAAAAAAACTAATTACAGTATAGTACCTTTAACTATACCTCTATTTTTAATTTAGTCACGCAAGTATTATCATTCTTGCACCAACTCCTCTAATAGTAAATCATGTGAATCAATAGTACACACATGTGAACACATAGTTATAGGCATATGAATTAATAGCAATTAATTACTCATTTATCCAGTTAATTACCCGATTGGTCAATATAACCTCCAGACATCAATTATTATCGAAATAAATGTCAATTTTTACTAACACTAATAATTCCAACACAATGAAACTATCAATTTTATCTTTAATCAACACGAACTTATTCATCATTAATATTATAATTCACAATATTTAATAACCAGGTCGTTCCCAGGAAAGATGGGTCTTTCCGATAAGAATTTCTCCTTATTGGCGCCCAATTAGGTGACCAAACCTCTCCTTGACAGAACTTCTAGACATTGTCAATATTACAAATAATAATATGAATAACTTTGTCGTCTCAATTATTGACTTAATAATACAATATATTATGTAGATGATACTGTGACAATAATTGAATCAATAATATGAGAGATATGATGCAGCAATTACTGTAGCAATAATTGAATATAACTGAGTGACTTCTCATGTAAGCATCAATAATCAATACCGTGTGCTACTATGCAACCACGCGTATTACTGTTGTGACGTCCCCGAATCCGAGGTCTCGAATCACCGCGGATCCGGTTCGATCATTCTATCACTATTACTATTATTTGTGGAAAATATAAATATAAATTGATTATACATTAAACTTACATACTTTTCCCCAAGGTCGAGTAACCTTAACTTATACACAATTCATAATCTGTCTAACACATAACATATTATTATACAATACTATTACAATCTAATCACACATATTAACTTTACTCTGTAACTGTCTTTAACCTTTCCTTGTATCCGACGCATTCGCCTTAATCTGCAATGTTTATCATGATATAGCAAGGGTGAGCATAAGGATTGCCCAGCAAGTTTAAGTTCAATAATATAACGATATATCATGATTGAAAGAGTCTGAATAATAAGCTGGCTATAATTCAACAATATAATTGTTGTGACGCCCCCAAAATAGGTCCAATCCATCCAACCCATTCTGAGTCGCCAAATACATGGTACAGAAAATAACTACAACTTTATTATTACAATTGTCGTGCAAAATACGACAACACATACTGTGAGTTTAAATACAAATATTGTCTTCTAGACAATATCCACACTCAAATAAGTCCTCATTACAATTATTCAAACACTATTTTACAGAAATAGTGAGGACTGCTAAAACATCTTTCTAGAACCATCACTCCATACCCCGACTAGATCCTGCTACGTTCTCACCTCCTGAGAAGAAAAATGGAACAAAAAGGAAAAGGGTGAGCTCAACTAGCCCAGTAAAGAATATTATGACTAAGATAATATACAACAAATTATCATTAGTATTCAACAGGGAAAAATCTGATAGAATATAATCGACAACAAGTTTTAGATCAACAACTGCAGCGGAAATAACAAACCATTAGAAGAGTCAAGTAGAGAAAGAATTCTACTATCTTCTAAGATTTAAAAGTCCATCATCAATATTTTATCCCTGTAACATCAATTAATAATCATCTTTATCCAAATATTCATCTTTGCACTACAGGCCAAAGATATTCATTTGTATCACCTGTCAGTCATGTTCATCTCAACATCTGTTCATCTTTGCACTACAGGCCAAAGATATTCATCAAGTAATCATACATCTTTGCACTACAGGCCAAAGATATTCAGTAATATCATCATTTAGGACTGAGGATGATGAAAAATATCTTAAAGAGAACGAATCCAATGAGACAGAAGGACAAATATTAGGGATTCGTATAACAGCTTATCCAAGATCAATAATACTTCATAATAATCAATTGTGAAGCAGAATTCAAAAATAAAGATCAAAACATGGATACAATCAAAGATAGTAACCACAATAGACATCTTGGACAACAAGGGAAAATTTTATTTTTCGGTGAATAGTGCCGTATTCGTGAATAGTACCGTATACGTGAATAGTAACCCCGACACAAAAAGTTCTAAATTTGATAAAAACTCATATCAATATTTCAGCATAATGATATTGAAGAAAATAATATCATCAAGAAGAAAATAATATCCCTTACCTCAAGATATCAGTACTTCTGGTCGGAATACCGGTATAAGGCTGAAAAAAACTTGCTCTGATGAATAGAAACTCTCAAAGTATCTAAATACTCACAAAATACACTCAATAATCTAGACAGAGAAAGAGAGAAAATTTGTTTCTGGTGTGATTTTCAATTCTAACTTAGCCCTCTATTTATAGGAAAATTTTAGTAGGTTTGACCTGCAACCTGATGGCTTTACCTGCTACTATTCCCACCCACCACATTTGAAATATAATTCAGCACATTTCTTCACCAACCACAAGTGGGGCCCACCAATTCTAGAATTTTCCATCAAAATGATAAACTCCGAAAATTCAACAATTTCTGAACCAGTCATCTTGTAAAATTCATAATAAATCATACGTTCATTTTTAACGGTTCAAAATTTGTGGGCATATACTCAACTTATATATGTATAACATATCCAAAAATTACCACGATCCAACGGTCGGATTAAAAATTATAACCCCGACAAAATATCTCAAAAACCCTGATTTTTAATACCTCCGTTCCGACAAAAATATGAACAAAAACCTCAACATTAACTCCTTCATTTTTAACCACAAAAATATATCCCTCATTTATATCCACATAAAATAAATATTTCCTTATCATATGAATCAATAATTAATTATTCATAAATAATATTACAGAATCACATTTATGACAACCAGGCCGTTCCCAGGAAAGAGGGGGCTTTCCAATAAGGATTTCTCCTTACTGGCGCGCAATTAGATGACCAAACCTCTCCTTAGACAGAACTTTCTAGACATTGTCAATAATATTATCTAATAATATTATTCAAATAATATGAATTATTGATCTGATAATGGGAAATACTGTGCAGTAACAATTATTGAAACAACAATAATATGAAATATCAATGCAGCAATTATTGAATCAATAAAATAAAATATTGAACAGTAATCACTGTAACAATTATTGAGTAGTGCCTTCTTACGTACGAATCAATAATTCAACTATACTGTGCAATCCGTGTGCTACTGTGCAACCACGCGTTATTACTGTATTTTTAACCACCGGGTATTTAAACAGTGTTAACGGTAACAACTACGCCATTATTAATAAACAACTTATACTTGTCGTTTTTTTCATCCAATCGCTTTCCGTTATGGGGCCCACACAAGGCTGCGCCGTCGTACAAAATATTCCCCGACAGCAAGAATATTCCACGACCAAACGAATATTCCCCGACAAAATGAATATTTTATAACTACTTGCTTATTTTACAAAATTTGCACATTTCACCCATAACCAAAGTATTATATCAAATTAACCCCTTATTATTCACAATAATATTTAGAGAAAATTTGATTTTATTCATTAATAAGTTGGGGTCTTACAACCTCCCCTCCTTATGAAATTTCGTCCTCGAAATTGACGTACGTACCTGATGTTTCAAAAAGGTGAGGATACCTCGCTTTCATTTCTGATTCCAACTCCCAGGTCATTTCTTCAATAGCATGGTTTCTCCACAAAACCTTAACTTGTGGTATAACCTTCATGCGTAGGACATGCTCTTTCCTATCCAAGATCTTAACAGGTACCTCCTCGTACGTTAAATCTTTAGCTATCTCGTCTGGTTCTAACTCAATAATGTGGTTCGGGTCTTTAACATATTTACGAAGCATAGATATGTGAAAAACATTATGAACACGAGACATGCTTGGAGGTAATGCGAGTCTATATGCCACATTTCCTATTCGCTCAAGAATCTCAAATGGACCAACAAATCTTGGATTGAGCTTTCCTCTCTTCCCAAATCTTGTAACTCCCTTCCATGGTGCAACACGTAACAATACATGATTCCCAGTATTAAATTTCACGTCCTTCCGATGAAGATCCGCATAACTCTTTTGTCGATCCTGTGCCGTTTGTATACGTTGTCGAATCGTTTGGATCTTCTCTGTAGTAATGCGTACCAACTCTGGTCCCAACAATGTTGCTTCACCCACCTCGTCCCAGCATACTGGAGAACGACATTTTCTTCCATACAACGCCTCGAATGGAGCCACACCTATGCTCGCCTGATAACTGTTGTTGTAGGAGAATTCCACCAATGGTAGGTACTTATCCCAACTCCCTTTGAGATCTAGGACACAAAGTCTTAATAAATCTTCAAGAGTTTGAATAGTCCTCTCTGATTGTCCGTCCGTTTGAGGATGGTATGCCGAACTGAATCGTAAATCCGTGCCCATAGCTTTCTGCAAGCTAACCCAAAATCGTGAAGTGAATCTTGGGTCACGATCCGAAACAATGGATACTGGTATGCCATGCAATCTCACAATCTCGTTCACGTACATACTAGCAAGACGTTCAAGGGAATAAGTCTCACGTATCGGTAAGAAATGAGCGGACTTGGTTAATCTATCAACAATAACCCAAATCGCATCTATGCCTTGAGAAACCTTGGGAAGACCCGTAACAAAATCCATGGTAATGTGTTCCCACTTCCATTTCGGAATCTCAAGTGGTTGCAATGGACCCTTTGGTACTTGATGCTCCGTTTTTACACGTTGACAAGTTAAACATCTCGAAATAAACTCCGCGATCTCTCTTTTCATATTGCTCCACCAAAATGTATGTCGAAGATCGTGATACATTTTGGTACTCCCAAGATGGATTGCAAACGGTGTGTTGTGTGCCTCCATCATTATTCTATGCTTCAAGTCAAAATCGTTAGGAACACAAAGTCTGGAGTTGACTCGAAGTATTCCTTCTTCATCGATTCTTGCTTCTGGAATAGCACCTTCTTGCACTTTTTTCTTCATACGCATCAGCTCCATGTCTGTAGCTTGAGCAGCTTTAACTTTATCGATTAAAGTCGGTTCTACTCGTATATTTGATATCATCATGTGGGTACTTGGAGCCTTCATCTCTATCTCCATCCTTTGCAAGTCATACAAAATAGGCCTTTGTGTTAACAACATTGCACTCGTACCCGCATATGATCTTCTACTCAATGCGTCAGCTACTACGTTTGCTTTTCCAAGATGGTATTGGATGGTATGATCGTAATCTTTCAACAGCTCAAGCCAACGTCGTTGCCGCATGTTGAGTTCCTTTTAGGTGAAGAAATATTTGAGGCTTTTATGATCTGTATAGATCTCCACTTTCTCCCCATACAGGTAGTGTCTCCAGATCTTCAACGCAAAAACGACTGCTGCCAACTCCAAATCATGAGTAGGATAATTTCTCTCATATTCTTTGAGTTGTCGTGAGGCATAGGCTATGACTTTCCCATGTTGCATGAGAACACATCCTAACCCTTTGCCTGAAGCATCGCTGTAGATAACAAATCCATCCGAACCAGATGGTATTGTCAGAACAGGTGCCGAAATGAGTCTCCTCTTGAGTTCTTGGAAACTCTTCTCGCATTCCTCACTCCATACAAATTTTATATCTTTACGAGTCAGCTGAGTTAACGGAGTAGCGATTCGAGAAAATCCTTCCACAAATCTCCGATAATAACCAGCTAAGCCCAGAAAGCTACGTACTTCGGTTACCGACTTCGGTTGCTCCCAACTTTGTATGGCTTCAATCTTCGCCGGGTCGACAGATACTCCATGTTTTGACACCACGTGCCCAAGGAATGCTACTTCCTCAAGCCAGAACTCGCATTTCTTCAGTTTGGCATATAGCTTGTTTTCACGAAGCCTTTGCAATACCAGCTTCAAATGGCGCTCATGATCTTCACGGCTTTTGGAATAGATGAGGATGTCATCAATAAAGACGACAACGAACTGATCTAAATATTCTTTGAATACACGATTCATCATATCCATGAAAGCAGCAGGAGCATTAGTCAATCCAAAAGACATTACTAAGAATTCATAATGCCCGTACCGAGTTCTGAAGGCAGTCTTTGGAATATCCTCAGTTTTAATCTTCAGCTGATGATATCCAGAACGAAGGTCGATCTTTGAAAAGAATTGTGTTCCTTGTAACTGGTCGAACAGGTCATCAATGCGAGGTAGTGGATACCTATTCTTGATAGTGACATGATTCAATTCTCGATAGTCGATACAAAGTCGCATACTCCCGTCTTTCTTCTTTACGAATAAAACAGGAGCACCCCAAGGAGACGTACTAGGACGAATAAAACCGATGTCCAACAACTCCTGTAGTTGGACTTTTAACTCCTGAAGTTCAATAGGAGCCATTCGATATGGAGTTTTAGAAATGGGCTTTGTACCGGGTTCAAGGTCAATAAAGAATTCAACTTCACGTTCTGGGGGTAGACCAGGAAGTTCTTCAGGAAATACATCGGGAAATTCTCTAACAATAGAAATATTATTCAAATCTGACTTGTCTTTGTTCAAATCCATAACATGGGCTAAGAAAGCTTGACATCCGTTTTTCAATAAACGAATAGCTTTGTGGCTTGATATGACAGTGACTGATTTTAGTGGTTTAGTAGTTTGAATTCGTATGACAGGTTGGTTAGGAATATGAAAACTAACAACCTTACGAAAACAATCAATTTTAGCATGATGAGTGGTTAACTAATCAATTCCTAAAATCACATCAAAAGCAAGTATCTTTAAAGAGATAAGATCAACAGGTAATGTGATAGTGCCAACTTGGATCATGCAAGATTTATAAACTGTAGATGTAACGAAGGTTTCACCCAACGGAGTTTCAACAGATAAGTTAAAGTCCAATTTCTCCGGAGTCAAGTTTAAACGTTGAGCACAAGCAGGAGAGATAAAAGAATGGGTAGAACCGGTATCTAGTAAAGTATAAACTTCGCAAGAATTCAAGATTGGCTTACCCGTGATCACCTCGTTCGGGTTTCTCACGTTTTGGCCAGTTACGACAAACGCTCTTCCAGGAACCGCTGATTTCGCCTTATCCGGGACAGCCCTTGGAATCACCACTCCCGCTGAACTTGGTTTCGCTATAGTACAATCTCGAGCGATGTGGCCTTCCTTCCCACAGTTGTAACACACCTTGGATTGTTGTGGACAGTTTGGGCTGATATGTCCCTCTTTCCCGCATTTGTAACATCTAACTGGCGGTCGTTCTCCTCCCCTAAAATTTGTTGTTGGTGCTGGTGCTGGTGCTGATGTCTTCCCGTCATTGTTGAATCTCCTCTTTCTGAAATTTCCACTTGACTCACCTCTCCTATTATCATGGCCACGATGACCACCCGAGTGGTTACCGCCTTTGTTCGTATTTTTCCCTCCTCGTTGGTTATCATCGCTCTGATGATTGCTGTCACCGGTATGACCCTGGTTGTGGTCCCTCGGTTGAGTATACTCATTATCTCTCTCTAATAATTGGGCCCTGTTGGCAACGTCTGAATACAGAGAAAATTTATGAGAGATAAGGTATTGACGAATCTCAGGTTTTAAACCTCTCAGAAACATCCGCGTCATACGTTCCTCATTTTCTACCAAATGAGGTGCAAACCTGGATAACTCTGCAAACTTCGCCTCGTACTGGGACACCGTCATGTTGTTTTGTTCCAGTCTGATAAACTCCACCTCCTTCATATGACGAATACTTTCAGGGAAGTACTTGTCATTAAACAGTTTCTGAAACGTTTCCCAGGACATATTGAGTGCGTCAGGCTGGGTACACTTCACAGACTCCCACCAGTAGTCTGCCTCACCGCGGAACATAAAGGTAGCGAATGGAACCTTCTGCTCCTCCGTGCATCCTAAGACATCGAATATCTTGGTAATTTGCTTGACCCATGTTTCCGCCATGATGGGATCCGGCTTTCCCTTAAATTCTGGTGGTCCCAACTCCTTAAACTGCTTGGCTGTGACAGACCGCGTGTTGTCATTATTTCCACCTGTATTTTGTACACGAGTCTCCCTCGTCTGATTTTGCATGAACTGCAAAAAGCTCCTAAACATTCCATCATTCATCGTTTGCTCGGTAACGTTGTTTACAGGAGGAATATTGCCTTCCTGTTGCACGTTCCCCTGGGTGGTGATCAAAGGTGTCTCCATGGTCTGATTTACTCCATTATTAACGTTCTCAGCTGCCATTCTTAAATACTGCCATAAAATAAGGGTTAATAGTCATGTCATATATTATCCCTATACTCTGACCGACCAAATAAACACCAAATAAACTTAGTCAGGTCATACTAGCGAAGGAATTCCCCGTCTCTCCCTCCTAGTTCTTGTCTCACATCTCAGCCAGGGATCATATCCCTAAGCTCTGATACCAACTGTGACGCCCCCAAAATAGGTCCAATCCATCCAACCCATTCTGAGTCGCCAAATACATGGTACAGAAAATAACTACAACTTTATTATTACAATTGTCGTGCAAAATACGACAACACATACTGTGAGTTTAAATACAAATATTGTCTTCTAGACAATATCCACACTCAAATAAGTCCTCATTACAATTATTCAAACACTATTTTACAGAAATAGTGAGGACTGCTAAAACATCTTTCTAGAACCATCACTCCATACCCCGACTAGATCCTGCTACGTTCTCACCTCCTGAGAAGAAAAATGGAACAAAAAGGAAAAGGGTGAGCTCAACTAGCCCAGTAAAGAATATTATGACTAAGATAATATACAACAAATTATCATTAGTATTCAACAGGGAAAAATCTGATAGAATATAATCGACAACAAGTTTTAGATCAACAACTGCAGCGGAAATAACAAACCATTAGAAGAGTCAAGTAGAGAAAGAATTCTACTATCTTCTAAGATTTAAAAGTCCATCATCAATATTTTATCCCTGTAACATCAATTAATAATCATCTTTATCCAAATATTCATCTTTGCACTACAGGCCAAAGATATTCATTTGTATCACCTGTCAGTCATGTTCATCTCAACATCTGTTCATCTTTGCACTACAGGCCAAAGATATTCATCAAGTAATCATACATCTTTGCACTACAGGCCAAAGATATTCAGTAATATCATCATTTAGGACTGAGGATGATGAAAAATATCTTAAAGAGAACGAATCCAATGAGACAGAAGGACAAATATTAGGGATTCGTATAACAGCTTATCCAAGATCAATAATACTTCATAATAATCAATTGTGAAGCAGAATTCAAAAATAAAGATCAAAACATGGATACAATCAAAGATAGTAACCACAATAGACATCTTGGACAACAAGGAAAAATTTTATTTTTCGGTGAATAGTGCCGTATTCGTGAATAGTACCGTATACGTGAATAGTGCCGTATACGTGAATAGTAACCCCGACACAAAAAGTTCCAAATTTGATAAAAACTCATATCAATATTTCAGCATAATGATATTGAAGAAAATAATATCATCAAGAAGAAAATAATACCCCTTACCTCAAGATATCAGTACTTCTGGTCGGAATACCGGTATAAGGCTGAAAGAAACTTGCTCTGATGAATAGAAACTCTCAAAGTATCTAAATACTCACAAAATACACTCAATAATCTAGAGAGAGAAAGAGAGAAAACTTGTTTCTGGTGTGATTTTCAATTCTAACTTAGCCCTCTATTTATAGGAAAATTTTAGTAGGTTTGACCTGCAACCTGATGGCTTTACCTGCTACTATTCCCACCCACCACATTTGAAATATAATTCAGCACGTTTCTTCACCAACCACAAGTGGGGCCCACCAATTCTAGAATTTTCCATCAAAATGATAAACTCCGAAAATTCAACAATTTCTGAACCAGTCATCTTGTAAAATTCATAATAAATCATACGTTCATTTTTAACGGTTCAAAATTTGTGGGCATATACTCAACTTATATATGTATAACATATCCAAAAATTACCACGATCCAACGGTCGGATTAAAAATTATAACCCCCGCAAAATATCTCAAAAACCCTGATTTTTAATACCTCCATTCCGACAAAAATATGGATAAAAACCTCAACATTAACTCCTTCATTTTTAACCACAAAAATATATCCCTCATTTATATCCACATAAAATAAATATTTCCTTATCATATGAATCAATAATTAATTATTCACAAATAATATTACAGAATCACATTTATGACAACCAGGCCGTTCCCAGGAAAGAGGGGGCTTTCCAATAAGGATTTCTCCTTACTGGCGCGCAATTAGATGACCAAACCTCTCCTTAGACAGAACTTTCTAGACATTGTCAATAATATTATCTAATAATATTATTCAAATAATATGAATTATTGATCTGATAATGGGAAATACTGTGCAGTAACAATTATTGAAACAACAATAATATGAAATATCAATGCAGCAATTATTGAACCAATAAAATAAAATATTGAACAGTAATCACTGTAACAATTATTGAGTAGTGCCTTCTTACGTACGAATCAATAATTCAACTATACTGTGCAATCCGTGTGCTACTGTGCAACCACGCGTTATTACTGTATTTTTAACCACCGGGTATTTAAACAGTGTTAACGGTAACAACTACGCCATTATTAATAAACAACTTATACTTGTCGTTTTCTTCATCCAATCGCTTTCCGTTATGGGGCCCACACAAGGCTGCGCCGTCGTACGAAATATTCCCCGACAGCAAGAATATTCCACGACCAAACGAATATTCCCCGACAAAATGAATATTTTATAACTACTTGCTTATTTTGCAAAATTTGCACATTTCACCCATAACCAAAGTATTATATCAAATTAACCCCTTATTATTCACAATAATATTTAGAGAAAATTTGATTTTATTCATTAATAAGTTGGGGTCTTACAATTGTGAACTAGCAGGAACAAATTTATGACTGAACAAGTATTATACATGAAAAAATATATCTGAACCAACTGGTAATGAAGGTGATCAGCCTTTCATACCTGACTTATACATGCAATATGTACAGAGTACAATTATACATGGCAATCAACAATGATTAACTATAAGCTTATCCGAATGAAACAACTCTTAATAGAGTTAAATAAAAACAAACTTGCCTGAACCGTTGATTACCGCTACGCAATTTATATCGCTTTATTCGAAGACCTAATATTAGTAATATAGATCTCCAATATTAGAATAATATCATCACAATATAATACTATAAGATATATATATATATATATACCTAAACACATAACACAGATCCCTATCAGTCTATCACACACATAAGACTCAGTATCAAGTCAAACTATTACAGTCTGAGTTGAACCTGACTGCAATTAAACTCGGTATCGAGTTTAAGTTCAATTAAACTCTGTCTAAACACTTAACAATTATAATAGATAATTATATTAACAGTTAAAATATTTTTCATAGGCCCGTAATAATTTTTAAATAATTATTACTATTTATCATAATTTTTAATCATTACTATCATAGTTATATGATTTAAATACTTTAATCTCATATATTATATGTTTTTCTTGAACATATAAATCAAATACCAATCCAGTATCTAGATGGCCAATCCAGCAAACTAAACTACAATCTAGCAAACTGGATATCACATCCAGTGACTAGATTGCAATCCAACAAGCTGGATTCAGCATATTTTCAATTCAGTAAACTATTTTTTAATCCAGCAAATTGGATTCATCAGATTTTTCAATCCAGCAAGCTAGATTCCATATCATTTTCACGAAAATACCAAATCAGTTTATTATTTTTCTATCCTTTGTCCAAACACATATACATAGAAATCATACACAAAAAGTATTTTTTTCATAATTTTCCAACTTCCTTTAGTATTTTTCAAAAATCATTTTTAGTGTGTAGCTTAAGAAATTAGCCCTATCATGCTCAACTCCAGAAATTTCCATCTCTTGGCACAATCTTATATGTGTTAACGTGATGCTCCAATTTAAATTTTGTGGCCATTGGAGTTATAGAACTCCGTTTATAGCCATTTTCGTCAAAAAATCACAAATATTGAAATGGTCATAACTTGGTCATTTTAAGTCGGAATAAGCTTATTTTTGGACAGGAGGGTACTTAATACCATATATTTTCATGTCCCAAAAGCCCGGAATTTTTCTGACAATTTAAGTTGCTGAAACAGCCCCTAGAAAATCTTTTGCAGTAGCAAAAATAGAAAAATGAGTTTTTCATACTTTGTTAAAAATATTTCATACGGAAATCTACAACTCCTTTTTCAGTGATTCCGCTTGGAGATGTTAGAAAACTTATCATATTATCATTTCAAAATTTTCTAGAATTTTTAAATATCCAAAAAATAACAAAATTACCCCTACCCTTTGACTGTCCAAAACAGTCAGTTTTTCCTTAAAAACACAAAACTATTTTTGCTAAATTAGTCACTACGAACTGTATACTCAACATTTTTGAGTGCTACTACTTGAGTTTAGTAGATAACTTACATATCTAGAACCTCTCTTTGACGGATCGCAAAAAGAAGGTTTAGATCAAAAACGGTGGAAATCCAAAGTACATAGAAATTTTTAGGGCTCATAAACCAGAAAAATCACTTTTCTTTATTTTTGATTTCCAACTAAAACAACACCCAATATGAGTATATCTAAACATGAAACACTCAATAACAAGTATATTCATGGATTTTAAGTGTGGAAACATAGTTTTAAGATTTGATTTACAATAATCAAAATAAAATTACATAAACAAAAGGTATTTATACCTTTGATTTTCATGCTCTCTATCTTTTTCTTCCAAACTATGTGATGGATCATGGATGGCATGGAAGATCAAAATATTCTCTCCTTCTCCTCTCTTGGAGCTGCCGAAATATGATAGCTCTCTTTCTCTCTATATATGATTTTGGTTAGCTAACTTGGAAGTAATAGGATGAGAGAGAAATGAAATGGTTTTTGTGGTGTAGAAAAAATGTGTAGATATATTTTGTATATCTCACATTGATCTCCCAACAACTCTCTCTTGCATTCTCTTTCTCAATCATTATAAGATTGATTGCACTTTAACTTAATGTGTTGGTTAAATAAAAATTGGACACCTAAGGAGATTTGGTTGGAGTTGGTAACCAATGTTGAAAAATCCAATAAATCACATGCTAATTCTCTACCAAAATGGCCGGATACTCCTCCTATATTCCTTGCTCTTTCTCTTTCTCACTAACCACTAAATAAATATATGGAAGATTTTTGAACAAGGTGGTTTCATAAATAATTTGACACATGGCTAAGTTATGAAATATCTTTACAAATTGTGGCTTAAATGATTACATGCCATCCTCTCTTTTCTCCTCTTCCATATCCGGCCAAGTGGCCAATTTCTTACCAAGTTTGGTTTTTGTTTTATGTTATATCTATTATACAAAATGTCTAAAGTACCCTCTCTCTTATTGGGCTACAAATTTAATTCTTTAGGCCATTATAATTAATATTTTTGGCTTCCCATAAATAATCTTTTGGACTGTAAATTTAATTTCTTGGGCCATGAAATTTACATAGTCCAATACTTTTAATATTATCATTCCCTAATTATTTAATTAGGGTTTTCATGTACACAATTATAATTTAAATCCTTACATACATACACTTAATTTTTTAACCCAATTAGACTTGTTATAATTAGGTTATAAAATTAATTAATTGAGATGTGTATAATAAATCTCTTGGAATTAGTATAAATTTTAAATACCAATACTCTCTCATACCATAACCCTTAAGTTAAATAAAATTTTCATTCCTAATATATAATTAGGTTCACCCTAGTTGCTTTTATTTGTTTATATAATAAACAAGTATAAACCATCACATAATATTTATATTCATTACTCACATAACTTTTAACCCTTAGGGTTTTATACTTAGCATTAGTGTTCCCAAATTAGGATTTCCAAATAATTCACTAGGGTTTTCTAACTGAACGCTGACGTTCTTAATATATACCTAGGGTTTGTCACTGATATAGTTTATCTGGTCAAACCTTGACCCTTAACCACATCATATACACATATACAACCATATACACAGAACATATTCACATATTCCCTTAATCCTGAATAATTAACCTAAATCCTTCACAGAATTTTGAAATCCTCAAAATTCCTTCTCAAAAATATCAAACGCATACACTTATTTTCTGTCTAGGTTCTAATATTGAACCTTAAATCAATTAATAAAAATTTTAAAAATATTTAAAATTCTCGGGTTGTCACAACTGTACTTTTACTACCGGGTAGTTCAACAGTTTTAACGGTAACACTTTCGCCGTTATTTTTATAAAAAGATAATTCTGTCGTTTTCTAACTACGACAATACTTCTGTTGTGGGGTCCACCAATAATTGTGTCGTCGTACGAATAATCCCTGTTAAAACGAATATTCTCCGACCAATCGAATATTATATAACCACTTGCTTACTTTGCAAAATTTATAAATATTACCCACAACTATAACATTATATCATATCCACACCATAATATTCAAAAATATATTTCGAGAAAATTATTCTTTATTCATAAAAGTTGGGGTCTTACACTATAGGTGTTCTTGAGCCCTCTAGAATATTCAAAGTAGTTTCTTGGGTGCCTTATTTGACCACTTATAATTCCTTGATCTTGATGTTTCTAGGCTTCAAAGTGTACTAGTTATGTAGTATTGATGTAATACTACAAGCACAAACAAAGTTAAGGGTCAAACTACAACATAACTAGAAGATATAAAGCATCAAAGATCATGTCAGAGTTGTTCTTGAGTTTCTGGGTTGCCCAGAAACTCAGACAGTGTCAAGGGTCCATTTTATAGCCTTTATAGCTTGGATTCTAGGCTTTGATTGTGTGTTTTAGTGTAACACTTATGTAGTATGTATGTCAAGGTACAAAAAGTAATACACTTAGGTAGCTTAAAAACATCATAGAAGCAAGATCTAGACCTGTCAAACTAATGTCAGAAACTTGTTCTTGAAGATTCTGGGTTTTCCAGAAAATCAACCTAGGCAATTGGTCAACCCAGTTTTGACCATGAATAACTTTGATCCTGTTGATAATCTAGGTGTTCTATTGTCATGGTTTGGTAGTCCATATGTCAGACTACAAAAGCTAAACACTTACATGGCCTAACAACTTTACAATTGCAAGATCTAAGGCCTTCAAAAACTTCTCAGACAGATCTAAGAAATCTGGGTTTTCCAGATTTTCATTTATGTGCTTGGTCAACCATGTTTGACCATTAATAACTTGAGATCTAGACATGGTATGGATTTGATTCCACTTCCAGTCTACTCTCCTCATGACATAGAATATCAATGATACACTTAGCCATCCTAGCATCTAGCAGATTAAGATCTAGAGACTCTGACATATGGCTGCCAGACCTCAAATTAGGGTGCTTGACTATTTTCTAAAATTCTTATTTTCATGCACTTAGACGTATGGATCCATGATGTATCATCATAGATCACTAAATAATATCTTATAACACATATCTAAACAACAAAACACATAGTCTACATAATTCATAAGGATCTAGCTTAAATTAGGGTTTATACCTTTAATGCTCCAATCTTTGATTCTGCCCTTATAATCTGATTGTGGATAGTGTATGGGGTGATATGGTCTCAACTTATCACTGATTTCCTCTCAACATTTCGAGAATTGGAGAGAGAAAAAGTGTTGGCTAAGTTAGAAAATAAAGTAAGATATTTGCTGACTTTTAAGCTTTTAATCTTTAAATCCATCGACACAAATGTTGCTAGGTGTTCAATTTTGGCTGATTGGTGAGATTTAGAGCACATGGAAAATCTCAAATTGTGACTCACCAAGATTTGGTGATATCTTTTACTTAAAAGTTTAGTAAAGAGGCATTTTAGTACTTTCGCAGTTACTAAGGGTATTTTGGTCATTTCCCCTACAATTCGAAGTGTAATTTGGTCTTTTCACATATATCACAAAACTTTTAACCCTTAAGACTTAATACTTAACATTTTTGTTCCCAAATTAGGATTTAGAAATTCCCAATTAGGGTTTATGGTTTCCAAAAATTAAATTAGGGCTTCCGAAGCTAGAGTAAGGGTTTCTAACCAATCGTTAGGGTTTACTATTTGAAAATTAAAGTTCTTAACATAACATTAGAGTTTATCCATGTTACACTTATCTGATTAATACGTAACCCTTAATCACATATTGTACACACATAATCACTAAACCCTATTCCTCGCTATCAGATATTCACTTATAGTTTGTAATCCATACAAATCCTTCATAAAAGTTTTAAAATCCAAACCTATTTCCAGTCTAGGTCTTATTATTCAACCTTTATTTAATCATTTAAGATTTTATTAATCGTTTAAATTCTCGGGTTGTCACATTCACCCCTTCTTCTAAGAATTTCGTCCACGAAATTACAGCCTACTACACTCTACTCCTTTCATTCACCAAAACTAGGTTTTCATAATAACCATTATTAAATCATATCAGATTCTACCCGTACGCAACGAGTTCATACTATTTTATACACATCATCATAAACTACCCAAAATATCACTCTAAAGAGTAAAAATTTTCAAATCATACCGAGGAGTTATATAGACCATGAATTTTAATTTTTAATTTTTGAAAAGGTTTATACAGAAATTCATCTACAAACCGTCATGACTTACGGATACGGAGGTTAATCAGCCCGTTATGCCCTATACTGACCAGGTACTACCTGCTGGAACGATATTTTCGTTCATCATATCCACCTTGGGAGCACAAAAGTTTTCCAATTTTGGGATGTTCACCTCAGTCTTATCATAGGATTCCGCACCAAAACGATTTGGTTCAGGATAAATTTTCAAAGAATACTTTGAATTTTTCATAAACATTGGTCTAGTTGAATTAAATAGCTTAGACTCATACCAATAATTCAAATTTCAATCAAAACATGTATGGTCAAACCCTGTTGCCAATAATTTGTCTATAATATTCTGAAAATAATTTTATGATGTCATGATACCATATTGTATTTACAGCCCGTTTGAGGATTCCGTCATTGTGTAACTTTGTCATAATACATCATACTATAGTAGGTTGACGATCTTTCGATCACATCCAACACTAAGAAATTCTACATTTATATTTTCAAATCATTTTCGTATAGCCGAAACAATTATTATAGATTATTCTTTGAACAGTTCAAAAATCATTGCAAATTAGTTTTAGTGCTATCATACCTCAACAGGTAACGATGTCTCAGTGTCTCGAAGTCCACACATACACACTTATCGCCATGTGTTGAGAATAAAAATTCATTTTTAAAAGGCATGTCAGTGCGTATTTAGCTTGATGTCAAATTTTTTGAAATCTAGCATAGTTAGAAGATTTGGAATTTCTAAGCTTCCACCATCAACTCCACTTTCTATAATGATCCATTGCTTAATCAGTCTATCTATTCTTATCATCCTCAATACTCCATTTATAACTTTCCTATACCCCAGTTCATCAAACTTACCACACGTTATGAGTTCAAGAACTTTCCTCCATAATATGAGCTTCGGAACTTATCCTAGCAATATGTAGTTCAAGAACCAATCAAGAACTGTCCATACGCTTAGGGGTTCAAAATCATACGATTATGAGTCACGAACTTGCCAAAAGTATGAGTTTTAAGAACTTACAATTAACCTATATTCTCTACCTATCTGTTATACTCATGAGAAAAGAATCACATTCTCAACATGTATATAGCAAATAGCGTGACACAAATATTTTAATAATTATCACTGCCAGAAGCTAAGTGGTTGTCGAACCAAACACAATCCCTTGCCCATACAAAGAATTGGTCAACTCGGCCACTAATCAATATAGGAAGCTAAGCAGTTGTTACACCAAGGACAATTCCACGCCTATACAAAGAATTGTTCAACTTAACCCGTATATCAATATAGGAAGCGAAGTGGTTTAAAAACCAAGTACAAATTCCCTGCCCATACAAGGAATCATACAACCTAGCTGCTGACACGAGCCCTCAATTAAAATCCCACATAATCATAGTTTTCCCTTACTCCATACGAACTTTGTTTAATCCGTATTGCATCATTCAGAACTCTTTTCTGAATTTGAATAGTACTAATTCATAGTACAACTTACACACAACAATTTTGCTATAAAATTTTCAATTATTTGATTGATCCTCCTCCATGCTATGACCTTATCAGATCACGGTGTGATCTCATATTATAATTATATTATAATACGATTCTTTCCTATGTAATGATCATTTTTTTACGATCTTCTTTCCTTTTATGTTTCTAGTGTTTTAAACTCTATCTATTCATTACTACTGTTCATCTTTATTATCAGAGTTAGGTAAATCATTATTACTTCTCGAGATTCATTTTTGAATCTTATTGACTTGCTAACTCTATTTGATAGGTATACATCACCCATCTTGGGTCGCCAAATACATGGTACATAATACAAATACAAACTTAATTATACAACAAGAGCTGAGAGTTTATACATGAATATTATCTCATAGACAGTATTCAAACTCAAATAAAGTCATCATTACATTTATTATCACACTAAATAGTGAGGATTACTAAAACAGCCATCTCGGACCATCACTCTGTTCCCCGACTAGTCCCGGCTATGTTATCAATTCCTGGAGAGAATAATGAAAGCAAAAGGGTGTAAAGCCCTAAAATCCGGTCTACTTTCAGACCCGGACTCCATGTGTCACGGTCCCACTTCTTACCAAATATACGTCATTATATAGTTAAATATAACAACATATATTCTCAAATCCCAGGTTTTGGAACTCATAAATTCTCTTTCATTACAAATAATGATAATTACATTATTCTTTTCATCTTACACGAGTGACTTTCATCCGTCACCAAGGATACATACTGTTCATTAAACTAGTCTATAGTTTAATTCTATCATTCTATATTACAAGTCTTCGCTTGATCTTCACGCACATTCACATACTGAATGACACTTCATCTGGATACCGATCAACTTGATCTTTATGGGATCCTTAAGTTATTTCTAACATCGTTCGCTGAAAATGTTTTTCATTTAAAGCAAGTGTGAGCATTCAATTGCCCAGCAAGTCATAACAGTTGAACAAACAACTTCAGAATTCAAAACATTTCTTCAGAACTTCGATAACCGAACAAAGGTTATGAAGCAGCTTGAATAATAGGAATAGTCTCGATTCCTATCATCTTACAACATCCATCACATACTCTTTACACTACTTTCATTCTTCTACCTTTTTCCATACATATCCTGTCTAGCTAAAATCATTAGCACAGACTTAACAATAACAGTTCATGTATAAACAGAACATACTTGTATTGAACAGTTCAATCACAGAACAGTTCATCTCATAAAAACACTGAAGTGTTCACATTGTAGCACAAGGCCTCATGCGTTCTACCACCTTGTACAAATATCTCACATTCGCACATAGACAGAACTTCTCAAGTTTAACATCTGAGAAGTTTAAGAAACTAGTATTCGTGTAAAATACGAATGAAGTTAGAAAACTTGCCTTACTCACAGCTACAGCTTATAGTGTACGCAGAACTACTTATTCCAAATCCCTATTGTGACGCCCCCAAAATAAGTATACATCACTCATCTTGAGTGGCCAAATACATGGTACAAAATTCAAAAACAACTTAATTATACAACAGTCGTGTAAAATACGACAAAACATAACCTAAGAGTTTTAATAAGAATATTGTCATCTAGACAATATCCACACTCAATGGAGTCCTCATTACATTTATTGTCACACTATTTAACAAAATAGTGAGGACTACTAATGCTATCATCTGGACCGTCACTCCGTTCCCCGACTAGTCCCGGCTGCATTGTCATTTCCCGAAAAGAACAGTGAAAGAAAGGGTGAGCTCAACTAGCCCAGTAAGAAATATTATGACTAAGATAATATAGAATAAATTATCCTTAGCCTTCAACAGTATAACAACTGATAGAATATAATAGACATCAAGTTTTAGATCAACAACTGCAGTGGAATGAGCGATCCATTAGAAGAGTCAAATAGAGCATAAAATCTACTATCTTCTATGATTTAAAAAGTTTTTAATCAACTTTATCGCTGAGACTCAGCTTAATAAATAAAATTGAATCATCCCTGCATCACGGCCAAGGATATTCATGTAATCATCAATGGTCATGATTATACCGAATAATCCCTGGTCATAATCATACCAACAATTGTCCATCAATGAACTACAGGCCAATGAGGACTTTTATCACATCATTCGTCACACTACGGCCATGATTATACCGAATAATCCTTGGTCATAATCATACCAAGTCCATCTATGGACGTAAGCCAAAGATGTCTTTCATCACAGTATAAGCATGAGGATGATGACAATGACATAATAATTAAATAAAACAAGTTCAAGGATAAATTTTAAAGATTTATAGTTTAATTTATCCAAAAATTAATAACGCCCAAATTGTCAACATGATACTGCTTTGTGGACTAAAATTTATGAATGCTCAGAAGAATATTTCCATGAAAAGATATTGGATGAAGTGCAAATATCCAGGATATTCTACTAATTTCATGGAGTATAGAAGCTAAAACTTTAACCAACTTAGTATAATAGAATATATGAAACTGCAAGTAGATTTTTGCCCGTCATGCGGTAATCCACGTAGACAGATCATTTTCACAATTTAATAAGGAATGAATACGAAGGATCATTCACCATGCATGCGGTAATCCACATAGACAGGTTATTCCAACAGAATAATAAAGAATGGAATAATAGAAGAATTCACTAGGCGTGCATAATACACACAAACAGGTTATTCCTACATAATGATAAAGAATGGAACCAGGTCATGCGTAACCCACACAGGCAGGATATTTAAACAGAATAATAAAGAATGAAACTCGGTCATGCGTAATCCGCACAGACTGGATATTCTAGCAGAATAATAAAGAATGAAACCAGGTCATGCATAATCAGCACAGACAAGATATTCCAACAAAATAATAAAGAATGGAATAACAACAGAATTCACCAGACATGCGATAGACCGCACAGACAGGTTATTCGAACAGGATAATAAAGAATGGAATAACAGAAGAATTTCACCATGTGTGCGGTACTTCGCATAGACAAGTTATTGCAATATAATAATAAAGAATGCAATAACAACCCTTATGAGTATTGAAAGAAAATAACTCTATTCACGAATACGAAAGAATAATACCCCTTACCTTAGAATAAAACTGGATACTGGAATAGAGAGGTTGCAGACTTCTCTTCTTATTTCTCTCTATAATAATAATTGCTCTAAAGTTTTAGTGAATTGGTGAAAAATGAAGGAAGAATGAGCTTCTATTTATAGGAAAATATAGTTTCAATAATTACACATTTTGAGGCTCAAAATATTACAGTATAATACCTCTCTCTTTTTTATTATTTTTAATTTAGTTCTGCAAGTATTATCAAACTTGCACCACCTCCCCTAATAGTAAATCATGTGAATTAATAGTTCATTCATGTGACTCAATAGTATAATCATGTGAAAAAAACCAATTACAGTATGGTACCTTCAACTAAACCTCCATTTTTAAGTTAGTCACGCAAGTATTATCAATCATGCACCAACTCCCCTAATAGTAAATCATGTGAATCAATAGTATACACATGTGAACACATAGTTATAAGCATGTGAATTAGTAGCAATTAATTGCTCATTTATCCGGTTAATTACCCGATTGGTCAATATAACCTCCAGACATCAATTATTATCGAAATAAATGTCGATTTTTACTAACACTAATAATTCCAACACAATGGAACTATCAATTTTATCTTTAATCAATACGAACTTATTCTTCATTAATATTATAATTCACAATATTTAACAACCAGGTCGTTCTCAGGAAAGAAGAGGCTTTCTGATAAGTATTTCTCCTTATTGGCGCCCAATTAGGTGACCAAACCTCTCCTTGACAGAACTTCTAGACATTGTTAATATTGTAAATAATAATATGAATAACTTTGTCGTCTCAATTATTGACTTAATAATATAACATATTATGCAGATGATAATGTGACAATAATTGAATCAATAATATGAGAGATATGATGTAACAATTACTATAATAATAATTAAATATAACTGAGTGACTTCTCAGGTAAGCATCAATAATCAATACCGTGTGGTACTATGCAACCACGTGTATTACTGTACTTTTGTTACCGGATAGTTCAACAGTTTTAACGGTAACACTTTTACCGTTATTTTTAAAAAAAGATAATTCTGTCTTTTTCTAACTACGACAATACTTCTGTTGTGGGTCCACCAATGATTGTACCGTCGTACGAATATTTCCTGTTAAAATGAATATTCCCCGACCAATCAAATATTATATAACCACTTGCTTACTTTGTAAAATTTATAAATATTACCCACAACTATAACATTATATCAAATCTACACCATAATATTCAAAAATATATTTCGAGAAAATTATTCTTTATTCATAAAAGTTGGGGTCGTACACCTATATAACACATAAGAAAAATAACACGTACACCAATTAGTCATATACTTGACTTACGCATTGGTTTACTTAACTTTACTTCTTAAGGTTCATGCTCTTTTAATTTAAGCTTACGTGACTAACTTTCATTACCGCTTTACGGCTTCATAACATACGGAGATGTCTTACTCATAACGTTCATCATTTTTGATGATTTACATTCTTATCTTCTTCTTATAGCTTTTATAGGACTCAACACACATCGTGCCTCTGCTAGTAGTCCATATGGTACTCTGAATGGTTTCCCATAAACAACCAACAAACAAGTTCCCGTCTCATCTACACTGCCCATAACAGTGAGTTTGATCAGTTGGCAGTTTCGTATATACCTTCGCTCTCTAAAGGAATTATTTAGCCCAGCTCCCATATGTCAACCATCAAAGGTTACTATTGTAACACAACTTAACTTGTCTTAACGTATCCGAACCATTAAACTATAACGTCCGTTAAGTCAATATCTTATTCCTTATGGTTTTCTGACAACTAAATATCATACCTCAGGATTCATTCTTTATCGTCTAAGTCATACAGTCTTTTGTATACTCAGAACGATCATTCAATGTCAATCCTATGAGGTCATAGCGTTAAACATTTTAGATTATCTTATTCATATCTTACAACATCCGGTTCATTCAACTCGGAATGTCCTCCAAGTTATCATTACTAACTCAGCTTTTTTACGCTATACGTTATTATCTTTAACTCAGTTTCTTCACTGTTCATGGTTAAATAACATTTTTCATTGCCTTACGGTCAAACCATACACGTAGTGTAGGTTCTGCCCGTTTAATAATCGTGTACATTCAACCCTCATGTCAGGTACAAGTTCAATGCTTACATTTCATTCTAACATTCTCTATCCGACTTACCCTTGGACTTTCATTAATCTCATTACCATTCGTTACGGCTTTCTTTGATAAATCATATCTTACTTACTACCTTCATCAACGTCTAAGTCATACAACCAGTGTACTCTTAGAACGTTCGTCCGACGCGAATACGATTCACGAGAATCGTTTACGTATTTCACGTTCACGTTGCTCGTCTCTTAATCTCTCATTCAACCTTTACTTAAGGTTTCAATTTCATTCAATCGTTATTCAACCCATGAACCCCATGTTCATTATTCTTTCTTAATGTCGAAGCCATATTGTTCTTTGTATGCTATGACCGATTGTTCATCGCAACAACGTTGCATTCACAGCGTCTATACGCTTTACACTTATCTCTCATCACCATGACATAACATCGAAATGTTATTCATTACCTTCATCACTGAACGTCTAAGGAATTACAATCATAGCAATCCTTCATGTTCGTTCATCACGACTACGGTCCCCGAATATCGGTTACGTAATCTACCTCTTAAATTCTCTGTCTTTTAATCTCGTTAAATCTTTCTATGCAACCTTTAATAAAGGTTTAAGTCACTTGATTAAGTGTTACGTTACGTGAACTACATGTTCATATTTCTTTCTTGCACATCCCCCAGTAATTGAGCAATTAAAAGCTCATTACTGGGCCTTGACCTGCACCGGCGTTGCGGCACCGTGCCCCTTCCTTTCCCTCGCACTGCGGTGTGACCTACGTCACCCTCTTCCTTAGTCTGGCAATGCGGTGCCAAACCCTTTGTTATCTCTCGTGCTACAGCGCCAACTAACAGTACCTGAGGCTCTAAGCTCGCGCTATGGCGCCACTTCTCAAAGCTTAGCCGGCGCTACGGTGCCGAGCCTAAACCCTAGAAAATTTTTCTAAGTGTTGCATCAAGTTTGAGACACGTACTTCTCGATCTCATAACTTCTTCGTTATAACTCAGAACGAGGTCGTTCCAAAGCCATTCTCTTCCTTATCTTACGTACTTCAATACGACTCAGATAAAACTTTGTTCTAAATCTGTTAACGTGCCATTCGATTGGCTTGATCTTTACCCTTTGTTCATTTTTATGCTTTTAACGTTCTTTGCTCGTTCGTCCGTAATTCGGTCATCTAAACTCGAAACTCGTTCGTTCTTAAGTCCACAACTCACGTTTTCTACGTTCTCTTACTTTTATATGAAACCCTACACGTTCGGGTTCATTTACTAACTTTCTAATTCTCGTTCGTCTTTTATGAAAATTTCGCCATAACTTCGTTATAGCTAAGTTTTAATCCGTTCCTCATGAACGTTTCTACCGTTCCTATCCAAGAAATAAGTAACTAACTTATACACGATGGTTTTAAACTTGTCCATCAACAACAATTATCCTACGATGGTTTTTAATTTGTCCATCAACAACGTTCTTCGTGTTCTTCGCGTTCTTCGTTCGTTCTTCATTTTTAATTAATATTTTGATTACGATTTCACTTTTTCTTAGAATTTGATGTTATAGAATATCATTCCTTACTTATTTCACCCACTCATTCATAAGATTCATTCGGATCGCTCAAAATCCTTACGAATCTTATATTTCCTTAAGAAATTTATAAACTAAATTTCTACTTTCTTATTTCTTTGTTTTCTCATGATTTAAACCATATGAAATCATTACTAACCTCAACTACTCCTTATCTTCATTAAATTATGTTTTTAAACATAGAACTTAAAGAAAATATTAAAATAGACTAGTTTTCGGATTACCGTTCTTTTTTAATCTTCTTCCGTTGGACAAAGCATGCACTCGGGCAAGCTCTTCCTCTTCCTCTTCCTCATCCTCTTCCTCTTCTTCTCCCATCCGAACTCTCTCTCTCTATCTCTCAAAGTGTAGGATTTTCAAAATCCTAAAATAATGAAAGTTAGCTTTCTATTTATAGAATTTCCAAGGGTAGGGCAATTTGGTCATTTTGCCCCCTTAACCTCCTTACTATTCCACCTCCTAACTCCACCTCCTTACTATTCATGTAGCTTCCTTTGGAAGCTTCGTGCTTCTGTCTTTCGGGTTTCGCCCGACAGTTCGAAAATTGCGATCCTCAGAATCCAATTTTTTTTTGGATATTTCGTCTTTCCTTTACCGATTAACTTTTCGTTATTTTTATTTTGTCCGATTTCTGCACGTTTTTCGAGAAAAACTTTTATCGGCTTACTTAACTTTTCACGATATATTATCGTCAAATCTTTCGACGGAATGTCATTTCGACTTACCGAACTCTCGAAAAGGCTTAGGTTATTTAAACCCTAACCTTTAGGGTTTTGTCGGGTGAATAGTGCCTATTTCGCCATTTTTCCCGAAAAATATTTTGCTCCCAAAAATTTTTTATTTTCGTCTTGAACATTCTTATTCGTTCAGTCTAGCTCGTAGCCAGAATCCTCCCGACTTATAATCATCCTAGGTTCTAGAACAATTAATAAACACATAGCACATAATATTATTAATAAAAATTCCTTTTATTAATAAATAATTCTTTAAACTTAAATTCTGGACAATTCGTATTCTCCGGGTTGTCACACTTCCCTCCTTATAAAAATTCCTTCCTCAGAATTTCTTAAAACCATACCCTTACCCGGGTCCTTACATTCTCCCCTTCTTCACAGAATTTCGTCCTCAAAATTTTTTTAGCTTACTCTTCTTCTCAACTTCTCTTTAAAGAAGTTCTTATCTTTCCATCATTCCTAACATCCATAACCTATCAAGAATCATGAAGTAAAAGGAATAGCGAGGAATATAAAATTTCCTTTAAAGCATTTCATACTTTTGCTGAGGGGTCAAATTGACCATGAACTCTTACTAGGTTAAACAGCCTTTCACCGTAAACCTTTCTTTCAACGGTAAGTTTACAATCACAAAGAAGGTAAACTACCTCTTTCCATACGTAGGTGATCAACCCATCGTATAACCCCATTTTGGGGTATGTTCACCTCAGACTTAATCATTAGATTCCGCACCAAACAATTTGGTTTGGCACAACTCTTCAAAGAAAGCTCGATTTTATTTTAAACAAGACATACCATTTGTCTAGCTGAATCAAATAGCTTAGACCATACCAATAAATTGGATATCAACTTGAAACATTCGTCTAGTCAACTCAATTGACATCGACTACTTCTTTAAATTTTTTTCGCAATACATCAAAATGTTTTATGACATCATGATACCGTACTCTTCACTGTACGTTGAGGACTTCGTCAGTTTATGACTTCGTCATTATACATCATACTATACTGGTTTGTTGATCCTAAGACCACATCCCACCAGGTTCAATTGCATTAACAACTCCATCTTCTGTTTTTTTCCATCGTTGCATCAAATGCACAGATGATATAAAATTCCTTTTGATATTTTAAATCAACTTCTGTCTAGCCGAAGCAATTGGCATAGACATACAAAGCACAGCTCTTTTAAAATCCATTGGTTCCAAAAGCTAAACCAATTCTTTCCTTTTTGAAATGTACATATAAGCACGATTTCAATAAACTTCGAAATCTAGCATAGCTAGATGACTTAGAATATCATATTCTCCATCTTCCTTCATTGTCTTATTGCGACAATACTTAATCTTCTATAGCACCTTCAATGCTAAGCATACTGAAAATACTTTATTTTTAATCTAAACATTCTTATACCTTGGTATAGTCCATCAACTTATCACACATTATGAGTTCAGGAACTTTCCACAATAATATGAGTTTAAGAACATCTAGACATACCATAGGCGTCCATTTGCTGAGACATTCAAAAACATACCATATTATTATGAGTCACGAACCTACCATAAGTATGAGTTTCAAGAACTCGCACCTACCTTATCGTTCTCTACCTATCAAGTATATACATGAAAAAAGATTCACCTTCTCGCCATATACATATTTATAGCGCGACTAATCCCAATGATTATCACTGTAATAAGCTAATCAGTTGTTACACCAAGCACAAACCTCTGCCCATAACAAAGGTTTCATACAACTCAACTATCACATGAGTCCTCAATTAAAATTTTACAACTTCTAACTTTCCCTTTTCTTAATACGAATTTTCTTTAATTCGTATGCTATCCTTCTCAACTCAATCTGAGTTCTTCTTCCCGTACTACCTCGTAGCACCATTCATTCATAGCATTAGCTATAAATCATTCATCGTTTAAGCCTGTTACTACGATTTACTATGATCACGTGGTGATCTTCTTCCTTAATCGTTTAACTCAACGATTTTCTTATCATTCTCTTTACGACTATAGTCTTAGGTACACATACCTAAGAGTTATAACCTATTAGCTTTGATACCACTCAGTAACGTCCCAAAATCTGGTCTACTTTTAGACCCGAACTCCGTGCATCACGGTCCCACTTCTTACCAAACATACGTCATTATATAGTTAAATAAAATAACATATATTCTCAAATACCAGGTTCTGGAACCCATAAAATCTCTTTCATTACAAATAATGATAATTACATTATTCTTTTCATTTTATACGAGTGACTTTCATCCACCACCAAGGATACATATTGTTCATTAAACTAGTCTATAGTTTAATTCTATCATTCTATATTATAAGTCTTCGCTTGATCTTCACGCACATTCACACACTGAATGGTACTTCATCTGGATACCAATAAACTTGATCTTTATGGGATTCTTAAGTTATTTCTAACATCGTTCGCTGAAAATGTTTTTCATTTAAAGCAAGTGTGAGCATTCAATTGCCCAGCAAGTTATAACAGTTGAACAAATAACTTCAGAATTCAAAACATTTCTTCAGAACTTCGATAACCGAACAAAGGGTATGAAACAGCTTGAATAATAGGAATAGTCTCGATTCCTATCATCTTACAACATTCATCACATACTCTTTACACTACTTTCATTCTTCTACCTTTTTCCATACATATCCTGTCTGGCTAAAATCATTAACACAGACTTAACAATAACAGTTCATGTATAAACATAATATACTTATATTAAACAGTTCAATCATATAACAGTTCATCTCATAAAAACACCGAAGTGTTCACATTGTAGCACAAGGCCTCATACGTTCTACCACCTTGTACAAATATCTCACAGTCGTACATAGATAGAACTTCTCAAGTTCAACATCTGAGAAGTTTAAGAAACTAGCATTCATGTAAAAGAAGAATGAAGTTAGAAAACTTGCCTTATGCACAGCTACAGCTTATAGTTTACGCTGAACTACTTATTCCAAAACCCTATATAACACATAAGAAAAATAACACGTACACCAATTAGTCATATACTTAACTTACTCATTGGTTTACTTAACTTTACTTCTTAATATTTGCGCTCTTGTAATTTAACTTTACGTGACTAACTTTCATTATTGCTTTACGGTTTCTTGACATACAGAGATGTCTTACTCATAACATTCATCATCTTTGATGATTTACATTATTATCTTCTTCTTATAGCTTCTATAAGACTCAGCACACATCATGTCTCTATTAGTAGTCCATATTGTACTCTGAGTGGTTTCCCACAAACAGGCAACAAACAAGTTCTCGTCTCATCTACACTGCCCATAACAGTGAGTTAGACCAGTTGCCAGTTTCGTATATACCTTCGCTGTCTGAAGGAATTATTTAGCCCAGCTCCCATATGTCAACCATCAAAGGTTACGATTGTACCACAACCTAACTTGTCTTAACTTATCCGAACCATTAAACTATAACGTTCGTTAAGTCAATTTCTTATTCCTTATGACTTTCTGGCAACTAAATATCATACCTCAGGATTCATTCTTTATCGTCTAAGTCATACAGTCTTTTGTATACTCAGAACGATCATTCAATTTTAATATTATAAGGTTATAGCGTTAAACATTTTATATTATCTTATTCATATCTTACAACGTCTGGTTCATTCAACTCGGAACGTCCTCCAAGTTATCATTACTAACTCGGCTTCTTTACGCTATACATTATTATCTTTAACTTAGTTTCTTCACCATTCATGGTTAAACAACATTCTTCATTCCCTTACGGTCAAACCATACACGGGGTGTAGGTTCTGCCCGTTTAATAATCGCCTACGTTCAGCACTCACGTCAGGTACAATGTTCAACGCTTACATTTCATTCTAACATTCTCTATCCGACTTACTCTCAGACTTTCATTAATCTCATTACCATTCGTTACGTCTTTCCTTGATAAATCATATCTTACTTACTACATTCATCAACATCTAAGTCATACAACCAATGTACTCTTAGAACGTTTGTCCGACGCGAATACGATTCACGAGAATCGTTTACGTATTCCACATTCATGTTTCTCGTCTCTTAATCTCTCATTCAACCTTTACTTTAGGTTTCAATTTCATTCAATCGTTATTCAACCCATGAACCCCATGTTCATTATTCTTTCTTAATGTCGAAGCCATACCGTTCTTTGTATGCTAAGACTGATCGTTCATCGAATTAATGTTGCATTCACAGTGTCTATACGCTTTACACTTATCTCTCATCACCGTGACATAACATCAAAATGTTATTCATTACCTTCGTCACTCAACGCCTAAGGAATTACAATCATAGCAATCCCTCATGTTCGTTCATCGCGACTACGGTCCCCGGATATCGGTTACGTAATCTACCACTTAAATTCTCTGTCTTTTAATCTTGTTAAATCTTTCTATTCAACCTTTAATAAAAGTTTAAGTCACTTGATTAAGTGTTACGTTACGTGAACTACATGTTCATATTTCTTTCTTGCACATCCCCTAGTAATTGAGCACTTAAAAGCTCATTACTGGGCCTTGCCCTGCACCGGCGCTGCGGCGCCGTGCCCCTTCCTTTCCCTCGCACTGCGGCGCGACCTACGTCACCCTCTTCCTTAGTCTGGCGCTCCGAGCTCGCGCTACGACGCCACTTCTCAAAGCTCAGTCGGCGCTGCGGCGCCAAGCCTAATCCCTAGAAAATTTTTCTAAGTGTTGCATCAAGTTTGAAACACGTACTTCCCGATCTCATAACTTCTTTGTTATATCCGCCGTGCAAGGTATTGGCTCCCCTCCAAACTCCATACCTGTGATAAATTGTCAATCCATTGGAGTCATCATTACCTCATAGTCCAGCAAATGGAGTGACTGAGTCGGGTGAAACCACTACTCAGACAACGCCCTGTGGTAACCCCAGGGGCAACGATGAGGAAGGATGGAAAAGAACGCTCCAAAACCCCAGTCATGCACAATCACTCTATAGCCAGGATGAAGAGCCTGGTACATGGAGTGTATACTGAACCAGTTCTCTCGAGGCTGTGTAAAGCCAGGAACCTGCATGAAATGCAGATCAACATTAAATCCTTTTACTCCTCATAAATAGGAAAGAAGGAAGGTCAAGTTCTGACGTCATACCTCATTAGCATGCAAATACATCGAGGGATGTCGACTCAAGTCACCTAGAAGCTCTGGGTTTGCTACTTGAATACTCGGGAGCTCCCTACGGGGAATATGTGCAGCAGGAGCGGGGTCCGTAACTGGAACATCCTCTTCCTCGTCCTCGACGTTCGGCACATCAACCTAAACTGGACGTATCACCGCCTCTACCAATCGATTAGGTTATCTAACGGAACGGGGTCGAGGCACTTCAGAAGCCATCCTCCGTACACCAGAAGTGGTCCTACGGGAACTACTCGGTTGATCCGGATCCATAATATCTGGACAACAAGTCTCCAAATCACCTCAAAAATGGTGTGGTATCTTCTAACTTGGAGCTTTTCAAAATGCATTTAATGACTACATGCATGCATGCATCATTTTAACATCATCTACCAGTAGAATTAAAAATGCATGACTACACAACTCCTACATTTTAGGAAAATTTTACCATAGTCTCCTTTGAAAATAGGACTATACACACGCATATAGGCATGACTAGGTGGCCATTCAGTAGCACACCTGCCCACAGTCATATACATACTATATGCAAAATCATCAACACATAAGGTTAACCTCAATGCTAGGAGTACTTTGCCTTCTTACCTTGTGCTCAAATGTCCTCAGACAGGATAAAAATAGCAAAAAAAGGTGCCCATTTGACCGTCTCAAACGTCAAATTTTTTCACATCATTATGTTGAGCATGGTTTAATACTAAAATTTACTATGTTGAATATTTTTTATCAAATCATTTGAACATATATAATCACTACTATGTGTTTAGATGCATTTCATATGATAATTCATTTTCCAACGGATAAAAACTGGAAAAAAGTACATGCATACGTTACCAGGACAGTGTAGAATACTTATACGGTGACAGAATTTGCAGAAAGACGTCCGAACTCAGCAGATATGAAGAAGAACTCTCAGATTTCCTTCGTGGCGCAAGGTGAAAAATGACTTATAGAAGCAACCTGCTGGTCTTTATCATCTATAGTTGGCCACATGTCCATCTGCGGCTACAGTAGGTGTATCTACAGCACCCCTATGTGGGTTCCACCCCTCCGGCTCGGTTCAGTTCGAGTTACAAAGGAGTTCTCGCAATCAGAAAAGGCCAAATCAGGGATAAAAATGCTACACGATTGAGCAGAATAGCCTATAATCCTGGTTGAACCGTGGGTCTTCACATCATTCATTGGTATTCGCCTAAACATAGGGTACACTATGCCGATGATCTCATACGATACATGTCACGCTCAGCGATACCTCACGCATGTCTAATTCCTCTCATTTAGGATCGTCATCCTACTTTACAACAACCCCGGCGGGGGTCACAATGCGGTACATATGTCGAAGTACATAACCCCGGCGAGGGTTACAACGCATATCATCCGTTGACATACATATCAACGAAGGTCAAGCAGCCTTGGCATCACTATAACCGTTGGCAAGTAAATCCAACGGAGCGTCGAAAGCCGACCGATGATTTTAGCGCTGATACACGTCAGCGATGATCCAGTGGAACCCCGGCGGGGGTTACAATGCGCTTGTATATATCAAAATACAACAACCCCGGCGGGGGTACAACGTATTGTCATCGATTGGTGTACGTATCAATGAAGGTCAAGCAGCCTTGACGTTATTTTAGCTGATGGCAAGTAAACCCATCGAAGCATCGAGAGCTATTCGAGGATTTCATACTCAGGTACTCATATTCCCCAGCGTCACCCCGGCGGGGGTTACAGTGCATGTTTTGTTGACACACACATCAACGATAATACAACAACCCCGATGGGGATCACAACGCATTATCATCCATTGATGTATGTATCAATGAAGGTCAAGCACCCTTGATATCAGGTCAGCCGTTGGCAAGTAAACCTAACGTCGCATTAACAACCATCCAATGATTTCATCAGTTGATACACACATCAACAAAGTCCAAGCAGCCTTGGCATTTATCCCCAGCAGGGAGTTCATTCGTTGATCTACACATCAACAGAGGATCAAATGTATCCCCGGCGGGGGTTACAACGCGTGGTAAACCATTGGTTCACACGTCAACGAAGGTCGAGTAGCCCTGACAACATTTACTATTGGCAGTAAAACCAACAGAACATTGACATACTCTGGCGATACAAACCAGGAAAGGGAAACGTCATCAACGAGGATTGATTACGGAATATGTTATACACATCCTCAAACAGACAAAGCTTTATCCCCACAGATCTCTTACACATAAGAGGCACTTCTTCAAAATCAAGTCTGTATCAAGGATTCAGGACTTTGGTGATAACCCCAACGTCAACATCCTCAAAGATTTGGATCACACATCCAATTTGGTCATCATTGCCAAATCCCCAGTAGAAGCTATAGGGAGATAGCAATCATCCTCAGCATCTTGGGTAATAATCCCATACACATGCATCATACTATTGCGTTATGTTATATTTCAAGTGTCTAGGATTCTTTATCCTATCCATGCATTGCATTGCATGAATATGATAAAGAGAGGCATCTGTAGACACTCGAAATTTTTTGCATATCTATTACTAACATCGTAGGAGTGAAGATTCGTCTTTTAAGAGGAAACCTTAGAAGACGGTTCATATCTATTCTGAATACCACCGGGAGGAACAGCACAACCCCGAAACACACACTTGGAGTAACAGCTTAACCACAGAACACACACCGGGAGTAACAATTCCAACCTCGGAGATAACCCTGAGGCATGCAGATCTAATACCAGAACACAAACCAGAGAAGACCGCTTCATCCTAGAGATAACCCCGATATGTTCCATCTCAGTCCCAACACTGGGAATAGCAGATTCCAACCTTGGAGATAACCCCAAGGAAGCAGTGGCAGTTCCGGAGATAACCCCGGAAATGATTGTTTCAAATTCATGCCATCAGCTTCAACCTCGACGCTCACACCGAGGCACTCAGTACAAGACAGGCATACCTCAGAGATGACACTGAGGACCTTCAACATTTGTAGCAGTCCAATCTCAGCGATAACCCTAAGTAACATCTGCTTTATCAGCCCAAATTGGAGATAACACCGATGAGGGGCAAAGTCGTCATCTTGCCACCATGATGCCACATCACGTCGTCTCAACATTTTAGACATACATTTCTACACAGCAATGTCCCATAAAAAGCTAAGGAAAACCAATCTCGAGTGACTATTGCGCAGGATAACGGATATAATTTGAAGCTGAAGACCAGAGGGCATCGTCCCATCTTCATGACTTCGTACAACCTCTAATCCCATGTCCTTGCGTAACTCTCGACAACGGTGGTCCGAAATAGGTCATATATACCTCAGTCGAATGCCCGAATTGTAATTTTGAAAGTTCGAGCGGACATCATGTTGCCTATATGCACGTACTTCGAGACAATGGGACCCACGAAGCCCGGGGCACCCCGGGCAGCCTCTGGTACACCTGCAGCTCCACCCTCTATAAATAGAGGGCTTGGGGTGGCCATTTTGAAAGGAAAAAAGCAGAGGAAGCCCTGTCTAATTTGCTCTGTACACACCCCAAACTGAGTACTTTCTCATTTTAAACACTTGTGAGCTCACATATAGCTACTTCTGTACCGGCGGAAGCCAGTGTTTATCTACTTTAAAGTTATTGAAGTCTTATTTGGTAGCCCACTGTAAGCCTTCTCACACATTTTCAAGTCTTTTTCTCCATAGTTGCACACACCCTTCTTTACGTTGAGAGTCGTGTTGCGTGTGTTTGCCCGAACTTCGGTCTGTGGTTTTATTTTAGTTTGTATATTCATATATATTTATACATATATATTTATATATATGGACTAACATTATCGAGTTATGTCTCAATTGAGCCTGGACTTTGGTCTGGAGCGTTTACTTGCTTTTGTATATATATATATATATATATATATATATATATATATATATATATATATATATATATATATATATATATATATATTTCTATATATGAACTGTGTGTCGAACTTTGTTCGATGAGCCTGGATTTTATATCCAGAGCGTTTATTTGCTTTCGTATATATATATTTCTATATATGAACTGTGTGTCGAACTTTGTTCGATAAGCCTGGATTTTATATCCGGTGCGTTTATCGTTATATATATATATATATATATATATATATATATATATATATATATATATATATATATATATATATTTCGTCCCACCTGGAGTTTACTTCGTGGTGGTTGACCTCTTTTACTGCTTTCTGTACATTTCGTCCCGCCTGTAGATTCCTCTGTAGCGGTAGATAGACTTTATAGCTTTATTTACATTTCTGATCCCCCATGGAGGTGCTTCGTGGTTGGTGATCATGTCTGTATATATATATTTACAGCTTTTATATATGTACCTGCTTACTGCTTTTATATCAACTGCGGTATCATGTGAGCCTAGGAATCATGTGATCACAGATTCAGTTCACTGAATCTAGATTTGGTTCCCGTGATGGACCTTTTCAGCTGTAAGCAGCTTGTAAATTTATCTGTGATGTTTGGATTTCCTCAGATGGTTCTCATACCCACGAGGAATTCAGCACCTTTTGTATATTATTTTCATACAGATGCCTCGCATCTGTAAAATAAAATCAACCAAGCCGAATATTGAATAAAATGGCAATGTAAAAGGTTTCAATTACTATTGAGCACAGGGTTTAAAAAAACTCCTTTTAAAACATCACTGCCATATCTTGCTTAAAAATGAATTTTTATATAAATTCAAACCCTGTTTATATAGGTGCGAACGAGGCCTCGCACTACATCCAAATAAAAGCACATTGACCCACACACACACATACATTCATATGACAGTTTATTGAAAAGTGGCGGTCACCATGACAACAAGGATGTCCGGGGGTGCCTAACACCTTCCCTCCGCATAAGCAAGTTCCCGGACCCTAAATGAATCTCGGTTTCACCAACCCATTTAGCAGTGTCACATCACTGGGTCAATGTACAAACTTTTTCTTGGTTGTGTCGGTACAACCAGTTAAAAAACCAACTGGCGACTCTTATAGTCCAATCGTCGACATTACACATGTCGGACCTTTTTCACTTGTTTTTTAAATAAATCTCACCTAAAATGAGAACACAAAAAAATAGGTAACGAAAAGGGACAATTAAAAATCCCAACGTCGACAATCATCCTAGGTTCTAGAACGATTAATAAACACATAACACATAATATTATTAATACAAATTCTTTTTGTTAATAACTAATTCTTTAAACTTAAATTCTGGACAATCCAGATTCTCCGGGTTGTCACAAAGGGTGAGCTCAACTAGCCCAGTAAGAAATATTATGACTAAGATAATGCAGAATAAGTTATCGTTAGCCTTCAACAATGTTAAACTGATAATAGATAGCAAGTTTAACTGCAGCGGAACAAACAATGCATTAGAAGAGTCAAGTAGAACATAAACGTCTACTATCTCCTCCAAATTAAAAGTCCATCGTTAACATTTCATTCTTGTAATACTCATCAATAGTTCTTTGTTGTACCAAAGACAAAGATATTTTTCATCACTTGTCTTCACCTGAACCACCAACGGTTATAGTTAAATTCACAATTCATATTTATAATCATGAAAATCAACAGTTTCTCCTTGTCACAAAGGCTTAATAGAACGTTTACTCAATATCTTTACCCCATAGGCTAAAGATATTCAAATGTAATAACAATGATCATACCAATCAATTGTCCGTCAATGCACTACGGCCAAAGACATTCAACTGTTAGCTAATGGTCATGATCCTTCCAAACACATCATCGAATTATCCATGCACTACGGGCCAAGGATATTCGTTAGTATCACCAGTGGTCATTATCATGTCATACACCTGTCCATCTTAGCACTACGGTCAAAGCTATCAAACAAAAGTTCGTCTTTGTATATAAGCCAAATATATACAAATGTAAAACCAATAATCAACAGTTCATCTTTGCACGTAAGCCAAAGATATACAACTGTAACACCAATAATCAACAGTCCATCTATGCACTACGGGCCAAAGATGACTTTCATCATAATATAAGCATGAGGATGATGACAATGATATAAGCATTAATCAAATGAAATCAAGGATAAATATTAAATACTTTAAATTTATCCAGAGTTTAAAAATATCCAAATTGTCAACATGATACTGCTTTGTGGAGTAAAATTCAAGAATAATATTCATGTATCAAAAATAATTTGGATAGAAAATAAATAAATTTTTCGGTGAATAGTATCCCGGGAATAGTACCCTATGAATAGTACTTCGGGAATAGTACCTCGTGAATAATACCCCGGCATGAAAACTGCCCCGAATACCCGAGTGAATAATACTAGAGTTAATAGTAACTGGGTGAATAGTAACTTGTGAATAGTAACTCGTGAATATTACCCCGACATGAAAAGTGCCTCGAATACCCGAGTGAATAATATTTGAGTGAATAGTAACCCGTGAATAGTATCCCGGGTGAAAATAATGATATTTAATAAGAAAGTTCAGATCAATATTCTAATGAAACGATACTGGATGAAGCGCAAAACTTAAAGGATATCCCACTAATTTCAAGGATTATAGAAGCAATACTTACCATAGTAAGTTTAGATTTAAGAATATCAAAAGAAATAATACCCCTTACAAAAGAAATAATATCCCTTACGAATACAACAAATAATATCCGTTACGAATATAACAAATAATATTCTTTACAAAAGAAATAACATCCCTTACGAATACACCAAATAATATCCCTTATGAATATAACAAATAATATCCCTTACAAAAGAAATAACATACCTTACGAATACAACAAATAATATCACATACCTTAGTAGAAGACTGGATATTGTAATAGTGAAGTAGCAAAATACTCTTCTTCTTGCCCTCTATAGTTTCTCTTGTGAGTCTCAGTGAATTGGTGAGAATGAAATAAGAATTAAGCTTCTATTTATAGAAAAAATGACTAAATAGTAACTAATTCACGAATGGTCCAGATTGATTTACTATTAGAACGGACGGTCCAGATTGATTATTATTAAAACCACAATCGAAGGTTCAGATTGATTTACTTTTAAAACTACCACTGACGGTCCAGATTGATTTACTTTTAAAACCACCACTGACGGTCCAGATTGATTTACTATTAAATCCACCACCAATGGTCTAGATTAATTTACTATTAAAACCACCACTAATTTAATCTACTATTAAAACCGCCACCAATGGTTCGGATTAATTTACTATTAAAACCACCACTAATGGTCCAGATTGATTTAACTTATTACACTTTAGTACCCATAAAGTTTTTCAAGTTTGCATTATTTCCATCTTACTTTTGTAATTCAATTATCTTCAATAAACACATTCTTAATACTTCAACAATTATTCATCATTAATATTATAATTCACAATATTTAACAACCAGATCATTCCTAGGAAAGATAGGGCTTTCCGATAAGGATTTCTCCCTATTGGTGCGCAATTAGGTGACCAAACCTCTCATCGACAAAACTTTCTAGACATCGTCAATATTGTAAATAATAATATGAATAACTTTATTGTCTCAATTATTGATTTAATAATATAAAATATTATGCAGATGATACTGTGACAATAATTGAATCAAATAGCGTGAGATACTATGCAACAATTATTGTGGCAATAATTGAGTATAACTGAGTGACTTCTCACGTAAGCATTAATAATCAATACCGTGTACTACTATGCAACCACGCGTATTACTGTACTTTTACCACCGAGTAGTTCAATAGTTAACGGTAAAAATTTTGCCGTTATTTTTGTAAAAAGATATTTCTGTCGTTTTCTAACTTCGATAATTATTCCGTTGTGGGGTCCATCAATGATGGTGTTGTCGTAAAAATATTCTCCGACAAAAGAATATTCCCCGACCAAACGAATATTTCCCGACACAACGAATATTTTATAACAACTTGCTTACTTTGCGAAATTTTCAAATATCATCCTTAACTTTAAACTTTTATCAATTTAACTATTTACGAAAATAGAAAAATTAAATACTTTTATTTCATAAAATTTGGGGTCTTACAATCTCCCCTCCTTATGAAATTTCGTCCCCAAAATTTACATACTTGGTAGTTCGAAGATATTAGAATACCTTGCTTTCTTTTCGGTTTGTACCTTCCCGGTTATTTCCTCTGTATTAAGATTTGCCCATTGCTCATCTCTTGTATTTCAGATATCATTCTAGAATGCATCTTTAAAACAAAGGTTAATTGACATGCCACATATTATTCCTATACTCTGACCGACGAATTAAATACCAAATAAACTTAGGTAGGTCATGCTAGCGAAGAAATTCCCCGTCTCTTCCCTCCTAGTTCTTGTCTCACATCTCAGCCAGGAATCATATCCCTAAGCTTTGATGCCAACTGTGATGCCCTCAAAATAGGTGTACATCACCCATCTTGGGTCGCCAAATACATGGTACAGAATACAAATACAAACTTAATTATACAACAAGAGCTGAGAGTTTTTACACGAATATTTCCTCATAAACAGTATTCAAACTCAAATGAAGTTCTCATTACATTTATTATCACACTAAATAGTGAGGATTACTAAATCAGCCATCTCGGACCATCACTACGTTCCCCGACTAGTCCCGGCTATGTTCTCATTTCCTGAAGAGAATAATGAAAGCAAAAGGGTGAGCTCAACTAATCTAGTAAGAAATATTATGACTAAGATAATGCAGAATAAGTTATCGTTAGCCTTCAACAATGTTAAACTGAAAATAGATAACAAGTTTAACTGCAGCAGAACAAATAATCCATTAGAAGAGTCAAGTAGAACAAAAATGTCTATTATCTCCTCCAAATTAAAAGTCCATCATTAACATTTCATTCTTGTAATACTCATCAATAGTTCTTTGTTGTACCCAAGACAAAGAGAATTTTCATCACTTGTCTTCACCTGAACCACCAATGGTTATAGTTAAATTCACAATTCATATTATAATCATGAAAATCAATAGTTTCTCCTTGTCACAAAGGCTTAATAGAACGTTTACTCAATATCTTTACCCCATAGGCTAAAGATATTCAAATGTAATAACAATGATCATACTAATCAGTTATCCGTCAATGCACTACGGCCAAAGACATTCAACTGTTAACTAACGGTCATGATCCTGCCAAACGCATCATCGAATTATCTATGCACTACAGGCCAAGGATATTCGTTAGTATCACCAGTGGTCATGATCATGTCATACACCTGTCCATCTTTGCACTACGGCCAAAGTTATCAATCAAAAGTTCGTCTTTGTACATAAGCCAAATATATACAACTGTAAAACTAATAATCAACAGTTCATCTTTGCACGTAATCCAAAGATATACAACTGTAACACCAATAATCAACAGTCCATCTATGCACTACGGGCCAAAGATGACTTTCATCATAATATAAGCATGAGGATGATGACAATGATATAAGCATTAATCAAACGAAATCAATGATAAATATTAAATACTTTAAATTTATCCAGAGTTTAAAAATATCCAAATTGTCAACATGATACTGCTTTGCGGAGTACAATTCAAGAATAATATTCATGTATCAAATTTGGACAGAAAAGAAATAAATTTTTCGATAAATAGTACCCAGTAAATAGTACCCTGTGAATAGTACTTCGGGAATAGTACCTCATGAATAGTACTCCAACATAAAAACTGACCCGAATACACGAATGAATAATACTAGAGTGAATAGTAATTGGGTGAATAGTAACTCATGAATAGTAAATCGTGATTAGTACCCCGACATGAAAAGGTCCTCGAATACCCGAGTGAATAATATTTGAATGAATAGTACCTGAATGAATAGTACCCCAGGTGAAAATATTGATATTTAATAAGAAAGTTCAGATCAATATTCCAATGAAACGATACTGGAGGAAGCGCAAAACTTCAAGGATATCCCACTAATTTCAGGAATTATAGAAGCAATGCTTACCATAGTAAGTTTAGATTTAAGAATATCAAAAGAAATAATACCCCTTACAGAAGAAATAATATCTCTTACGAATACAACAAATAATATCCCTTACAAAAGAAATAACATCCCTTACGAATACAACAAATAATATTCCTTACGAATACAACAAATAATATCCCTTACAAAAGAAATAACATCCCTTACGAATACAACAAATAATATCCCTTACCTTAGCAGAAGACTGGATACTGTAATAGTGAAGTAGCAGAATACTCTTCTTCTTGCCCTCTATAGTTTTTCTCTCTATAGTTTCTATTGCGAGTCTCAGTGAATTGGTGAGAATGAAAGAAGAATTAAGCTTCTATTTATAGGAGAAATGACTAAATAGTAACTAATTCACGAACGGTCCAGATTGATTTACTATTAGAATGGACGGTTCAGATTGATTACTATTAAAACCACAAATGACGGTCCATATTGATTTACTTTTAAAACCACCACTGACGGTCCAGATTAATTTATTTTTAAAACCACCACCGACGATCCAGATTGATTTACCATTAAAACCACCACCGACAGTCCAGATTGATTTACTATCAAAACCACCATCGACGGTCCAGATTAATTTACTATTAAAACCACCACCAACGGTCTAGATTAATTTACTATTAAAACCACCACCAATGGTCCAGATTAATTTACTATTAAAACCACCACCAATGGTCCATATTGATTTAACTTATTACAATATAGTACCCATAAAGTTTTTCAAGTTTGCATTATTCCCCTATAATTTTTGTAATTTACTTATTTTCAATAAACACATTCTTAAAACTTCAACAATTATTCATCATTAATATTATAACTCACAATATTTAACAACCAGATCATTCCCAAGAAAGTTGAGGCTTTCCGATAAGGATTTTTCCCTATTGGCGCGCAATTAGGTGACCAAACCTCTCATCGACAGAACTTTCTAGACATCATCAATATTGCAAATAATAATATGAATAACTTTATTGTCTCAATTATTGATTTAATAATATAAAATATTATACAGATGATATTGTGACAATAATTGAATCAAATAACGTGAGATACTATGCAACAATTACTGTAGCAATAATTGAGTATAACTGAGTGACTTCTCACGTAAGCATCAATAATCAATACCGTGTGCTACTATGCAACCATGCGTATTACTGTACTTTTACCACCGGGTAGTTCAACAGTTAACGATAAAATTTTCGCCGTTATTTTTATAAAAAGATATTTCTGTCGTTTTCTAACTCCGACAATTATTCCGTTGTGGGGTCCACAAATGATGGTGTCGTCGTACAAATATTCTCCGACAAAAAGAATATTCCCCGACCAAACTAATATTTCCCAACACAACGAATATTTTATAACAACTTGCTTACTTTGCAAAATTTTCAAGTATCATCCTTAACTTTAAACTTTTATCAATTTAACTATTTATCAAAATAGAAAAATTAAGTACTTTTATTTCATAAAATTTGGGGTCTTACACTCATCCCTATGGTTATAGCCTAAGGTAACTTTACCTAAGGTTTATAACCTACAAATTTGATACCAACTGTAGCGTCCCCAAATTTGGCTACTAATCACCACGAACCTGGTACATCAATTTTATAACTATTGCGGAAGATATAAACATAAATTGTTTATACAAATACCTTACACATAATCCCCAAGGTCGATAACCTTAACTTAATACCTAAATTCAAAATCCTAATTGACATACAATATCATTATCATACAATACTATTACAAGTTTTAGCTGCACAATAACCCAATGCTAGAATTGTCTTTGACTTTGCATGTATACGACGTTTCGTCTTAAGCTGAAATGTTTATCATGATATAGCAAGGGTGAGCAACAAGTTTGCCCAGTAAGTTTAAGTTCAAAGAAACATATATCATGATTGAAAGAATAATAAATTGGCTGACATTATAATATAATTGTGAAAGAGCATGAATCAATTTTCATAACTGCATGACTAAGTCAATAATGATGAATGGCCAACAATGAATATGAATAAATTAACTAGACCAAATGGTAATGAAGGTGATCAACCTTTTTTATCTTATGAACATATGCAACATGCACAACGTGCGAATCAATAATCAAAGATGTGATGTAATCAACAATGATTAATCACTAGCATGCTTGAAAAATCATAACTCATGTTTGAGTTAGAGAACTTGCTTAATTAAAAGTATAGTTCATAAAACTTGCCTGTACCGTCGACTACTGCTACGCAAAGCTAATTTAGCTTCAGTTGAAAGACCTATTATTTATAATATTGATATCTCAATTAGAATAATATCATCACATATACTACTGCTATATACAGTAATAATATAACTTAAACACATAAGCCCATATTCATAACAGTCACTAAAACACATAAGACCTGGTATCAAGTCAAATTATTTGAGTCTGAGTTGAGTTCGGTACTATTTCAAAGTCTCGATTGCCCTATCGGATAATATCGAGTCTATTTTCAATAAGACTCTACTTAAACGCTACAATATTTTTTAAATAATTTAATTATTAATCATAACATTTTTTTCGAAAGCTCATAATAATTTTCTAATAATTATTATCATTTATAATGATTTTTCAATCATTAATATCATTTTAATATGATTTAAATACTACATAATTCCATTATCATTAATATTCAATAAATTTCAAATATTAATAAAATACATGACATAATATTATATGTTATTTATTATAATTCAAAGTATTTTTTAATACCTTAATATCGTCTTTAAATGATTTTAAAGTATTTAAAACCATTATTAATTAACGGCCGTTAATATTAAAATAATAATATATTTCATGACAAAATATTAAAAGTAATGTATTATAAGTTAAAATATTTTTATAACATTTAAATCATTTTTAAATAATTTTTAAAACATTAAAACTATATTTCCATCATTTATTTAATACAATTATTAAATAAATTATTATCATTAATATTTAATTATTAATGAAATACATCCCAAAATATTAAAAGTCATTCAAAATAACTTCAAATATTTTCCAACACTTTAATTTATTTTCAAATGATTTTTAAAATATTAAAATCATTTTTAAGCAATTTATTTAATATAAGTATTAAATATCATTAATATTTAAATAAATTAAAATATTAATGAAATATATCTCAAATTATTAAAAGTCAATTTTATACCTTAAAATAACGTTTATAAATTAATTATGAATTTTTCATAATTATTTTCCATTGTACTCTAATTATTTAAATTAAATAATTCATTTTTATTAAATTTATCGCTAAAGGGGCGTATCGCGACAAAACTGTCGCTATAGGTGTTCTTGAGCCCTCAAGAACATTCAAAGTCAGTTCCTTGGGTGCCTAGTTTGACCACTTGTAATTCCTTGATCTTAATGTTTCTGGGCTTGAAAGCCCAGAAACAGTACTAGATATGTAGTATTGATGTAATACTACAAGCACAAACAAAGTTCAGGGTCAAACTACAACATAACAAGAAGATATAAAGCATCAAAGATCATGTCAGAGCTGTTCTTGAGTTTCTGGGTTACCTAGAAACTCAGAGAGTGTTAAGGGTCCATTTTCTAGCCTTTATAACTTGGATTCTAGGCTTCAATCGTGTGTTTAAGTGTAACACTTATGTAGTATGTATGTCAAGGTACAAAAGTAATACACTTAGGTAGCTTAAAAACATCACAGAAGCAAGATATGGACCAGTCGAACTGATGTCAGAAACTTGTTCTTGAAGATTCTCGGTTTTCCAAAAAATTAACCCTGGCAGTTAGTCAGCCCAATTTTGACCATGAATAACTTTGATCATGTTGATAATCTAGGTGTTCTATTGTCATGGTTTAGTAGTCCATATGTCAGACTACAAAAGCTAAACACTTACATGGCCTAACAACTTAACAATAGCAAGATCTAAGGCCTTCAAAAACTTGTCATACAGATCTAAGAAATCTCGGTTTTCTAGATTTTCATTTATGTGCTTGGTCAACCATGTTTGACCATTAATAACTTGAGATCTAGACATGGTATGGATTTGATTCCACTTCCAGTCTACTCTCCTCATGACATAGAATATCAATGATACACTTAGCCATCCTAGCATCTAGCAGATTGAGATCTAGAGACTCTGACATATGGCTGTCAGACCTCAAATTAGGGTTCTTGACTATTTTCTAAAAATCATATATTCATGCACTTAGATGTTATAGATCAATGATGTATCATCATAGATCACTAAATAACATCTTATAACGCATATCTAAACAACAAAACACATAGTTTGCATAAATCATAAGGATCTAGCTTAAATTACAGTTTATACCTTTAATTCTCCAATCTTTGATTCTGCCCTTATGATCTGATCATGGATAGTGTATGGGGTGATATGGTCTTAACTTATAACTGATTTCCTCTCAACATTTCGAGAATTGGATAGAGAAAAAGTGTTGGCTAAGTTAAAAAATAAAGTAAGATATTTTCTTACTTTTAAGCTTTTACTCTTTTAATCCATGGACACAAATGTTGCTAGGTTTTCAATTTTAGCTGATTGGTGAGATTTAGAGCACATGGCAAATCTCAAATGGTGACTCACCAATATTTGGTGATATCATTTACTTAAAAGTTAAGTAAAAGGGCATTTTAGTAATTTTGCACCTACTAAGGGTATTTTGGTCATTTCCCCTACAATTTGAAGGGTAATTTGGTCTTTTCACATATATCACATAACTTTTAACCCTTGAGTCTTAATACTTAACATTAGGGTTCCCAAATTAGGATTTAGAAATTCCCGATTAGGGTTTATAGTTTCCAGAAATGAAATTAGGGCTTCCAAAGCTGGAATAAGGGTTTCTAACCAATCACTAGGGTTTACTATCTGAACATTAAAGTTCTTAACATACCATTAGGGTTTACCCATGTTACACTTATCTGATTCATACCTAACCCTTAACCACATACTGTACACACATAATCACTAAACCCTATACCTCGCTATCAGATATTCACTTATAGTTTGTAATCCATACAAATCCTTCATAAAAAATTTTAAATCCAAACCTATTTCCAGTCTAGGTCTTATTATTTAACTTTTATTTAATCATTTAAGATTTTATTAATTGTTTAAATTCTCGGGTTGTCACATTCACCCCTTCTTCTAAGAATTTCGTCCCCGAAATTACAGTCTACTACACTTTACTCCTATCATTCACCAGAACTAGTTTTTAATAATAAGCTTTATTCAATCATATCAAATTCTACCCGTACGCAATAAGTTCATACTATTTTATACACATCATCACAAACTACCCAAAACATCACTCTAAAGAATAAAAATTTTCAAATTATGCTGACGAGACATATAGACCATGAACTTTCATTTTCAATTTTTGAAAAGGTTTATACATAAATTCATCTATAAACCGTCATGACTTACGAACACGGAGGGTAATCAGCCCATTATGCCCTATACTGATCAGGTACTACATGCCGGAACGATATTTCCATTCATCATACCCGCCTTAGGTGAACAAAAGTTTTCCAATTTTGGGATGTTCACCTCAGTCTTACCATAGGAATCCGAACCAAAACAATTTGGTTCAGGATAAATTTTCAAAGAATACTTTGAATTTTTCATAAACATTGGTCTAGCTGAATCAAATAACTTAGACTCATACCAATAATTCAAATTTCAATTAAAACATGTATGGCCAAACCCTGTTGGCAATAATTTATCTTTAAAATTCTAAAAATAATTTTATGACGTCATGATATCGTACTGTATTTACAGCCTATTTAAGGATTCCGTCATTGTGTGACTTTGTCATAATACATCATACTATAGTGGGCTGACGATCTTTCGATCACATCCAACACTAAGAAATTCTGCATTTATAACTCTGTCAATTTTTATCATCTTTGCACCAGGTTACATAATGCATTAATGATATAAAATATATTTTTATATTTTCAAATCATTTTCGTCTAGCCGAAACTGTGATGCCCCCCCAAAATAGGTATATATCACCCATTCTGAGTCGCCAAATACATGGTACAGAACTTAAATACAAACTTCATTTATACAATACGACAAAACATCGCTAAGAGTTTTAACATAGATATTGTCTCGTAGACAGTATCCAAATTCAAATAAGGTCCTCTTTACCATTATTATTACTCTATTTCACAGAATAATGAGGACTACTAAAGCAACCGTCTGGACCGTCACTCTATTTCTCGACTAGTTCCTGCTATATTCTCATTTTTTGAAGAGAACAGTGAAGAAAATGGTGAGCTCAACTAGCCTAGTAAGAAATATTATGACTAAGATAATACAGAATAAATTATCATTAGCCTTCAACAATATAACAACTGATAGAATACAATAGACAACAAGTTTTATATCAACAACTGCAACAAAAATAGTAATCCATTAGAAGAGTCAAGTAGAGCATGACATCTACTATCTTATATGATTTAAAAGTTTATCATCAATTTTATCGCTGAGACTCAGCTTAATAAATAATCCACATCACTGAATTATCCATGCAGTACGGGCCAAGGATATTCATTAGTATCACAACCACAAATTATCCATGCACTACGGGCCAATGATATTTGTGTTTTCACCAATGGTCATGAACATGCCAAACAACAATTCATCTTTGAACCCTTGGCCGAAGAGAACCCATGGTCATTATCATACCAATAACTGTCCACCAATGCACTACGGGCAAATGAGGACTTTTACCATAATATTTGTAACATTACAGGTCATGATTATACCGAATAATCTCTGGTCATAATCATACCAATCAACAGTCTATCTATGCACTACCTACCAAAGATGACTTTTATCACAATATAAGCATGAGGATGATAACAATGATATAAGAATTCAATTAAATGAAAGCAAAGGATAAATTTTATAGATTTATAATTCAATTTATCCAGAATTCAATAATGTCCAACTTGTCAACATGATACTGCTTTGTGGAGTAAAATTCAAGAATAATATTGTATCAAAAATAATTTGGACAGAAAAAAAATTAATTTTTGTCATGAATAGTACCCCGAGTGAATAGTACCTGAGTGAATAGTACCCCGTAAATAGTACTTCAAGAATAGTACTTTGTGAATAGTACCCCATGAATACTACTTTATGAATAGTACCCCATGAATAGTACTTCATGAATAGTACTCCGTGAATAGTACTTCAAGAATAGTACTTTGTGAATAGTACCCCATGAATACTACTTTATGAATAGTACCCCATGAATAGTACTTCATGAATAGTACCCCGTGAATAGTACTCTGACATGAAAAACATAAAATTTAACAAGAATGTTTAGAAAATATCCTTGTGAAACGATACTAGATGAAGTACAAATTTCAAGTATATTATACTAATTTCACGGAGTATAGAAGCAAGACTTTAACGAAATGACTGTAGAATTCGGAATATGAAACTAAATAATATTACTTACATACTACAAAGTATAGAAGAAAATATTATTTCATATGAATATTGAACAAAAATAATATCTCTTACGAATATTGAACGAAGATAATATTCCTTATGAATACGAAAAATAATATCGTAAGCGAATATGAAATAAATAATACCCCTTACCTAAGTAGAAGACTGGGTACTGCAATAGTGAAGTAGTAGAATACTCTTCTTCCTCTCTATAGTTTCTCTCTATATAATTATTCTTATGATTCTTAGTGAATTGGTGAAATGAAAGAAGAAATGAGCTTCTATTTATAGGAAAACATAGTTTTGATAATTGCACATTTAGGGGCTCGAATTATTACAGTATAGTACCTTCATCTTTACCTCTATTTTTAATTTAGTCCTTCAAGTATTATCAATCTTGCACCACCTCCCCTAATAGTATATGCATGTGAACCAATAGTTCCATACATGTGAACCAACGGTAATTTGTATGTGAACCAATAGCAATTAATTGCTCATTTATCCGGTTAATTGCCTGTTTGGTCAATTAGAATAACAAAACTAGCAAATCACATAATTACCTCCTTTGAGGGTAATTGGGTCACGGAAGAATTAAAGAAAACTAAATTAACACATATCTTTAATTAACACGAACTTATTCATCAATAATATTATAACTCACAATACTAACAACCAGATCATTTCCAGGAAAGAGGGGGCTTTCCGATAATGTTTTCTCCCTATTTGCGCATAATTAGGTGACCAAACTCCTTTCCTCGACAGAACTTTCTAGATATTGTCAATAATATAAATAATAATATGAATAACTTTGTCTTCTCAATTATTGAATTAATAATAAAAAATATTGTGCAGATGATACTGTGACAATAATTGAATCGATAATGTGACTTTTCACGTAAGCATCAATATTCAAAGATATTGTACAATACCGTGTGGTACTATGCAACCACGCGTATTACTGTACTTTATCATCGGGTATTTCAACAGTTTAACGGTAAAACTTTTGTCGTTATTTTTATAAAAAGTTATTTATGTCATTTTCTAACTCCGACAGTAATTCCGTTATGGGGTCCACCATTGATTATGTCATCGTACGGATATTCCCCGACAAAAAGAATATTCCCCGACCAAACGAATATTTTATGACAATTTGCTTACTTTGCAAAAATTTTACATATTGATAAGTAGGTTTTATACCAACTTATCCGGTATCTGTTACTTGAATTAGTTGGTTAAACTTATGTTTCTTAGTTACTTTTTATGCAGTTTGTGTTCATTTTATAGATTATATACTTGGGAGTTGTGTGAGCGACTATTGGTATAAAAATGCAAGGTTAAGAACTATTGGTATGAAAACGCAAGGAAAAACAATCCGGACATCGTTTAGGCTTTCATGTTTATTTCATGTTCTTGGTTTGAAAGTTGGATTGTATTTTAGAGCTTCTTCTTAGCTTTCCAGAACATCTTGAATCATTTCAATCAGAGTTCGGATGCAAGAGTTATGACCTTTGTACCAACGGACGTTAAACTTCATTGTTTTAGGTGGCCATTTGCATAGCAGTCACTTCCAACCCAGTTTCGACCTTCATCTATCCATTATTTTTCTATTCTCAAAGAATAAAAGTTGTAGAGCTCGTCGAGGTCTTCGATTTGATAGGTGGCAGGTCACGTAACTCCTCCCAGATCAAAGGTTATAGCCGTTTTACCATCGGACACTGCAGTAGAAAAAAGGATGCCCACCGGGGCGGGCATTTTACACACAAAACCCCCGCCGGGGTAGGGGTACAAGCCCAAATACAGTAGGTATGCTAGCCAAGGCGGGCCTATCAGTGCAAAAAATCCCACCGGGGCGGGGGTACGCACAAGAAAAAATAGTTTTTGTCCGAATTTGAATTCAAGAAGGATTGGTTCGAGCGGATTGACTCAAGGACTTCTAGGAGGACTTAAAGACATATAAAGAGGCTTATAAAAGGAGGAGAATCATAAGGATTAGTGGAGAGGGATGATTCCATTAGAGTAGATTAGGACCAAAATCTTAGTTCTTATTAGTTTTGGAGATTAAAGTATATTGGAAACCATTGAAGATCAAGAGCAGAAGCTTGAGGAAGATGGAGATTTGCTGACAACAGATTTATTCTTCACTTTAATCTTATTCTTATCTTTTAATGTGCATTCAAGTGTGGATTCTTAGTTTTAATTCAATTAACTAATTCTTTGTTTGAGATTATAATGGATCTTATTGTGTAGTTTGTTTTAATATGCTTCGCTATCAATTATTATGTTCTATTGTGAGGATTGTCAATTGTGATTTAGACTTAATTGTTTAATTGATTGGCCATCAATTACCGTGATAATCTTTATGAAATTGGAAGAGGAGTATAGATTTAGATTTGATCATGATAGCACGTGTTTGTAATTTCTGTACAGATGGAATTCATGATTCGTGTTTAGGATAGAGATATGCCTTTACGGCATATGTAATCTTATAGAGAACTTGTTCTTTTAATCTTTTTTTAATTGTAATTCAGCTTAATTCTATCATATGTGGATTTAAGTGACTATGGGTATTATGCATCGAGAGGTGGTTTTATCTGCGTTAGTGTTCTTGATTAACAATTCAGGATAGAGAATATATAATTGATGAGAAGCGTGTTAACTTAAATGAAGCAATAAGTGAAGTTGTTATTTTAAATCACCGTAATCTTAATTTAACTAATGGAATTTAATAGTAGTTTAATTATATAATTTGAAATTCATTCGTTTAAATAAGATTGAGTTGGTTATGGGTTAGTAATTAGTGATTTTTATTAAATAGTTCCTCGTGGGAACTGATAAGTAGGTTTAATACCTACTTATTGGTTACCAACTTATTAGAATTATGCTCAACCTAAGTAGTTTTATTTACTTTTTGTGTTTATTTTGTAGTATGCATTAATGGAACTCCTATAGCAACATAAGGCGTGGAATGGCATGGATGGCATGGAGCTAGCAAGAACATGGCAAAGTGGACTTGAGCAAGTGAAGAGGAGAATCAGTGAAGTGGTAGAGTGCAGAAGAAAAGAGATGAAGAAGGGAGGAAAGGAAATGAAAAGCAAGTAAGCAGCAGAATGCAAAGTGCAGCAGCAGCGCGGCCGCACTGCTATATAGTATGATCATGGCACGCCCGCGCCACAGGAATACAGAAGCAGAATTACACCATTGTGCAGCCGCGCTTCAAAAACAAAGGACAATGGCGCGCCCACGCCATGCACTCGATACAGATTACTACAGCGCACTAGTGCTCGATCCAAAGTACATTATTCCGCGACCGCACGATTCTTATTCAGTTTAAAACTACTGACTTTTTATAATTTGAATTTGAGCGTGTTTTGCTCATCTGAGACGATATGATTGGTCACCAGACGTGATTATTCAGTTTTTATCATTACTATTCTTAGGTTTAGACTGCTCTAGAGAGAGTTAGAGCATTTGATTACTACTTTAAGCTCCTCTCCTTAATTTGATTGCATAATAATTATAGATTTCAATTTTGGAGATTTCATGTGGATGTGAACAAGCCTGGAAACAGACTTTGCACAAGAGATTATAATATTTGCTCTATCATTTCTCTTATGTCTATTGATTGCATTTCTTAATTCTATGTTTTACTTCAATCCCATATTGGCTTTTGGTTCAGAAATGAACTAATTTCTATTATGGGATTCTAATGGATTTTAATGCGAAATTTAAACTTGTTTGACTGATTGTGATGTTACATATTTAATATTGGATAGCCCATTATGGTTGTGCTAAATGCTTGATCACCATTCACACTAATTTCTTGTATGGATTTGGAAAATGAAATATAAGTATAGATTAGAACATAATGACATATGTTCATAAGGCTTATTTATGTTAGGCTTTGTGATTCGTGACCCAGATAGGCATATACTGTTTCACCATTTGTATTCATTAAGAGAGTTTGTGCTGAATCATTTTTGATGTAAATTCACATAGACATATAGTGAGTTTAGTAATTGTGATGCTTACATGAAATCTATCAATTGTGGATTTTGTGTAAATTGGGCATAGTTCATTGAAAAATGGTTGTGTTCCACTTATGTGCTCTCGACTAGCTTTCTGCATTTAATAAGTAAACATAACAGGAGGCATACAGTTTAGATGAAGCATTAGATGATATTAGAATCCCATATCTTTCCAATTTGATTACTTCTTTTTAATAATATTTATTTATTGTGTTGATAATTAATTTAGATATAAATTCATCTATTGATTGATAGTTTGAGCATATAGATATAGTGATTAAGTTGTTGCATGATAAGTTAGATTTAACACATTTCTTCGTGGATCGATACTTTTCTTACTCTCTACTACTTGTTGACCCATGTATACTTGTATGAGTTAGAGGCCATTTTGTTAAACCAAAAAGGAGGCAACAAGTTTTTGGCGCCGTTGTCGGGGAAAGACGTTTATTTTTAATAGTGTCGTCATCAATTAAAGATAAATTTGTGTGACTTAGGCAATTCTTATCTTATCTTATTTCTATTTTATTTTTGTTTGTATTTCAGGTACTTGTGCATAGTATATGCGCACTCGATCATCACATCCTGAGTTGATTCCTGCACAGGAAAATATCAACGGTAGTGCTTGGAGATCGAGAGCATGAAGGAATATACATGTAGATTTTAAAACTTCATCATCCAACATGGCAGTGGAAGAGCCTCGAGAAGAGCAAAGAGAGGAACATCGAGCCTTAAGAGATTATTCAATGCCCAACATATGTAACAACCCCAAAATTTATACAATTCAACTATCGATTTCGGTCGTTAACAATACATTCAACCTCTAATTTTACATCATTAAACGATAATACAACCATTGAAATTTGCGGAATAATTAAAATTTTCTATTACAAACTATTCTCGTTCCCAAAACCTTCAACCTTTACATCTAACTGTCTCAGAATCATTTTAATACTACAAGAGTTTACATCGCAAAACGATATTACAATTCAACATTAATACATTATTCGGAACCTTAAACATGGTTCAAATATTAATAACTCAGCCAAAGTATATAAATATTCAAGTATCACATCTGATTCATATTTTTCAAGTAGCACTTAACTTTACCTTAAATCTTTAACCTGCAAAAGTGGTTATTTGCAAGGTTGAGCTCGACAGCCCAACAAAATCTAACAGTTTTCATGCATCACATAACATATAATAACATGCTCGATATACATCTCATAAACATTGGACTAACATAACATACATGTTTTAGTTCATATAACAAGTATAAAGATTTAGTTCATTACTCAATCAATATTCATTAATCAATCAACGTAGTCATAAATTGACTTTAACATTTCATATTGTCAACATTAATATAACACACCATGCTATTTGCAATATAGATTTCAAACAGTACAACATCAAATTCACATAGTAAATAGGAACTGAAAGACTTGCCTTGATCGTTGTTTACCAATAACAGTTTAACATCTTACAGTTATCTGCACTTCATGTGCCCTACACAATTATATAATCATACACATCAACTATTAGTCACATAGCAAGGCGTAGTAGTTGTAATGTAATTTTTACTCTATATCTCAAAAATCCGATGACATCCAACTTTGGATATGTTGTAAACATCATATTAACCTATTTTTAAAAGTTATTGGACATCCATTTCGGATAAGATAGATAGTCCAAAATAGTGTTCAAAAAGGGGCGTTCAAAACTGTTTTTCATTCTTTTCCAGCTTTACCCTCTCTCGCTAAAACAGTTATAACATTTCCGTTTCAAAATATTTTTGAGCGATTCTTGAGCCCACGCGAAGCTAACTTCTGGGACTACAACTTTTATTCTTTGACCTTTTTCAAATTCTAAACACAAAATTTTAGAAATTTAGTTCAAGGTGACTGCCCGAGTTGGTTAGACAATTTTGACGCGACTACTTTGAATGGTCATAACTCTTTGCTCCGAAGTCAAAATTAGTCCATTCTGGAGTCTATGGAAAGATTATTCAGTGTACAATAACATACCAAAAGCCCAGAATTTTCTAAATAATCTAGGTAATCCCAAAGTTTCGTTTTTGGATCAGCAGTCCACTAGATTTTCGGACTTCTCGTTTTGACATCCAAAACTCGCCTCGACTCGTTCCAACCCAACTTTCTTTACAAATAAGTCTTATTTAACATAATCAGACTCGTCTAAGGTCTCGACTCCATATCTCTAATTACAATCATTAGAACTTATTTATATAATCACTTCCAAGCCAAAATAAACATAGTAAACTAACTAGTTTACTAACAATACTAACTAAACTTCCAAAATTTAAACTTTAACTAATAAACTAAATATAATATTTAAAATAATAACATTATCAAAAATTAAATAAGAAACATACCCAAAAATACGAGTTCCACAAACTGAATACGTACTCTACCAAAATTTAACTAAGGAGATCTTTATAAAAGTTCTCCCACAACAAAGCCTTTCTCAAAATTGGAGGCCTTATTGTTGGTGAATGAAACAAAGGGCCAAGCCCTTCTAATTATAGGTTTAGAAAAGGGGTAAAGTTCTCAATTTAGTTGACGTGAGACTTGGTTTATACTAATTCTAATTGGTTTATACTAATTTTTCATATTTTTAACATGCTAAGTGTATTCATTCATCACGAATTCGTTTGTTAACCAATTCGATCCGTTCAAGTTGCGTTGTTTTCGTTTTATAGAGGAGAACAACAATCATCCATCAATTTAAAGTTTCAATCACGAATTCATCATCAATTTTAGTCTCAAAGTACACCAAAACACACATTATCAGCAAAACCCAAATTCCTCTTCTTTAGCATAAATACATGAATTTAATTTCTGAAAAATCATTTTTTAGATGACCATTATGAAATTATAAAATCTAATAACATATATAACATCATAACCCACAAATTCATTAACCAGAACTCCAATTTTAAAAGAAATTCAAGAACACATAAACTAAAAATATAAACTAGATTATGTACCTTTAATTCCTTAAGAAATAAAATTAACCTTATCAGTAAAGTTATAATTTCTATTCAACCATTATAATCAAAACATTATTTAACAAATGCTCACTCCTATAATTTAATTATTTAATTGAATTAGAATATCACCATTATACTCACATAATAAAATGCGTATAAATCACATCTATTTTATCACACTTAAATAAACTATCTCATAACAATTTTCATCAAATATTTATTTAATACCATAAATATTCATTTTATTACAAAAAGTTTTCAACTAAAATATTTAATGTACTTAATAAATATTTTACTCGCATTATACTAACATTTACATTTTCATGCAATATATTACCTTCTCACTTTATTAAATCAACTATACTTGTATTACTTCACTATTTTTATTAAGTGAATTATTCACACTATTTATGAAACTTAACTCATAATAATTTTCATTGCTCACAAGACATAACAATTAAAATTATATTATCTCATAACATAATTTCAACTTAATTAAATTAACTAATATTATTTAATTTCTTTAATAGTTTAATTAACTATTAAATCTCACATTCTCCAACATATGAATATATAATTCTCTTCACACCAAATCACATAATTTAATAACTTATGAAAATTCGGGTTGTCACATCCATCCCTCCTTATAAGGATTCCGTCCTCGGAATCAAAGAAACCTCCCTTACTCGGTTTTCACCAAATCTCTTTTCAAAATTTATCGTTGAATATCTTCAACACATTACCTTAATATAGGTTTTATATTTCCTACTACATTCATTTCTTCAACAAATTCTAGGTTTTATTTCATAACTTTCACTTGAACTCAATTATATTTTGAGTATTATATATTTTTTAACCCATTCATTTCATTTTCTAAGGATCGTTATCATAAACACTCGGGATATTACAACATAAATGAGTTACAGTCGAGCATCGTCAGGCCAGCTATAGCAGCTAATACTTTTGAGATTAAGTCAGGCACTATACAAATGGTGCATAATTTAGTCCAATTTGGGGGTGCTGCTACATATGACCCAAACGAGCACTTATTGAGCTTCATAGAGATTTGTGACACTTTCAAGTATAATGGGCTGTCAGAAGATGCAATTAGGCTCAGATTGTTCCCATTTTCTTTACGGGACAAGGCTAGAAGTTGGCTCCACTCTTTGCCATCATGATCTATTACAACATGGGAGGACTTAGCATAAAAGTTCTTAGCCAAATTTTTCCCAATGGCTAAGACTGCTAAAATGAGGACAACAATTTCTCAGTTTGAACAACAGTAGGGTGAAACATTGTATGAAGCATGGGAACACTATAAAGAGATGCTAAGGAAATGCCCCCATCATGGAATGCCGGATTGGATGGTGATCAATACTTTTTTATAATGGATTGGGATGGCAATCAAGGTCAATTGTAGATGCTGCAGCAAGAGGAGCCTTATGGGCCAAGAGTTATGAATAGGCTTATAATCTCATTAAGATAATGACAACAAATGATTTCCAGAATCCTACGGCTAGGATGCCACAGCCTAAAGTTACAGGAGTGTTAGAGGTGGATGTTATTACACAGTTGTCAGCTAAGATGGCATCTATGGAGAAGAAGATTGATTCGTTGGCAGAAAGTAAAGTTAAGACAGTTGCTTTTGTATGTGAGATATGTGCGGGGTCGTATCCAACCGATCAGTGTGCAATCAGTTCAGAGTCAGTGCAGTATATGAGCAACTAGAACAAGAACCAGAATCAGTTCCAGAATTCCTATAACCCCAACAACCGCAACCATCCAAATTTTAGCTGGACAAACAATCAAAATCAACAGAATCAAAAGTTTCAGCCACAACATCAGTTCCAGTCACAACCATCTCAACAACAGTTCGCTCAAAAACCACCCTACCCTCCAGGATTTTAACAGCAACCACAACATCATCAACCATTTGCATCTTAGCTAGAAAAGAAGTCAGAGATGGAGATGATGCTTAAGTACACAACAAATACCGAGGTAACACTACTACAAAACAGTAAATAGACAACGCGAAAAAAACGTTGTCGTTTCAGTCAGAAAAACGTCGTGGTTAAGGGTGTTGTCTATTTGACACCCTTACACAACGTTTTTAAAACGTTGTAGTTAAGCACAATACACAACGTTTTTTAGGAAAAAAACGTTGTAGATTTATTTTTCATAAATTAGCATATGCTTAAAAACATTTTAGAAGGCATGATTCCACAACGTTTTTTGGCTAAAAATGTTATTGTTTAGTATATCAGACAACGTTTAAGCACATTTACACAACGTTTTTAAAATGTTGTAGATTAAAAAAAAAATTATGGTTCACCTGCATTATCAATGCACCTGCAATATGCTAATGCCATGATATATAGCTAAAAGGTCTACATTCTCATTTAAATTTAAAGACAAAATGTATCAACCATTCAAAATACATCCCAATAATACCATTCATTTACAGTTTCAAATTACTACATCCACAAAATACATACCAAACTACCCATATATACATCTCAAATTCACTTTTCAATCTACAAAATAAACCACAAAAGTGCCTATCCCTCTGAACAACTGCCTCTCTGCTTTCCTCTCCCCCGGCCACACACCACTTGGGATCCAAAGTAAACTGTTAATCAAGATGATGCAAGGAAATTGGTGAATTTCAAACTTATGAACAGAAGTCAAAACAACAAAAATTACACTTTGCCTAGTAAACAACTTGCATGTTTCAGAAAGAAACTTACACTTTGGATAAGGGTGAAGACCTCCTGTACTCCAACCACTCAGAATGTATCCATTCGACAAAAATTGGGATAATTCCCAACAAGAATGACACCTGAACCATGATAGTAAAGGTTTCATTCAACTAAGACGTGTACAAATACTAAATAGTAAAAAACCAAGATAACTAAAATAGAGCTATTAAGCAACATAATACTAACAAAATAATGAGAACCAAATATACAATAAACTGAGTGCATCTCTAAACATATTGTAGTTGAAGTTAATGAGCATATCCACCATTAAAACATGTTTCTCTTACAAAGTAGTCCAAAATAAACAAATTTCTTTTCTTTCTACTTAGTGTGTAAAGACAATTCCCAACTCACAAACTAAAATAATAAAACTGTATTCATCAATGATATTACTATTTTATTTTATTTTGCAGTTCAGACACATAAATTATCAGTCCTAGCACGCATGCATCTTCATCTGGAAATTCCTGGATGACATGGAATTGACCATTCAACTAATTAAACTTCCAACATCTTAACTATTGTGGAAACTTCACTATTAGTTTATAAGTTTTGACTCACGCATATCAAAGACAGTCAGTTATTCAATCACACAGATAATTCACATGTAGAAATAGAAAAGAATTCCCCACACAATCACTGTTTGGCACAGTAACTTCAGCACGGATCTTTTGGCATTCAAATGACACGATATACATATATTATTTTTGAATATAGTTTTCTCTAACTTATGCTTCAAATTCTAAAGTGCAATTCAAAAGAACAGAGTAAATTATAACAGAATAACAATATATGCAAAGTCATAACCTCTTTTTCTAGTATATTACAGAAAATTGTCTAAAAAATGCTGCAGTTTTAGTACCCAGTTATACATCATATCCTAAAGTTGATATCCAAGTATAGGTCTGGAAAACAAGCGTCGAAAGCAACAACACTGAATTGCACAACTTTTTACCATTTATCTTTAAAAAACTAAAAGAGTTCAATTAGCAGCCTTAACTCTGCTTATTATTTTAGGAAAACAAAGTAAAGCATTGAATATCATTCTAATAAAAAAATAGGAAAAGAAACCAAATAAGATATTGATTTCCTCTATTAAATTCACCTAGCATGGAATCCTGCATAAGAGTATCATATCCTTTTCTGATCCAAAACTTAAGGAATGGCCCGTTGGAAAAATAATATGCTGCTCTGAACAGAAGCCTGCAGTAGCAAGCAAAGCACTAGTTAATATATTATCGTAATAATCAGTAAACAGTTGTTAATTTGTGGACTAGTAGAATTTCCATGACTAATCATTTTAATATGGAAAAAAGTATTTATTAGTATAACTTTTTCAAAAGCAACTTAGGAAACTACTTCTATTTCCCAAGGTTTAGAGCACTTCACATATAAAGTAGCCAAGAATAGAAAAAAACACTAAGATAATAATTAAGTATTGTATATGTATACAAAGTATATAGTAGATGCATTTTTTTTTAATTTTATACGAAAAAATACCAAAAAAAATAATCTTTTAAAGCTTAAGATAATCATTAAGTATTGTAGAGCTTCAAAATAGTTAGAATTTCTTGTTGAAGCCAACCAAGTCCAATTCATGGAACATATCACACAGGTACCATGTTTCATGCAGGGTATAACAGAGACACAAAAGCAAGACACCCATTATCCTATCAGGGACAGCAAAAGAGCATTCTATGTTACTAATTAAGACAATAACAAATTCCAACAAAGAACTTGCCCACCATATAATATAAATATGTATTTCAACCATCAGTGTGAGACAGGTGGGAAGTTATTTCCTACCATGACTACTCTGGTCAATTTTGGTACCTTTGGAAAACTGGATCCATGTACAACATTGCAGCAGAGAGCTAATATGTTACTGATAAACATTAGAATAGGTTAAATGCCTCAACAATGTATGTTATTATAAATTGAAACACGAACCTTGGGATTTACAGGGTTGTCAAATTGTTAAAGCATATAAGCATGTTCTGTGCTATTTACAATTTCTTCAGCTTTCTGAACTGCTCCCTTCATGCCTTTTGCAGATTCAGTTAAAACAAGCTCAGCTCCAAATGCTTTCAAAATAACCCTTCTTTCCAGACTCATTGATGCTGGCATAGTTAAGATAAGTTTATATCCTCTCGAAGGATCTATAAATGCCAGGCCAATAAACATAAACATGGCTATGAACTGTGAACCTCATCCAAATTAAAGTAATACTCTGTGAAGCTCCGTGTTTTTGACATGGATAAAGTTTTTTTTAAAAAAACGTTATCTATTTAAAATCAAAAATTATCCTTATAAATAGATAACGTTTTTTCATATGTATCTACAACGTTTTGTTAAAAAACGTTGTGAAAAAAAAAATACCACAACGTTTTTTATAAAAATGTATATATGACTACAAGAGAATTTAAATAGGAATGAGAATTAGTAATCTGTAGCTAGACTAAGGCCCAACTTATACTGTTCAATTGTTGCAAAACCGTTCATATCCACTTCTGCGCGTACTCCATTTTGGTTTAGAGACAGTAAAGTAGCTTTGTCCTACCATTTCTGGTCGAATTTCACATGAGATATTTTTTCAAGTGAGTAGGTTTGTCAAAAAATGTACTACAATTTTGAGCTGATCAACAACTAGCTAGATGGGTCAAACTACTGAGTTCATACCACTTAAACTGCTTGTGATCAACTGAAAGACACAGTGACCATAATTACAAAGATTAGTCGATTAGTATATGAACGTACTCGGTATAATGTGGAGCTAACTGCCACTAGGTTGGTTTTATATACAGGCCATTACACAAAGGGTAGATGATTAATTCTTTTTAGCAACTGTTCTCAGAAATTCTTCTTTTATTTCTCTGATTGGGTTAAACTTGCCACTGGACATTATTTCCAACTCTCCCATTCAGGCTTGAGAAAGGGGATCAATAAAAATAGAAAAGAGAGGTGCTAGAAAATACTAAAAAGGATAAGAATACCCCCATGTAATATTGAAAGTTCAAATTAATGAAGTTGAATACAAAAACTAAAGAACAAGCTACAACAACTATATTTTATCTAAAACAAGATTACTCAAAATTAAGAAACACAAAATACAATCATGTAACTTAATGTCAAAAATGCATGAAGAGAGATTTAGTAGAATTCTTACTTGGTAAAATCCAACAGAGTTTAGCATTAGACTGAAGTTCATGCCTGTGATTGACATGTTAACAACAATTGAAAACCACAGGAGCTCCCACAGAGGAACATGCTTTGAAGCAGAGAGCCCCGTAGCATTTGACCCCAACCAACGCAGTTACCAAAAAGTGGCACCCAGTTAACGTTGTCGCTGTAAAAATTGAAATATTTAGTAGAATACTTGAGTAGGACATCCTACAACAATATATGAGGAAAAATGTAGATACACACAAAAAATTGACAAGAATGAAAGTACATACGAAAATGATGGTCAAATTAATGCAATTGGAAAGAAAAAGCAATAAAATCTTTTGAAACATCTCTCAACCAACCTTTTCCTAGAATTTACCTTCAAAAACTGCCAAAAACTATAGCATAGACGATGGCATTACCCAATCTATTTCACCCAAAAAGACCACAACTCCTGATAACAGCTCATAATATGCAAAAATTTATCAGAATTCCTTAGCATTGACTTCTTCATTCTTACACATGTTATGTAACTTTCACTATAACCATCTGCTAAAAAGGAAAACTGAGCAACTGCTTATAATATATGTCATAATGGTCACATCCCCATATGAAATTAATTTCGGAAAACAATTTATAATACCATAAGCAAAGAAATAAGTAGTAATACAACGTAAACCGGTAGCATTGGACTCCTTTAGTTTTGCAGCAATAACCTCTCCCGCAAATGGTCAAAACACTATGAGCCTAAACTTCACCTGTCAGGAAATACACACAAATATCATTCTTTAAAAACTCCTGTACTAAATAAGGGCACATTTGGGCACCCAACATTGAGAAAGCATTGTAAGACATATATGGAATACCGTGTAGGTGGAAGCACCGTCACTGGGGAAGATAAAACCTCCATCAATGGACTTGATATCAGCTCGAATAGCAGAGTAAACAAATGAAATTCCTAATATTGCCTCCTCAATATATCCATCACTAACAATTAATTTTCTATTAAGGGGGAAAAACAGTACAATATAATTAATTTGCTAATAAGGGGGAAAAATATGAAAATATAAGAATGAAGAAACCCTAACCTCTGAGAAATCAAAGTCAACGATTACGTTCAACAGGTAAAGGTCGATTAAACCCACCGCGATGATTCATATACTGTCTAGGCATCCTCTTCATCACCGCTCTCACTCCACTAACATCATTACCAGCTATAGGCTTCCCCTTGGTTGAATCAAACCCTACCGGAATCCCCGTCATCTTCATCATTTCCACCTCATCCGGATCCATCTCCACGTCATCTCTGTTGCTTCTTTTCCTTCACGATGCCGTCAACGAAGTCCGGCAACGATCCATCTTTACGCTGCACTGAAGCTCTGCACCGAGAACGACGAGGACAGATATAAAAGAATGACACGAGCCTCGGAGAGAAAAAGAAAGTCTTTTAATTTTAAGCTACAAGTTTTGTTAGATAGACAACGTTTTAAAAAAAAAACGTTATCTAGTTAAAATTAAAAAAAATGTTCTTTTAAATAGATAACGTTTTTGTATATAAATTTGTAACGTTTTTTTAAAAAACGTTATGAAAAAAATGCCACAATATTTTTATAAAAAATATTGTGATTTAAGTGTTGTCTATTTAGTAATTTGTAGTAGTGTAATGATCAAGAGCTAAGCAGTGGCTATCAAAAATTTGGAAACTCAGATGGATTAAATGGCCAATGTGTTGAACAACAGACCGCAGGGGACATTGCCAAGTACAACAGAAGACAATCCAAGAAGAGAGGGTAAAGAACAGTGTCAGACCATTACCTTAAGATCAGGGAAGTAGACTGCAGGATTGTAGCATGGCACGCCCGTGCCACTTTTACAAGAAGAAATCGCGCGGCCGCACGATGATGAAAATTGTTCTGATAATGCTTTGTTTAAAGATGGTTCAAAACAGAGGGAAGAAGAGAAAAATAGTAAAGAGTCACCTGAGAAACCAGTTACCAAAACACCGGTTGTTCATCCCCCTGTTCGATATCCACAAAGACTGCAAAAACAAAGGGAAGATAAACAGTTTAATACGTTTTTAGAGGTGTTCAAGAAGGTACAGATAAATATACATTTTGCTGAGGCATTGGAGCAGATGCCAAGTTATGCAAAGTTCATGAAAGGTATCTTGTCAAGGAAGAAGAGATTAGAAGATTTCAAGATAGTAGCTTTAATTGAGGAGTGTAGTACAATGCTCCAACGCAAGTTACCTCCGAATCTAAAGGATCCGGGCAGCTTCACGATACCTTGTTCAATAGGAAAGATGTGTTTCAATAAATGCTTGTGTGATTTAGGGGCAAGCATTAACTTGATGCCACTGTCAGTGTTCAATCAGTTGGGATTACCGGCTCCAAGGCCGACGAATATTTCTTTACAGCTTGCTGACAGTTCCATTACCTATCCACGGGGAATTGTAGAAGATGTGTTAGTTAAAGTAGATAAATTTATCTTCAGATTTCATCATCTTAGATTATGAAGAAGACAAAAGTATACCTATCATCCTTGGGAGACCGTTCTAAGCCATATGACGAACTTTGATAGATGTTAAGAATGGTGAGTTAACAATGAGAGTTCATGATCAAGAAGTCACCTTTAACGTGTTTAAAGCTATGAAGTTTCCAACGGACGAAGAAAAATGTTTTAGGATTGATATGGTGGAAAAGGTGTTGAATGATGAAGAAGAGAATTTAGTGGAAAATGAGCCTTTGAAGAGTGCTATTTTGGGAAATTCAGAGATGGAAGATGAGGATATTGCAGAGTTTGTTCAAATACTTGACACAACACCACATTTTAGAAGATTCAAGACTCTTGTCGAGCCACTCAAAAATGCTGGAGAGACATCAGCAAAACTCAAACTTTCTCTTGAGATGCCTCCAAAACTTGAATTAAAACATCTTCCAGACCACTTGAGGTATGCATTTTTAAAGGGTAATTCAAAGTTACCTGTTATTATTTCTTCTGCACTAACATCTTGCTAGGAAGAAAAGCTGCTCAGAGTTCTAAGAGAGTTCAAATCAGCCATTGGATGGACCATAGCAGATATCAAAGGGATCAGCCCATCATTCTGTATGCACAAGATCCTACTAGAACATGATAGTAAACCTTCAGTGGAGCATCAACGGAGTGTGAATCCAATTATGAAGGAAGTGGTAAAGAAGGAAGTGTTGAAGTGGTTAGACACATGAATAATATATCCGATCTCAGACAGCTCGTGGGTTAGTCCGGTACAGTGTGTGCCAAAGAAAGGGGGAATGACTTTAGTCTCCAATGAGAACAATGAATTGATACCGACCAGAACAGTGACGGGGTGGAGAGTCTGCATGGACTATCACAAACTTAATAAAGCTACAAGGAAAGACAACTTCCCACTGTCGTTTATTAATCAGATGTTGGACAGGCTAGCAGGTCATGAGTACTATTATCTTCTAGATGGGTATTCAGGCAATAATCAGATTGTGATAGCTCTAGAAGACCAAGAAAAAATAATTTTTACATGTCTATATGGAACATTAGCTTTCAGAAGGATGTCTTTTGGGTTGTGAAATGCCCTGGCCATATTTCAGAGGTGTATGATGGCAATCTTTTTGGATATGGTGGAGCACAATGTGGAAGTGTTCATGGATGACTTCTCAGTATTTGGAGATTCATTTGATTTGTATTTAGAGAATCTAGTGATGGTATTAAAAAGATGTGTTGAAACGAATTTGATTATGAATTGGGAAAAGTGATATTTTATGGTACAAGAGGGTATCATCTTGGGACACAAGGTTTCAAAGAAAGGATTAGAGGTGGACAAGGCCAAGTTAGAGACTATTGAAAACTTGCCTCCACCTACTTCTGTCAAAGGTGTTCGAAGTTTTTAGGGCATGCAGGTTTCTACAGGAGGTTTATTAAAGACTTCTCCAAGATCACAAAACCACTTTACAGTTTATTTAGCGAAGGATGTGCAGTTTAAGTTCAATGAAGAATGCATGTCTTCATTTGAGCATTTGAAGAGAAAGTTAACTACATCACCAGTGATCACAACACTAGGTTGGGACTTACCATTCGAATTGATGTGTGACGCAAGTGACTTTGCTGTGGGGGCTATTTTGCGCCAGCGAAGGGATATGATTTTTCATGTGATTTACTATGCAAGCAAGACCCTCACTGATGCTCAGTTAAACTACACCACCACAGAGAAAGAGCTTTTAGCAGTTGTGTATGCATTTGATAAGTTTCAAGCCTATTTGATTGGGACTAGGGTGATATTGTACAAAGATCATGCAACAATTCGGTATTTGGTGGCAAAGAAAGATTCAAAGCCTCGTTTAATCAGGTGGATACTTCTTTTACAGGAATTTAATTTGGAAGTCAAGGACAGGAAAGGGACTGAGAACCAAGTGGCGAACCATTTATCTAGACTGGTAAATTAGGGAAGAGATGTAAATGACAAGGTTGTGATTAATGAGTCTTTTCTAGATGAGCAGTTATTTGTGGTGAAAGGGGAAGTGCCATGGTTTGTGGACTATGCTAACTATTTGGTGAGCAAGATAATCCCTTCTAACTTGGTTGAACATTAAAAGAAGAAGTTTCTGCATGATGTGAAGTGGTTTATATGGGATAAACCATACATACTCAAGCAATGTGTCGATCAGATGATAAGGAGATGTATCCCATACAGCGAGACATATGGTATTCTGCAGGATTGCCATGCATTATTATATGGAGGTAACTACGGTGGTGAATGGACAACGGCTAGAGTGTTGCAAGCAGTATTCTATTGGCAGATAATTTTTAAAGATGCTTATAGTTTTGTTCAGAAGTGTGACAGATGTCAAAGAGTCGGGAACATATCGAAGAGAAATGAAATGCCTTTGAACACAATCCTCGATGTTTGGGGGATAGACTTCATGGGGCCTTTTATTTAATCATGTGGGAATCTATATATCTTATTTTTCTATATGGGTGGAAGTGGCAGCTCTTCCAACAAATGATGCTAAGGTGGTCTTGAGATTTTTACAAAGGAGTATTTTCACAAGATTTAGGACTCCAAGGGCCATTATTAGTGATGAGGGCAGCCGTTTCTATAATCGTCAGTTCACAACTCTGTTAGCTAAGTATGAGGTGAATCATCACATTGCTACAGCTTACCATCCCCAAACTAATGGCCAAGCAGAGGTTTCGAATCATGAGGTTAAGAGAATTTTGGAAAAGATCGTGAACCCCACAAGAAAAGACTGGTCATTGAAGCTAGATGATGTTGTATGGGCTTACAGGACTGCTTATAAGACACCTTTGGGAATGTCACCATTTCAGCTTGTATATGGAAAGGCTTTTCACCTTCCCATGGAACTCGAACACAAGGCATATTGGGCAATTAGGAAGCTAAATTTTGACTTGAAGGCTGCAGGAGAAAAATGTCTACTCCAACTCAATGAGTTGGATGAATTCAGATTGCAAGCCTACGAGAACTCCAAGCTATACAAGGAAAAGGTGAAGAGATGGCATGACCACAAGATTATGTAATAAAAACACATAACATATATAATGCATTTTTATAAGGTTGATTTTCATCTTTTATTTCTTTAACTTTTCTTAAGGTTATGACTTAAGGTTTAAATCCCCCATTAAGTTTTATAACCTAAGGCTTTGATACCAACCTGTGACGCCCCCAAATTCGGGTATCTTCCAACCCGACAGTTGGTGCTACACGATGCTACAGTTCATACAAACATTCAATTGAAATACCTCAAAAGAACGAATATGTCTTAGATATATTCAAAATAATATTAACATTTCCCCAGGTTCTTTGTAACCATTACATTTGTCCTTTTCATAATATCAAACATTATCATTACAAACCTATACTATTATATAAGTAATCTACGGGTTTGCTTTAGCCTTTCGTTTATCCTTTCCGAATCCATCGGTCCGTTCGACCTTAGCTGCATTCATATGGTTCAAGCAAGAGTGAGCCTAACTAGCTCAGCAAGTACAACAATTCTCATAAAACTAGCATGCTTGAAACATAGGAATCGTATATCTTTGATAACTGAGCAATAGTTACGAGGTACTATTCATAATTCAAAATAGCAGTTCTTTCCCTTCAAAACATTTTACAATGACAATATTCAGTAGAACATCAATTTCGGTCCAAGACCATGAGCATTTCATAAGTACTTTGAAAAGGACATCCTGGCACGAAGTCCGTAAGTCCGGCATAGCGTACGAACATGCCTAGGTGATCAGCCTATAGTACTCTATGTTGATCAACACTACATTCATTAAACGTGTATACGTTTAAGTTGTGGCAACCTCACGTGCCTTTCATTTGATGACAAAACATTTTAGCATACTCAGTCTCCTTTTGAAAAACCACACAAATATTAGTTTGGTAAATCATTGACAATACTTTGATAGATTATAAGAAATCCAACATATCGTAAGTCTAGCCGAAAGAATTGACTTTGACTTCATCAGACATTAGTTCATGCGTAAGAATACATGAATCATAAAGCTTATCTAGATTGAACTAGAACAAAGGTGAGAATACTTGCCTTTAGCGTCTGCTAAAATTATAACATGTGCACTTTAAGTCTTTAAGGTCTCTATAGTAGATGATAACATCACATAGCACATTAGGTCATGAATAAACATACATGGTTCCTAAATAATCTTACCCTTCTTCTTAATCTAATTACGTATTAGATTTGTTATTATTGGTTCAGTCTTTCCGTTACGTCATTCTTACATTCATATGCAATTGAGTTACTTCCACCGTAAGTGATCATACTTGAGGTTTAAACATGTCTTAACAATGTTACAATTAATCTTATACTTCTTTGCCATACGATTACCATTCATTCTATACTTGTAAATCGTCTTCATTGTGGACTTCTTAAGGCTGGCACTGCGGCGCCAGTCATCCTTATACAACTCGCGCTGCGGCGCGGGTTAGTAGTAGTCAGAGCCCGGCCTGGGCGCTTCGGCGCGATACTTAGCTCTCTTAGCCGTGTCGCGGCGTGACTCTGCTGTATGTCTGGGCATGGCACTGGCGCTGCAGCGCCACCTTTAAGTCTTGGGCTGGCGCCGCGGCGCCAGCTCTATGCACCAGATAACTTGGACAATTTTAAAATTTTGTGAAACTCCAGGGCTCTTAACTTCTTCGTTATAAGTCCGAATTGGCTCGTTCAATAGCCTACGATTCATAAATTACATGCTCTATATGTTCATGAAAGAACTTCATCTATTTGTCTTTGTTAATTAAAAATTCACCTAGTAGTCCATTGTTAACGAGAACAATAAACGTTCGTGAACGTTCAACGCTCATTTCTTCGTTCTAAGTTGGAATCCGGTCATTTTCGAGTCTGTAACTGTGACACCCACAAATTCTGATACTTCATTTTCTCAAGATTTGGTGCTCACATAATCAAAACATTAATTTCTAACTACCCATTCATAATATACGTGAATATTAAAAGAAAACCTGCCCATACAGGATTAAATTTAAATAAACATCTCCCAGGTTATCTAACCTTTAACAACAATCATTCAAGTGCGGATAAATAAATAACTTCATTACAATCATTGAACCAAATTCTGAAAATAAACTATCAAATTATTACAAGTCTTCAGCATTTATTCATCTTTCCTTTTCCCTTACTAGTGCTCGGTACGTCACCAGTTTCAACTTTAGCTGTAAGAAATTTTACAGGCAAGAGTGAGCAAACAAGGCCCACTTGAAATAACAATAAGTAAATCATTAAACTTTTACATCAATTGCCAATATCAGGATCAATAGAACTGAGCAATATATTCTATTAACTTTCTAAAAATTTTAACATTTACTGAGGGTCTAATGACCACGAATCATGTCCACAGTTATAAGTAATCTTTCAACTTAAACTTTAACAGTCATAAGACTATAAGGACTCCACGTACTTAGGGGGATCAACCCTTCGTATAATGTATTGTGCACAATCATTTCAACGCTAAGCGTAAACCTCTATTAAAAGAGTTGTTCATCTCAGTATTTAGAATACAAGTCCGCACCAAAGTAAATTTGGTTTGGATAAGCTTTCAAGGAAATTTAGAGTTTAACGAACATCAACTACAGAGTAGTTGAATAAAACCCAATAACACTATACTATAGAATAATCGTGATTGAACCAATCATAGCAAGTCATGCATTAGGAATAATCTAATAGCATACAATTTGAATAACTATAGCATACCTTGCTTGAACAACACTAAGCCAAGGTTAATTAGAATTGAATAATAAACATGCATAACAATTTAGTTATACATGAAAATTCATAATCGAAATACAAGAATAACGTGTTTGTCCTCAAACCAACGTCTAGACGACTTACATCATTATAAGATAATCGAATTGAAAACAATAATTAGCTCAATTATAAGATAGAGTTAGAAAAACATGCACAATGAAGTTTTGAGTTAGAGAACTTGCCTTTAGCACAAGCTAAACCCTTACCACTTGAATTAATACCCTATACATATGTCATACTGACATAGTTAGTCATTACTAACATTGTATATTTATATAAACAAATGTATTCATCATATGGGTTAAATTACCCATTCACATAATCCACTATGTTACAAGTAGGTAACACTTAATAACATGATCATTCATAGTTTAATACTACTGAAATTATCATTTAACATTATTATTATCAACACATAACATTTATTTTCAAGTTTTGTACACTAAAACAAAACTGTCAGAACATTCTGCTAACTCGCGCTGCGGCGCCACCGTTTACACTGTGGTTCGCGCTGCGGCGCTGAGTTGGCGCTGCGGCTTAGGTCACAGGCCATTGGTTGGCGCTGCGGCGTGGCGCCGGCGCTGCGGCGTGGCGCCGGCGCTGCGGCGCGAGATTTGTACTGCTAGGCCTCGCTGCGGCGCCAGAGACCAGAATCTGGCGACCAAACTCGGCAACAGCATGAACAAAAGCCAAATTGGCCAAAAAGCTCGAATCTAATAGACTGATTATCATGTAATACACATATAAACTTCATATAAACATATTTTGAAGACTTCTAACATGTTTCTACTCATAAAATAACATAGACATCAAATATACAATACCCAATTTCAATATTTTTGACAAAAACTCCATTTTTGATATTTTCAAAGAAAATCAACACTGTGATTTTGTTTTTCAACCAAAACACTAAATTCAAAATATCACGATTATGATTTTACATACTCTAGCAATTCCAAATATCAATTTATCAATTTAACAACAATTAGAACCTTAATTTCTATTTTAAATAGCCATATTCATATATATATTTTCATATGAACACTGTGATATACTTTCTTCCACAAAACACATATATACATGAATTAAATTATCTCTAATCATGCATAAACTCATGAACTAACCATATAATCAACTATCATACCAAGTTATATATGTATATCAACAATTCATACTACAAAATATTTTATAGAGAACTTTTTGGGAAGAAGAAAACATTAAACTTTTTAGAAAAAGCGATTGAGTTCCTACCTTAGATTATGAAGATGATTATTATTATTTTCTCCAAATTCTTTTCTCCAAAACCTGCTAGAATCACTCACTTTCTCTCAATTTTTCTCTAGTTTTCTTCTTCTCTCGCTTTTTCTTCTTCTGAGCTTTCTTTCTTCCTAACTGTAACTTACGTAAAATAATATAATGTATATAGATATAATGTATATAATAAATATATAATAAAACTCTAACTTAACTGACATCAGTTATTTTTATTTTGAAAATCAAAAGCCATAAGGCTTGTTTGGTTAAGCTAATAAAAATAACCCTTTAATCCTTACACCTTGTTTGGTAAATTGATTTAAAACAAATGGATTAATCCTTATGCCTTTTTTGATAAAACACTATTAGATTAAAGACTTAATATGCAATAAGACTTGTTTGGACAAAACTAAATTAAACTCTTTTAATTTATTTTAGTAACTCCTTTATAGCAAGGTTATTTGTCACACTTCTATTTAATTAATAAATCAATTAAAACATTAATCTATTAAATTACTTTAACATATAAATCATTATCCAAAACTATAATTTCTTTATAATTATAATTTTATTTAACCAACTAATATTTTAAATTACAATTTCCCATTTAAAATATTATAATTTATTTAAATCATTGTAAGCTCTCTAGCTTACTTATTAAATTAATTTATTATATGATCTCATAATAATTAATTTTCTTAGCTCCTTAATTATTTATTCAACAAATAATTAACTAAACCACATCAACTCAAATTGCCATTAAATACTTATATAATTCATTAAATATTTAATATTGCAAATAAATATTTGATATTTAATATTTAATTATTTATTTAGCAAATAATTAACTAAACCACATCAACTCAAATTGAACAATTATTTATTCAACCATAAACATATCTATTAAATACTTATATAAATCAATAAGTATTTAATATTACACTTTAAAATTCTAGAATGTTACATCATTCTCTCCTTATAAGGATTCTGTCCTCAGAATCACAATTCAAACAAATCATTCATTACATTCCTCCCTTCTTACAAAGATTCTGTCCCCAGAATCGAAGACACAGATTAAACAAATAACTCAGTGTACTCATTCAACATTTTCTCTTCGAGTTCCCACGTAGCTTCTTCAGCATTGTGGTTCCTCCATATCACCTTCACAGAAGGTATTACCTTATTCTTGAGCACTTGTTCTTTCATGTCGACTATCTGGATAGGAACCTCTTCACAAAACAAATCTTTCTCGAACTGTAGCGGTTCGTAGTCGATCACATGCTTGTAGTCGGGTTTATATATTCGTAACACCGAAATGTGAAAAATATTATGAATATTTTCCAACACTGGAGGTAGAGCTACCTCGTAAGCTACTTCTCCCACTCTTCGCAGCACTTCAAAGGGTCCAATAAACCTTTGGCTTAGCTTTCCCTTTTTACCAAAACGAATTTTCCCCTTCCAAGGAGAAACTTTTAAGAACACAAAAGTTCCTACGTCAAATGCACGATCTTGTCTGTGTTTATCAGCATACTTTTTCTGTCTATCTTGGGCTGCGACCAATCTTGTCCTGATGAGTTTGACAACGTCAGCAGTTTGTTGTACCAATTCTGGTCCTAACAGTTGGCGTTCACCGACTTCATCCCAGCACAGTGGAGTTCTACACTTTCTGCCGTACAATGCCTCGTAAGGTGGCATGCCGATGCTCGCGTGATAACTGTTGTTGTAAGCAAATTCTACCAACGGTAGTTGATCTTCCCAGCTTCTTTTAAAGTCCATGACACATGCTCTCAGCATATATTCCAATGTCTGAATTATTCGTTCGCTTTGGCCATCTGTTTGTGGATGATAAGCCATACTCATTCGCAACTGTGTCCCCATGCATTCTTGTAGTCTCTTTCAAAAATTCGATGTGAACCGCGGATCTCTATCGGACACAATTGATACTGGCACTCCGTGCCTCGAAACGATCTCCTTAATGTACAATCTTGCCAACTGGTCAAGATTGAATCTAATCTTTATTGGTAGAAAGTGCACTGATTTCGTCAGTCTATCCACTATCACCCAAATCGCATCGCATCCTCTCTGAGTAGTTGGAAGGCCCACCACAAAATCCATCGTGATGTGTTCCCACTTCCATTCCGGTATTTCCAACGGTTGAAGTAATCCGCTGGGTCTTTGATGTTCGGCTTTTACTCTCTGATAAGTCAAGCATTTCGCTACGCATTAAGCAACATCCCTTTTCATATTTGGCCACCAAAAATGTCGGCGCAAATCCTGATACATTTTCGTGCTTCCTGGATGATTTGAATATTTTGAGCTATGAGCTTCGGTCAAAATTTTTTCTTTTAGTTCTAGTACTGCTGGAACCCAAATTCGTCACTCGAACCGTAGTAGTCCTTCGGTGTCGATCTTGTATTTTACATCACCGCCTTCAACTAAATTCTCTTTGATTTTCCTACACTCTTCATCTTGTAGTTGAGCAATCTTCATTTTGTTCAGTAACGTTGGACTAACTTCTATCTGGAATAGTTGTTCGTCAGATTCTTTTGAAAATTTGATTTCCAACTCCAATTTTGTCATTGCTGAAATGAGCTCCTCCTGAGTTGTTATCAGCATCAACTTCTCCCGACCTTTCCTGCTTAAAGCATCTGCCACCACATTCGCTTTTCCCGGATGATAAAAGATTTCACAATCATAATCTTTTATCAATTCCATCCACCTTCTTTGACGCATGTTCAAATCCTTCTGAGTGAAAATATACTTCAGACTTTTGTGGTCTGTGTAGATCTCACATTTCTCTCCATAAAGATAGTGCCTCCATATCTTCAGAGCAAACACAACTGCAGCCAATTTCAAATCATGAGTCAGATACCCCTTCTCATAATCCTTCAGTTGTCTTGATGCATAGGCAATAACTTTGCCGTTCTGCATAAGAACACAACCCAACCCTTTGTGTGAGGCATCACTATATACCACAAAATTTCCTGTATTATCTGGTAATATCAATACAGGTGCCACACTTAACTTCTTCTTCAAATTTTGGAAACTCTCTTCACATTTCTCCGTCCAAACGAATTTTACAGCTTTCCTTGTCAAATTTGTTAGCGGAGTGGCTATCTTAGAAAAATCTTGAATAAATCTTCTATAATAACCAGTCAGTCCCAAGAAACTCCTCACTTCTGACAGTGTTCTTGGTTGTTCCCAATTGATTACTGCTTCCACTTTTGACGGATCCACTGAAATCCCATCTTTGTCAATCACATGCCCCAAAAATTGTACACGGTCGAGCCAAAATTCGCACTTAGAGAATTTCGCGTACAGCTTTTCCTTTCTTAGTGTCTCCAATGTCAAACGTAAATGTTCCACGTGTTCTTCTTGAGTTCTGGAATATACCAGAATGTCATCAATGAATACCATTACAAACTTGTCTAGGAATGGTTTAAACACCCTGTTCATCAAATCCATGAACGCAGCAGGTGCATTGGTTAAACCAAAAGACATCACCAGAAACTCGTAATGTCCATACCGAGTTCTGAATGCCGTTCGTGGTATACCCTCCTTTCTTACCTTCAATTGGTGATACCCACTTCTCAAATCTATTTTCGAAAAGTACTTAGCACCCTTCAGCTGATCAAACAAGTCATCTATTCTTTGCAACGGGTATTTGTTTTTAATAGTGACTTTGTTTAACTCCCTATAATCAATGCAAAGACGCATTGACCCGTCCTTCTTCTTCACGAATAAAACTAGCGCTCCCCACGGTGACACACTTGGTTGAATATACTTCTTGTCCAGCAGTTCTTGCAGTTGCACCATCAGTTTCTTCATTTCTACCGGAGCCATTCTGTACGAGGCCTTTGATATCGGTGTTGTTCCCAGTGCTAAGTCGATCACGAACTCAATTTCTCTGTCAGGCGGAAGTCCTGGCAAATCCTCTAGAAAAACGTCTTCGAATTCCCTCACTACTGGTATTTCTTCCAGTTTTACCCCCTTCTTCCGAGTATCGACTATGTAAGCTAAATAGCCCACACAACCTTGACTCAACAATTTGTTGGCCTGCATAGTCGTCAGACATTTCGTTTGTCTAGGCGACTTGCTACCATAAAATACTACCTTTGACGGAGTCATAAGGTTTACACACTTCTTTTGGCAGTCAATTACCGCTCCGTATTTGAACAACCAACCCATTCCCAAAATTACATCAAATTCCCCCAGTCTAATCGGAATTAAATCTACCAACAAGATATTCTCCTTAATGTTCACCCTACAGTTCTTGTACACGAATCTAACAAGGATTATTTCCTTATTCGCAATTTCTATGTTCAAAGGAAAATTCAGTTCTTCTCTAGGCAATTCTAACCTCTTAGCAAATTCATCAGATATAAACGAGCAAGTAGCACCTGAATCAAATAATACATGCGCATCAATATCATTGATTGGGATAATACCTGACACCACATCTTTTGATTGCACATCATCTTGCACAGTCATGTTGAGGTTCTGGCTGTGGGTGTAAGACCCCGAATTTTATGAAATAAAAGTATTCAATTTTCTTATAATTACTATTCAGTAAATGGTTAAATTGATAAATGTTAAAGTTAAGGGTGATATATGGATTTTTTTTCAAAATACGCAAGTGGTTATAAAATATTCATTGTTGTCGGAAAATATTCATTTGGTCGTGGAATATTCTTTTTGTCGGGGAATATTCGTACGACAAAGCAACCATTTGTGGGCCCCATAACAGAATAACTGTCGGATGAAGAAAACGACAAATTTGAGTTTTTACAAATAACGGCGTAGTTGTTACCGTTAACACTGTTAGAATACCCGGTGGTTAAAATACAGTAATACGCGTTATTGCACAGTAGCACATGGTATTGCACAGTATTTTTGAATTATTGATTCTTACGAAGGAAGGCACTACTCAATAATTGTTACAGTAATTACTGTTCAATATTTTATTTTATTGATTCAATAATTGCTGCGTTGATATTTTATATTATTGTTGTTTCAATAATTGTTGCTGCACATCATCTCCATTATCAGATCAATAATTCATATTATTTGAATAATATTATTAGATAGCATTATTGGCAATGTCTAGAAAGTTCTGTCTAAGGAGAGGTTTGGTTATCTAATTGCGCGCCAATAAGGAGAAATCCTTATTGGAAAGCCCCCTCTTTCCTGAGAACGGCCTGGTTGTCATAAATGTGATTCTGTAATATTATTTGTGAATAATTAATTATTGATTCATATGATAAGGAAATATTTATTTTATGTGCATATAAATGAGGGATATATTTTTGTGGTTAAAAATGAAGGAGTTAATGTTGAGGTGTTTTATTTGTATTTTTGTTGGAACGGAGGTATTGAAAATCAAATTAAGATTTTTGAGATATATTGCGGGGGTTATAATTTTTAATCCGACCGTTGGATCGTTGTGATTTTTGGATATGTTATACATATATAAGTTGAGTATATGTCCATAAATTTTGAACCGTTAAAAAAGAACGTATGATTTGTTATGAATTTTACGAGATGACTGGTTCAGAAATGGTTGAATTTTCGGAGTTAATGATTTTGGTGGAAAATTCTAGAATTGGTGGGCCCCACTCTTGGTTGGTGAAGAAATGTGCTGAAATTTTTATTCAAATATGGTGGGTGAGAATAGTAGCAGGTAAAGCCATCAGGTTGCAGGTTAAGTCTGCTTCGGCGTGCTAACATTTTCCTATAAATAGAGAGCTAAGTTAGAATTGAAAATCACACCAAAAACAAGTTTTCTCTCTTTCTCTCTCTAGATTATTGAGTGTATTTTGTGAGTATTTAGATACTTTGAGAGTTGCTATTCATCAATGCAAGTTTTCTTCAGCGTCATATACGATATCAGTCAGAAATGCTGCTCTTTTGAGGTAAGGGATAGTAAGGGATTTTAAGGGTTATTATGTTTTTCAGTTCATACTTCTTCCGACATTCAGAAAATTCTGAAAAAATTTAAAATGATATTTTTATGAGTTTTATTGATTGTGTCCAAAAATGGTGATTTTTGGATATATAGATTAAGAGTTATGAATTTTACGGGAAAAGACTATTTTAAAAGTAACCGCTTATAATTCCTTGTGGTTAACTCCAAAATTGATGAAATTTTTATTGAGAGTATATCTATATAATATTAGTGTACTCTGTGAATTTCAGAATTTTTGGATAAAAGTATAATTTATGATAAATGTCTAAATATTCGGCAGTTTTGGCCATATAAAAAATAGTAAATGAGTTTTAAAAATTCTGAGAAAAATATATGTTCAATATGAGACTATATTCTGCTAAATCTCAGAAAAGAAATATTTTTGGAACTGATTTGGTATTTTTCATGAAAATAGACTAGTTATGAGTAAATGAATTAAATATGTTATGTAAAGTAAGAAAGTTGGAAAATAGGATTTTATGGCTTGAGAATCCTATATGAGGTATATGCATATTTTTAATGAGGGTTTTGATTATTGGCGATGAGATCTTATGAGTTTAGAATTTTAGGATGATTAAATGCATTATTTAGTAAAGTGTAAACAATTAAAATAAATTGTTTATAAGTTTAAGAAATATTATTTCAATATCATTATACCGAAATATTAGTGTGGATTTTATTGTGAAATTTCTACTTTTTTATGTCGGGTTTACTATTTATGAGTTACTATTCACGAGTTACTATTCATGAGTTACTATTCACGAAGTTACTATTCACGGGTTACTATTCACGAGTTACTATTCATGACAAAATTGGTTTCTTTTTTTAACCAAATTATAGTTGATTTATGAATATTACTCTTGAGATTAAATCTAGATGTTTTGATTATATTGATTTTACTATTATATATAACATTTTTATAACCCTGATGTTGAAATTCTTTTTCACTTGAGTGTAAAGATGGGTAGATTGTTGGTATGATCATGACTATGGGTTCTCTTTGGCCAGTAGTGCAAAGTTGAATTGTTGACTGGTATGATCATGACCATTGAATTTATAACTGAATATCTTTAGCTTAAGTGCAAAGGTGAATTGATCAACATGGTTATAATTATTGTTTATATAATTCTGAATTGATTATATATTTCTTTGAGATATTAATATATTTGGTCTGTTGTGCAAATATGAACTGTTGAGGAATATCTTTGGCCTGTAGTGCAAAGATGAATTGTTGATGAATTTCTTTGGCCCGTAGTGCAAAGATGACCTGTTGATGAATATCTTTGGCCTGTAGTGCAAAGATGGTCTGTTGATGAATATCTTTGGCCCGTAGTGCAAAGATGAAATTGTTAGTATGATTATAAACATGAACTGTGATTTGGTGTAACCATGATCTTTGATATTTCAGGTAAAGACATGTGATAAAAATTATCTTCATCCTGGATACGAAGAGAAATTTAGAATCACAATTATGATTATGAGATATTCATATGATTGTGGAAAGGAACTGTTGATTGATGTTACAGGGATAAAATATTGTTGGTGGATTTTTAACATGGAGAAGATAATAGACTTTATAGTCTATTTGACTCTTCTAATGGATTGCTCGTTTCGCTGCAACTATGGTTAAATTTTTTTATCATCTACCATATGTTCTAAATCTCTGATTTATTACTAATGAAGGCTATTGATAATTTAATTATCTTTAGTCATGATATTCTTTACTGAGCTAGTTGTGCTCACCCTTTTGCTTCACAATTCCTTTCAGGTAATAAGAGTGTAGCTGGGTCGAGCGGGGGTAACAAGGGAATAGAACGGTGGTCTCTAGCTGTGGGAGTTCTCCCTAAGCAGTATAGAAAAGTTCATTTAGTAGTTATATTTGGTGAATCCAATAGGGTAAGGCGTACCCAACGTTGGAAGGGTGTTTTGCCACTATCATACAAGATGTCTAATGACATACAACTTCGTATCATCATAAGACAGGGATGTGCTTATCCAGTTGCTGAGTATATTTACGAGCACTACCTATATAATCTTGGTGTTTGTTTAAAGTATAATTCTCAATTAGAGACAGTGGATATAATGATATGTCAAGAGAAGACTCACCATTGGGAAGAATATGATAGTAAACTTCTCGTTTTTCTTTGGGGTCTATTGGATCAACCAAGTATAATTCTGTGGCCATATGATATCTATCATAACCTAGACGCATGGCCTCCCATGTACGAAGGTTTTCTTGAGCACTTCCTAAAGATTCTAATTTCTAAAACAGTCTTTGACTATACCTTTATGTAAGGTGCCACTGTGAGGTGTTGTTCACGGTTGGGACGTGTGTCACATTTGGTATATATTTGTATCCAAACTCACAGCATATGTGTTGTTGTATTTAATACGACAATTGTTGTAATAAAGTTGTAGTTATTTTCTGTACCATGTATTTGGCGACTCAGAATGGGTTGGATGGAATGGACCTATTTTGGGGACGTTACATTTTGTTATCAGAGCTTAGGGATATGGTCTCTGGCGGAGATCGGGAAATATAACTAGGAGGAGGGAGATGAGTAAATCCTTCGCTAGTGTGTCCTACCTAAGCTTATTTGTTGGTCAGTCATAATATCGGGATATTATGTGATATGTTAATTTGTTCAATTAACCCTTGTTTTGAAGCTGTATTCTAGAATGATATCTGAAATACAGGAGATGAGCAATGGAGAAATCATGATGACAGGAAAGATGGAATCTGAAATGAAAGCAAGGTATTCTCAACTCTTTGAATTACCAGGTACGTAAATTTCGAGGACGAAATTTCATAAGGAGGGGAGATTGTAAGACCCCGAATTTTATGAAATAAAAGTATTCAATTTTCTTATAATTACTATTCAGTAAATGGTTAAATTGATAAATGTTAAAGTTAAGGGTGATATATGAATTTTTTTTCAAAATACGCAAGTGGTTATAAAATATTCATTGTTGTCGGAAAATATTCATTTGGTCGTGGAATATTCTTTTTGTCGGGGAATATTCGTACGACGGCGCAACCATTTGTGGGCCCCATAACAGAATAACTGTCGGATGAAGAAAACGACAAATTTGAGTTTTTACAAATAACGGCGTAGTTGTTACCGTTAACACTGTTAGAATACCCGGTGGTTAAAATATAGTAATACGCGTTATTGCACAGTAGCACATGGTATTGCACAGTATTTTTGAATTATTGATTCTTACGAAGGAAGGCACTACTCAATAATTGTTACAGTAATTACTGTTCAATATTTTATTTTATTGATTCAATAATTGCTGCGTTGATATTTTATATTATTGTTGTTTCAATAATTGTTGCTTCACATCATCTCCATTATCAGATCAATAATTCATATTATTTGAATAATATTATTAGATAGCATTATTGACAATGTCTAGAAAGTTCTGTCTAAGGAGAGGCTTGGTTATCTAATTGCGCGCCAATAAGGAGAAATCCTTATTGGAAAGCCCCCTCTTTCTTGAGAACGACCTGGTTGTCATAAATGTGATTCTGTAATATTATTTGTGAATAATTAATTATTGATTCATATGATAAGGAAATATTTATTTTATGTGCATATAAATGAGGGATATATTTTTGTGGTTAAAAATGAAGGAGTTAATGTTGAGGTGTTTTATTTGTATTTTTGTTGGAACGGAGGTATTGAAAATCAAATTAAGATTTTGCGGGGGTTATAATTTTTAATCCGACCGTTGGATCGTTGTGATTTTTGGATATGTTATACATATATAAGTTGAGTATATGTCCATAAATTTTGAACCGTTAAAAAAGAACGTATGATTTGTTATGAATTTTACGAGATGACTGGTTCAGAAATTGTTGAATTTTTGGAGTTAATAATTTTGGTGGAAAATTCTAGAATTGGTGGGCCCCACTCTTGGTTGGTGAAGAAATGTGCTGAGATTTTTATTCAAATATGGTGGGTGAGAATAGTAGCAGGTAAAGCCATCAGGTTGCAGGTTAAGTCTGCTTCGGCGTGCTAACATTTTCCTATAAATAGAGAGCTAAGTTAGAATTAAAAATCACACCAAAAATAAGTTTTCTCTCTTTCTCTCTCTAGATTATTGAGTGTATTTTGTGAGTATTTAGATACTTTGAGAGTTGCTATTCATCAGTGCAAGTTTTCTTCAGCGTCATATACGATATCCAGTCAGAAATGCTGCTCTTTTGAGGTAAGGGATAGTAAGGGATTTTAAGGGTTATTATGTTTTTCAGTTCATACTTCTTCCGACATTCAGAAAATTCTGAAAAAATTTAAAATGATATTTTGATGAGTTTTATTGATTGTGTCCAAAAATGGTGATTTTTGGATATATAGATTAAGAGTTATGAATTTTACGGGAAAAGACTATTTTAAAAGTAACCGCTTATAATTCCTTGTGGTTAACTCCAAAATTGATGAAATTTTTATTGGGAGTATATCTATATAATATTAATGTACTATGTGAATTTCAGAATTTTTGGATAAAAGTACAATTTATGATAAATGTCTAAATATTCGGCAGTTTTGGCCATATAAAAAATAGTAAATGAGTTTTAAAAATTCTGAGAAAAATATATGTTCAATATGGGACTATATTCTGCTAAATCTCAGAAAAGAAATATTTTTGGAACTGATTTGGTATTTTTCATGAAAATAGACTAGTTATGAGTAAATGAATTAAATATGTTATGTAAAGTAAGAAAGTTAGAAAATAGGATTTTATGGCTTGAGAATCCTATATGAGGTATATGCAGATTTTTAATGAGGGTTTTGATTATTGGCGATGAGATCTTATGAGTTTAGAATTTTAGGATGATTAAATGCATTATTTAGTAAAGTGTAAACAATTAAAATAAATTGTTTATAAGTTTAAGAAATATTATTTCAATATAATTATACCGAAATATTGGTGTGGATTTTATTGTGGAATTTCTACCTTTTTATGTCGGGTTTACTATTTATAAGTTAATATTCACGAGTTACTATTCATGAGTTACTATTCACGAAGTTACTATTCACGGGTTACTATTCACGAGTTACTATTCATGACAAAATTGGTTTCTTTTTTTAACCAAATTATAGTTGATTTATGAATATTACTCTTGAGATTAAATCTAGATGTTTTGATTATATTGATTTTACTATTATATATAACATTTTTATAACCCTGATGTTGAAATTCTTTTTCACTTGAGTGTAAAGATGGGTAGATTGTTGGTATGATCATGACTATGGGTTCTCTTTGGTCAGTAGTGCAAAGTTGAATTGTTGACTGGTATGATCATGACCATTGAATTTATAACTGAATATCTTTAGCTTAAGTGCAAAGGTGAATTGATCAACATGGTTATAATTATTGTTTATATAATTCTGAATTGATTATATATTTCTTTGAGATATTAATATATTTGGTCTGTTGTGCAAATATGAACTGTTGAGGAATATCTTTGGCCTGTAGTGCAAAGATGAATTGTTGATGAATTTCTTTGGTCCGTAGTGCAAAGATGACCTGTTGATGAATATCTTTGGCCTGTAGTGCAAAGATGGTCTGTTGATGAATATATTTGGCCCGTAGTGCAAAGATGAAATTGTTAGTATGATTATAAACAGGAACTGTGATTTGGTATAACCATGATCTTTGATGTTTCAGGTAAAGACATGTGATAAAAATTATCTTCATCCTGGATACGAAGAGAAATTTAGAATCACAATTATGATTATGAGATATTCATATGATTGTGGAAAGGAACTGTTGATTGATATTACAGGGATAAAATATTGTTGGTGGATTTTTAACATGGAGAAGATAATAGACTTTATAGTCTATTTGACTCTTCTAATGGATTGCTCGTTTCGCTGCAACTATGGTTGAAATTTTTTATCATCTACCATATGTTCTAAATCTCTGATTTATTACTAATGAAGGCTATTGATAATTTAATTATCTTTAGTCATGATATTCTTTACTGAGCTAGTTGTGCTCACCCTTTTGCTTCACAATTCCTTTCAGGTAATAAGAGTGTAGCTGGGTCGAGCGGGGGTAACAAGGGAATAGAACGGTGGTCTCTAGCTATGGAGTTCTCCCTAAGCAGTATAGAAAAGTTCATTTAGTAGTTATATTTGGTGAATCCAATAGGGTAAGGCGTACCTAACGTTGGAAGGGTATTTTGCCACTATCATACAAGATGTCTAATGACATACAACTTCGTATCATCATAAGAAAGGGATGTGCTCATCCAGTTGCTGAGTATATTTACGAGAACTACCTATACAATCTTGGTGTTTGTTTGAAGTATAATTCTCAATTAGAGACAGTGGATATAATGATATGTCAAGAGAAGACTCACCATTGGGAAGAATATGATAGTAAACTTCTCATTTTTCTTTGGGGTCTATTGGATCAACTAAGGATAATTTTGTGGCCATATGATATCTATCATAACCTAGACGCATGGCCTCCCATGTACGAAGGTTTTCTTGAGCACTTCCCAAAGATTCTAATTTCTAAAACAGTCTTTGACTATACCTTTATATAAGGTGCCACTGTGAGGTGCTGTCCACGATTGGGACGTGTGTCACATTTGGTATATATTTGTATCCAAACTCACAGCATATGTGTTGTTGTATTTAATATGACAATTGTTGTAATAAAGTTGAAGTTGTTTTTTGTACCATGTATTTGGCGACTCAGAATGGGTTGGATGGAATGGACCTATTTTGGGGTCGTTACAGTGGGTTTGTTTGATGCTGCAGGTCCTGCAATGGCCCATGTACTTCCCTTGTTACCTCCATTGCTTCTGGTTGTCACTCCCTCCTTCTTCTTAGGGCATTCACGAGCAAAGTGATCCTTGGATCTGCACGTGAAGCACGCATTCTTCTTCGGTTGAGTGCAATTTGGGGCGATGTGACCCTCTTGGCCACAATTGTAGCAAACTTGTTTCCCCATCAAGCACGCACCCCTGTGAAACTTCCCACATGTCGCACATGCTTCAAACTTTTTGTTTTGATGGTTACCCTGCTGGTTTCCAGTACCCATATTCCCATTCCACTTCCTCTTCAAGTTGTTGTTGTTGTTGTTTCCACCGCTACTACTCCCATTCTTAGTCTCATTCTCATTCTTCTTCTTCTTTTGTTCCTGGTTGAACTTTGTCACTGCCTCGCCTCCACCTTCAGCGAGTACTGCTTTCTCCATCACGGCTGCAAACGTCTTCAACTAGAACAGGGAAACCCTACTGTATAACCAGGGCTTCAGTCCCTGTTCAAATCTCTTTGCCTTACGCTCGTCTGTGCTGACTTGATATGGCGCAAACCTCGCCAATTCGTTGAATTTCGTAGCATACTCAGACACCGTCATCGTCCCTTGCTTCAGTTCCAGAAATTGTACTTCCAGCTGACTCTTCGAGCTCTCTGGAAAATAGGTCTCGAAAAATAACTCCTTGAACCTACCCAAGGTCATCACTCCTGGCCCTTCACGTGCTTTATTGGTCTGCCACCAATAACTAGCTTCTGCTTTCAACATGAACGTTGCGAAAGTAGTTTTCTGATCATCCCCTACCCGAGCGACATCAAATACTTTTTCCATCTCCATAATCCAGGTCTGTGCTTCGACTGGATTCATGGACCCACGGAATTCAGGTGGTCCAACCGCCTTGAAATCCTTAAACGTCGTACCATGGTTTTGTGGTTGGTTCTGCAACGCTCCTGTCAGTAGTGTCACTAGTTGTTGAACGGGATTCGCATCCACGTTGTCGTTATTGTTAGTTCCTTCAGTAGTTCTCTGTCGTGTTGGTTGACGTCTGGGAAGCATTTTCTGTTAAAAAACATTCATTAGATTTTTATTCAATTCTTTTAAAAAATTTCGACTTATCTTGCCTCCAAAAGAAATAACCACATAACACATAACACTTTGAATAAAGTAACAACTTTTATTTATTCATAATCTTTTCGAAAACATAAAACAATAGCATCACTGCTATTTACATTACTTTCCTGAACTACAAAAGTTTCAGGACAACATCATTATTATCATATCCCATGGTTACTTAACACTAGGGATTTACACATTATTTAATACTTATTACGTACATTACCGACACATTTTCTACGATGATCTATTAAGGTACTTCTTAGCTCTATCACGTTCTTCCTCCATGACTCGAAACATTGTTCTGCGATCTAACACGAATGATGGCAGCATCTCGAACTGAATCGGATATCCCATGACCCGGTCATGAGCTCGATTAATTGCGGTGTTAAATACTTTATCCATCTCTTCCATCTTCATCCTCTTTGCCTGCGCATCTCTCGCTGCTCTTCCAGTTCGTTGATAAGCTTCCTCGTATGCATCTTCAGCTCTTGCCCTCTTAGCAGCTTCTTCTCTCAGCTTGCTCTTCAGTTCAGCAACCATCTCGATCAATTGTTCTTTCTCTCCTTCAGTCTGTATTAATTTCTCCTCGGCGTTTGTCAGTCGTTCCTCACGATCCTGGATCTCGCCGTCTTTTTGTGTCATTGCAGTATGTTGTTCAGCTACTATCTCCTGCAACTCCTCAACTGTATCTTGAAGTTCCACGTTATGGTCATGCACCTCATCGTATATACGGCCTGCTATCGAGTTAAGTGGAATCCTTTCCTCCACGTCCTCGTCATCATCATCCTCCTGTGGTAACTCAATGGGATCCTCCTCATCTGTCTCCACATTATCATCCTCATCTTCAAATACTGTGACCAACGGGGCTGACTCCCGTGGCAGTAGTTGTTCCCAAACTACCTGAATGTCGCGAGGCTCCTCCTCTATAGGCATTCGAGGTCCCTCCTCCCTAGCCTGACTGGATTCTCCGACATTAGTCATCCTGACAACAACGTTTTAAAGTTTTAGTTATTAATCATTCTACTCAACACTCGCGAGCACATAGGTTATAAACACATAAGTACATAAGTGTTTTATTACTTCTTTCCTAAAACTCGATAAAAGTTATCTCCACTATCTTTTCAAAGGTTACTTCCTAAGGCTTTTTTCCCCCACCTAAGGTTCATAACCAAAAGCTTTGATACCAACTTGTGACACCCCCAAATCCTGATACTTCATTTTCTCAAGATTTGGTGCTCACGTAATCAAAACATTAATTTCTAACTACCCATTCATAATATACGTGAATAGTAAAAGAAAATCTACCTATACAAGATTAAATTTAAATAAACATCTCCCAGGTTATCTAACCTTTAACAACAATCATTCAAGTGCGGATAAATAAATAACTTCATTACAATCATTGAACCAAATTCTGAAAATAAACTATCAAATTATTACAAGTCTTCAGCATTTATTCATCTTTCCTTTTCCCTTACTAGTGCTCGGTACGTCACCAGTTTCAACTTTAGCTGTAAGAAATTTTACAGGCAAGAGTGAGCAAACAAGGCCCACTTGAAATAACAATAAGTAAATCATTAAACTTTTACATCAATTGCCAATATCAGGATCAATAGAACTGAACCATATATTCTATTAATTTTCTGAAAATTTTAACATTTACTGAGGGTCTAATGACCACGAATCATGTCCACAGTTATAAGTAATCTTTCAACTTAAACTTTAACAGTCATAAGACTATAAGGACTCCACGTACTTAGGGGGATCAACCCTTCGTACAATGTATTGTGCACAATCATTTTAACGCTAAGCGTAAACCTCTATTAAAAGAGTTGTTCATCTCAGTATTTAGAATACAAGTCCGCACCAAAGTAAGTTTGGTTTGGATAAGCTTTCAAGGAAATTTGGAGTTTAACGAACATCAACTACGGAGTAGTTGAATAAAAACCAATAACACTATACTATAGAATAATCGTGATTGAACCAATCATAACAAGTCATGCATTAGGAATAATCTAATAGCATACAATTTGAATAACTATAGCATACCTTGCTTGAACAACACTAAGCCAAGGTTAAATAGAATTGAATAATAAACATGCATAGCAATTTAGTTATACATGAAAATTCATAATCGAAATACAAGAATAACATGTTTGTTCTTAAACCAACGTCTTGACGACTTACATCATTATAAGATAATCGAATTGAAAATAATAATTAGCTCAATTATAAGATAGAGTTAGAAAAACTTGCACAATGAAGTTTTGAGTTAGAGAACTTGCCTTTAGCATAAGCTAAACCCTTACCACTTGAATTAATACCCTATACATATGTCATACTGACATAGTTAGTCATTACTAACATTGTATATTTATATAAACAAGTGTATTCATCATATGGGTTAAATTACCCATTCACATAATCCACTATGTTACAAGTAGGTAACACTTAATAATATAATCATTCATAGTTTAATACTACTGAAATTATCATTTAACATTATTATTATCAACACATAACATTTATTTTCAAGTTTTGTACACTAAAACAAAACTGTCAGAACATTCTGCTAACTCGCAATGCGGCGCAACAGTTTACACTGTGGTTCGCGCTGCGGCGCTGAGTTGGCGCTGCGGCTCAGGTCACAGGCCATTGGTTGGCGCTGCGGCGTGGCGCCGGCGCTGCGGCGCGAGATTTGTACTGCTCGGCCGCGCTGCGGCGCCAGAGACCAGAATCCGGCGACCAAACTCGGCAACAGCATGAACAAAAGCCAAATTGGCCAAAAAGCTAGAATCTAATAGACTGATTATCATGTAATACACATATAAACTTTATATAAACATATTTTGAAGACTTCTAACATGTTTCTACTCATAAAATAACATAGACATCAAATATACAACACCCAATTTCAATGTTTTTGACAAAAACTCCATTTTTGATATTTTCAAAGAAAATCAACACTGTGATTTTGTTTTTCAACCAAAACACTAAATTCAAAACATCATGATTATGATTTTACATACTCTAGCAATTCCAAATATCAATTTATCAATTTAACAACAATTAGAATCTTAATTTCTATTTTAAAATAGCCATATTCATATATATATTTTCATATGAACACTGTGATATACTTTCTTCCACAAAACACATATATACATGAATTAAATTATCTCTAATCATGCATAAACTCATGAAATAACCATATAATTAACTATCATACCAAGTTATACATGTATATCAACAATTCATACTACAAAATATTTTATAGAGAACTTTTTGGGAAGAAGAAAACATTAATCTTTTTAGAAAAAGAGATTGAGTTCCTACCTTGGATTATGAAGATGATTATTATTATTTTCTCCAAATTCTTTTCTCCAAAACCTGTTAAAATCACTCACTTTCTCTCAATTTTTCTCTAGTTTTCTTCTTCTCTCCCTTTTTCTTCTTCTGAGCTTTCTTTCTTCCTAACTCTAACATACGTAAAATAATATAACGTATATAGATATAATGTATATATTAAATATATAATAAAACTCTAACTTAACTGACATCAGTTATTTTTATTTTAAAAATCAAAAGCCATAAGGCTTGTTTGGTTAAGCTAATAAAAATAACTCTTTAATCCTTACACCTTGTTTGGTAAATTGATTTAAAACGAATGGATTAATCCTTATGCCTTGTTTGATAAAACACTATTAGATTAAAGACTTAATATGCAATAAGACTTGTTTGACCAAAACTAAATTAAACTCTTTTAATTTATTTTAGTAACTCCTTTATAGCAAGGTTATTTGTCACACTTCTATTTAATTAATAAATCAATTAAAACATTAATCTATTAAATTACTTTAACATATAAATCATTATCAAAAACTATAATTTCTTTATAATTATAATTTTATTTAACCAACTAATATTTTAAATTACAATTTCCCATTTAAAATATTATAATTTATTTAAATTAATGTAAGCTCTCTAGCTTACTTATTAAATTAATTTATTATATGATCTCATAATAATTAATTTCCTTAGCTCCTTAATTATTTATTCAACAAATAATTAACTAAACCACATCAACTCAAATTGCCATTAAATACTTATATAATTCATTAAATATATAATATTGCAAATAAATATTTGATATTTAATATTTAATTATTTATTTAGCAAATAATTAACTAAACCACATCAACTCAAATTGAACAATTATTTATTGAACCATAAACATATCCATTAAATACTTATATAAATCAATAAGTATTTAATATTACACTTTAAAATTCTGGAATGTTACATCATTCTCTCCTTACAAGGATTCTGTCCTCAGAATCACAACTCAAACAAATCATTCGTTACATTCCTCCCTTCTTACAAAGATTCTGTCCCCAGGATCGAAGACACAGATTAAATAAATAACTCAGGGTACTCATTCAAGGATTCAGGGTACATATCTTGCCTGTAAAATTTCTTACAGCTAAAGTTGAAACTGGTGACGTACCGAGCACTAGTAAGGGAAAAGGAAAGATGAATAAATGCTGAAGACTGGTAATAATTTGATAGTATATTTTCAGAATTTGGTTCAATGATTGTAATGAAGTTATTTATTTATCCGCACTTGAATGATTGTTGTTGAAGGTTAAATAACCTGGGAGATGTTTATTTAAATTTAATCCTGTATGGGGAGGTTTTCTTTTACTATTCACGTATATTATGAATGGGTAGTTAGAAATTAATGTTTTGATTACGTGAGCACCAAATCTTGAGGAAATGAAGTATCAGGATTTGGGGGTGGGTGTCACAAGTTGGTATCAAAGCTTTAGGTTATGAACCTTAGGTGGGGGGAAAAAGCCTTAGGAAGTAACCTTTGAAAAGATAGTGGAGATAACTCTTATCGAGTTTTAGGAAAGAAGTAATAAAACACTTATGTGCTTATGTGTTTATAACCTATGTGCTCGCGAGTGTTGAGGAGAATGATTAATAACTAAAACTTTAAAACTTTGTTGTCAGGATGACTAATGTCGGAGAATCCAGTCAGGCTAGGGAGGAGGGACCTCGAATGCCTATAGAGGAGGAGCCTCGCGACATTCAGGTAGTTTGGGAACAACTACTGTCACGGGAGTCGGCCCCGTTGGTCACAGTAGTTGAAGATGAGGATGATGATGTGGAGACAGATGAGGAGGATCCCATTGAGTTACCACAGGAGGATGATGATGACGAGGACGTGGAGGAAAGGATTCCACTTAACTCGATAGCAGGCTGTATATACGATGAGGTGCATGACCATAACGTGGAACTTCAAGATACAGTTGAGGAGTTGCAGGAGATAGTAGCTGAACAACAGACTGCAATGACACAAAAAGACGGCGAGATCCAGGATCGTGAGGAACGACTGACAAACGCCGAGGAGAAATTAATACAGACTGAAGTAGAGAAAGAACAATTGATCGAGATGGTTGCTGAACTGAAGAGCAAGCTGAGAGAAGAAGCTGCTAAGAGGGCAAGAGCTGAAGATGCATACGAGGAAGCTTATCAACGAACTGGAAGAGCAGCGAGAGATGCGCAGGCAAAGAGGATGAAGATGGAAGAGATGGATAAAGTATTTAACACCGCAATTAATCGAGCTCATGACCGGGTCATGGGATATCCGATTCAGTTCGAGACGCTGCCATCATTCGTGTTAGATCGCAGAACAATGTTTCGAGTCATGGAGGAAGAACATGATAGGGCTAAGAAGTACCTTAATAGATCATCGTAGAAAATGTGTCGGTAATGTACGTAATAAGTATTAAATAATGTGTAAATCCCTAGTGTTAAGTAACCATGGGATATGATAATAATGATGTTGTCCTGAAACTTTTGTAGTTCAGGAAAGTAATGTAAATAGCAGTGATGCTATTGTTTTATGTTTTCGAAAAGATTATGAATAAATAAAAGTTGTTACTTTATTCAAAGTGTTATGTGTTATGTGGTTATTTCTTTTGGAGGCAAGATAAGTAGAAATTTCTTAAAAGAATTGAATAAAAATCTAATGAATGTTTTTTAACAGAAAATGCCTCCCAGACGTCAACCAACACGACAGAGAACTACTGAAGGAACTAACAATAACGACAATGTGGATGCGAATCCCGTTCAACAACTAGTGACACTACTGACAGGAGCGTTGCAGAACCAACCACAAAACCATGGTACGACGTTTAAGGATTTCAAGGCGGTTGGACCACCTGAATTTCGTGGGTCCATGAATCCAGTCGAAGCACAGACCTGGATTATGGAGATGGAAAAAGTATTCGATGTCGCTCGGGTAGGGGATGATCAGAAGACTGCTTTCGCAACGTTCATGTTGAAAGCAGAAGCTAGTTATTGGTGGCAGGCCAATAAAGCGCGTGAAGTGCCAGGAGTGATGACCTGGGATAGGTTCAAGGAGTTGTTTTTTGAGACCTATTTTCCAGAGAGTTCGAAGAGTCATCTGGAAGTACAATTTCTGGAACTGAAGCAAGGGACGATGACGGTGTCTGAGTATGCTGCGAAATTCAACGAATTAGCGAGGTTTGCACCATATCAAGTCAGCACAGACGAGCGTAAGGCAAAGAGATTTGAACAGGGACTGAAGCCCTGGCTATACAGTAGGGTTTCCCTGTTCCAGTTGAAGACATTTGCAGCCGTGATGGAGAAAGCAGTACTCGCTGAAGGTGGAGGCGGGGCAGTGATAAAGTTCAACCAGGAACAAAAGAAGAAGAAGAATGAGAATGAGACTAAGAATGGGAGTAGTAGCGGTGGAAACAACAACAACAACAACAACTTGAAGAGGAAGTAGAATGGGAATATGGGTACTGGAAACCAGCAGGGTAACCATCAAAACAAAAAGTTTGAAGCATGTGCGACATGTGGGAAGTTTCACAGGGGTGCGTGCTTGATGGGGAAACAAGTTTGCTACAATTGTGGCCAAGAGGGTCACATCGCCCCAAATTGCACTCAACCGAAGAAGAATGCGTGCTTCACGTGCGGATCCAAGGATCACTTTGCTCGTGAATGCCCTAAGAAGAAGGAGGGAGTGACAACCAGAAGCAATGGAGGTAACAAGGGAAGTACATGGGCCATTGCAGGACCTACAGCATCAAACAAACCCACAACCAGAACCTTCAACATGACTGTGCAAGATGCTGTGCAATCAAAAGATGTGGTGTCAGGTATTATCCCAATCAATTATATTGATGCATATGTATTATTTGATTCGGGTGCTACTTGCTCGTTTATATCTGATGAATTTGCTAAGAGGTTAGAATTGCTTAGAGAAGAACTGAATTTTCCTTTGAACATAGAAATTGCGAATAAGGAAATAATCCCTGTTAGATTCATGTACAAGAACTGTAGGGTGAACATTAAGGAGAATATCTTGTTGGTAGATTTAATTCCGATTAGACTGGGGGAATTTGATGTAATTTTGGGAATGGATTGGTTGTTCAAATACGGAGCGGTAATTGACTGCCAAAAGAAGTGTGTAAACCTTATGACTCCGTCAAAGGTAGTATTTTATGGTAGCAAGTTGCCTAGACAAACGAAATGTCTAATGACTGTGCAGGCCAAGAAATTGTTGAGTCAAGGTTGTGTGGGCTATTTAGCTTACATAGTCGATACTCAGAAGAAGGGGGTAAAACTGGAAGAAATACCAGTAGTGAGGGAATTCGAAGACGTTTTTCTAGAGGATTTGCCAGGACTTCGGCTTGACAGAGAAATTGAGTTCGTGATCGACTTAGCACCGGAAACAACACCGATATCAAAGGCCCCGTACAGAATAGCTCCGTTAGAAATGAAGGAACTGATGGTGCAACTGCAAGAACTGCTGGACAAGAAGTATATTCAACCAAGTGTGTCACCGTGGGGAGCGCCAGTTTTATTCGTGAAGAAGAAGGACGGGTCAGTGCGTCTTTGCATTGATTATAGGGAGTTAAACAAAGTCACTATTAAAAACAAATACCCGTTGCCAAGAATAGATGACTTGTTTGATCAGCTGAAGGGTGCTAAGTACTTTTCGAAAATAGATTTGAGAAGTGGGTATCACCAATTGAAGGTAAGAAAGGAGGGTATACCACGAACGGCATTCAGAACTCGGTATGGACATTACAAGTTTCTGGTGATATCTTTTGGTTTAACCAATTCACCTGATGCGTTCATGGATTTGATGAACAGGGTGTTTAAACTATTCCTAGACAAGTTTGTAGTGGTATTCATTGATGACATTCTGGTGTATTCTAAAACTCAAGAAGAACACGTGGAACATTTACGTTTGACATGGGAGACACTAAGAAAGGAAAAGCTGTACGCGAAATTCTCTAAGTGCAAATTTTGGCTCGACTGTGTACAATTTTTGGGGCATATGATTGACAAAGATGGGATTTCAGTGGATCCGTCAAAAGTGGAAGTAGTAATCAATTGGGAACAACCAAGAACACCGTCAGAAGTGAGGAGTTTCTTGGGACTGGCTGGTTATTATAGAAGATTTATTCAAGATTTTTCTAAGATAGCCACTCCGCTAACAAATTTGACAAGGAAAGCTGTAAAATTCGTTTGGACGGAGAAATGTGAAGAGAGTTTCCAAAATTTGAAGAAGAAGTTAAGTGTGGCACCTGTATTGACATTACCAGATAATACAGAAAATTTTGTGGTATATAGTGATGCCTCACACAAAGGGTTGGGTTGTGTTCTTATGCAGAACGACAAAGTTATTGCCTATGCATCAAGACAACTGAAGGATTATGAGAAGGGGTATCCGACTCATGATTTGGAATTGGCTGCAGTTGTGTTTGCTCTAAAGATATGGATGCACTATCTTTATGGAGAGAAATGTAAGATCTACACAGACCACAAAAGTCTGAAGTATATTTTCACTCAGAAGGATTTGAACATGCGTCAAAGAAGGTGGATGGAATTGATAAAAGATTATGATTGTGAAATCTTTTATCATCTGGGAAAAGCGAATGTGGTGGCAGATGCTTTAAGCAGGAAAGGTCGAGAGAAGTTGATGCTGATAACAACTCAGGAGGAGCTCATTTCAGCAATGACAAAATTGGAGTTGGAAATCAAATTTTCAAAAGAATCTGACGAACAACTATTCCAGATAGAAGCTGGTCCAACGTTACTGAACAAAGTGAAGATTGCTCGACTACAAGATGAAGAGTGTAGGAAAATCAAAGAGAGTTTGGTTGAAGGCGGTGATGTAAAATACAAGATCGACACCGAAGGACTACTACGGTTCGAGGGACAAATTTGGGTTCCAGCAGTACTAGAACTAAAAGAAGAAATTTTGACCGAAGCTCATAGCTCAAAATATTCAATTCATCCAGGAAGCACGAAAATGTATCAGGATTTGCGTCGGCATTTTTGGTGGCCAAATATGAAAAGGGATGTTGCTGAATGCGTAGCGAAATGCTTGACATGTCAGAGAGTAAAAGCCGAACATCAAAGACCCAGCGGATTACTTCAACCATTAGAAATACCGGAATGGAAGTGGGAACACATCACGATGGATTTTGTGGTGGGCCTTCCAACTACTCAGAGAGGATGCGATGCGATTTGGGTGATAGTGGATAGACTGACGAAATCAGCGCACTTTCTACCAATAAAGATTAGATTCAATCTTGACCAGTTGGCAAGATTGTACATTAAGGAGATCGTTTCGAGGCACGGAGTGCCAGTATCAATTGTGTCCGATAGAGATCCGCGGTTCACATCGAATTTTTTGAAGAGACTACAAGAATGCATGGGGACACAGTTGCGAATGAGTACGGCTTATCATCCATAAACAGATGGCCAAAGCGAACGAACAATTCAGACATTGGAAGATATGCTGAGAGCATGTGTCATGGACTTTAAAGGAAGCTGGGAAGATCAACTACCGTGGTAGAATTTGCTTATAACAACAGTTATCACATGAGCATCGGCATGCCACCTTACGAGGCATTGTACGGCAGAAAGTGCAGAACTCCACTGTGCTGGGATGAAGTCGGTGAACGCCAACTGTTAGGACCAGAACTGGTACAACAAACTGCTGACGTTGTCAAACTCATCAGGACAAGATTGGTCGCAGCCCAAGATAGACAGAAAAAGTATACTGATAAACACAGACAAGATCGTGCATTTGACGTAGGAACTTTTGTGTTCTTAAAAGTTTCTCCCTGGAAGGGGAAAATTCATTTCGGTAAAAGGGGAAAGCTAAGCCCAAGGTTTATTGGACCCTTTGAAGTGCTGCGAAGAGTGGGAGAAGTAGCTTACGAGGTAGCTCTACCTCCAGTGTTGGAAAACATTCATAATGTTTTTCACATTTCGGTGTTACGACCATATAAACCCGACTATAAGCATGTGATCGACTACGAACCGCTATAGTTCGAGAAAGATTTGTCTTATGAAGGGGTTCCTATCCAGATAGTCGACAGGAAAGAACAAGTGCTCAGGAATAAGGTGATACCTTCTGTGAAGGTGATATGGAAGAACCACAACACTGAAGAAGCTATGTGGGAACTCGAAGAGAAAATGTTGAATGTGTACCCTGAGTTATTTGTTTAATCTGTGTCTTCGATTCTGGGGACATAATCTTTGTAAGAAGGGAGGAATGTAACGAATGATTTGTTTGAGTTGTGATTCTGAGGACAGAATCCTTGTAAGGAGGGAATGATGTAACATTCTAGAATTTTAAAGTGCAATATTAAATACTTATTGATTTATATAAGTATTTAATGGATATGTTTATGGTTGAATAAATAATTGTTCAATTTGAGTTGATGTGGTTTAGTTAATTATTTGCTAAATAAATAATTAAATATTAAATATCAAATATTTATTTGCAATATTAAATATTTAATGAATTATATAAGTATTTAATGGCAATTTGAGTTGATGTGGTTTAGTTAATTATTTGTTGAATAAATAATTAAGGAGCTAAGAAAATTAATTATTATGAGATCATATAATAAATTAATTTAATAAGTAAGCTAGAGAGCTTACAGTGATTTAAATAAATTATAATATTTTAAATGGGAAATTGTAATTTAAAATATTAGTTGGTTAAATAAAATTATAATTATAAAGTATAGTTTTTGATAATGATTTATAAGTTAAAATAATTTAATAGATTAATGTTTTAATTGATTTATTAATTAAATAGAAGTGTGACAAATAACCTTGCTATAAAGGAGTTACTAAAATAAATTAAAAGGGTTTAATTTAGTTTTGGCCAAACAAGTCTTATTGCATATTAAGTCTTTAATTTAATAGTGTTTTATCAAACAAGGTATAAGGATTAATCCATTTGTTTTAAATCAATTTACCAAACAAGGTGTAAGGATTAAAGGGTTATTTTTATTAGCTTAACCAAACAAGCCTTATGGCTTTTGATTTTCAAAATAAAAATAACTGATGTCAGTTAAGTTAGAGTTTTATTATATATTTAATATATACATTATATCTATATACGTTATATTATTTTACGTATGTTAGAGTTAGGAAGAAAGAAAGCTCAGAAGAAGAAAAAGGGAGAGAAGAAGAAAACTAGAGAAAAATTGAGAGAAAGTGAGTGATTTTAACAGGTTTTGGAGAAAAGAATTTGGAGAAAATAATAATAATCATCTTCATAATCCAAGATAGGAACTCAATCTCTTTTTCTAAAAAGTTTAATGTTTTCTTCTTCCCAAAAAGTTCTCTATAAAATATTTTGTAGTATGAATTGTTGATATACATGTATAACTTGGTATGATAGTTGATTATATGGTTATTTCATGAGTTTATGCATGATTAGAGATAATTTAATTCATGTATTTATGTGTTTTGTGGAAGAAAGTATATCACAATGTTCATATGAAAATATATATATGAATATGGCTATTTTAAAATAGAAATTAAGGTTCTAATTGTTGTTAAATTGATAAATTGATATTTGGAATTGCTAGAGTATGTAAAATCATAATCGTGATGTTTTGAATTTAGTGTTTTGGTTGAAAAACAAAATCACAGTGTTGATTTTCTTTGAAAATATCAAAAATAGAGTTTTTGTCAAAAATATTGAAATTGAGTGTTGTATATTTGATGTCTATGTTATTTTATGAGTAGAAACATGTTAGAAGTCTTCAAAATATGTTTATATAAAGTTTATATGTGTATTACATGATAATCAGTCTATTAGATTCGAGCTTTTTGGCCAATTTGGCTTTTGTTCATGCTGTTGCCGAGTTTGGTTGCCGGATTCTGGTCTCTGGCGCCGCAGTGCGGCCCAGCAGTACAAATCTCGCGTCGCAGCGTCGGCACCACGCCGCAGCGCCAACCAATGTTCTGTGACCTGAGCCGCAGTGGCAACTCAGCGCCGTAGCGCGAACCACAGTGTAAACTGTGGTGCCGCAACGCGTGTTAGCAGAATGTTCTGACAGTTTTGTTTTATTGTACAAAACTTGAAAATAAATGTTATGTGTTGATAATAATAATGTTAAATGATAATTTCAGTAGTATTAAACTATGAATGATCATGTTATTAAGTGTTACCTACTTGTAACATAGTGGATTATGTGAATGGGTAATTTAACCCATATGATGAATACATTTGTTTATATAAATATACAATGTTAGTAATGACTAACTATATCAGTATGACATATGTATAGGGTATTAATTCAAGTGGTAAGGGTTTAGCTTGTGCTAAAGGCAAGTTCTCTAACTCAAAACTTCATTGTGCAAGTTTTTCTAACTCTATCTTATAATTGAGCTAATTATTGTTTTCAATTCGATTATCTTATAATGATGTAAGTCGTCTAGACTTTGGTTTGAGGACAAACACGTTATTATTGTATTTCGATTATGAATTTTCATGTATAACTAAATTGCTATGCATGTTTATTATTCAATTCTAATTAACCTTGGCTTAGTGTTGTTCAAGCAAGGTATGCTATAGTTATTCAAATTGTATGCTATTAGATTATTCCTAATGCATGACTTGCTATGATTGGTTCAATTAAGATTATTCTATAATATAGTGTTATTGGTTTTTATTCAACTACTCAATAGTTGATGTTCGTTAAACTCCAAATTTTCTTGAAAGCTTATCCAAACCAAACTTACTTTGGTGCGGACTTGTATTCTAAATACTGAGATGAACAACTCTGTTAATAGAGGTTTACGCTTAGCGTTGAAATGATTGTGCACAATACATTGTACGAAGGGTTGATCCCCCTAAGTACGTGGAGTCCTTATAGTCTTATGACTGTTAAAGTTTAAGTTGAAAGATTACTTATAACTGTGGACATGATTCGTGGTCATTAGACCCTCAGTAAATGTTAAAATTTTCAGAAAGTTAATAGAATATATTGTTCAGTTCTATTGATCCTGATATTGGCAATTGATGTAAAAGTTTAATGATTTACTTATTGTTATTTCAAGCGGGCCTTGTTTGCTCACTCTTGCCTGTAAAATTTTTTACAGCTAAAGTTGAAACTGGTGACGTACCGAGCACTAGTAAGGGAAAAGGAAAGATGAATAAATGCTGAAGACTTGTAATAATTTGATAGTTTATTTTCAGAATTTGGTTCAATGATTGTAATGAAGTTATTTATTTATCTGCACTTGAATGATTGTTGTTAAAGGTTAGATAACCTGGGAGATGTTTATTTAAATTTAATCCTGTATGGGCAGGTTTTCTTTTACTATTCACGTATATTATGAATGGGTAGTTAGAAATTAATGTTTTGATTATGTGAGCACCAAATCTTGAGGAAATAAAGTATCAGGATTTGCCAGATACGACTTGTCTCCATCGAAAACCAATGTTTCCGAGTTCAAACACAAAATTTGACTTCCATTCCGAGAATTTTATGAATTCGACGATTATTGTCCAATCGTGTGAATTCCAACAAAACTTTGTTACTAACGATTTGTTCATCATTCCAAATGGATTCAATCCATTAATTAGACATCTCCAACTACATATTACAACAACTTATCTTTAGATTAGGTTATGGCTTATTCCTCATAAGTTCATAACTTAACAAATTATACACTACATGATTTCATTTCCTTATGACTTATTATTGATTTAAGTTATTTAAGCAACATCCTTACATCTTAACAATCACACTATCTTCTTAAGGTCAACATATGACAAGTTCATCATTGTTCTTCATGATTTTATAACTTATTTAGATTTAAATTGCTTATTCCTTACTTATTTGGCTTAAGTCCATTGATTATCCAATCTTTTATGGATTCTTAACATACATGTTCATTAAGTTATACTTTTCTTATCACCATACAATGGTAGAGATGAAAGATATAGGATCATAAGATTATTACCTTTGATGACTAGTCTTCCTTCTTCCTGAAAATCTAACAAAAGATGGTTGGACTTATAAGTGCTTATTCTCTCTACCAATTAAGTTGTTTAACTTGGATGAAAATTGAACAAGTAAATAATGAATCCAAGGCTTTGTATTTATAGGATTGCTAAGTTAGGGTATTCTAGTCATTAGGACATCCCACCTCCTTTAATAACCTCCTTACTATTCCTTCCTTAGCTCCCAAGTATACTTACTCCCTACATCAAATACTTGGCCACCACATAAAGGTCTTGGTCTCCAAGTTCACCCATGGGTTGCCCCATGTATCCTAATTATCCAATGGATCATAGCTTTGAGCTTACTTTAATTTCATAGCTTATTCTTTTGGGCTTACATTACTTTATTTTGGGCTTTATATTAATAACCACTTGGGCTTAATATTAATCCCACATAGCTTACCTTTATTCATATTGGACTTGTACTTTATACAATATTCACAATTCCATTTCATTTTTTCTTTAATCCTTAATGTTCTTAAATTAAGTCCGCATGCGAAATATTGTGTTTTCTATACTTGAATTATTATTACATAATCCATCTCACCTCGATATTATAACGTTACATATTTCTTGGAAGTTCAAAAATAATTCCCGAGCGGAAAACGATGAATAGTATTTTTCGAAAAAATTTCTTGAAAAACTTTTATTTTTGTCTTGGAAATTCAGACACTTTAATTCCTTCACGTAGTTAAAATACTATGACTTTCTAACACTTCCAGGTTATAGAACGACAATCATCTTATCAACACATAATAATAACAAATAATATTATTTTATTCATTATTAAAATATTCACAAAAGGTTCGATTTTCTGGGTCGTTACACAAAAGGTGAAGAAATGGAGAAAGATTTTAGTTTTGTAAATCAGGAATTAGAGGAACCAGCAGACTATCATGTCCTCTCTCCAGTAAGAATTAGCAGAAGAATAGTGGTGGAAGTTTTTGATGAACCAATAGCTGTACCAGCAGAAAGATGGATAAGCTGTGGAAATGAACAACTTAAGGTTGTAAGGATGACTGCATATGATGTGTTTAAAAATTGGAACAACATAGAGTTAGACTGCACTACTATTCTCTACAATCCTGATGACCTTCTGATGAGATGGTTTTTCCCTTGGATGCCCTAGTTAAAGGCATATACTGAAAAGGATGGAAGTTACTTCAGCTGGTGTTACTCACAGTTTCCGAACCTGGAGCTGGTGTCACAGAACTTCCCAAGGGTAAAGAAGTTTGCAACCAAGATGATCAAAGACCAGCCTCACTACAAAGTCTATCGATATGCTAGTAACCACTACATTCCCTATGATAGTAGAGTGGGCTCTGATGGCAGAAGGATTATGCCCAAGCATATGATCATTGAGTTCCTTCACTCTACCACTAATGATGACCAAATTCAGTTTGAAAAGCTTCCATCTATCCAAACAAATTTGTCTGATATTCCTTCATCCTCCTACAGTGATTGGCACTTAACAATTTATCAGATTCTCGCTACTTTTGAAAATCTGTCCAAGATTAAAAATCATGGAGTCCAGTCTAGTGCTTAACAAGAGTTTGCCCAACCAAATGACTAAACTCCTATGGAGTAGGAGTTATTGAAGAATTCTGATGAGTTGATTAAGAAGATGTCTATCATCACTAAAGAGCCAAAGATATTGACAGAAGCAGGAGATAATGTGGTTCAAGATAGACTCCAAGCCACTATGTCTGATATATCTCTCAAAATCAAAGAGAGAGATTAAATCTATCTGAAGGCCATGAATGATCAGAAGGAAGAAGCTCTGCGAGCACAGAAGGCTAATAAAGAGCAAATCTTATCCCTCTCTAACAAGATTGACAATCTGAATTAGTCTCGCTCCCTACAACTTGAGCTGAGCCAACAAGAACTTAAGATTGAGGTTGGTAACTCATCTTACCTGATGGAGCAACTTATGTCCAAAATAGAGCAGCTTTCCCAAGTGATTAATAACAAAAAGGGGAAGAAAAAGAGGCATAGAAAAAGGCACTCAAGGAAGAGCAAGGAGAATAGAAGAAAAGAAGACAAGAAGGCCTAGAGAAAGGTAAAAGAACAAAAGAATAAGATAGCAGCAACAGAAGCAGCAGAAGAAGGATCATAATCTGAGGGGGAGCCAAAAGATGATGATCCCATTAACACAGAATCTGAGGGGGAGCAGAGGAAAGAAATGAAGTCACCATCCAAGGGGGTGAAGGAGCAAAAAGATCAAGCAGATAAGTAGCTGATCAACAGACATCCTGGAAATACACATAGAGCCAAAAGGTACATCTCTATCTAGTTATGTATGTTTTGGATCCAGGATGTAAAGTGTCATAGCTTATGTAATTCCATATTATTATTATTGATATTCATGATTATCTATTTTAGAAATACAGTTGCTCATTGTATATAAGATTCATTCATAAAATGCATGTGCACAAATTATTTTTGTCATAATCAAATAGGGGGGATTGTCAGGAATAGGCATGTGAATCTTATTCCTATTTTTATATGATTTGATTATGACATATATGAATGAATATTCAAGTATGCTTGCATTTAGAAAAGCAGTAAAGTCCTTTCATAGATAATATGAACATATGTACAAGGACTTAGAATGAATTGATCAAATATGTTAGGTTGATCCTACATAAGCAAAACAACTTTGTAAATTCCTTAAAAAGAAATGATGTACAAGGAATATAAATGTAGAGAGATCAAGCTTGTTAGGTTGATCTTACAAATGTAATAGATAGGCTTGTCTGATCGTTGAGCATTGCACGAGAAATCGTAGTCTGCCAGGAGAGTCGAGGAAAACTCGAGAACTTTCGAGACAGAATCGTAGTCTGCAAGATAGTAGATCTCGGAGTTCGTAGACTGCCAGGAGAGACGAGGAAGGATCGTAGTGTGTCGAGAAGAACTTCCCTGGAGCCATAGTATGCTAAGGAAGTTATGTTCAGAATCGTAGAGATAACCTGTCTAAGAGCCGACCAAGTATTTGCCAAAGTCAAGTCAAGAATCGTAGACCACATCTCGGAGTCGTAGAGTCTACTGATAATATAAGAAGTAGAGATCGTAGTCGAGCCAGATCAAATGAAGACAGCAAGTTTAAGTACATAAATCAAAGAGTGTCAGCATCTGATCTCAGAGTTACAGTGTCTGCATAACCAAAGCTGAATCGTAGAGTGCAGAACTAAGGCTTCAACAGATGTGCTCACAACGCCAAGGCAGAATCGTAGAGTATACATGATTCTCAACATATGAACACTCCTAGAATATCCAAAGTATGAAGCCTCTGGTCTGAGCTGCAAAGTTACATCAAACTTGAGGGAAACCAGAGAGCACTCAACGAACGACATACAAGCTAACAGACAATCTAAGCACCAACCCTGTCAACATTTGGATTGAGTTGAGAACTCATTCAAGGTGAAGTCTTCTACAAGTTGATCAGAAGAAGACTTCAGATAAAGTAACTGACTAAGGAAAGTCAACAAGCGCAGTAGCTGTCAAGTGAACAGAAGATAAAGATCTTGGAAGTAACCAGGATCGTAGTGTTTGCCAAACAAAGTAGGATCTGATAAAGTGTACATAGAAATACTGGTCAACTTGTGGAGAACAAGGCTAAAGTGATTAAGCATTGGGTCAGTCCATTGATGATAAGTGAGCAGGAGATCACAAGGAGAAAGCGAGCTAGACATGCCATAAATCTGAAGTGTCTCGCTATTCAAAAGAGGCCAGAACAAGGAGTCATGCTATCAATTCCTTAGATCAGTCAAGGCAAACAAAAGTGTTGAAGCGCTGCACAAGAGAAGGAAGAGGTGTTCTACATTAAAGAACCAATGAACAGTCTTCAGGATCATAGTGTTGTCTCAACCTGTCAATGAGCAACATTCAATAGGACACACTACGATCAGGTCCAAGAACATCTGCATCAAAATCGTAGAGTTCGGTCATCTGAAGATTGAAGCATTGACAACGGTTTAATCTGAAGACTGATATTCGAACATTGCTAGTTGAGAGCATCGATGCAAAAGGATAGCTCCTAACGTTCCGATCGAGAAGTCAGAAAGAAGAGATAAAGTTGACTACTTGCCCGAGACATCAAAGTGACATCTCTTACGGGGTAGGTTAAATAGTAGACTGCAGTGTCAGAAAGTCATAAAGGGGATGTCATGTCACATCTACAGTCTACACCAAATAACTCGAGATCTGCGAAGTAATTCAAATAGCTTTCAATGGCTATATCCCAACGTGAAGATTGGGAAGGAGTATATATCAGCTAGAGCTTCAAAGATCAATAGTTACTGATGTTATTGAAGTTGCAGAATGGTTGAGTTGTTGGAATGCTACTGTTGACTCTACGAGTTCCATTAGTGACAGTGAGACTACAAAGGTTGAAGTGAAGCAGCTTTGAAGAAGGACTTGAACAGACTAAAACTTCATTCAACATATATGAGAATGCCAATGAAGATGGCAACTAAGTTGAGAGCCGAGAAGGATAAGAAGATAGCATTCAGAAAAGTGGCAGCAGCATAAAGAAGATCCAGAGAGCCACTCCACGAATCACCATGAACCAAAAGCTAAAACAGAACAAGTGCAGAACCATGTCTGCAAACTAGTCAAGAAGGGTTCAGGGGATGCTAAGTGTCAGACGAAGTCTACCAAAAGCTTAAACACTTAGCAAACCCAAATGGTGATGGTGCACAGCTGACATCAGATGAAGATGAGTAAAACAGAATGAAGATAAGCTGCACCAGAAGAGATGTTGTGACACCCCCAAATCTGGGTACTTCATTCCCACAAGATTTGGTGTTCGCTTGATAAAAACATTCATTTCTAACTAACCAAATATAATAAAATTTAACAACAAACCTTCCCATTAAAGGATTACATCAATAAGTCTAATAAAATCTCCCAGGTTATCTAACCTTTAAAATACAAACATCAATTGCGAAAATTAAATAACTACATCACAATATTTATATAGAGTCTGACAATATTAAAATCAACACGTTTACAAGTCTTCAACACTTGTTCATCTTTCTTTTCCCTTTACTGGTGATAGGTTCATCGACCTTCTAAACTTTAGATGTAATAGTTATATAAGCAAGAGTGAGCAAATAAATGCTCACTTGGAGTGACAATGAATAATAATAACATAGCAAATGACAAACAAATAGGCTCAATAGGATTGAATAATATTCTTTATCAATGATAATCAAGAACAAAAATTAAAGTATATGTCTGAGGGTCATAAGACCACGAACTATGTCCAAAGTTATAAGTATTCTTTCAACTTAAACCTAAACAGTCATAAGACTGTAAGGACTTCTCGTACTTAGGGGGATCAGCCCTTCGTACAATGTATTGTGCACAAACATCTAAATGCTTTGCGTAAATAATCCCCTATAATACGATTATTCATTTTAGTATTTAGAATACAAGCCCGCACCAAAGTAAGTTTGGTTTGGATATGTGACGCCCCCAAATTCGGGTTCTCAAACCCCGGGTTTGGTGCTCACAATTCATCATCATCATAAGCATTTTATAAACTATTACGGAATAATTAACATACATTGTTCATTATAATAAAGTCTTTTAACATTATCCCAAGGTCTATTAACCTTAACTTATACATATCTTAATTAGGTTATCTTAGTAACACAAAAGGTCTACATTACCAATGTACATAATATAATATAATACATAAATATTCTCCTTATCTATTCCTGCACTTTTCTTTTGCCTTTGTCCCTCTTGGACGTCTCTGGCATGGCTAAAATAAATGTCATGATATAACAAGGGTAAGCAACAAATTTGCTTAGCAAGTTTAAGTACGAAGAGGATATATCATGATTAGTAAGAAATTTATTGTTCAATGTTCTCCAATATAAATTAATTATGAAAGAACATGAATTAAGTCTTGATAACTGAATATTCGAATAGTTGAACAACAAATGCTGAGTGGTCATAGTGACCATGAACATATGCTAAGGTTGTCAGTATTTAAACTGGTCCTTTTAATAAGTTTTGGTAATAAAGGGGGTCAGCCTTTCATACCCGGTGTATTATGCATAAACACTTAATGTACGAGCAATAATTATTTTTTAATAATGCTTTAATCAAATTGTTCTTTTTCTCAGTCTTGAGTCCTTACCAAGTCAATTGGTGAAGAACAACTTTTAACAACATATTTAATTTAATAAATTTAAACATACTTGATCTAGCTGATACAATGAGCACATATCCATAGCTTAAACAGTTCATGAATAAAAGAATTTTAACTAATTCACAGTTCAATAATAATAGAACAAAAATTTAATTGCACCGAGTGCAAGTATCAATAATTAATATAGATGTGAATAATCAACAATAATTATTCACTAACATGTTTTGAAAGTAATAACTTAAGTTTGAGTTAGAGAACTTACCTCGACTGCGATCTACTGCTACACAATTTAATTTAATCTCTTTATTATAAAGACCTATCATTGTTAAGATTGATCTTATAATCAGCATATAATACTTTATATCATAATACAATTACTTTATCAACAATTTAGTTAACATTTAACCATATAATCAATTATCTGAAAACATCTTTATTATTATCATTCTTTGATAATATTTTAATTACTTTTTCATATAGCTTATGATTTAACACTCAATCTTTACTTTTACTAGCTCTTCCTTATAATCTAGTAAGCTGAATACTAACATCATAGTCTAGATTATACAAACATGCAATCCAGCCACCTGGATTGGCTAATCCAGCCACCTAGATTGGCTAATCCAGCAAACTGGATTCAACAAACTTCCAATCCAGCAAGCCTGAATTCTAAATCATTCAATCTAGTAAGCCTGGATTTCAAATCCTTTAATCCAGCAAGCCTGGATTTTAAATCCTTCAATCCAGCAAGCCTGGATTTCTAAACCCTTCAATCCAGCAAGCCTGGATTCTATATCCTTCAATCCAGCAAACTGGATTCAACTATTTTTCAATTCAGCCAGCTGGATCCCACATCTCCTTTACGAAAATACTAAATAAACTTATTATTTTTCTATCTTTTGGCCATACTTATATATATGTATTCCATACCCAAAAAGTATTTTTTTGTAATTTTTCAATTTCTTTTAGTATTTTTTAAAAATCATTTTTAGTGTGTGGCTTAAGAAATTAGCCCCATCATGCTCAACTCCAGAAATTCTCATCTCTTGGCATAATCTTCTACATGCTAACGTAACCCTCCAATTTAAATTTTGTGGTCATCGGAGTTATAGAACTCCGATTATAGCGATTTTTGTCCGAAAAACCTAAATATTAAAATGCTCATAACTTGGTCATTTTAAGTCGGAATGAGCTCATTTTTGGACAAGAGCTACTTTATATCATATATTTTCATGTCCCAAAAGGTCGAAATTTATTCCATAAACTAAGTGACCAAAATAGCCCCTACAATTTCCTGGGCAGTTTGTTTTCAAGATTTTTGACTTTTACCTACTTTACAAAAATCAGTCCATACGGAAATCTACAACTCCTTTTTCGGTGATTCCACTTGTGTTTGAAAGATAAAGCATCATATTATCATCCCAAATTTTTCTAGAATTCTTAAATGTAAGAAAATTGATGAAAATACCCCTAGCATTGACTGTCCAAAAATAGTTTATTTTTCTTTCTAAAGACAAAACTATTTTTGCTGAAACAGTTGCTACAACTTGTGTAGTCAACATTTTTGAGTGCTACCACTTGCGTTTAGTAGTTAACTTATATATCTAGCACCCCTTTTTAATGGATCACAAAAAGAAGGTGTAGATCATAAATGATAGTCAATCAAAGGAACTGAAAAAACTAAAGTTTTCTAACAAAACAAAACTAGTTTTCTATCCTTTTGATTTACTTTTTAACACTCAAATATGTTAGATCCATACATGAAACCATATAAAACATGTAAATAGAGGGTTTTAGACCTCAATATCATAAACCTTAACTAACCAAAATCAAATAAAATAAAAAGAATAAGCTAGTTTAGTTTTCACCTTGATTTTTGGGCACACTTTCTTTCTCTTCCAAAGTAGAAGGTAAACTTTGGGTGCATCAATGATGTATCTCCTTCCTCTCTCTCCTCCTCTCCCACGAATTTCTTTCCCTCTCTCTCTCTCTCTTATGTTTTTGCTTTGTTAGCTTAAGAGAAAGTAAGATGAATGAAGTAAAGTAAAAGAAGAAAGAAAAAAGAGATTAGATTTTTGTTGGATAATATTGTATAGATATAAGATATGTATATATACACAATTCCCACACCTTCTTGCTATGTCTCTCCCTCTAATTATTACGAGATTACTTACTAGCATGGTTACTCCATAAACAAAATGACACCTAGATAAATAAGTAGATATCTTTTGGAAGATGTGGAGCATGTAATAATTAGATCCCTCCCCTTTTACCTCTCCTTGTTTGGCCGGCCAGTGGCCTCCCAATCTCCATGTTTTTCTTTTGTTTTTATTGAAATATCTAGTATACACAATATCTAAAGCACCCTCTTCAATTTGGCTACAAGTTGAGCCATTATAGTAGATGTTTTGGGCATTCTATAAATAATCTATTGGACTTTAAATTTAATTCTTTGGGCCCTTGAAAAATTAACATATTCCAATTTCTTTCCAATTTATCCTACCCTACTTATTTTATTAGGGTTTCCATTCCACACATTTGGAATTTAAATCATTACTCTTGTACAATAAATTTTATAACCCAATTAGACTTGCTCAAATTAAGTTATAAAAATTAATAATTTGATATAGTAAAATATATATCTCTTAAATTAGTATACTTTTAAATATTATACTCTCCCACACCATAACCCTTAGGTTATTTAAATTTTCGTACCTAATGTATAATTAGGTTAGGAAACCTTTCGTTTTTAATTTCTTTCTTTCATATAACTAAACACATAGTCACCATTACAAACCACATAATTATATTACTTCCTAATCATTCCACACGTATTGCCAAGTTTTCGATATCATTAATATTTAATTAATATATCTATTTACAAAGTGACTAAGAATTCTTTGCTATTATATTCTCCCCTCCTTATAAGAATTTCGTCCCCAGAATTTCATCTAAGGTTACTCAAAAAGATTTGGAAAATCTTTCCTCATCTTTTTCTCGAGTTCCCACGTATCTTCTTCAGCATTGTGGTTTCTCCATAAGACTTTGACAGAATGTATAACCTTATTTCTCAATTTCTACTCTTTCCTATCCAAAATTTCTATTAGAACCTCCTCGTACGATAAGTCCTTCTCGACTTGAATCGGCTCGTAGGATATCACATCCTTGTAATCTGACTTGTACGGACGCAACACTGACACATGAAACACACTGTGAATATGTTCTAGTTCAGGAGGTAGAGCTACCTCGTACGCCACTTCCCCTATCTTCTTCAGTATTTCAAACGGTCCAATAATCCTTGGACTTAGTTTACTTTTCTTCCCAAATCTTATCTTCCCCTTCCAAGGAGATACCTACAGAAATGCGTAGCTTCCTACTTCAAAATCTCTTTTCTTGCGATGAATATCTGCGTACTTCTTTTGTCGATCATGAGCTGCTACCAGTCGAGCTCTTATCACTTTGATGATCTCCACAGTCTGCTGCACCAATTCTAGCCCCAATAATCTTCTATCACCTACCTCGTCCCAACATAAGGGCGTTCTGCACTTTCTCCCATATAGGGCCTCATATGGCGTCATTCCAATGCTTGCATGATAACTATTGTTATACGCAAACACCACCAATGGAAGATGATCTTCCCAACTTCCCTTGAAATCTATCACACATGCTTTGAGCATGTCTTCTAATATTTTAATCGTTCTCTCACTTTGCCCATTTGTCTGTGGATGATATGTAGTACTCAACCTTAATTGTGTCCCCATTCTTTCTTGAAGACTCCTCTAAAAGTTTGACGTAAAGCGCGGATCTCTATCTGACACGATTGATACTGGCACTCCATGTCTCGAAATTATCTCCTTAATATATAGCTTGGCTAACTGATCCAAATTATACCTGATCTTGATCGGCAAAAAGTTTGTTGACTTTGTAAGATGGTTGACAATCACCCATATAGCGTCATAATCCTTCTGTGTCGCTAGAAGTCCTACCACAAAATCCATCGTGACGTGCTCCCACTTCAATTCTGGAATCTCCAACGCCTGTAATAGTCCAATTGGTCGATGATGCTCTGCCTTGACTCTTTGACAAGTTAAACAGCAGCTGACACATTCAGCAATCTTTCTCTTCATGTTTGGCCTCCAATAATATTGACACAAATCTTGATACATCTTCGTGCTTCCTAGGTGTATCGAATATCTCATATTGTGCACTTCTTGCAAAATCTCTTCTCTTAACTTTGGTACTGTAAGTACCCAAATTCTTCCTTCAAATCTCAGCAATCCAATGCTGTCGATCTTATACTTCAGCTCTTCGCCTTCAGCCAACCGCTTCTTTATGTTATCACATTCTTCATCATTTTATTTTGAATCTTTCACCTTGTCTAATAAAGTCAGACTTGCTTCCATTTCTGTTACTTTATCTGAATCCTTCAAATTTTTCACCTCTAACTCCATTTTCTCCATTTCTCTTACTAATTCTTCCTGGTCTGTCAATACAAATAACTTTTCTCTGCTTTTCTTGCTTAAAGCATCTGCTACTACATTGGCCTTCCTGGGATGATATAGAATATCACAATCATAGTCTTTGATCAATTCTAACCATCTCCTCTGGCTCATGTTTAACTCCCTTTGTTTAAAGATATACTTTAGGCTTTTGTGGTCTGTGTATATCTCACACTTTTCTCCGTAGATATAATGTCTCCAAATCTTAAGGGCAAATACTACTGCAGCCAATTCAAGGTCATGGGTAGGGTATCCCTTATCATAGTCTTTTAACTGTCGTGACACATACGCAATGACTTTACCATTCTGCATTAATACGCAACCTAGTCCTTTGTGTGATGCGTCACTATACACTGTAAAACCTCCCGTACTATCAGGTAAAGATAACACAGGTGCTTCACTTAGTCGCTTCTTCAATTCCTGAAAACTTTGCTCACACTTTTCCACCCACACATACTTAACAGTCTTCCTCGTCAGATTAGTTAATGGTGTCGTTATCTTCGAGAAATCTTGAATAAACCTTCGATAATATCCTGCCAATTCCAAGAAACTTCTAACTTCTGTTGGCGTCTTCGGTTGTCCCCAATTTTTCACCGCTTTTACTTTAGTTGGATCAACAGAAATTCCTTCGTTATCGATAACATGTCCCAAAAATTGAACTCTCTTTAAGCAGAACTCACACTTCGAATATTTTGCATATAGCTTCTCCCTTCTCAACATTTCCAACACCATCCATAGATGTTCAGCATGCTCCTCTTCAGTCTTTGAATACACCAAAATGTCATCAATGAACACCACCACAAATTTATCTAAATACAGTTTAAATACTCTATTCATCAAGTCCATAAAAGCAGCTGGTGCATTCGTCAGTCCAAACGACATTACTAAGAATTCATAATAACCGTAACGAGTTCTAAATGCTATCTTTGGTACATCCTCTGTCCTCACCTTCAACTGAAGATAACCAGTTCTCAGGTCAATTTTCAAAAAATATCTCGCTCCCTTAAGTTGATCAAACAGATCGTCTATTCTTGGTAACTGATACTTGTTCTTGATTGTCACATTATTCAGTTCTCTATAATCCATACATAATCTCATCGAACCATCTTTCTTCTTTACAAACAACATTGGTGCTCCCCACGGAGGTACACTAGGTTGAATGTACTTCTTATCCAACAACTCATGTAGCTGGATCATTAACTCTTTCATTTCTACCGGAGCCATCCTATGTGGTGCTTTCGATATCGGTGTTGTCCCTGATACTAAATCTGTAACAATCCGGAATTTCAAAGTGTGAATTTAAATATTTATTGGATTATATAAATATTTATTTGAAATATTTTTTGATGAAATTGTTGAATAAATATTTTATTTAAAACAGTGATTGTTAGTAAATATTTATGAATATAAATTTATTAGATAACAATCTAAATTAAATTAATTTATAATTTAGAGAGTTGTAATATAACATGAGATGTTATATTGTTGATTAATAATTCAAAGTGGTATATTAAATTATTAAATAAAATTATGTTGAAATTATAATTTTGTGATATTTGCAAAGTGGAATATTTAAATATAATATGTATAATTAATTTATTTGATTATTATGGGACATGGAAATTCAAATAATAAAATGAATTATAAACTAAAATTGTTTGTTAAAATAAAATAAAGGAGTTTAATCTAGTTTTTGCCAAACAAGGATTAAATATTTTAATTCTTTGAATTTACAAGGCTTTGCCAAACAAGCCTTATAACTTTTGAAATTTCTAATTTTTGAATTTTAAATAAAATAAACAAATTAAATTAAAATAATAAATATAATAAAATTATAATTTATACGTTGGTTTTGTAACTGTTAATCTATTAAATTTGGCATATTATTTGGCATATTAAGGATTAGCAGTTTTAGCTTTTTCCATTATAGCTATCAGTTTGTTTTACGCATCCTAGTTGCTGAGAAAAGAGAGAAGAACTTGAGAGAGAATTGGAGAGGAGTCTAAGAATTTTCACGTCAATTCCAGTGTGTTTAGCAAGAATTTCTGTTAAGCAACAAAAAGGTATGCTCATAACTGTGATAATATATATGTATCTAGGTTGGACGGCAAGAATTTTTCCATGTTCTGTAAAAAAATCAATTGGTGAATTATGGATATATATACTTGGTAAATTCTGATGATACATGTTTATGATGCTAGTGTTATGTTTAAAACAAGAAATTTTATGCTAATTTCGTTTTGACAGTATAAATTTTTTACGGTATATGTATTCTTCACGTGGCTTATGTAAATACCAATTTTAATGGCTAATTTGTATGTGAAACTGTAAATTGACGCTTGTATGTGCTAGTTCATTAAGAAACGAAGATAATGTAACTTGAACGAAGTGATTTGGTGAGGAATCGAAATCACAATGTTGATTTTTCGTGAAGGATGTCAAGAATGGAATTTTCATATGAAAATGAGAAATTTCAGAAATTAAAATAGTTAAAAATGTTGTTAAATTGTTCTAATTGGTTGAATATGTTAACAAACATGTTTGTGATAGTTTTATATCAATTATAGATGTTGGTTTCACTGTTTTATGGGTGAAATTCGTGTTAGTTGGCCTAAAAACTGTGTCGCGGCCGCGCGAGTGCCCATTTTCAGACATTGAAGTCTGCTAATTCTGCAGACTTTGGTCGTTCTTTGTAGCTTAGCTAAAGGTTATGGTAATGTGTCCAACACGTAACAACAAGGCTAAAACAAAGTTGTGTTATGGGGTTAATGAATTCAAAGTGGTAAAAATGATTAGTAAATTTCGAACGCGTTATGTGATAACTTAGTGTACACAATGAATGTTAGACAAGTGTTGTGAAGTAAATACTTAGAATTTCTAAAATGTAAATGGTAAAGAAAGACTTGAGCTAAAATAGTAAGTTTAGCTAGAAATGTTCATGTTATGGTATGTTAGCATATCTAATAGATAATGTGATTCCTAGTTGTTGTCAACAAGTGTAATACATCTAATATGGGGTAATGGAATCAATGACGACTTTAATGAACGTTAAGTGTTGGTTTCGAAAGAAGTTTAAAGAAACACAAAATGAGATTATGTAATGGTAAGTGTCATACGAAGAGGAGTAAACACCTGAAGATATGTGTTAAGTCTCAAAGAGATGCAAGTTATAAGAGTCATTGTGGTTTCGTTATATGTGTAACTAATGCTTGTAATTATGAACCTTTGAACTGTTGTAGGAGGTACACAAAGCATTTAAGCTATTTTTGGTAATTGGTAATCTACGAACCATGCAAGTCTTTTAGTTCCTATTTGCTATGTGAACTTGATGATTAATTGTTTTAAGTCTTTATTACAAATAACATGATATGTGTTATATTTATGTGAAAGCGTGAAACGTCAAAGTCAACTTATGACTATATTAATTGAGTAAAGCATGCCGATTGAGTAATGAACTCAATCTTTATATTTGTTATATGAACTGTAGCACGTACGTTATGATAGTTCAATGTTTATGAGATATATATTGAGCATGATATTATATGCTACGTGTTGCATGAAAACTGTTTGATTTTGCTGGGCTGTCGAGCTCAACCTTGCAAATAACCATTTTTGCAAGTCAAGATTTCAAGGTAAAGCTATGTGTTAACTGAAAGTTATGAATCCGACGTGATACTTGAAGATTCCTTATGTTTTATGAGAAATGTATTTAATATTTTGAATATAACATATTGTTGAATTGTAAGTGGAGCTATCCGGTATATATGGATATCTATTGATGATGTAAGACTTTGTATAGTCATTTTGTTGTAATGATTCATGATATAAATTTGAATCAAAGAGATGTAATGTAAAGGTTAAAAGTTCTGGGAACGAGAACAGTTTGTAAATAGAAAATTTTAATTTTAATAGAACATTTTAATTATTTCGCAAATTTCAATGGTTGTATTATCGTTTAATATTATAAAATTAGAGGTTGAATGTATTATTAACGACCGAAGTCAAAAATTAAATTGTATGAATTTTGGGGTCGTTACAAAATCAATCACAAACTCTATTTATCTCTCTGGAGGAAGTCCCAGAAGTTCTTCTGGAAAGACATCACTAAACTCATTGACTACAGGTATATGTTCCATGTCCGAATTCACCATCCATGTATCCACTACAAGAGCCAAATAACCTTCACACCCTTTTCATAGCATTCACTTGGCTTGCATCTTCGTCAGATAAATCGTTTGTTTTGGCGACTTGCTACCATAAAATACAACCTTAGACTTATTCGGTGTCTTAAGGTGTATACTCTTCTTCTGACAGTCTATAACTGCCTCATGGTTAAACAACCAATCCATCCCGAAGATAACATCAAATTCTCCTAAGCGTATCAGAATCAAATTCATGCTTAACTTATGTCCCCTTATTTCCACACCACAGTTGTTATGAATAAACTCTACAGGGATCACTTCTTTGTTTACAACTTCTATATTCATTGGGTTCTTTAACTTTTCACATGGTAAGTTTAATCTTCTAGAAAATTCATCAGACACAAATGAACAGGTAGCTCCCGAATCAAATAATATGTAGGCATTTATATTATTGATCGGAATAATACCTAACACCACCTCCTTTGATGCAACTGCGTCTTGCACAGTCATGTTGAACGTTCTTGCTGTCGGCTTACTCTGTTGAACTGGTCCTCTAATGGTTAACTTTGTAGAACTGCTCTTGTTTCCGCTTCCTCCATCTGTATTCTTCTTCAATGGACAATCCTTGAATCAATGCCTCGTTCCTCCACAAGAAAAACAACCACTTTTCTTCGGCTTAGGACAATTTGGTGAAATATGTCCTTCCTGACCACAATTATAAAAGACGTTTTTCCCTTTCATACACTCTCCTGAGTGATTCTTTCCACACTTTGAACACGTTGGCTTCTTTTGTTGAATATTTCCTTGTTGCGTTCCTGATTCATTGCCACTGTTGTTCCACTTGTGTTTCTTGCTGTTACTGCCACCACTGCTGGAACCCTAATTTTCACCTACCATCTTCTTCTTATTCTTTTCCCTATTGTACTTAGACACTGCTTCACTACCACCTTCTGTAATGATAGCCTTTTCCAACAACGTTGAAAACGTATTAATCTGCAAAACTGCCACCTTGCTATATATCTAAGGCTTCAATTCATTCTCAAATCTACGCGCCTTTCTTGCCTCTGTGTCCACCTGATGTGGTGCAAATCTTGCTAGCTCGTTGAATTTGGCTGCATATTCTTAAACTATCATGTTCTCTTGCTTCAATTCAAGAAATTTCACTTCTATTCTGGCTTGCATGCTCGGCAAGAAATAATTCTTGAAGAAAAACTCCTTAAACCTTATCTAAGTTACCACTGTTGTTCCGGCTCTCGCCTGGTTTGATTCCCACCAATAATTAGCATATAATACTTTAAAACATAATACAATTACTCTATCAGCAATTTAGTTAACACTTAACCATATAATCAATTATATGAAAACGTCTTTATTATTATCATTATTTGATAATATTTTAATTACTTTTTCATATACCTTATGATTTAACACTCAATATTTCCTTTTATTAGTTCTCCCTTAAAATCTAGTAAGCTGAATACTAGCATCATAGTCTAGATTATACAAACATGCAAACCAGCAACCTGGATTGGCTAATTCAGCAAACTGGATTCAACAAACTTCCAATCCAGCAAGCCTGGATTCTAAATAATTCAATCCAGCAAGCCTGAATTTCAAATCCTTCAATCCAGCAAGCCTGAATTCTAAATCCTTCAATCCAGCAAGCCTGGATTTCTAGATCCTTCAATCCAGCAAACTGGATTCAACTATTTTTCAATTCAGCCAGCTGGATTCCATATCTCCTTTACAAAAATACCAAATCAACTTCTTATTTTTCTTTCATTTGGCCATACTCATATACATGTATTCCATACCCAAAAAGTATTTTTCCGTAATTTTTCAATTTCTTTTAGTATTTTTCAAAAATTATTTTTAGTGTGTGGCTTAAGAAATTAGCCCCATCATGCTCAACTCCATAAATTCCCATCTCTTGGCAATCTTTTAAATGTTAACGTGACCCTCCAATTTAAATTTCGTGGTCATTGGAGTTATAGAACTCCGGTTATAGCGATTTTCGTCCAAAAAATCTAAATATTGAAATGGTCATAACTTGATCATTTTAAGTCGGAATAAGCTCATTTTTGGGCATGAGCTATTTTATGTCCTATATTTTCATGTTCCAAAAGGCCAGAATTTATTCCATAAATTAAGTGGCCAAAACAACCCCTACAATTTCCTGGGCAGTTTGTTTTCAAGATTTTCATCTTTTACCTACTTTGCTAAAATTAGTCCATACGGAAATCTACAACTCCTTTTTCGGTGATTCTACTTGGGTTTGAAAGATAACTCATCATATTTTCATCCCAAAGTTTTCTAGAATTTTAAAATGTTAGAAAAATAACGAAAATACCCCTAGCATTGACTATCCAAAAATAGTTTGTTTTTCTTTCTGAAGATAAAACTGTTTTTGCTTAAACAGTTGTTACAACTTGTGTAGTTAATATTTTTGAGTGCTACTACTTGGGTTTAGTAGTTCACTTATATATCTAGCACCCCTTTTTGACGGATCACAAAAAGAAGGTGTAGATCAAAAATTGTAGTCGATAAAAGGAAGTGAAAAAACTAGAGTTTTCTAACAAAACAAAACTAGTTTGTTTTTCTTTCTAAAGATAATACTGTTTTTGCTTAAACAGTTGTTACAACTTCTATAGTTAACATTTTTGAGTGCTACTACTTGGGTTTAGTAGTTAACTTATATATCTAGCACCCCTTTTTGACGGATCACAAAAAGAAGGTGTAGATCAAAAATGGTAGTCGATCAAAGGAAGTGAAAAAACTAGAGTTTTCTAACAAAACAAAACTAGTTTCTTTTCTATCCTTTTGAATTACTTTCTAACACTAAAATATGTTAGATTCATACACGAAACCATATAAAACATGTAAATAGAGGGTTTTAGTCCTCATGATCATAAACCTTAACTAACCAAAATCAAACAAAATAAAAAGAATAAGCTAGTTTAGTTTTCACTTTTATTTATGGGCACACTTTCTTTCTCTTCCAAAGTAGAAGGTAAACTTTGGGTGCATCAATGATTTATCTCCTTCCTCTCTCTCTCTCCTCCTCTCCACTAAATTTCTCTCCCTCTCTCTCTCTCTTATGTTTTTGCTTTGTTAGCTTAAGAGAAAGTAAGATGAATGAAGTAAAGTAAAAGAAGAAAGAAAAAGAGATTAGATTTTTGTTGGATAATATTGTATAGATATAAGATATGTATCTATACACATTTCCCACACCTTCTTGCTATCTCTCTCCCTCTAATTATTACAAGATTACTTACTAGCATGGTGGCTCCATAAACAAAATGACACCTAGCTAAATAAGTAGATATCTTTAGGAAGATGTGGAGCATGTAATAATTAGATCCCTCCCCCTTTTCCTCTCCTTGCCGGCCATGTGGCCTCTCAATCTCCAAATTTTTCTTTTGTTTTTATTGAAATATCTAGTATACACAATGTCTAAAGTACCCTCTTCAATTGGGCTATAAGTTGGACCATTATATTAGATGTTTTGGGCTTCCTATAAATAATCTATTGGACTTTAAATTTAATTCTTTGGGCCCTTGAAAAATTAACATATTCCAATGTCGTTCCAATTTATCCTACCCTACTTATTTAATAAGGGTTTCCATTCCACACATTTGGAATTTAAATCATTACTCTTGTACAATAATATTTATACCCAATTAGACTTGCTCAAATTAAGTTATAAAAATTAATAATTTGAGATAGTAAAATATATATCTCTTAAATTAGTATACTTTTAAATATTATACTCTCCTACACCATAACCCTTAGGTTATTTAAATTTCATACCTAATGTATAATTAGGTTATGAAGCCTTTCCTTTTTAATTTCTGTCATTCATATAACTAAACACATAGCCACCATTACAAACCAAATAATTATATTACTTCCTAATCATTCCACACGTATTACCAAGTTTTCGATATCATTAATATTTAATTAATATATCTATTTACAAAGTGACTAAGAATTCTTGGCTATTACAGGATAAGTTTCAAGGTAATTTAGAGTTTAACGAACATTAACTAAGGATTAGTTGAATAAAATGTAATACCAATATGCTATAGAATAAGTCATAAATGAATCAACATTGTATATTAAGGTCATGCTTTAGAAATGAACTAAAAGCATAAGCATTGAATAACGTAACATACCTTGCTTGAATAATATTAAGCTAGGGCTAGAATTTTGTTTAGTAACAGAATTGGATTATTGAACATGTATAAACAATAGCAAGTTGAACGATAAAACTTGCTCAACATAATTGTATCAGAAATTAGAAATTCGCATACTAAGAAACAAGTTAAAAATAGGAAACCTTCTCAAAGTAAGAGTTAGGTTAAAGAGTTTGCATGCATATAATTTAAGTTGTATAAATAGGATTTAGAGTTTTTTGCTCAATATAAAGGTAAATGGAACAAACTCGAATAGAGGTTATAGTTCGGAAACTTGCCTTGCGTGCAGGCTAAATCGTAATACTTGATTCTCAATATCCTATACACATGTCATTATGACATAATTAGTTACTACATGTACTTCGTACATAATTAAGTACCTAATTCATGTATGGTTTGGTTTTAATCATATAGTCAAGTCATCCTATTAATGCAATAAAATAACTCATTAATTGTTAATCATATTCTCACTCTTGGTACTATAACACCACAATATAAAAATCATATTTTAACAGTCATAACATTGCACCTTATCAACAATTACAGATTTTGTATAATTAAAACACATTTTCTGGCCAACACTGCTGACCGGCGCTTCGGCGCCACAGTTTGCACTGGGAATGGCGCTGCGGAACGACGTTGGCGCTGCGGCGCGGCGTTGGCGCTGCGGCGCGGCGTTGGCGCTGCGGCGCGGCGTTGGCGCTGCGGCGCGAGACACAAGCCTAAGATAGGCTCTGCGATGCGAGACCTAGTGCTGCGATGCAAGAGTTGGCGCTGCGGCGCAAAATTACAGTACTAGACAACTAGATTTCGCGAAGAACACAAACAAAGCCAATTTGGCCTAAATCTTACTTTCTAGCAACCAATTAAATAGTATAATTTACATAGACTTCACAAAAACATAACTTAAGGTTTCTAGCATGTTTTTACCCATATAACCAACATAAACATCAAATTTAAAACCATTGAATTCCATATTTTATGCAAAAACTCCATTTTTAACATCCTTAACAAAATTAACACTGTGATCACCATTGTAAACCAAATTAACTCATTCAAACTACGTTCTCTTTGTTTCTTACTGAATTAACATATTTAAGGCTAAAGTTACAAATTAGTTTACAAATTAACCACCTAATTTGGTACTTTCACAAGCCATATATATAAACATGCACTATAAACAATTTTCTTTCTTTTTAATGTAATTAGCATACTAATTCTTTGTCTAAATACTAATTCTAACATCATAAGTACACACAATCACAATTAATCAGTAATATATCAACAATTCAAGAAAATTGAATTCACAGAGACTTGAAATTCATGACGTAGACACACACACACACACACACACACACACACAGATATATATATATATATATATATATATATATATATATATATATATATATATATATATAAATATCAAGGTTATGGAAGTATACATTCTCTTGCTTGAATAATCCTTGCTAAAACACAGAAATTATTTTGGAATCACCAGACTTTTCTCTCAAATTCTATCTATTCTCTCTTCAAACTGTCTCTATTTTCTTTTCTCTGTATTCTTTATTCTCTTTTCTTTTTAGGCTTAGGTCAATTCTAGACCTTTTACGTAACAATAAAACAAACGCTCCAAAACGTATGAAACTGCCATATAATTATTATAATAATTACATATCAGTTATAAAATATATTTTATTTATTATTCTGATTTATTTTATTTATATTATTTATTATAATTCAAATTAAAAATTCAAAAGCAATAAGACTGTGTTTGGCAAAAAACTTTTAAAAATAAAGACTTAATGTCTTTAAGCCATGTTTGGGTAAATCCATTTAAAACTATTTTAATTTATTTTTAATAAATCATTTATACTATAGTTTATAGTCCCATATTATTTATTTGGATTTCCATATCCAATAAACATACTATATAAATTTTTCACTTAATCCAATTATCACAAAATTATAATCTTAATTAACATACCATTTTAAATTATTAAATTAAAACAACAATGTAGCATTTCATGTTATCTCTAACAACTCTCCAACTATTAAATTAAATCAGAGTATTATCTAATAAATTTAATTCGCAATTATCTACAAACAACAACTACATCAATAAAATATTTATTTAACTTAATAAATATTTTAAATTACAAATAAAATTTGGATTGTTACATCATCCCCTCCTTACAAGGATTCTGTTCCTAGAATCACTACTCAAACAATTCCTTCGTCACATTCTTTCCTCCTTATAAAGATTCTCTCCCAGAATCGTAGACATAGATTAAACAAATAACTCAGGATAGTTCTTCATCATTTCATCTTCGAGTTCCCACGTAGCCTCTTCGACATTGTGGTTTCTCCATATCACCTTCACAGAAGGTATCACCTTATTCATGAGCACTTGTTCTTTCTTGTCGACTATCTAGATAGGAACCTCTTCATAAGACAAATATTTACTGAATGGTAACGGTTTATATTCGATCACATGTTTGTAATCGGGTTTATACGATCGCAACACCGATACATGAAAAACGTTGTGAACATATTCTAATTCTAGAGGTAAAGCTATTTCGTAAGCTACTTCTCCCACTCTTCGTAGTATCTCGAAGGGTCCAATAAACCTTGGGCTTAGCTTTCATTTCTTGCCAAAACGAATCTTCCCTTTTCAAGGAGAAACTTTCAGGAAAACAAAATTTCCTACATCCAATTCGCGATCTTGCCTGTGTTGATCAGTATACTTCTTCTGTCTATCTTGTCCTGATGAGTTTGACAACCTCAGTAGTTTGCTGTACCAGTTCTAGTCCTAATAGTTAACGTTCACTGACTTCATCCCAACACAGTGGAGTTCTGCATTTTCTACCGTACAATGCTTCGTAAGGCGGCATGCCAATGCTTGTGTGGTAATTGTTGTTGTATGCAAATTTTGCCAATGGTAAATGTTCATCCCAACTCCCTTTGAAATCCATGATGCATGCTCTGAATATATCTTCTAACGTCTGAATTGTTCGTTCGCTCTGACCATCGGTTTGCGGATGGTATGCCGTACTCATTTTCAATTGTGTTCCCATGCATTTTTTAGTTTCTTCTAGAAGTTTGATGTGAACCTTGGATCTCTGTCTGATACAATCGACACTGGAACTCCATGTCTCGAAATGATCTCTTTAACGTATAACTTTGCCAACTGATCAAGATTGAATCTAATCTTTATTGGCAAAAAGTGTGTTAATTTTGTCAGCCTGTCCACTGTCACCCAAATCGCATCGTATCCTCTCTAAGTAGTAGGAAGACCTACCACAAAATCCATTGTGATATGTTCCCACTTCCATTTCGGTATTTCCAACGGTTGTAGCAATCTGCTTGGTCTCTGATGCTCGACTTTGACTCTTTGTCGTGTCAAGTATTTTGTGACACATTCTACAACATCTATTTTCATGTTTGGCCACCAAAAATGCTGTCATAAATCTTGATACATCTTCGTACTTCCCGGATGAATTGAATATCTTTAGTTATGAGCTTTGGTCAAGATTACGTCTTTAATATCTGGTATCGCTGGAACCCAAATTCTTATCTCGAATCTTAGTAGTCCTTCGGTATTGATCTTGTATTTCACTTCACTACCCTCAATAACTTTTTCTTTGATTTTTCCACATTCTTCATCTTGTAGTTGAGCACTCTTTACCTTTTCCACCAATGTTGGACTAGCTTCCATCTGGAATAGTCGTTCATCAGATTCGTTTAGAAATTTTATTTACAATTATAGCCTTGTCATTGTTGAAATAAGTTCCGCCTGGGTGGTTAACAACATCAATTTTTCCAGACCTTTCCTGCTCAAAACATCTGCAACCACATTTGCCTTTCCCGGTGTTAGGTTTGTAATATTCATAAACGCAATCTAATTACACAAAATAAGCGGGAGCATGGAAAATAAGAGTTTTAAAATTTTACAAACCATATACCCGGATCATCCTTTATGCACAATTATTAATTAAACAAAAAGATAAAGAATAAGAATCATACCCTTGAATATTCGAGCTTCCTCAGGTACAAGTTCACCTCCAAATCCTTTCACGTTCAACTTGAATCCACCGTGTTTGATTCTTTCCTTTAATCAATGTTAGCCACCCAAGTGTTTGGCCTCTAAAGGTGATCCACCAAGGAAGATGAAAGATTCAAGAAGATGGGTATTTGACAAAATTCTAGTTTTTCTATCTATCATAGAAAAATAGCGTATTCTCCAACAATTGGAATCACGTCTATTGTGAAAAAGTCAACAATCACCTAACCCATAATAAGACTCCTCTTATTTATAGATGTGGGCAACCCTCCTTAACAATTAATGAATTGAGTTTTATTTTAATTAATTAAAATTCTTTAATTAATTAGCCTCCTAATGTTATTAGGAATAAATGAGAGTACTAATATTAAATTAATTTCAAACTCTTTAGAAATTAAAATAATAATAATTGTAATAATATTAATAAGACTTCTCTTATTAATTTATATATTTAATATTTCTAAAATATTAAATAATAAATATTAAGCTATTTAATTTATTCTATCACCATAGATTAAATTAAATATACTTAACATATTATTACGATTATGTCATTAACTTCTTAAATAATTATTCTTCCTTTTATGGTGTGACCCTTTAGGTTCTCTATATTAAACTGGTTGTGAATAAATCAATTAGAACAATTCTAATCTTATTTAAATAAATAAATTAAACTATTAATTTATTTAAATAAATAATATTTATTCTACAATAGGGATAAGCCTCCCTAGCGATCAACGACTTTTCAGATAATATAGATTTCAACATTAATCATAAAAGAACATTTGAGTAAATAGTTACCGTACAATTCAATCCTTCCACCATACAATGTCCTAATTAAATATAAGACATGGAATTACTGTCAGGTCTTATTTTATTTATTTATATGTATTTCGATCCTTAAATACACAACTCCAAATAATGTAAATTAGAAACTCATTTCTAATTTTATTTTGCCTTGGCCAAGGACTACTGGGTTATCATTTATCTAATTACATATGACATTTCTCTTCTTTTACTAGAAGTGGTAGATTCTTTATTGATCATACATTATCTTCATGTATAACTTATTATACCCAAACATACCCTTTGATATACCCTAAGGGTCTTAAAGAATAAGTCAAAGTATAACTCATCATACACAAGATACTATGATGATCTTAAGTCCAATGATCACTTGTACTACTATCACTACAGAAATTCCTATTGACAGACAAGTAAAACTCTATTAGGTATTCCTTAGCGAGCCACGTTCAGTGAACTTATTCTCTAATAAGCACCTACATACTTGCTTTAGTGTCTCCACACAAATGATCATGAGATCAATCATCCTCATCCAATGAGCAAGCAACGTATGTACCAATCTATTCAGATTCACTAATTCCCAATTTAGTAATCTAACGATTGGGAACTATTTTAGTTTTAAGCTTTCTAAGAATTTAGATCTCATTAGAATGATCATCATCATTTTTCTAAAAGCATTACTTAAAACTATGGGTTTATCACATATTATAAAACAACATCATATAGATAATTAAAAGCCTTTAATAAATTAATATTTTTTATTAATAAATGAATAAGATTGTTACAAAGTATATGCTTTATCATCAAACATGATTGGCTTGTGTGCATACTACTTTCAATATCTCACTTGCACTAAAGCCAATCGTCATGGTATCTCATACACTTTTTCTCTAAGTGACGATTATCCTGCTGTTGGATAAGCTTTTGTTAATGGATATGTAATGTTGTTCTTGAGAGTCCATTATCTCTATAGTGATTTTTCATCTTTCAATGATTCCTTTAATCAAATGAAAGTGCCATAATACATGTTTAGATCCAAGATGAGACTTAGGAACTATTCCTAGTTCTGTAATGAACTTTTATCCAAATAATCAACTTGTAGCTTCATTTACAGCTATATACTTTATCTTTATCTCTAAACCAGTAACTCTTTGCTGTTTGGAACCTTTCCAATTCACTGCACCACTGCTCAAGGTAACCCTTTACCTTAAAGTGGATTTTCTATCATCTTGGTCTGTCTGAAAAACTTGAGTTTGTTAAGCCCTCTAGTTTTAATTTAGAGCCACCATAAATTTTAATCATATCCTTAGTACCAGTTAAGTACTTTAAGATATTTTTCACTGTCATACAGTGATCTTCTCCATAATATGACCGATCAACATCAGGTCTCGTATATTTCATTGTATACATGATTATCACTTATGCGATCTCCCTTTTTAGGAGTCTATGTGGACTATTAAGAGAGATACACTCCATGGCTCATCAACATGAGACATCTCTTGGAGTTTGCCATGCTAAACGACTTTAGCATCAAATGAATATATGTTCCTTGGGTTAACTTGAGCATCCTCTTAAATCTATCTATATAGATTTGTATTCCCAATTATGATACTCTTTCCAAATCATTCATGGAGGAATGTTTAGACAACTTTATCTTTACTGATTGTAGCATTAGTATGTCATTCCTTATCCATAGTATATCAACATATAATATTAGGAATGTTACGGCGCTCCCACTGACCCTTTTGTACACACTAGGTTCATTCTTATTTATGATAAAATCAAACTCTTTTGATTTGTTTCATCAAAACGAATGTTCCATTTTGACAAGCTTGTTTCAATCCATTTCTCTGAGTGTTTACAACTCTTACCACATCGTATGTAACTAGTTCATCATCTTCTATGATGTGTACCTTATCATCATCATTTATTATGAATCCATACCTCCCAGGTATCTTCGGTACTATTCCAGATTTACGATTCGGTTGTGGTACAATAGGTCTATCTACAAGTTTCTCTTATTTGACTTATAGTATTTTGTGGTTCATGAACTCTTCAAGATCTATTATCCTCCCACTAGCCCCTTCAATGATAAACATCTTTATCTTGGAAGGCAGCATGTTTCGCAATATACACCTTTTGCTAAGTAGGATTATGGAACATATACCCTAAACTTACTTTAGGATATCCCACAAATCTGTACTTGTCAAATCTTGTCCCAAGCTTATCCTTTGAAACATTTTTACATAAGTTGGACAACCCCTTATCTTAACATACTTAAAATTAGGAATCCTCCCTGTCCATAACTTTTATAGAGTCTTGGGGCTGAATTTTGAGGTTACCTTTTCATAGATATGTAGCCATTTCTAGGGCATGACCCCAGAAGGATACTGTAATGTCGGTAAAATCATTATGGACCACACAATGTCCAACAAGGTACGATTTTTCCTTTCAAATGCATCAATCAATTAGTGCATATCAGGAGGCGTCCATTGTGAGAAATTATTTGAGATGATCTAGAAACTTATTGCACAAGTATTTATTCCTTGATCTAATCAAAGAATCTTAATAATTTACCAATTTATTTCACTTCTGAATTCTTTGAACCATTCAAATAATTCACACTAGTATTTCAGCAAATACACACATTCAACTCTTTGAATGATCATCTCCTTTTCTTATACTAATTTGTTTAATATGCAAAATTATTTTCACGTAAGTCAAGTATACAAATCCATTAAGTGATATTTGTTACGCCCCCAAATTCTGACCTCCACTTGGTCACCCGAATTCGGTTCGTCAATATCTCAAAGTATTTCTATAATAACTAAAATAACATATTCATAACAGAAAATCTAAATTAGAATAATATACAATGATTTATTTTAATTATTCCCCCAAGTCTCGCAACCTACAGTACTTAAAAGATTACATAATAGTATCGAATAAAGACCTATTACATAATCCTACTTAAGTTTTAACATAGTCTTAATACAACATAATAATCTTACACATAAAAACGGACAAGCTAGTCGGTAGTCTTGCCCTTGCCCTTGCCCTTGTTTGTTCTAGAGACACCTCCCTGTTCTTCCTTAACTGAAAGGTTTTAAATAAGCAAGAATGAGCACAAATTGGCCAACAAGTAATATACAACAGGGGTAATGGTTTTATAACACGAAGGTGAAATATCGAAGTATCATCTCTAAGATAGTTCGGAGTTTCAGAATAATATCATAATTAATGAATATAAAAAATTCTTGGAATAAAAACGATAATTCAATATGAATCAACAGATATATATATATGAATTCAAATACTAACAAGGTATCCAACTGGATAACGATTATACTGAGAAGTCATTAAGAACTATTGAATATCTACTAGAATTACTAATATTAAACTGATAACCCAAAAGAACAAGTATTATAGAGGATCAGTCTACAATACTCCACGTTATGCATAACACCACAATAATAATATATTCATGTGTTGGGGTTTCCAACAACATACAACCCCCTTACCATAAGGGTTGTTCAACTCAGTTTTCAGATTTCTACACCAATCAATTGGTTTGGACAGTTTTATAAACATGCATATAGTCTAACCGAATCAAATGGCATCGACTCTTTCATAATATTCAAGAACATTACTATGTTCAACATAAATAATATCTTTCACAAGTGTTTAAGCATATTAGCTCATTTGAACGGAAAAGTAATATAGCTTGCATTCAAAGAGATAAGCTTACGGTATTCGTCGAATAAGAATGCAATTATACTTGCTCAATAAGAGTAGGGTTTGGATACTTGCCTTAAGCGTAGTTTATCGACATTTAAGAACTCAATACTTTCGAATGTAACGCCCGAGAATTTTGGATTATGAATGAATTAAATTTTAATTTGATTATGAGAATTAAATGAATTTAATTGATTAATTATATGAGTAAGATGTTTGAAGGTCGTTCTATGACCTAGAATATGCGGATGTGGTTAGTATTCTGGCTATGTGCTAGAATTAATTATTTTGATTTATCAAGACGAAAATGAAGGTTTTTTGAGAATTTTCCCGTAAAAATACTATTCATCCGATTTCGTTCGCAGCTTAGGTTTGAAATTCCGAGAAATGCGTAATGATAGAATATGAAGATATTATGGAATATCCAATAAAATTTCAGTTATGGCAAACGAAGTTTTTGCCTGCGGACTTAAAACCTAAGGGTTAGAAAGAGTGATTTTCGAAAGGGAAATGTAATGCGTATAATCATTTAGGTTATTATACGTATGAGATACAAGTATTATACTAGTTAAATACGAGTATGGTATGAAGAATAGTACGACGTATAATACGAATATCATATGAGTACTAGACGAAGAGAATACGTGAGTTATACGCGTAGAATACGATTAGTTATTATGAGATTTTAAGTTAAGGATTTTGTATAATCCAATTGGACTTGGACTAATAGCAAGCCCAAGTCAAGGCCCAATATTAATGTAAGTCAAGCCCAATCCAAGAAACCGAACCGCGGGTCGAACCGGTGGGTCACGGGATGGGTAAAACCTATGGGGCAACCCATGGGATGATCCATAAAGGAGGTGGGCCGGCCACTTGGCCACCAAGTAAAGTGATTACTTGGCGGCTAAGTTGAAGAGGAGGTGGGAATAGTAAGGAGGTGACTCTTTGACCATTTTGCCCCCATGTTGAAATCCTATAAATACAAAGCTTAAGGTTGGACTTTTAGTGTTTTACAAACATTTTCCAAACATATTGAGAGAGAGAAAAGCTAGAAACACATAATTAAGTTACTTCCAAGCAAACCATAAGACGTTTTCTAAGAACACAAAGAACGACAAAGGTAAATTTTTATAAATCGTAGTCTTCATCTTTTCGATTTCTTTCTAGTAGAGAATCGTAGATTGGTGTAGCATGTTTAGTGAGGAGGAATAAGGATGTCTATTAATGATCAAAACATTGATAAGTCATGACCAAATAGAAATCGTAAGTGTTTACGTAAGTTAAAAACCTAAGAAAGTTAAAAACGTGAACTTAGTTGTGATGAACGATTTAAAAACCATCATAGCTAAGGTATGTGCATATTGGTTGGTTAGGATGTAGATGATGAATCAATGGAGTGTTCCATTTGATTTGGCTTATAGAACACGAGTAATGAAGTTATAACGAATTTTGCAGAAATTGACGTTAAACGTCGAAAACATAGAAATCTCAGATTAAGGGTCAAAAGTTGCCGTGCGACTTGAAAACGTTGGTTTCCAATGTCAACACGTGAGATAAGGTATTTAAGAGTCGTGGATGCAAGAATTGTCGAATTCTGACTTATAACGAAGAAAACGAGTATTAAACGGTTGAAAACAATAATCGAACGCTAAAAAGGGACTAAAAGGTGAATTCCATGTTAACGGATTTGGAAAAGTAAAATTCTTATATGAACACATAGAGGGTGTAATTTGTGAGTTGTAGGCTTTTGAAAGAGTCAATTCGGATGTAAAACGAAAAAGTTATGAAGCCGAGAGTTTCGTTAAAAAAGCAAACTGTTTTGACCAACTGGTGCACAGGGGCGGTGCCGCAGCGCCAAACCCAGCACAAAAGAGCCGCGCCGCAGCTCCAGATCCGACCGTGTCTTCTGTTAATTGGCGTTGCAGTGCCGAGTTTGTACTAGGGATGTCGCGCCGCAGCGCCGGCAGTGTAAAAATGCTGACCAAGTTAGGTTTTTGTTCCATTTGAATGTAGACCTAAGATAAGACATTGAATGTAACATTCCAGATTTTTTTAAAATGTAAGTTATAAATATTTATTGATTTATATAAATATTTATTGGATGTGTTTATTATATAATTGTTCAATTTGATTGAGTTGATTTAGTTAATTATTTATTTGTTAAATAATTAATGTGATTAGTTAATTATTTATTTGTTAAATAATTAATGTGTTATGTGGATTGAGTTATGTGATTAAGTTATTGATTTAATAAATTATTATTAAATAAAGTGTGACAAATAACTATGTTATAAGAGTTATTAAAATAAATTAAAGTAGTTTATTTTAGTTTTACCCAAACAAAGCGTACGGATATAAACTATTTTATTTTAAAGGGATTTGCCAAACAATGCCTTATGGCTTTTGGATTTTTAATTTTTGAATTTGTAAATAATTTAAATAAAATAAATAATAAATATAACGCATTGATATATGTTGTAGACGTTATTTTGATAACTGATGATGGCTATTAAGGTCATATCAGTTTGTGTTTTCTTATGTTACGCATACTAGCTATCAGAACTTCATTCTAGTTGTGTTAGGCAATAGAGAGAATTGAGACTTGAGAGAATTTGAGAGAGAGCTTGTACAGAGAAGAACAATTCCAGTGTGTAGTAAGGATTTCTGTTAAGAAGAAAAAGGTATGTTCTACCACTTTGATATTATTTACGAGTATTTCGGTGAAGCTTTGTTATACTATGTGAATTCTATTTCTTCTATGCTCTGTGAGTTCTAGTTTTTCTTCCGAATTGTTGTTATGTAACCCTTTAATGGGAGATTTATTATTTTAACTTTTGAGTTTAATTTTATCCTTTGGATATGGGTAGTTAGTTATGATTTAATTGGACAGTGAACACCAAATCTGTGGGATAGAAGTGGCCAGATTTGGGGGTGTCAAATTGAAGGTACTTAATGTACATAATAAGGCTGACCTTAAATCCCTAATGAAGTGTTAACGTTAGAAGATTTAGTATGGTTTAATAAGAATTAAACGAAGAACGTAAAAGTGTAAGAAAGTAAACCGTGATTGATGTTCAACGTTGATACTTTACCAATGATGATCGAATGACGGGTTAATAACGTAAGAACGTTAACAAGCCGTAACAAAGTATAGAAAGACGAATTGGCTTTGTTAAGAAATAAATTTAAATAAGACATAGAAGAGAAAGAAGTTGGTTAGAACAAATAAAATAAGTTTGTTTGATAACTAATTACAGTGTGCTATGTGAATATATCATGTAGATCCTGTAAGGACTGAGAATTGATTGAATATTATATTCGAAGATGCTTGAAGGCAAGTCTTTCTTAACGCTTGTCTAACCTCATTGTTAGTCAAGTTTTCTGTGATTCATGTTATAAGATGCATGAATGGTTTAAAGAAAGAGTCGATGCTTGTTTTAACTCGACTAGACTAGTATTGAAGAATGGATTGATTTGTTTACAAGTCTTTCGATATAAAATTGTTAACGCTATCCTATGCCAAGTATTTGGTACGGAAGAGAAGGTAAGTTTGTCTATGAAAAAACAAAAGTATTTTCATCGATTATTCGATGGGCACGCGAGGTTGTCAAAAGCTAAACGTAAATACGTTTAACGAAAGAGTGTTGATCAACATAGAGTACAATGGGCTGATCACCTAGAAGTACTCGTAAGTAAAGACGGATGGATGGCCTTAGTGCCGGATGTCCTTTTCAAGTATGAAAACGGAAATAGTACGTTCATGGTCTTTTGACCGGTTCAGAATTCCTAAGCTATGATATATACTTTGGAATTGTTGATAAGAAATGAGAAGTACTAGTGAAATGTTTCATAGTGCTTCATAGTTAATTATTCAGTTACGGAAGATAAGCATGTAATTCCTAATGTGATATTCATATGATTCTTTGTGTGAGACTTGCTGAGCTAGTTATGCTCATTCTTGCTTGAACCATATGTTTGTAGCTAAATCCAAATGAACTGAGAGTTCTAAGAGAGATAAGGGCAAGGCTAAGATGGATGGTTGATTATCTTGTAATAGACTAGAATATTGGTATGTAATATACTTATGAATAACGAAGAATGTATTCGGGTTATGAACCTGGGGAAAGATTTATTACGAATGTAATAAGAATATAGCAATTACAATCATTTTGTTGTTATCTCAATGGAAGGACTGTATGAATTGTAGTATCGTGGAGCACCATCTGTCGGGTAGGAAGATACCCGGATTTGGGGACGTCACAGGTTGGTATCAAAGCCTTAGGTTATAAAACTTAAGGGGGGAAGAACCTTAGGCTAATAACCTCGTTAGGAAAGGAAAGGTCCGAAAAAAGTTAACTTGAGTCGAATGAGTTAATAAGGTATTGAGGAAACTTAGTACCGAAAGATTTAAAAGATGAAAAGTAACCCTAAATAGATTAAATGTGATTTATGCTTATATTATTGTGTATTATGTACTAATCAATTTGTTATTTGTTATTGTAGGTGTCAATCGATAGCATGATGTATAGGGATATACATGTGGTAAGGGAGGAGTCCATGAACAGAGTAGAGCCAATACCTATGCCTGTAGCAGAGATACCTTTAGTTATTTTAGAAGAATCAGAGCCCGAGGAGTATTTTTCAGAGGAGGACTATTCCGAGGAGACCATGGGATTAACATCATATTTGAATATGATGATAGATGTGGAGGATGATATGGAGGTAACATCGGTTAATACGGTGATGCCTGCCTTAGAGTCGACACCTACGGAGATGATGAGGGCAATGTACCTCTCAGTTCTTGACCGTAACGTGCAACTGCACAATATGGTGCAGCACCAGAAGGAAGAGATCAATGATCTCTATGGTGCTAAGGAGTCTGCAGAGTCAGACTATGAGATAGAGCGTGATAAGAAGGTGCTCATGACAGATAAGGCCAGAGACTATAAGAACGAGGTCGTATAACTTCGTAAGAAACTGGTTGAAAAAGACTAGAAGATAGCATGAATGTCATATATTAATGACAGTGCGCATAAGGATTTCAAGCTTAAAATAGTTTGTTATTCTATTGAGTCGGGACAGACTCGACATACTATAAGTCGAGATATTGTGTCGATTCTAGCGAACGAGAAGCATAAGAATGCTGTTAGGCAGTATTAGAAGTTAGAATGGTAAATACTTTTGTGAAGTGACGTAAGACCCTCTTTTGTATAATTAAAGGGTAGTCTTTTTGTAAATCCCAATTTTTGAGAAAGTCAATCGCGGGATATAAATGTAATGGCTTTTGGCTATGGAAGTAAGTTGTAAATAGTCTTGAACTATGAAGAAGCATATTAATATAAATGAAGTTTTTATTTAATGTTCTTTGTTATGCATGAGATATTGTTCAATGGTAAGACGAATAATAACTAAGTAAGCAAATAAGTAATAATGGGACTTTATTTATTTAATCAGAAATGCCACCAAGAAGAAGACAACATAATCAAGAGGTGAAATCGCATAACGATAACCAGGGGGGGTCCTAATAACCCAATGTAAGAGTTCGTTAATTTATTAACGGTTGCATTTAACCAAGCCAGGGGTAGAGCACCCGCAGAACCTAGGGTAACCTGAACAACAACCTTTAAGGAATTTAAATGTGTAGGTCCACCTGAGTTCAAAGGAACGACGGACCCAATGGAGGCCCAGACATGGGTTAAGGAAATAGAAAAGGCGTTTATTATTACAAACGTAGCTGAGGCGCAAAAGACTTCTTTTGTGACCTACATGATGAAGGGGGAAGCCAACTACTGGTGGGAGGCTCACCAGTGTGTGGCTAGAGCTGATGTTGTTACATGGGAACAATTCAAGAAGGTATTTTTCGAGAACTACTTCCCTACTAGCATGCAAGGGCAAATGGAGATTAAGTTCCTAGAACTTAAATAAGGGGACATGACGGTTCCCCAATATGCAACCAAATTCAACGAATTGGCAAGATTTGCTCCATACCAAGTGGACACGGAGGAGAGAAAGGCTCGTAGATTTGAGCAGGGCCTAAAACCCTGGCTCTATAGTTGAATTTCAATTTTTCAGAGTGTTTCCTATGGGACCATTTTGGAAAAAGTAATAATAGCGGAGCGTGGTAGTGAGGTGTTGACCCAATACCGTAAGGAAAGAGAGAATAAGAGTACGGGTGAGGGAGGAAATAAGGCAGAGGTTGCCAGTGGTAGTGGCAATATGCCTAAACGAAAGAATTTTAACCCTGAGAATACTGGGGGTGAAACAAGGGGATCCTAAAAGTAGGATGGAGGCATGCAAGACATGCGAAAAGACTCTTCTAGGATTCTATTTGAAAGGGAAAATGGGTTGTTATAACTGTGGACAGGAGGGTCACATATCTCCCAACTGTCCTAATCCTAAGAAAAGTCGGGGCTGTTTTGTTTGTGGGTCGATGGACCACATGCAAGAAATTGCCCGAAGAAGGGGGCGGAGGGTAGTAAGGGTTTTAGTAGTGGTAATCTGGCCATTACTGGACCAACACCATCATTAGGTAGGCCCTCAGCCCGAACGTTTAATATAACTGTCCAAGATGAGGTTGCATCGGCAGATGTAGTAGCAGGTATCATTTCAGTCAACGAAATAAATGTTTATGTGTTATTTGACTCGGGTGCTACTTGTTCTTTTATAGCATGTGGATTTGCTAAGCAACAAGGATTAAACCCTGAGAAGTTATAAATACCTTTAGACGTTAAGGTAGCAAATGAAGAGATAATTTCCATTGAACATATTCATAGGAATTGTTTCGTAGATATCAAGGGTAACAGATTATCGGTAGATCTTTTACCGATAAGATTAAGAGAATTCGATGTGATTCTTAATATGGATTGGTTAATTAACCATAGAGCGGTAATAGATTGTCATAGAAAGAGTGTAAACCTAAGGCTTTCTAAGAAACCTGAGGTGGTGTTTTATGGTAATAAATCACCGGAACGTTCTTGTTGTCTAACCATGACACAAGCTAGAAAGATGTTGAAGAAGGGGTGTAAGGGTTACCTGTTCCATGTTGTAGATACCCAAAGGGTGGAAACATCGTTGGAACAGATAGCAGTAGTTTAAGAGTTCGCGGATGTGTTTCCGGAGGAGTTACCCGGTATTCCGCCAGATAGGGATGTAGAGTTTGTGATTGATTTGTTGCCGGGTACGACAACAGTTTCAAAGGCACCATATAAGATGGCGCCAATTGAGATGAAGGAGTTAATGGTTCAATTATAGTAACCGTTAGATAGAAAGTACATTCAACTGAGTGTGTCTCCATGGGGAGCATCAGTATTGTTTGTAAAGAAGAATGATGGATCGTTACGACTTTGTATCGACTATCGAAAGTTAAACAAGTTAACGATTAAGAATAAATACCCGTTGCCCAAGATCGATGATCTATTTGATCAGTTGAAAGGGGCAAAGTATTTTTCTAAAATAGATTTGCGTACGGGGTATCATCAACTGAAAGTGAGAAAGGAGGATGTACCTAAGACGGCGTTCAGAACTCGTTATGGGCATTACGAGTTTCTGGTTATGTCGTTTGGGTTGACGAATGCGCCAGTCACATTCATGGATATAATGAACAGAGTGTTTAAACAATATTTGGATAAGTTCATGGTAGTGTTCGTTGATGATATTCTAGTCTATTCTAAGACGCCAGAAGATCATGCTGAACATTTAAGAATAGTGTTGGAAACACTACAAAAGGATAAGTTGTATGCAAAATTTACTAAGTGTGAATTTTGGCTTAAACGAGTGCAGTTTCTAGGACATGTTATAGATAAAGATGGCATATCCATAGATCCAGCAAAGGTGGAAGCAGTGAATGAGTGGGAGCAACCGAAGACGCCAACCGAGGTTAGGAGTTTTCTGGGGTTAGGGGGATACTATAGAAGGTTCATTCAGGACTTTTCTTGTGACGCCCCCAAATCCATGTCTCTTTTAACCCGACAAATGGTGCTACACGGTACTCATAACTGTACATTCATTCTAATGAAACAACATCAAAATATGTGTTCCAACGACATTCTTATTACTTTAATAATAATAAATCCCTTTCTCAGGTTCTTAAACCATTACATTCTTTGTTCATCATAATATAATACATATACTTACTAGTCTATTACAAGATAAACTAATAATTCGTCTTTATCTTTCCTTTATCTCTACTGGAACCTTCGGTTCGCTCGTCCTTAGCTACATTCATATGGTTCAAGCAAGAGTGAGCATAACAAGCTCAGCAAGTACAACAATTTCATTTAAAAGTCATGCTTGAAACATAGGAATCGTATATCTTTAGTAACTGGATAATAGTTACGAAGTACTATCAATAATTCAAAATAGCATTCCTTTTCCTTCAAAACGTTTTACAATAACAATATTCAGTAAAACATCAATTCTGGTCCAAGACCATGAGCATTTCATAATTTTTTTAAAAAGGACAACCCGGCACGAAGTCCGTAAGTTCGGTATAGCTTACGAGCACTTCTAGGTGATCATCATATAGTACTATATGTTAATCAACACTACATCCCTTAAACATATGTACGTTTAAGTTTTGGCAACCTCACGTGCCTATCGAATAATCGATGAAAATATATTTGTTTGTTCATAGACAAACTTACCTTTGAATCCGTACCAAATACTTGGCATAGGATAGCGTTAGCAATTCTATATTAAAAGACTTGTAAATAAATTAATCAATCTATCAAGATTAGTCTAGTCGAGTTAAAACTGGCATCGACTCTTTCTTTAAAACCATACATGCATCTCATAATTTGAATCATTTGAAAACCTGGCTAACACGAAGGTTAGATAAATGTTTAGAAAAACTTGCCTTCAGCGTCTGCTACGATATATTTACTTTTCCTTTTGAGTCTTTACGGTCTCTATAACACATAATCACATAACATACCACATTAGGTCATGAATGAACATACATAGTTCCTAAAGAATCTTACCCTTCTTCTCAATCTAATCATGTATTAGATTTGTTATTTATTGGTTCCGGCTTGCCGTCGTTCTGTTACATCGTTCTTACCAACTTCGTTCTCTTCTATAACTTAACTGAAATTATTTCAGTAATACAACTCGATTCGAGTTAATTATCCTTCCTCACGGCTTACTAACATCATTACGTTATTAATTGACACTTAATTGTCATGGGTTAAGTGCATCGTTCCCGTTCACATTCAATTGACTTACCTCCTACCTTTAGTGTATTACTTAAGGTTTATAACATTCTTAACGACGCTATATTAAGTTAATTATGGATTTAATTTATCCTTCATTCAATTCTTCTTTACTTCACATTCAAAAACATTTCTCTCTCTATATTCCAGCAAAACTTCGTTACTTAATATTTGTTCTTCGTTCTAAATGGATTCATTCATACATACTAACATCTTGACATACATACTTCATTAACTTATAAACATGATAAGTTATTACTTATTCGTTGTGAGTTTATAACTTATAAAAATATAAATTACTTATATTTTCATTACTCATGACTTATGAGGATCTTAATCTTTTAACCACCATTCTTGCATCTTCTTATTATCATACTAACTTCATTTGTATAAACATATTACTAGTTCATATCCATTCATTATAAGTTTATAACTTATATAAGTATAAATGACTTATTCATGACTTATTATGGCTTAAGTCCATTAACCATTCATTCTTATCATTCTTTAGCATGCTAGTTCTACCAATAATACCCCTTTCTCTAACAATGGAAGAGAAAAGAAACATGGTTCAAGATTACTTACTCTTGAATAACACTTGCTTATCCTTAATCTTCTTCTTGCTTCTTGAATATTTAACAAATAAAGTCTGACTTTATATGTGCTTATTCTCTCAACCAAATAAGCTCTCAACTTATAAGTGGAATGAAATGAAACAACCCACAAATGAAAGGCGAGCTTGCTATTTATAGGAAATCCTAGATGAGGCTACAATGGTCAATAAACCATCCCACCTCCTTAATCCACCTCCATACTATTCCTTATGTGCTCACCAAGTTTACTTGGCCTCTATAACAATTATCCATTACTTGCTCCTTACTCCCTTTGCTTATTCATTAAGTTACTTCCTCCCCACAACACTTGGCCATTAAGTTGCTTTACTTGCTCATCACTTAAATTATCCCTTGCTTAGCCCTTAAGTATACTTGATTAGCCCTTAAGTATACTTGATTAGCACATAGGTTATCCTTTACTTAGTCATTAAGTATACTTGCTCACCACTTTGGGTTATCCATGTGTTTCCCCATGGGTCCTCCTAATTCATTGGATTCTTACTTTGGGCTTAAGGTTTAATTAACCTAACTTATACATTGGGCTTGCAATTAAACAAACACGTAGGCTTGTTCATTAAGTTACATTGGACTTAACATTACAAATATTTGGACTTTACATTAATTCTTATTGGGCTTTATTGTTATCCCAATTGGAGATTACAATTTCCTACACAAGTCAACTAATTCATTACATATGGCTTAAAGCCTTATAACGTATAATTTACGTATTAATCTCATATTCTAACTCGTATACTTAGTTATTAAGTATACTTGCTCACCACTTTGGGTCATCCATGTGTTGCCCCATGGGTCCTCCTAATTCATTGGATTCTTACTTTGGGCTTAAGGTTTAATTAACCTAACTTATACATTGTGCTTGCAATTAAACAAACACTTGGGCTTGTTCAATTAAGTTACATTGGACTTAACATTACAAATATTTTGACTTTACATTAATTCCTATTGGGCTTTATTGTTATCCCAATTGGACATTACAATTTCCTACACAATTCAACCAATTCATTACATATTGCTTAAAGCCTTATAACGTATAATTTACGTATTAATCTCATATTCTAACTCGTATACTTATTTAATATAGGACATTCCATCACTCATACTTGCTCGTATAATACCTCGTATTATACTCGTATTCATTACCTCGTACAACAATCATTAATTTAATTCATTATACGTATTTTATTTCCTTCTCGGAAATCATTTTCCCTAATCGTTAGATTTTAAGTCCACAGGCGAAAAACTGCGTTTTTCATAACTGAGATATTATTGGATATTCCATCTCACATCGATATTCTATCGTTACGTATTTCTCGGAAGTTCAAAAATAATTCCCGAGCAGAAATTCGTGAATAGTATTTTTCAGAAAATTTCTTAGAAAGCTTTTATTTTCGTCTTGGAAATTCAAACACTTTAATTCTACCACGTAGCCCAAATACTACGACGTTTTGACATGTGTAGGTCATAGAACGACCTTCAATTAGCTTACTCCTATAAATAATCAATTAAATTCATTTAATCCTTATAATTAAATAAAAATTTTAATTATCCTAAAAATCAAATTTTCCGGGGCGTCACATTCTTCTCTCCTTATAAGGATTCTGTCCCCAAAATCTCGCTAATAATACATACACCTTTGAGGAAAAGGTTTTTTCATTTTAATCTCGAGTTTCCACAATGCTTCTTCGGCATTATGGTTCCTCACATTCAACTTCAGCGAAGGTATTATCTTAATTTACATGACTTGTCACTTCCTATCAGTAATTTGAGTTGGAAGTTGACCACTTATTAACATATTACGCTATCTTCCCTTTATTAGTCCTTCTTTTAATTCCTAATTATTTGGAACTCAAATTTCTCCCTCAAACCAAGATTATACTTAGTCTTCTCTTTATCTTGCATCCTCTTCTTCATTTGTCGGCATTCCTCGTTACCTAATTGTACTTACTTAACTCATTCCATTATCGTGGATTGAGTCTATGTTGTGAATAACATTTCTACTACTCCATTCCATAATTTAACTTTTAACTCCGTTTTCGCCATTTCCGTTATTAACTCATTCGGAGTTGTTAACATCGATAGCTTTTCCTTACTCTTCCTTACTTAACGCGTCGACTTCTATGTTTACCTTCCCTGTATGATACAACATATCACGGTCATAATCTCTTATCCATTCTAATCATCTTCTGTACTTCATTTTCAACTACTTCTATGTGGAGATATATTTCAGACTCTTAGAGTCCGTGTATATCTCACCTTTCTTCCCGTATAATTACCATCTTCAGAGACTTCTTTTTTTTTTTCAAAAACTACAGCTACCAATTCTAGATCATAAGTAGGATAAACCTTCTCATAATCCTTTAACTGGCGTGATGCATACGCAATGACCTTGCCATGCTACAAGAGCACGCAATCTCGTCATCCATGCGAAACATCGAGATACACTACAAAATTTCTCGTATCATCTGATAAAGATAATACAGGTGTCTTACTTAACCTTACTCTCAAATCCCGTGACGCTAATGGTACCTTTAACGATAGCACCTCACAAGTGAACCTAACTGTTTACCACCGACTTACTCAGCGCCCCTTACGGAAAGTCTAACATCAAGACATTAGTCAATCCAAATGACATAACCAGAAACTTGTCAAACTGTAACAAGTTCTGAACGTCGTCTTAGGTACCTCCCCCTTCTTCCTTACTTTCAACCGATTATACCCCGTACGCTACTCTGTCTTAGAAAAATTCTTTACCCCTTTCAACTGATCAATTAGATCATCGATCCTGGGCCATGGGTATTTACTCTTAACCGCTATCCAAATCGTCATATATTTGACTTACACATTGATTTACTTAACTTTATTTCTTAGGGTTCGCGTTCTTTTGACCTAAGTTTACGCGATCTACTTTCATTACCAGCTTACAGCTTCATGACATACGGAGATGTCTTACTTAATACGTTCATCATCTTTGATGATTTACATTCTTATCTTCTTCTTATTACTTCTCTAGGAATCAGCACACATCGCTTCTCTGCTAGTAGTCCATATGGTACTCTGAGTGGTTTCCCACAAATAACCAACAAACAAGTTCCCGTCTCGTCTACACTGCCATCACAGTGAGTTAGATTGGTTGCCAGTTTCATATATACCTTCACTCTTTGAAGGAATTTTTTAGCCCAGCTCCCATATGTCAACCATCAAAGGTTACGATTGTGCCACAACCTAAACTTATCTTAACATCCTTCTGGATTGTGTCATAATTGAACAACAATAAAGTTTCGGTGATTTATCACCGTAAATTACTACCTTGGGTTTCTTAGAGAAACCGAAGATTCATACTTTTCCTGACACAATTTATTAAAGTTCTATGGTTAATCAACCCATTCATACCGAGAATTAGTTCAAATTCTCTTAACTTTATTAGTACTCATCTACCGATACTTGCTTATCTTTCTTATTCATAAAACTATTTCTACAATATATTCAGTAAGAGTTATTTTCTCCTTCTCTATCTTAATGTTTAAAGGTATCTATAATCCCTTTCGAGAATGAACTTAATCACTTAGCAAATTTACATGCTATAAAAGAAAAGTAGCACTCCAATCAAACTGCACATAAGCATTCATATGGCTCAAGCAAGAGTGAGCATAACAAGCTCAACAAGTACAACAATTTCATTTAAAAATCATGCTTGAAACATAGGAATCGTATATCTTCAGTAACTGGATAATAGTTGTGAAGTATTATCAATAATTCAAAATCGCATTCCTTTTCCTTCAAAACGTTTTACAATAACAATATTAAGTAAAATATCAATTCTGGTCCAAGACCATGAGCATTTCATAATTTCTTTGAAAAGGACAACCCGGCACGAAGTCCGTAAGTCTGGTATAGCTTACGTTCACTTCTAGGTGATTAGACTATAGTACTCTATGTTGATCAACACTACATCCCTTAAACGTATGTACGTTTAAGTTTTGGCAACCTCATGTGCCCATCGAATAATCGATGAAAATACAATTGTTTGTTCATAGACAAACTTACCTTTGAATCCGTACCAAATACTTAGCATAGGATAGCGTTAGCAATTCTATATTGAAAGACTTGTAAATAAATTAATCGATCTATTAAGATTAGTCTAGCCGAGTTAAAACTGGCATCGACTCTTTCTTTAAAACCATACATGCATCTCATGTGACAACCCGAAAATTCGGTTTGTCCAGAATTTAAGTTTAAAGAATTAGTTATTAATAAAATAAATTTTTATTAATACTATTCTGTAATATGTGTTTATTAATCGTTCTATGACCTAGGATGATTATAAGTTGGGAGTATTCTGGTTACGAGCTAGATTGAACGAGTAAGAATTTTCAAGACGAAAATGAAAGTGTTTCAGGGAAAAAAGACAAAATAGGCACTATTCATCAGTTTCTGCTGGGAGTTTTATTTTGAAATTCCAAGAAGTTAACGATTACGTAAAATGTTGAGACGTGATGAAATATTCAATAATATTTCAGTTATGGCAAAAACGAAGTTTTCGCCTGCGGACTCAAAACCTAAGGGTTAGGAAAAGTAATTTCCGAGAATTTTAATAAGTACATATAATAACTAGGGTTATTATGTGTGAGAGATACGAGTATATTACTAGTTATTATACGAGTATAGTACGAAGATTAGTATGACTTATAATACGAATATTGTACGAATTATATACGAATAGAATACGAGAATACGAGAATGGAATGCGTAGAATACGACTAGTCTTAATGGACTTTGAGTTCATGGACGTTGTAGAATCCAATTGGACTTGGATTATGTCAAGCCCAATGCTTTGTGAAATCAAGCCCAAGTTAAGCCCAATAAGAATTAGGGTTAAGGCCCAAACCAAGAAAAGAAACCGCAGATCGAACCGATGGGTAGACGGATGGGTAATAACCATTGGGGCAACCCATGGGATGACCCCTGGGCATGTGGGCCGGCCACTTGGCCACTAAGTAAGGGTGGAGACCAAGTTTACTTGGTGGCTAAGTGTTAGAGGAGGTGTGAATAGTAAGGAGGTGGGGGCGAAATGACCAATTTGCCCTAAGCTTTGGTTTTCTATAAATAGGAAGCTAGATTTCATTTTTAAGGATTTTAAAAATCCTATAACTTGAGAGAGAGAGAGAGAGAGAGCTCGGATGAAGAGGGAGAAGGAAGAGATTAAGCATGAAGGCTCGGATCAAAAGTGATCGAGAAATAGAAGAGCTCGCAAATCGCCGACTTTGTATAACGGAAGAAGAATAGAGAAGAACGGTAATCCGAACCCTAGTTCTTCTAATATTTTTCTTTAAGTTTTTATGTTCAAAAACATAGCTTAACGAGAATAGAGAGAAGATAATGTTAGAAATGATTTCATATGGTTGAAATAATGAGAAAAGAAGAAATAAGAACTTAGAAATTTAGTTTATAAATTTCTTAAGGAAGTATAAGATTCGTAAGGATTTTGAACGATCCGAATGAATCTTATGAACGAGTTGATGAAGTAAGTAAGGAATGATGTTCTATAACATCAAATTCTAAGAAAAAGTAGAATCGTAATCCAAAATATCGATTAAAACGAAGAACACGAAGAACGTTGTTGATGGACAAATTTAAAACCATCGTAGGATAATTGTTGTTGATGGACAAGTTTAAAACCATCGTAGGATAATTGTTGTTGATGGACAAGATTAAAACCATCACGTATAAGTTAGTTGCATATTGCTTGGTTAGGAACGGAAGAAATGTTCAAAAGAACAGATTAAAAACGTAGCTACAACGAAGTTTTGGCAAAATTTTGTAAAAGACGAACGAGAATTAGAAGTTAGTAAATGAACCCGAACGTGTAGGGTTTCATAAGGAAGTAAGAGAACGTAGAAAACATGAGTCATAGACTCAAGAACAAACGAGTTCTGAGTTCGGATGACCGAATTACGGACGAACAAGTGAAGAACATTAAAAGTGTACAAATGACCAAAGGGTGTAGATTAAGGCAATCGAATGGCACGTTAACGGATTCAGAACGAAGTTCTGTCGAAGGGGTACTGAAGTACGTAAGATAAGGAAGAGAATAGCTTTGGAACGATCTCGTTCCGAGTTATAACGAAGATGTTATGAGATCAGGAAGTACGCATCTCAAACTTGGTGCAAGACTTAGAAAATTTTCTAGGGTTTTGGGTCGGCGCCGCAGCGCCGGCTAAGCTTGCAGAAGTGGCACCGCAGCGCGAGCTCGGAGCCTCAGGTACTGTTAGTTGGCGCCGCAGCGCGAGAGATAAAGAAGGGTTTGGCGCTGCAGCGCCAGACCAAGGGAAGAGAAAGACATAGGTAGCGCCACAGTGCGAAGGAAAGGAAGGGGCATGGCACCGCAGTGTCGGTGCAGGGCAAGGCCCAGAAATGAGACTTTATGTGCTCAATTACTGGGGAATGTGCAAGAAAGAAGTATGAACATCTAGTTCACGTAATGTAACACTTAATCAAGTGTTCTAAACCTTTATTAAAGGTTGAACGAAAAGATTAAAAGATATTAAAAGGTAGAGAATGTAAGCGCTAGATTACGTAACCAATATCCGGGGACCGTAGTCGTAATAAACGAACGTGAGGGATTGCTATGATTGCGACCCCTTAGACGTTGAGTGATGAAGGTAATGAATAACATTCCGATGTTATGTCATGGTAAGGGGAGATAAGTGTAAAGTGTTTAGACGCTATAAACGCAACGTTGTTGCGATGAATGGTCGGTCTTAGCATACAACGAACGGTATGGCTTCGACATTAAGAAAGAATAATGAACATGGGGTTCATGGGATGGATAACGATGTAAAGCAATTAAAACCTTGAGTGAAGGTTGAATTAGAGATTAAGAGACGAGCAACGTAAACGTGGAATACATAAGCGATCCTCGTGAATCGTAATCGCGTCAGATGAACGTTCTAAGTGTATAGTGGTTGTATAACTTGGACGTTGACAAAAGTAGTAAGTAAGATATGAATTATCGTTAAAAAGCCGTAGCGAATGGTAATCAGATTAATGAAAGTCCGAGGGTGAGTCGGATAAAGAATGTTGGAATGAAGTAAGCATTAAACACTTTAATCAACGCAAGGGTTGAGTGTAAGTGATTATTAAACGGGCAGGACCTACACTCCGTGTATGGTTTGATCGTAAGCTAATGAAGACTAAGATTTAGTCGGGAACGGTGAAGAAAATGAATGGAAGATAATAACGTATAACGTTAAGAAATTGAGTTAGTAGTTTTAACTTGGATAACGTTCCGAGTCGAGTGAACCGGACGTGGAAAGATAAGAATAAGGGATTGTAAAATGTTTCAAGCTATAACCTCATAGTATTGACATTGAATGATCGTTCTGAATTTACGAAGGAATGTATGACTTAAATGATAAAGAATGAATCCTGAGGTATGACATTTAGTTGCCAGAAAGCCGTAAGGAATATGAATTTGACTTAACAAACTTTATAGTTTAATGGTTCGGATAAGTTAAGAGAAGTTAGGTTGTGGTACAATCGTAACCTTTGATGGTTGACATATGGGAGCTGGGATAAACAATTCCTTCAAAGAACGAAGGTATATACAAAACTGGCAACCGATCTAACTCACTGTTACGAGCAGTGTAGATGAGACGTGAACTTGTTTGTTGGTTGTTTTGGGAAACCATTTAGAGTACCATATGGACTACTAGCAGAGACACGATGTGTTCTGAGTCTTAGGAGAGTTATTAGAAGAAGATAAGAATGTAAATCATCAATGATAATGAACGTTTTGAGTAAAACATCTCCGTATGTCATGAAGCCGTAAATCGGTAGTAAAGGAAGTTAGACGTGTAAGCTTATATTGCAAGAACGCGAACCTTAAGAAGTAAAGTTAAGTAAACCAATGTGTAAGTCAAGTATATGACTAATTGGTATACGTGCTATTTTCTTATGTGCTACATAGGAATTGGAATGAGCAGTTCAACGTAAACTATAAGCTGTAGCTGTGCGTAAGGCAAGTTTCCTAACTTCATTCATAATATATGAATGCTAGTTTCTTAGACTTCTCAGATGTTGAACTTGAGATGTTGTGTCTATGTGCATATGTGTGAGATATGTACAAGGTGGTAGAATGTATGAGGCCTTGAGCCACAATGTGAATACTTCGGTGTTTCTTTGAGATGAACTGTTCTGTGATTGAACTGTTCAATAAAAGTATGTTCTATTTATACATGAACCGTTATTGTTAAGTCTGTGCTAATGATTCTAGCCACACAGGATATGTATGGAAAAAGGTATAATAATGAAAGTAGTGTAAAGAGTATGTGATGAATGTTGTAAAATATGTGATGAATGTTATAAAATGATAGGAATCGAGACTATTCCTATTATTCAAGCTGCTTCATAACCTTTGTTCGGTTATCGAAGTTCTGAAGAATGTTTAAACTCTTGAAGTTGTTTGTTCAACTGTTATGACTTGCTGGGAAATTGAATGCTCACACTTGCTTTAAATGAAAAATATTTTCAGCGTACGATGTTGAAAGAACTTAAGGATCCCGTAAAGATCAAGTTGATCGGTATCCAGACGAAGTGCCATTCAGTATGTGAATGTGCATGAAGTGCAAGTGAAGACTTGTAATATAGAGTGATAGAATTAAACTATAGACTAGTTTAATGAACGTTTATGTATCCTTGGTGGCGGATGAAAGTCACTTGTGCAAGATGTAAAGAATAATGTAATTATCATTATTTGTAATGAAAAAGATTTTAAGGTTTCGAGAACCTGGGTTTTGAGAATGTATGTCATTATATTTAACTATATAATGAGGTATGTTTGGTAAGAAGTGGGACCGTGATGCATGGAGTCCAGGTCTGAAGGTAGACCGGATTTTGGGGCGTTACAGATTGGTATCAGTGCTATAGGTTATAACTCTTAGGTATGTGTACCTAAGACTATAATCGTAGAGAGAAGGATAAGAAAATTGTTGAGTTAACGATTGAGGAAGAAGATCACCACGTGATCATAGTAAATCGTAGTAATAGATGAGCTGTTAAACGATGAATGATTTATAGCTAATGCTCTGAATGAATGGTACTACGAAGTAGTACGGGAAGAAGAACTCAGATTAAGTTGAGAAGGATAGCATACGAATTAAAGAAATTTCGTATTAAGTAAAGAGAAATTTAGAAGTTGTAAGATTTCAATTGAGGACTCATGTGATGGCTGAGTTGTATGAACCTTTGTATGGGCAGAGGTTTGTGCTTGGTGTAACAACTACTCAGTTTATTACAGTGATAATCATTGGAATTGGTTGTGCTATTAAGATGTATATGACGAGAAGGTGAATCTTTTCTCAAGTATATACTTGATAGGTAGAGAACGATAAGGTAGGTGTGAGTTCTTGAAACTCATACTTATGGTAAGTTTGTGACTCATAATAATATGGTATGTTTTCGAACGTCTCAATGAATGAACGCCTTAGGTCTGTCTGGATGTTCTTAAACTCATACTATTGTGGAAAGTTCCTGAACTCATAATGTGTGGTAAGTTGATGGACTGTACTCAAGTATAGAGATGTTTAGACTGAAAACGAAGTATTTTTAGTCGACTTAGCATTGTAGGTGCTAGAGAAGTTTAAGTATTGTCGCAGTAAGACAATGAAGGAAGATGGAGAATAGGATATTCCAAATCCTCTAGCTATGCTAGATTTCGAAGTTTATTCAAATCGTGCTGAAATGTACATTTTGAAAAAGAAAGAATTGGTTCAACTTTTGGAACCAATGGATTTTAAAAGAGCTATGCTTTGTATATCTATGCCAATTTCTTCGGCTAGACAGAAATTGATTTAAAAATATCAAAATGAATTTTATATCATCCTTTCATTTGATGCAAGGATAGTAAAAAGATGGAGTTGTTAATGCAATTGAACATGGTGGGATGTGATCTTAGGATCAACAAACCGCTATGGTAAGATGTATAATGACGAAGTCATAAACTGACAAAGTCTTCAACGTACTGTGAAGAGTACGGTATCATGACGTCATAAAACGTTTCTGTGAAAAGAATTTAAAGAAGTAGTCGATGTCAATCGATTTGACTAGACAAATGTTTCAAGAAATTTCCAAAATTTTTGGTATTAAGTCTGAGGTGAACATACCCCTAAATAGGGATATACGATAGGCTGATCACCTACGTATGGAAAGAGGTGGTTTACTTTCTTTGTGATTGTAAACTTACCGTGGAAAGAAAGGTTTACGGTGAAAGTCTGTTTAACCTAGTAAAGAGTTCATGGTCAATTTGACCCCTCAACAAAAGTATGAGATATTTTAAAGAAAATTTTATATTCCTCGCTATTCCTTCTCCTTCATGATTCTTGATAGGTTATGGAGATTGGAATGATGGAAAGATAAGAACTTCTTTGAAGAGAAGTTGAGAAGAAGTGTAAGCTAAAATTTCGAGGATGAAATTCTGTGAAGAAGGGGAGAATGTGAGAACCCGGGTAAGGGTTTGGTTTTAAAAAATTCCGAGGACAGAAATTTTATAAGGAGGGAAGAATGTGACAACCCAGAAATTCTGTTTGTCCAGAATTTAAGTTTAAAGAATTAGTTATTAATAAAATAAATTTTAATTAATATTATTCTGTGATATGTGTTTATTAATCGTTCTATGACCTAGGATGATTATAAGTCGGGAGTATTCTAGCTATGAGCTAGATTGAACGAGTAAGAATTTTCAAGACGAAAATAAAAGTTTTCCAGGAACAAAATATTTTTTGGGGAAAAAGACGAAATATGCGCTATTCATCAGTTTCTGCTGGGAGTTTTATTTTGAAATTCCGAGAACTTAACGATTACGTAAAATGTTGAGACGTGATGGAATATTTAATAATATTTCAGTAATGACAAAAATGAAGTTTTCGCCTGCGAACTCAAAACCTAAGGGTTAGGAAAAGTAATTTCTGAGAATTTTAATGAGTATGTATAATAACTAGGGTTATTATGCGTGAGAGATACTAGTATAATACTAGTTATTATACGAGTATAGTACGACGTATAATACGAATATCGTATAAATGATATACAAACAGAATACGAGAATACGAGAATGGAATGCGTAGAATACGACTAGTCTTAATAGACTTTGAGTTCATGGACTTTGTAGAATCCAATTGGACTTGGATTATGTCAAGCCCAATGCTTTGTGAAATCAAGCCCAAGTTAAGCCTAATAAGAATTAGGGTTAAGGCCCAAACCAAGAAAAGAAACCGCGGATCGAACCGATGGGTAAACGGATGAGTAATAACCATTGGGGCAACCCATGGGATGACCCATGGGCATGTGGGCTGGCCACGTGGCCACCAAGTAAGGGTTGAGACCAAGTTTACTTGGTGGCTAAGTGTTGGAGGAGGTGTGAATAGTAAGGAGGTAGGGGCGAAATGATCAATTTGCCCTAAGCTTTGGTTTTCTATAAATAGGAAGCTAGATTTCATTTTTAAGGATTTTAAAAATCCTATAACTTGAGAGAGAGAGAGAGAGAGAGAGAGCTTGGATGAAGAGGGAGAATGAAGAGATTGAGTATGAAGGCTCGGATCAAAAGTGATCGAGAAATAGAACAGCTCGCAAATCGCCAGCTTTTTATAACGGAAGAAGAATAGAGAAGAACGGTAATCCGAACCCTAGTTCTTCTAATATTTTTCTTTAAGTTTTTATGTTCAAAAACATAGCTTAACAAGAATAGAGAGAAGATAATGTTAGAAATGATTTCATATGGTTGAAATCATGAGAAAAGAAGAAATAAGAACTTAGAAATTTAGTTTCTAAATTTCTTAAGGAAGTATAAGATTCGTAAGGATTTTGAACGATCCGAATGAATCTTATGAACGAGTAGGTGAAGTAAGTAAGGAATGATGTTCTATAACATCAAATTCCAAGAAAAAGTAGAATCGTAATCCAAAATATCGATTAAAACGAAGAACACGAAGAACGTTGTTGATGGACAAATTTAAAACCATCGTAGGATAATTGTTGTTGATGGACAAGTTTAAAACCATCGTAGGATAATTGTTATTGATGGACAAGCTTAAAATCATCGCGTATAAGTTAGTTGCATATTGCTTGGTTAGGAACGAAAGAAACGTTCATGAAGAACGGATAAAAAACGTAGCTATAACGAAGTTATGGCGAAATTTTATAAAAGACGAACGAGAATTAGAAGTTAGTAAATGAACCCGAATGTGTAGGGTTTTATAAAGAAGTAAGAGAATGTAGAAAACGTGAGTCGTAGACTCAAGAACGAATGAGTTCCGAGCTCGGATGACCGAATTACGGATGAACAAGCGAAGAACGTTAAGAGCGTAAAAATGACCGAAGGGTGTAGATTAAGCCAATCGAATGGCACGTTTGTGACACCCCCAAAATAAGTATACATCACCCATTCTGAGCTGTCAAATACATGGTACAGAAACAACTACAACTTTATTAATACAACACATAAACTGTGAGTTTAAATATAAATATTGTCATCTAGACAATATTCTCACCCAAATAAGTCCTCATTACAATTATTAGTACATTATTTTATAAAAATGGTGAGGAGTACTAAAACAACTTCTTGAACCATCATTCTATACCCCGACTAGTACTTGTTACATTCTCGCCTCCTAAGAAGAAAATGGAACAAAAAGGAAAAGAGTAAGTTCAACTAGCCCAGTAAAGAATATTATGACTAAGATAATGTGACAACCCGATATTTTCTATAAAAATAAATCATAAATTTTGCGTATAAATTTTTCTTTTTTATTTATTAAAATAAATATGGATGATATGTGCCAAGGTAATGTGTAATTATAATTAAATGTGTGATAAATAAAATTTATTTATTACATTAATTATTGCAAATAAATTTATTTTTAGAAATATTGATTATTGTCAATTATATTCTTATAATAATTGATTTCATATTAGCAATGTTTTATTAATTACTTTTCCATGAAAATATAGGTATATATTATTTAAATAATATAAGAAATGATTTTAGAATAATTAGAATAATTATTTTATTATATGAATTTTGTTCAGGTTATTAAGTAAATTATTTTTACTTAATTATAAGGTTAATTATGGCAGATAAAATCAGATATGGAATCCAAACCCTAATTCTGGGTTTTGATCAAGAAATGATAATAATATTATAATGTTATAATATTTTGATTTTTCAGTGCTATAAATATGTTCTGTAAAAACGTACTGTTGATGGTTGGTCAATTATGGTATATTGATAAAACCCTAGCATTAATTGATTTAACCCTATTTATCAATTTAAATGGGAAATTTAAGATTATTTAATATCTGTGTTATATGATATGTGTTATGTGTTACTTCGTGTTATGCTAATTAGGAAACCCTAATTATAAATTTAAAACCCTAATTATATAAATTTTTATTAAACCCTAATCCGGAAACCTAGACCGGAGGTCTGATCTATCAAGAATTGTGTTACAGTGATTAATGTCAGGTATAATAGGTTTTATATCGCTAATTTAAATAAACCTAATTAGTGATTTAAGACCATAATGATTAAAACCCTAAATTTGAAATCGAAACCTTAATCGCGAAATTAAAACTCTAACTGATATTTCTTGGAACCCTAATTGTTAATTTTAAACACTAATTGTTTAAATAGCAAAGTTAATTATGTTATAATACCCTAATGTTCCTATATAATAAAATTATTAATTTAATCTAATTGATAATTTTAATTTTTCAAATTTTGGAAACTAAATTTAGTTTATAATTTTACAAACCCTAGTTGCTAAATTGTATTTTTGCTTTTTGCTAAACATTAGGGTTAAACCCTAAGGGTCAAACCCTAAGGGTTTGTCAAGTTTCATTTTTGGCCATTAAATTGAATTATTAAATGTCTTTTATGCCCTTTTTAATTCTTTAAGAAGCTTACTTGCAAATCTAGATAAATTTTGAGTGGTTTACCAAACCAACAACTCCCTTGACCTTCAAATGACAGCAAATCATCTCTAGGTTAGCCCATACATGTATCTAATTGTCTATATATATGGATTGGAGAGAGAAATTGCATTTTGTTCACTTAATTTGTACAAAAACATTACTCAACTCTCTCAAGCACCACACCTCCGAAATTATCTAGCATTATAGTCCCATTATCAAGCCCCACTAACACCGTAACCAAATCAGCAACACAAAATCAAAAATTTATTCATCAAAGGTATAAACCCTAACCATAATTTTTTTCCAATGATCTGTTGTTAGATCTTGTAATTTGTTGTTAAAAGATGTTGTTTATAGTCTAATTTAATGATCTGGGTTGGTATATTACAAGTCCATAACATCTAAATGCTCAAATCAAAGATTTTCAAATTTCTGGAAAAATTTCATGTTATGGTCTAACAACGAATGTCAGACCTTGTAGATCCATTTCTGTAATTGGGTTTTGTGTTTTAAAGGTTGATACTTGTAGCATGTTATGTTGTCTGTAATCTGGAACTGATTGATATCTCAAATCATGCTCAGAATGAAAGTTATGGGCGGTCAAACCTCGTTGACCGGCCATGACTTTCAAAATCTGGAAAAAACCCAGAACAGCCTAGAAGCCTCTGACAGGTTTTTTGCGGGCTTAGATCTAACTGCTTGATGATGTTATGTGTTTGTTTTTGTAACCAGATTATAGACTGATATTAGTACTTTAATATTATGCCTTAAAATCTCTTAAACAACAAGTAATCTGACTACAGTGGCCAGTCAAAGTAGGACAAACGGCCATGACTGCATTTTCTGGGAAAAACTGAGAAATTTTTGAACAATTTTTCTGAAAAGGTTTGACCGGCTTGTACCTGCTTAATTTGTTGTTATTTTGTTGATGTTATGATATATATATATATATATATATATATATATATATATATATATATATATATACACACATTGGTATGTTGTCTACACATTACAATTTGTAGATCACAAAATCATCAACAGGATTGATAGTTATAATAGCTTAAAAGTGACTGCTCGAACTGTTCTTCGTTTCTGTAAATGAAGAACAACTCTGACAGCAACTTTGGTTGCTTAGATCTAGCTTATGTTAGGTTGTTTGCTCGTGTTGTTTGTTAGAACCTGTAGTCTTGCACTTTGTCTACAAGATCTAGCTTTTGTAATTCACAGAAACACACTACACAAAGATTTATAGTTGGTCAAACTAGTCCACTCGGTAACTGGGTATAAAGGTTCTAGGCAGCTCAGGAACACCTATAGCGACAGTTTCGTCGCTATAGGGCCCTTTAGCGACAGTTTTTACGAAAATTAATTATTTTTATTTAATAATTAGTATTAATTAGTTTTTAATTCTAAAAAATACAAAATAAATTATTAAAAATTATTTTAAAGTCCGAAAATTATATTTTAATTATTTTGAATATATTTCATAAATATTTAATATTTTTAGAATATTAAAAGTATTTAATTTATTTAATTATAATATTAAATAAATTATTTAAAAATGATTTAAATACATGAAAAATCATTAAAAATTATATTATGATATATGAAAATATTTTAAGTTATTTTTTATGACTTTTAATATTTTGTGATAATTTTCATTAATAAATTAATATTAATGATAATTAAGTTGTTTAATAAATGAATTAAACAAATAATTTAAAAATGATTTTATTATTTTAAAAATTATTTTAAATAATAATAAGATATTTAAAAATATTTTAAGTTATAAAATATAACTTTTAATATTTAAAGGTAAAATTCATTAATTAATTATTATTAATGATATTAAAGATATTTAATATTTACATTAAATAAATTAGTTTAAAAATGATTTTAATATTTTAAAAATAATTTTAAATGAAGATAAAATGTTTAAAGATATTTTAAGTTATAAAATATAACTTCTAATATTTAAAAAATAATTTCATAAATAATTTGATATTAATGATATTAATTTAACCCTAATGATATTAAATTTATTTAATAATTATATTAAATAAATAGTTTAAAAATAGTTTTATTAATTTAAAAATCATTTAAAAAGGGATATAAATGAATTAAAAATATTCTAAGTTATAATTAATAACTTTCAATATTTATATAAATAGTTCATTAATAATTTAATATTAATGGTAATTATTTTATAATGATTTTTAAATGTTTTAAAAATTATTTAAGGGTAATATAAATATTTTAAAAATATATTAAGTTATTATTAATGACTTTAATATTTTGGCAATGGTTTCATTAATAGCTTAATATTAATTAAATATTAATGATAATAGAATTGTTTATTATTAAATCATTTAATAGTGATTCTGATATTTCAAAATTATGATAAATGGTAATAATTATTTAAAAATTATTATAAGGCCATGAAAAATAGTGCGACGGGTGTTTAAGTTATCCAAATGAATATTGAACTACTGTATAGAGTTTTAGACTCGATATTTACCCGATAAAGTTGTCGGTAGACTGACATGTTTCAGAAATTGATCTGGACTTAGATAGGATGACTGGATAACTGTTTATTTGTGATTCAATGGTGTTAAAGTTATGTGACAATGTGATTAGGAATGTGCTGAGTGCAATAAGCAGTATTATATGATATGATATGTTATTCTAATCAGACCAATGATCTATTTAGTGATAGGGATTGATAGAAAAGATAAATCTAAGTTGTGTAAGCAGCTGACAGGGCAAGTATCTAATCCTTTGTATTTACTTTATGCAATGGACATGCGTAAAATAATATCAGAATTGTTCATATCAATTGTTCAAATATTTCAACCCTTGTATATACTTATGCAATGATTCTGTATAAGTAAGCTATTAAGCAATAATTGTTGTACAATTTCCTTTATCCTGTTAATATTGATCAAGTTATTTATTGTGTTCGTTAATTTCTATAACATGGTTATACAAGTGTCCCCACTTGGATAATCATTATATTTTATCACATGTTGATACATACTTATAGTTGCCTAGTATGTATACGTTGAAATAAAAGTCGTCTAAGCTATTTGATCCAGCTAGACATAAAATTTAAAGTTGTTGTTGAACAAGATAAAACTTATCCAACCAAATTGTTTTGGTATGGATTCAAGACTGTCATGAACATCCCAATTATGGGAAATTTTTATGCGCTAAGGCGGACAAAGGATGAACGATAATATCGTTCTAGCAATGTAGTATTGATCAATATAGGGCATAACGGGCTGATCACCCCCGTGCCCGTAAGTTATGACGGTTTACAGATAAATTTCTGTTTAACGCTTTCGAAAATAGAAAACAATGTTCATAGTCTGTTAATTGATCCTCATTTATAGTCAATACGTAGTTTCTAAAAATTTGAAATAAAAATGATATGTTGTTATTTATTGGTTCAGCTTACTTCACAACTGTTGCTTCGTTGTAGAAGTATCCTTCCAAGAAAATATTTAATTCATTCAGTTAACTATTATTGTTGCTATTACTTACTAGGCACTCAAATGCTCATCCTTGCTTTAATTTAAATATTTTCAGCTAAGGGTGAGCAACCCGAAGGATCTGCCAAGAATAAAGGGAAAGGAAAAGTTGATGAATGACTGTTTATGCTATCTTTTGTAATAATCAAACTTTATTAGGATATGGATGATAAATATTATTATTATCATGTAATGAATGTTGAAGGTTTCGTACTTGGAATTTGGGAAACTCTGATAATATGTAAATTAAATTTGATAAATCTATATTATTGTTATTATTATTAGTATTATTCCGCTCATAGAAATGGTATCGTGAAGCACCAAGTTCGAGTTTCAAGTATCCGAATTTGGGGGCGTCACAGATAATATAGAACAAATTATCGTTAGTCCTCAACAGGGAAACATCTAATAGAATACAATAGCCAACAAATTTTAAATCAATATTCGCAACGGAAATAATAATTCATTAGAAGAGTTAAGTAGAGGATGAAATCTACTATCATCTGTGAATTTAAAAGTCCATCATCAATATTTTATCCCTATAACATCAATCAATATACATCTTGAATAAAATCTTAATCTTTGCACTACAGGCCAAAGATATTCATCAGTTGGTCATGTTCATCTAAACACCTGCTCATATTTGCACTACGGGCCAAAGATATTCATCAGAAAATCATTCATCTTTGCACTACAGGCCAAAGATATTCAGTAATATCATCATTTAGGACTGAGTATGATGAAAAATCTTTTAAAGAAAACGAATCTAGTGAAACAAAAGAACAAATATTAAGGATTCGTACTTTAAACAATCCGAGTTCAAAAATACTTCATAAATAATCATAGCGAAGTAAAATTCAAGAATGATGAAAACATGGATACAATCAAAGCTAGTATCCATAATAGATATCTTGGACAAAAATAAAAATTTAATTTTTCGGTGAATAGTGCCGTATTCGTGAATAGTGTCGTATACGTGAATAGTGCCGTATACGTGAATAGTAATCCCGACACAAAAAGTTCCAAATTTGATAAAAAGTTCAGACCAATATTTTGGCATAATGATAGTGAAAGAAATAATATCATTTATATAAAAAATATATATCTCTTACCTCAGAAAAAACAGTACTTTTAGCTGTAATACTTGATATAGTGCTGAAGGAAACTTGCACCGTATAACAAAACTCAAAGTATCAAAATACTCACAAGAATACGCTCTATAATATAGAGAGAGAAAGAGAAAGAAAATTTTAGTTTCTGGTGTGATTTTCAATTCTAACCTAAGCACCCTATTTATAGGAAAATGCTTAGAACACCAAAATAGAAAATTTAATAAAATATTAATATATTATAAAAATTTTCACGCCCACCTCTTGACATCTGAAATCAGCATATTTACAACATTTATGGGGCCCGCCAAAACAATAAAAATGTTTTTCTTAAAAAAATAACTAAAACTTCAAAAATCAATTATTCCAGAAATTCAATAATTCATAATAAATAGCCCTTTTATCAGAAAAATTCAAACCTTATGTTCTTTTCATAGGAAATTCCATTCTCTACAACTTTGCAGAAGAAAGTTTTTCTAAATTCCAAACAAAAATTGACCGAAATCCACAAACGGGCGAGTTTACAGGCTATAATCAAATTTCAGTCAAGAAATGGGGTCCACAAACATGAAAAACATGTTTTAAATATTTTTAGTAACAAAAATATTGTTCCTCCTCATTTATTCATATATTCCACATTCATTGTAAAAATATCACCATTATTATATTATTATAATATAATAATTAATTTAAATAAATTTTTATCAGAAAAAGATAAAATATTAATTTTCAACAATTGTCACATTAAAAAATTTTCTCCATCTATATCCACATACAACGAATATTTTTCTCATCATATAAATTAATAATAAATTATTCACAAATAATATTACAGAATCACAATATTGACAACCAGACAGTTCCTAGGAAAGAGGGGGCTTTCCAATAAGGATCTCTCCTTACTGGCGCACAATTAGGTGACCAAACTTCTCCTTAGACAGAACTTTCTAGATATTGCCAATAATGTTATCTAATAATATTATTCAGATAATATGAATTATTGCTCCGATAATAGAAAATATTGTGTAGTGACAATTATTGAATAACAGTAATATAAAATATTAATGCAACAATTATTGAATCAATAAAACAAAATATTGAATAGTAATTACTGTAACAATTATTGAGTAGTGCCTTCTTACGTAAGAATCAATAATTGGTACAATAACGTGTGCTACTGTGTTTTAACCACCGAGTATTTCAACAGTATTAATGGTAACAACTACGCCGTTATTTATAAACAACTTATACTTGTTGTTTTCTTCATCCAATCGCTTTCTGTTATGGGGCCCACACAAGGCTGAACCGTCGTACGAATATTCCTCGATAGTAAGAATATTTCACGACCAAACGAATATTCCTCGACAACAATGAATATTTTATAACCACTTGCTTACTTGAAATATTTGCGCATTTCACCCATAACTAACCACATTAATCAAATCAACCCTTACTATTTCAAAATAATAAATAGAGGAAATTAAATCTTATTTTTAATAAATTGGGGCCTTACAACCTCCCCTCCTTATGAAATTTCATCCTCAAAATTAACGTACGTACCTGGTGTTTCGAAAAGGTGAAGATACCTTGCTTTCATTTCCGTTTCTAACTCCCAGGTCATTTTCTCTATAGCATGGTTCCTCCACAAAACTTTAACTTGTGGTATGATCTTTGTGCATAGGACATGCTCCTTTCTATCAAAGATCTTAACAGGTACCTCTTCATACGTTAAGTCTTCAGCTATCTCGTCCGGTTCTAACTCAATAACGTGATTCGGGTCTTTCACATATTTACGAAGCACTGATATGTGAAAAACATTATGAACACGAGACATACTTGGAGGTAACGCGAGTCTATAAGCCACATTTTCTACTCGGTCAAGAATCTGAAATGGATCAATAAATCGTTGATTGAGTTTTTCTCTTTTCCCAAATCTTGTTATTCCCTTCCATGGAGCAACACGCAATAATACATGATCCCCAATACTAAATTTCACGTCCTTTCGATGAAGATCCGCGTAACTCTTTTGTTGATCTTGTGCCGTTTGTATACGTTGTCAAATCATTTGGATCTTTTCCGTAGTTATACGTACCAACTCTGGTCCCAACAATGTTACTTCACCCACCTTATCCCAACATATTGGAGAGCGACACTTTCGTCCATATAATGCTTCGAATAGAGCCACACCTATACTTGCTTGATAACTGTTGTTGTAAGAGAATTCCACCAATGGTAAATACTTATCCCAACTCCCTTTGAAGTCTAAGACACAAAGTCTTAATAGATCTTCAAGAGTTTGAATAGTCCTCTCTGATTGTCCATCCGTTTGAGGATGGTATGCCGAACTGAATCGTAAATCCGTGCTCATAGCTTTTTGCAAGCTAACCCAAAATCGTGAAGTGAATCTTTGGTCACAATCCGAAAATATGGATATTGGCATGCCATGTAATCGCACAATCTCATTTACATACATACGAGCAAGACGTTCAAGGGAATAAGTCTCCCGTATCAGTAAGAAATGAGCAGACTTGGTTAATCTATCAACAATAACCCAAATAGCATTTATGCCTTGAGACCCCGTGGGAAGACCTGTAACGAAATCCATGGTAATGTGTTTCCACTTCCATTTTAGAATCTCAAGTGGTTGCAATGGACCCTTAGGCACCTGATGCTCCGCCTTTACACGTTAACAAGTTAAACACCTCAAAATAAACTTTGCAATCTCTCTCTTTATATTGTTCAACCAAAATGTATGTTGAAGATCACGATACATTTTGGTACTTCCATGATGGATTGCAAATGGTGTATTATGTGCCTCCATCACGATCTTGTATTTCAAATCAGAATAGTTAGGAACACAAAGTCTGAAGTGGACTCGAAGTATTCATTGTTCATCTATTCTTGCTTCTGGAATAGCACCTTCTTGCACTTTCTTCTTCATAAGCATCAGCTCCGGGTCTGTGGCTTGAGCAACTTTAACTTTATCGATTAAAGCTGGTTCTATGAGTATACTTGACATCATCGCATGGGTCCCCGGAGTCTTGAATTCTATCTTCATCTTTTGTAAATCACGCAAAATGGGTCTTTATGTTGACAACATCGCCCTCGTTCCCGCATATGATCTTTTGCTCAATGCGTCAGCTACCACGTTCGCTTTTCCAGGATGGTATTGAATGGTATGGTCGTAGTCTTTCAACAGCTCGAGCCAACGTCGTTGCCGCATGTTGACTTCCTTTTGGGTGAAGAAATATTTGAGGCTTTTATGATCTGAATATATCTCCACTTTCTCTCCATATAGATAGTGCCTCTAGATTTTCAACGCGAAAACGACTGCTGTCAACTCTAAATCATGAGTAGGATAATTCCTCTCATATTCTTTAAGTTGTCACGAGACATAGGCTATGACTTTCCCACATTGCATGAGAACACATCCTAACCCTTTGCCGGAAGCATCACTGTAGATAACAAATCCATCCGAACCAGATGGTATTGTCATAACAGGTGCCGAAATGAGTCTTGTCTTAAGCTCTTGGAAACTCTTCTCACATTCCTCGCTCTATAAGAATTTTGTATATTTCCGAGTCAGCTGAGTTAATGAAGTAGCGATTCGAGAAAATCCTTCCACGAATCTCTGATAATAACCAGCTAAGCTCAGAAAGCTACGTACTTCGGTTGTTCCCAACTTTGTATTGCTTCAATCTTCGTCGGGTCAACAGATACTCCATATTTTGACACCACGTGCCCAAGGAATGCTACTTCCTCAAGCCAGAACTCGCATTTCTTTAACTTGACATATAACTTATTCTCACGAAGCCTTTGGAGTACCAGCTTCAAATGATGCTCATGATCTTCACGACTTTTGGAATATATGAGGATGTCATCAATAAAGACAACAATGAACTGATCTAAATATTCCTTGAATACTCGATTCATCATATCCATGAAAGCCGCAGGAGCATTAGTCAATCCAAAAGACATGACTAAGAATTCATAATGCCCATACCGAGTTCTGAAGGCAGTCTTTGGGATATCCTCAGTTTTAATCTTCAGCTGATGATATCCAGAACGAAGATCGATCTTTGAAAAGAATTGTACTACTTGCCACTGGTCAAACAGGTCATCAATTCGAGGTAGCGAATATCTATTTTTGATAGTGACATGGTTTAATTCCCGGTAGTCAATACAAAGTCGCATACTTCCATCTTTCTTCTTTACGAATAAAATAGGAGCACCCCAAGGAGATGTACTAGGACGAATGAAACCGATGTCCAACAACTCATGTAGTTGGACCTTTAACTCCTGAAGTTCAATAGGAGCCATTTGATATGGGGTTTTAGAATTGGGCTTTGTACCAAGTTCAAGATCAATAAAGAATTCAACTTCACATTTCGGGGGTAGACCGGGAAGTTCTTCAGGAAATGTGTCAGGAAATTTACTAACAACAGGAATATTATTCAAATCTGACATGTCTTTATTCAAATCCATAACATGGGCTAATAAAGCTTGACATCCATTTTTCAATAAACGAATAACTTTATGACTTGTTATGACACTGATTGATTTTAATGGTTTAGTTGCTTAAATTCTAACAATAGGTTGATTAGGAATATAAAAACTAACAACATTATGAAAACAATCAATTTTGGCATGATAAGTAGTTAACCAATCAATCCCTAAAATTACATCAAAAGCAAGTATCTTTAAAGAGATAAGGTCAACAGGTAATGTGATGGTGCCAACTTGGATCAAACAAGATTTATAAATAGTGGATGTGATGAATGTTTCTCATAGCGGAGTCTCCACAGATAGGTCAAAGTCTAATTTCTCCGGAGTCAAGTTTAAACGTTGAGCACAATCAGGAGAGATAAATGAGTGGGTAACACCAGTATCTAGTAATGTAATAACTTCGCAATAATTTATGATCAGCTTACCCGTGATCACCTCGTTTGGGTTCCTTGCATTTTGACCAGTCACGACAAACGCTCTTCCAGGAACCGTTGACTTTGACTTTTCTGGGACAGCCTTTTGAGTCACCATCCCCACTGGAGTTGGTTTCGTTACCGTACAATCTCGAGCAATATGTCCTTCCTTACCACAATTATAGCATACCTTGAACTGTTGTGGAAAGTTTGGGCTGATATGTCCCTCTTTTCTGCATTTGTAGCATATGACCGGTGGTCATTCTCCTCCCTTAGAACCAGTTGCTGCTGGTGCTGACGTCTTCATATTGTCATTGTTGAATTTCCTCTTCTTAAAATCTCCCCCCCCCACTCGCTTCTTCTATTATCATGGCCACGATTACCACCAGAGTGGTTACCGCTTTTGTCCGTGTTCTTATTTCCCCGCTGGTTATCGTTGCTCCGATGACTGCTGTCACCAGTACGATCCTGGTTGTGGTCCCTCGGTTGAACGTACTCGTTATCTCGCTCTAATAATTGAGCCCTATTGACAACATCTGAATATAGAAAAAATTTATGAGAAATGAGATATTGATGAATGTCGGGTTTCAAACCTCTTAGAAACATCCGTGTCATACGTTCCTCATTCTCCACCAAATGGGGTGCAAACCTGGATAACTCTGCGAACTTCGCCTCGTATTGGGACACCGTTATGTTGTTCTGCTCCAGTCTAATAAACTCTACCTCCTTCATATGACGAATACTTTCAAGAAAGTACTTGTCATTGAACAGTTTCTAAAATATCTCCCAAGACATACTGAGTGCGACTGGATGGGTACGCTTCACAGATTTCCACCAGTAATCTGCCTCATTACGGAACATAAAGGTGGCAAATGGAACCTTCTGTTCCTCCGTGCATCCCAAGACATCGAATATCTTGGTAATTTACTTGACCCACTTCTCCGCCTTAACTGGATCCGACTTTTCCCAGAATTCTGGTGGTCCCAACTCTTTGAACTGCTTGGTCGTGACAAACCGCGTGTTGCTATCATTTCCACCTGTATTTTGTACACGAATCTCCCTCGTCTGATTTTGGATGAACTGCAAAAAGCTTCTAAACATTCCATCGTTCATCATCTGCTCAGTGGTGTTGTTTACAGGAGGAACATTACCAGCCTGTTACACGTTCTCCTCGTTGGTGAGTAAAGGTGTCTCCACAGTCTCATTTACTCCACTGTTAATATTCTCAGTCGACATTCTCAAATACTTCCATAAAATAAGGGTTAATTAAAGAAATCAACATATCACATAATATCCCTATATACTGACCAACCAACAAATAAGCTTAGGTAAGACACACTAGCGAAGGTTTTACTCGTCTCTCCCCTCCTAGTTCTATTCCCCGATCTCCGCCAGAGATCATATCCCTAAGCTCTAATACCAACTGTGACACCTCCAAAATAGGTATACATCACCCATTTTGAGTTGTCAAATACATGGTACAGAAAAAACTACAACTTTATTAATACAACACATAAACTGTGAGTTTAAATACAAATATTGTCATCTAGACAATATTCACACCCAAATAAGTCATCCTTACAATTATTGATACATTATTTTATAAAAATGGTGAGCACTACTAAAACAACTTCTAGAACCATCATTCCATACCCCGACTAGTACTTGCTACATTCTCGCTTCCTGAGAAGAAAATAGAACAAAAAGAAAAAGGGTGAGCTCAACTAGCCCAGTAAAGAATATTATGACTAAGATAATATAGAACAAATTATCGTTAGTCCTCAACAGGGAAAAATCTAATAGAATACAATAGACAACAAATTTTAAATCAATATTCGCAGCGGAAATAATAATTCATTAGAAGAGTTAAGTAGAGGATGAAATCTACTATCATCTATGAATTTAAAAGCCCATCATCAATATTTTATCCCTGTAACATCAATCAATATATATCTTGAATTAAATATTCATCTTTGCACTACAGGCCAAATATATTCATCAGTTGGTCATGTTCATCTAAACATCTGCTCATCTTTGCACTACGGGCCAAAGATATTCATCAGAAAATCATTCATATTTGCACTACAGGCCAAAGATATTTAGTAATATCATCATTTAGGAGTGAGGACGATGAAATATTTTTTAAAGAAAACGAATCCAGTGAAACAAAAGAACAAATATTAAGGATTCATACTTTAAACAATCTGAGTTCAAAAATACTTCATAAATAATCATAACAAAGTAAAATTCAAGAATAATCAAAATATGGATACAATCAAAGCTAGTATCCATAATAGATATCTTGGATAAAAATGAAAATTTAATTTTTTCGGTGAATAGTATCGTATTCGTGAATAGTGCCGTATACGTGAATAGTGCCGTATACATGAATAGTAACTCCGACACAAAAAGTTCTAAATTTGATAAAAAGTTCAGACCAATATTTTGGCATAATGATATTGAAAGAAATAATATCATTTATAAAAAATAAAAATATCCCTTACCTCAGAAAAGACGGTACTTCTAGCTAGAATACTGGATATAGTGTTGAAGGGAACTTGCACCGTATAGCAACACTCAAAGTATAAAAATACTCACAAGAATATGCTTGATAATATAGAGAGAGAAAGAGAGAGAAAACTTTAGTTTCTGGTGTAATTTTCAATTCTAACCTAAGCACCCTATTTATAGGAAAATGCTTAGAATACTAAAGCAGAAAATTTAATAAAATATTAATATATTATAAAACTTTTCATGCCCACCACTTGACATCTGAAATCATCATGTTTACAACATTTGTGGGGCCCACCAAAACAATAAAAACGTTTTTCTTAAAAAAATAACTAAAACTTCAAAAATCAATTATTTCGGAACTTCAATACATCATAATAAATAGCCCTTTTATCATAAAAATTCAAACCTCATGTTCTTTCCATAGGGAATTCCATTTTCTACGACTTTGCAGAAGAAATTGTTTCTAAATTTTAAACAAAAATTGACCGAAATCCACAAACAGATGATTTTATAGGCTATAATCAAATTTCAGTCAAGAAATGGGGTCCACAAACATGAAAAACATGTTTTAAATATTTTTAGTAACAAAAATACTCTTCCTTCTCATTTATTCATATATCCCACATTCATTGTAAAAATATCACCATTATTATATTATTATAATATAATAATGTATTTAAATTAATTTTTATCAGTAAAAGAAAAAATATTAATTTTCAACAATTGTCACATTAAAAAATTTTCTCCATCTATATCCACATACAACAAATATTTTCCTCATCATATAAATTAATAATTAATTATTCACAAATAATATTACAGAATCACAATACTGACAACCAGGCAGTTCCTAGGAAAGAGGGGGTTTTACAATAAGGATATCTTCTTACTGACACACAATTAGGTGACCAAACCTCTTCTTAGACAGAACTTTCTAGACATTGCCAATAATGTTATCTAATAATATTATTCAGATAATATGAATTATTGCTCCGATAATAGAAAATATTGTGTAGTGACAATTATTGAATAACAGTAATATAAGATATCTATGCAACAATTATTGAATCAATAAAAAAAATATTGAATAGTAATTATTGTAATAATTATTGAGTAGTGCCTTCTTACGTAAGAATCAATAATTGGTGCAATACCGTGTGCTACTGTGTTTTAACCACCGAGTATTTCAACAGTATTAACGGTAACAACTACGTCGTTATTTATAAACAACTTATACTTATCGTTTTCTTTATCCAATCGCTTTCCGTTATGGGGCCCACACAAGGCTGCGCCGTCATACGAATATTCCCCGACAGTAAGAATATTCCACGACCAAACGAATATTCTTCGACAACAATGAATATTTTATAACAACTTGTTTACTTGAAATATTTGCGCATTTCACCCATAACTAACCACATTAATCAAATCAACCCTTACTATTTCAAAATAATAAATAGAGGAAATTAAATCTCATTTATAATAAGTTGGGGTCTTACAACGTTAACGGATTCAGAATGAAGTTCTGTCTGAGGGGTACTGAAGTACGTAAGATAAGGAAGAGAATGGCTTTGGAACGAGCTAGTTCTGAGTTATAACGAAGAAGCTATGAGATCAGGAAGTACGCATCTCAAACTTGGTGCAAGACTTAGAAAATTTTCTAGGGTTTTGGCTCGGCGGCTCGGCGCCGCAGCGCCGGGTAAGCTTGCAAAAGTGGCGCCGCAGCGCGACCTCGGAGCCTCAAGTACTGTTAGTTGGCACCGTAGCACAAGAAATAACGAAGGGTTTGGAGCCGCAGCGCCAGACCAAGGGAAGAGAGAGACGTAGGTAGCGCCGCAGCGCCAGTGCAAGGCAAGGCCCAGATATGAGACTTTATGTGCTCAATTACTGGGGGATGTGCAAGAAAGAAGTATGAACATCTAGTTCACGTAATGTAACACTTAATCAAGTGTTCTAAACCTTTATTAAAGGTTGAACGAAAAGATTAAAAGAGATTAAAAGATAGATAATGTAAGCGCTAGATTACGTAACCAATATCCGGGGACCATAGTCGTAATGAACGAACGTGAGGGATTGCTATAATTGCGACCCCTTAGACGTTGAGTGATGAAGGTAATGAATAACATTCCAATGTTATGTCATGATAAGGGGAGATAAGTGTAAAGTGTTTAGACGCTATGAATGCAACGTTGTTGCGATGAACGGTCGGTCTTAGCATACAACGAACGGTATGGCTTCGACATTAACAAACAATAATGAACATAGGGTTCATGGGATGGATAACGATGTAGAGCAATTAAAACCTTGAGTGAATGTTGAATGAGAGATTAAGAGATGAGCAACGTAAACGTGGAATACGTAAGCGATCCTCGTGAATCGTAATCGCGTCGGACGAACGTTCTAAGTGTACAGTGGTTGTATAACTTAGACGTTGATGAAAGTAGTAAGTAAGATATGAATTATCATAAGAAAACCGTAGCAAACGGTAATGAGATTAATGAAAGTCCGAGGGTGAGTCGGATAAAGAATGTTGGAATGAAGTAAGCATTAAACACTTTAATCAATGCAAGGGAGTGTAAGTGATTATTAAATGGGCAGGACCTACACTCCGTGTATGGTTTGACTATAAGGTAATGAAGACTAAGATTTAGCCAGGAACGGTGAAGAAAATGAATGGAAGATAATGACGTATACCGTTAAGAACCCGAGTTAGTAGTTTTAACTTGAATAACGTTCCGAGTCGAGTGAACCAGACGTGGTAAGATAAGAATAAAGGATTGTAAAATGTTTCACGCTATGACCTCGTAGTATTGACATTGAATGATCGCTCTGAATTTACGAAGGACTGTATGACTTAGATGATAAAGAATGAATCCTGATGTATGTCATTTAGTTACCAGAAAGCCGTAAGGAATATGAATTTAACTTAACGAACATTATAGTTTAATGGTTCGGATAAGTTAAGAGAAGTTAGGTTATGGTACAATCATAACCTTTGATGGTTGACATATGGGAGCTGGGATAAACAATTCCTTCAGAGAGCGAAGGTATATACAAAACTGGCAACCGATGTAACTCACTGTTATGGGCAGTGTAGATGAGACGGGAACTTATTTGTGGGAAATCACTCAGAGTACCATATAGACTACTAGTAGAGACACGATGTGTGCTGAGTCTTAGGAGAGTTATAAGAAGAAGATAAGAATGTAAATCATCAATGATAATGAACGTTTTGAGTAAGACATCTCCGTATGTCATGAAGCCGTAAACCGGTAGTAAAGGAAATTAGTCGCGTAAGCTTATATTGCAAGAACGCAAACCATAAGAAGTAAAGTTAAGTAAACCAATGAGTAAGTCAAGTATATGACTAATTGGTATACGTGCTATTTTCTTATGTGCTACATAGGAATTGGAATGAGCAGTTCAGCGTAAACTATAAGCTGTAGCTGTGCATAAGGCAAGTTTCCTAACTTCATTCATAATATATGAATGCTAGTTTCTTAGACTTCTCAGATGTTGAACTTGAGATGTCGTGTCTATGTGCATATGTGCGAGATATGTACAAGGTGGTAGAATGTATGAGGCCTTGAGCCACAATGTGAGCACTTCAGTGTTTCTTTGAGATGAATTGTGCTGTGATTGAACTGTTCAATACAAGTATGTTCTGTTTATACATGAACCGTTATTGTTAAGTCTGTGCTAATGATTCTAGCCAGACAAGATATGTATGGGAAAAGGTAGAAGAATGAAAGTAGTAGTGTAAAGAGTATGTGATGAATGTTGTAAAATGATAGGAATCGAGACTATTCCTATTATTCAAGCTGTTTCATAACCTTTGTTTGGTTATCGAAGTTTTGAAGAATGTTTAAACTCTTGAAGTTGTTTGTTCAACTGTTATGACTTGTTGGACAATTGAATGCTCACACTTGCTTTAAATGAAAAACATTTTTAGTGTACGATGTAGAAAGAACTTAAGGATCCCGTAAAGATCAAGTTGATCAGTATCCAGACGAAGTGCCATTCAGTATGTGAATGTGCGTGAAGAGCAAGTGAAGACTTGTAATATAGAGTGATAGAATTAAACTATAGACTAGTTTAATGAACGTTTATGTATCCTTGGTGGCGGATGAAAGTCACTTGTGCAAGATGTAAAGAATAATGTAATTATCATTATTTGTAATGAAAGAGATTTTAAGGTTTCGAGAACCTGGGTTTTGAGAATGTATGTTATTATATTTAACTATATAATGAGGTATGTTTGGTAAGAAGTGGGACCATGACGCACGGAGTTCGAGTCTGAAGGTAGACCGAATTTTGGGGTGTTACATCTCATAACTTGAATCATTTGAAAACCTGGCTAACACGAAGGTTAAACAAGCGTTTAGAAAAACTTGCCTTCAGCGTCTGCTACGATATAATTACTTTTTCTTTTGAGTCTTTACGGTCTCTACAACACATAATCACATAACATACCACATTAGGTCATGAATGAACATACATAGTTCCTAAAAAATCTTACCCTTCTTCTCAATCTAATCATGTATTAGATTTGTTATTTATTGTTTCCGGCTTGCCGTCGTTCTGTTACATCGTTCTTACCAACTTCGTTCTCTTCTATAACTTAACCGAAATTATTTCAGTAATATAACTCGATTCGAGTTAATTATCCTTCCTCACGGCTTACTAACATCATTACGTTATTAATTGACACTTAATTGTCAGTGGTTAAGTACACCGTTCCCGTTCACATTCAATTGACTTACCTCTTACCTTTAATGTATTACTTAAGGTTTATAACATTCTTAACGATGCTACATTAAGTTAATTATGGATTTAATTTATCCTTCATTCAATTCTTCTTTACTTCACGTTCAAAAACCTTTTTGTCTCTATATTCTAGTGCTAGCGCTGCGGCGCCAGCTTTTGTACTGCATCTCGCGCTGCGGCGTCGCCCATTAGGGCTTGGAGACCGGACTCGGCGCTGCGGCGTGAGTCCCTTTGTTAATGGTTGCGCTGCAGCACCAACTAACAGTAGCTGATGCTCACTTTGGCGTTGCGGCGCCGGTCCTTTAAGCTTGGAGTCGCGCCGCAGCGCGAACTCTGAGCCACAGAAAATTTTGATAGACTTTTTGAATTGTGAGATTTCCCGACTCGTAACTTCTTCGTTATAAGTCCGAATTGGTTCGTTCAAGAGCCTACGGTTCACAAATCACGTACTCTACATGGTCATACAAGAATTTTATCTATTCAACTTCGTTTTCTAAAAATTCACCTATTAGTCTATTTTTAACGAAAACGATAAACGTTCGTGAACGTTCAACGTTCGTTTCTTCGTTCTAAGTCAGAATTCGGTCATTCTCGAGTCCGCAACTCTATAATGCCAAAAAGGACTTATCTCCATTGAAAACCAACGTTTCTAAGCTCAATATCAAAATTTGACTTCTATTTCGAGAATTTTACGAATTCGACGATTATCGTCCAATCGTGTTAATTCTTGCAAAACTTCGTTACTTAATATTTGTTCTTCGTTCTAAATGGATTCATTCATGCATACTAACATCTTGACATATATACTTCACTAACTTATAAACATGATAAGTTATTTCTTATTCGTTGTGAGTTTATAACTTATAAAAATATAAATTACTTATATTTTTATTACTCATGACTTATGAGGATCTTAATCTTTTAACCACCATTCTTGCATCTTCTTACTATCATAATAACTTCATTTGTATAAACATGTTACTAGTTCATATCAATTCATTATAAGTTTATAACTTATATAAGTATAAATGACTTATTCATGACTTATTATGGCTTAAGTCTATTAACCATTCATTCTTATCATTCTTTAGCATGCTAGTTCTACCAATACCCCTTTCTCTAACAATGGAAGAGAAAAGAAACATGTTTCAAGATTACTTACTCTTGAATAACACTTGCTTATCCTTAATCTTCTTCTTGCTTCTTGAATATCTAACAAATGAAGTCTAACTTTATATGTGCTTATTCTCTCAACCAAATAAGCTCTCAACTTATAAGTGGAATGAAATGAAACAACCCACTTGCTATTTATAGGAAATCCTAGATGAGGCCACAATGGTCAATAAGCCATCCCACCTCCTTAATCCACCTCCTTACTATTCCTTATGTGCTCACCAAGTTTACTTGGCCTCCATAACAATTATCCATTGCTTGCTCCTTACTCCCTTTGCTTAATCATTAAGTTACTTCATCCCCACAGCACTTGGCCATTAAGTTGCTTTACTTGCTCATCACTTAAATTATCCCTTGCTTAGCCCTTAAGTATACTTGATTAGCACATAGGTTATCCTTTACTTAGTCATTAAGTATACTTGCTCACCACTTTGGGTCATCCATGTGTTTCCCTATGGGTCCTCCTAATTCATTGGATTCTTACTTTGGGCTTAAGGTTTAATTAACCTAACTTATACATTGGGCTTGCAATTAAACAAACATGTAGGCTTGTTCATTAAGTTACATTGGACTTAACATTACAAATATTTGGACTTTACATTAATTCTTATTGGGCTTTATTGTTATCCCAATTGGACATTACAATTTCCTACACAAGTCAACCAATTCATTACATATGGCTTAAAGCCTTATAACGTATAATTTACGTATTAATCTCATATTCTAACTCGTATACTTATTTAATATATGACATTCCATCATTCATACTTGCTCGTATAATACCTCGTATAAATAATCAATTAAAGCTTTTATTTTCTCAGAAAGCTTTTATTTTCCGAGCAGAAATTCGTGAATAGTGTTTTTTGGAAAATTTCTCAGAAAGCTTTTATTTTCGTCTTAAAAATTCAAACACTTTAATTCTACCACGTAGCCCAAATACTACGACGTTCTGACATGTCTGGGTCATAAAACGACCTTCAATTAGCTTGCTCCTATAAATAATCAATTAAATTCATTCAATCCTTATAATTAAATAAAAATTTTAGTTCTCCTAAAAATCCAATTTTCTGGGGCGTCACATTTCTAAAATAGCTACTCCGTTAACGAATCTGACAAGGAAGTCGGTGAAGTATGAGTGGATAGAAAAGTGTAAAAATAGTTTTCAAAAACTAAAAAGGAGGTTGAGCGAGGCACCTGTATTATCCTTACCAGATGATACAGGGAATTTTGTAGTTTATTGCGATGCTTCACACAGAGGACTGGGTTACGTGCTCATGCAGCATGGCAAGGTCATTGCGTATGCGTCATGTCAGTTAAAAGATTATGAGAAGGTCTATCCTCCTCACGACCTAGAATTGGGAGCTGTAGTGTTTGCCTTAAAAATATGGAGACATTATTTATACGGGGAGAAGTGTGAGATATACACGGACCATAAAAGTCTAAAATATATCTTTGCACAGAAGGAGTTGAATATGAGGCAGAGAAGGTGGTTAGAGTTGATAAAAGATTACGACTGTGATATCTTGTATCATCCTGGGAAAGCGAATGTAGTAGCCGACGTGTTAAGTCAAAAGTGTAGGGAAAAGCTGTCAATGTTAACGACTCAAAACGAGCTAATAACAGAGATGGCAAGGATGGAGTTAGAAGTCAAGTTGCCAAGTGAAATGGTAGAGATGTTATTCTCAATAGAGACTCGACCAACGATAGTGAAACGGGTTAAGGAAGTACAAATAAGTACTGAATAATATGAGCGAATGAAAGAGATAATGAGGGATGACGTAAAGACTAAGTATAACCTTGATAAAGAAGGTTTACTTCGTTTTGAGGGAAGAATTTGGGTTCCAAATCATTCTGAGTTAAAAGAGGAGATTATGTGTGAGGCTTATAGTTCGAGCTAATCGATACATCCTAGTAGTACTAAGATGTTTCAAGACCTTCGTCAGAACTTATGGTGGTCGAACATGAAGATGGAAATCACAGAATATGTTAGTAAGTGCTTAACTTGCCAGAAAGTTAAGGCTGAACACCAAAGACCTAGTGGGTTGTTGCAGTCACTAGAGATTTCAGAGTGGAAATGGGAGCATATCACCATGGACTTCGTGGTGGGACTTCCAACAACGAGAAAAGGATACGATGCTATTTGGGTAATAGTGGATCGGTTAACCAAATTGGCTCATTTTCTACCAATAGGAGTTAGGTATAACCTAAGCAATTAGATAAGCTTTATGTCAAGGAAATTATTTCTAGACATGGAGTACCTGTTTCGATTGTGTCGGATCATGATCCACGATTCACGTCGAACTTTTGGAGGAGTTTGCAAGAGCAAATGGGAACGCATTTGAGATTTAGTACGACATATCATCCACAGACAGATGGACATAGTGAACGAACAATTCAAATGCTAACGAACATCTACCTTTGGTAGAATTTGCTTACAACAATAGTTTCCACGCTAGTATAGGCATGCCGCCTTACGAAGCGTTGTATGGGAGGAAGTACAGAACACCACTTTACTGGGATGAAGTAGGTGAACGTCGAATGTTAGGACCAGAGATGGTACAACAAACAACAGACATGGTAAAGCTGATAAGAACTCGATTGGTAGCGGCTCAAGATTGACAACGAAAGTATGCAGATCCTCATCGAGAGAGGAGGGAGTTTGAAGTAGGTTCATATGTCTTTCTAAAAGTGTCACCTTGGAAAGGAAAGATACGTTTTGGAAAGAAAGAGAAGTTAAGTTCAAGGTTTGTATGACCTTTTAAAATATTAAGAAGGGTAGGAGAGGTAGCTTATGAAGTAGCCTTACCTCCAGAGATGGAAATAATACACAATATGTTTCACGTGTCAATGTTACATCCTTACAAACCGGACTACAAGCACGTAATAGAATATGAATCTATTCAAGTAGAGAAAGACTTAACATATGAAGAACTTCCGATTCAGATTGTTTATAGAATGGAACAAGTCTTGAGAAATAAAGTAATACCTTCAGTAAATGTAATTTGGAGTAACCACGATGCTGAAGAAGCAACGTGGGAGCTCAAAAGTAAAATGAAGGAAAAGTTTCCTCATTTATTTATGTAAGAATAAGTGAGATTCCGGGGACAGAATCCTTATAAGGAGGCAAGATTGTAACGCACAAGAATTTTGGATTATGAATGAATTAAATTTTTATTTGATTATGTGAATTAAATAAATTTAATTGATTAATTATATGAGTAAGATGTTTGAAGGTCGTTCTATGACCTAGAATATGCAGATGTGGTTAGTATCTGGCTATGTGCTAAAATTAATTATTTTGATTTATCAAGACGAAAATGAAGGTTTTCTGAGAATTTTCCCGTAAAAACACTATTCATCTGATTTCGTTCGGAGCTTAGGTTTAAAATTCCGAGAAACGCATAATGATAGAATATGAAGATATTATGGAATATCTAATAATATTTTAGTTATGGCAAACGAAGTTTTTACCTGCGGACTTAAAACCTAAGGGTTAGAGAAAGTGATTTTCGAAAGGGAAATATAATGCGTATAATCATTTAGGTTATTATACGTATGAGATACGAGTATTATACTAGTTAAATACGAGTATGGTATGAAGAATAGTATGACGTATAATACGAATATCGTATGAATACTAGATGAAGAGAATACGTGAGTTATATGCGTAGAATTCGATTAGTTATTATGGAATTTTGAGTTAAGGATTTTTTATAATCCAATTAGACTTGGACTAATATCAAGCCCAATGAATTAAGTAAGTAAGCCCAAGTCAAGGCCCAATATTAATGTAAGTCAAGCCCAATCCAAGAAATCGAATCGCGGGTCAAATCGGCGGGTCACGGGATGGCTAAAACCCATGTGGCAACCCATGGGATGATCCATGAAGGTGGTGGGCTGACCACTTGGCCAACAAGTAAAGTGATTACTTGGTGGCTAAGTTGAAGAGGAGGTGGGAATAGTAAGGAGGTGACTCTTTGACCATTTTTCCCCCATGTTGAAATCCTATAAATACAAAGCTTAAGGTTGGACTTTTAGTGTTTTACAAACATTGTCCAATACATATTGAGAGAGTGAAAAGCTAGAAACACATAATCAAGTTACTTCCAAGCAAACCATAAGATGTTTTCTAAGAACACGAAGAACGACAAAGGTAAATTCTCATAAACTGTAGTCTTCATCTTTTCGATTTCTTTCTAGTAGAGAATCGTAGATTGGAGGAGCATGTTTAGTGAGGAGGAATAAGGATGTCTATTAATGATCAAATCATTGATAAGTCATGACCAAATAGAAATCGTAAGTGTTTACGTAAGTTAAAAACCTAAGAAAGTTAGGAAAGTGAACTTAGTTGTGATGAACGATTTGAAAACCATCATAGCTAAGGTATGTGTATATTGGTTGGTTAGGATGTAGATGATGAATCAATGGAATGTTCCATTTGATTTGGCTTATAGAACACGAGTAACGAAGTTATGGCGAATTTTGCGAAAATAGATGTTAAACGTCGAAAACGTAGAAATCTTGTATTAAGGGTCAAAAGTTGTCGTGTGACTTAAAAACGTTGGTTTCCAATGTTAACACGTGATATAAGGTATTTAAGAGTCGTGTACGCAAGAATCGTCGAATTCCGACTTATAACGAAGAAAACGAGTATTGAACGGTCGAAAACGATAATCGAACGCTAAAAAGGGACTAAAAGGTGAATTCCGTGTTAACGGATTCAGAAATGTAAAATTCTTATATGAACACATAGAAGGTGTAATTTGTGAGTTGTAAGCTTTTGAAAGAGTCAATTCGGATGTAAAACAAAGAAGTTATGAAGTCGGGAGTTTCGTTAGAAAAGCAAACTGTTTTGACCAACTTGTGCATAGGGGAGGCGCCGCAGCGCCAAAACCAGCACAAAAGGGTCGTGCTGCAGCACCAGATCTGGCCGTGTCTTCTATTAACTGGCACCGCAGCGTCGAGTTTATACTAGGGATGTCGCGCCGCAGCGCCGACAGTGTAAAAATGTTGACCAAGTTAGGTTTTTATTCCATTTGAATGTAGACCTAAGATAAGACATTGAAGGTACTTAATGTACATAATAAAGCTGACCTTAAATCACTAATGAAGTGTTAACGTTAGAAGATTTAGTATAGTTTAATAAAAATTAAACGAAGAACGTAAAAGTGTGAGAAAGTAAATCGTGATTGATGTTCAACGTTGATACTTTACCAATGATGATCGAATGACGGGTTAATAATGTAAGAACGTTAAATAGCCGTAACAAAGTATAGAAAGACGAATTGGATTTATTAAGAAATAAATTTAAATAAGACATATAAGAGAAAGAAGTTGGTTAGAACAAATAAAATAAGTTTGTTTGATAACTAATTCCAGTGTGCTATATGAATATATCATGTTGATCATGTAAGGACTGAGAATTGATTGAATATTATATTCGAAGACGCTTGAAGGCAAGTCTTTCTTAACGCTTGTCTAACCTCCGTGTTAGTCAAGTTTTCTGTGATTCATGTTATAAGATGCATGAATGGTTTAAAGAAATAGTCGATGCCTGTTTTAACTCGACTAGACTAGTATTGAAGAATGGATTGATTTGTTTACAAGTCTTTCGATATAGAACTGTTAACGCTATCCTATGCAAAGTATTTGGTACGGATAAGAAGGTAAGTTTGTTTATGAATAACAAAAGTATTTTCATCGATTATTCGATGGGCACGCGAGGTTGCCAAAAGTTAAACGTAAATACGTTTAATGGAAGAGTGTTGATCAACATAGAGTACAATAGGCTGATCACTTAGAAGTGCTCGTAAGTAAAGATGGATGGATGGCCTTAGTGCCGGATGTCCTTTTCAAGTATGAAAACGGAAAGATTACGTTCATGGTCTTTTGACCGGTTCGGAATTCCTAAGCTATGATATATACTTTGGAATTGTTGATAAGAAATGAGAAGTACTAGTCAAATGTTTCATAGTGCTTCATAGTTAATTGTTCAGTTATGGAAGATAAGCATGTAATTCCTAATGTGATATTCATATGATTCTTTGTGTGAGACTTGTTGAGCTAGTTATGCTCATTCTTGCTTGAACTATATGTTTGCAGCTAAAGCCAAACGAACTGAGAGTTCTAAGAGAGATAAGGGCAAGGCTAAGATGGATGGTTGATTATCCTGTAATAGACTAGAATATTGGTATGTAATATACTTATGAATAACGAAGAATATATTCGGGTTATGAACCTGGGGAAAGATTTATTACGAATGTAATAAGAATATAGCAATTACAATCATTTTGTTGTTATCTCAATGGAAGGACTGTATGAATTGTAGTATCGTGGAGCACCATCTGTCGGGTTGGAATATACCAGGATTTTGGGAGCGTCACATCGAATCCTATTTATAGTGTATCACAAGTATAGGATGCCCATTAGTTAAACATATTCGATAACCAATCCTGATATATAGATCAAGTGTACACATATGACTCCATCATGAAATCAAATAACATAGTCTTTAATCGTTGCTTTATAGTTTGCACATACTTTTTGGACTGATCCCTTAAAAGTCTATAATCACATCATTAAACATTCACTCCTATGATCTAGTATGCTTCTTAACACATTGGACATGTACTGGTCATGTAATACATGCTAGAGTAATAATACAAGTATGCAACTCCTACAAATTAATTACAGAAAACTATTCCTACTTCAAACTGGCCCGGCCACACCTGATTTATACTAAAGAGATGCGCGGCCGCACGACTCTCAGTTCAAACCAGAGCTGGCTGCTCCTGCAGAAGGTCAGTGCACACTCGGTTTTTACGTACAAAAATAATCATGCAATATACACATGTTAGTAGGTGGATAACCATGTTTGACCTCATATCATAGCATTATCATAGGCCACCATCTATTCTCATTTAATCAAGACTTTAAAGGCTCAATTCATAATTTTCTTACATTTAATCGTTGAACCCATACCATATGATCCATAGGTCTTAACTACTCATTTTTGTAATAGATTAGTCATGTATTACAAGTTATGACGTTCTAGTTCATTCATGCTTGTTCTAAGCCACATTTAACTAGTTTTACTATGCATAAGACTTACTAGGCATTCATATCTATATCAACATGCATAACACCTAATCATGATGTCTCGTATGCACAATTTAAACCTTATAAGCATGCTCACAATCTTAACTCAATGTACATAGTTTATCAAGTTTATATTTGAAATTATAAGTCTCTTTAGTAAACTTATTTAAGCATCCAAGATAAGCACACATTGTCTAAATCATACTTTCGTACACATTTGTGCACATGCTCAAGTTATTTACATAAGCTAGAAATATCAGAATTTGAAACATAATGCTTATCATACTTTGTTTTGCAAAACTTCAAGTTTTCATATAGAAATCCTATAAAACCAAACTAGAAAACACTACTATAAACTAAACAAGTTCATGCCTTATGTTATACTCATGTATGTGCATACCTAGATTATTTACACATGCTCACAAAATCAGAATATACATTATTCCAAGTTTACCACTTCAAGTTTTCCAAATCTTGAAGTTTTCTTGAAAACTCAACTTAAATCAAGCTAAAACAACGTACTATGTTCAAAACAATATTTAACCACATGCTAGAGTTATTTATATGCTTAACCTAACTCTCATAGTATGCTCAGAACAATACAGAAACCTCAAGGTAGCATCTGAGAATAACACCACGCGCGGCCGATACCGGCACTCCATGTCATGAAACAATCTCTTTTACGTACAGGCTCGCTAATTGATTCAAACTATAGCGGATCTTGATCGGTAGAAAATGTGCGGTCTTTGTAAGTCGATCCGCGATAACCCAAATGGCATCTAACCCTTTTTGCGTGACCGGAAGTCCTAACACAAAATCCATCGTAATATGCTCCTATTTCCACTCCGGTATTTCCAACGGTTGTATCAAACCACTCAGCCGCTGATGCTCTACTTTTACGCGTTGACAAGTCAAACATCTACTAACACACTCTGCGACTTCCCGTTTCAAATTTGGCCACCAAAAATGTTGCCTCAAGTCTCGGTACATCTTAGTGCCTCCTAGATGAACGGAATATGTCGTATTGTGTGCCTCGTGCAAAATCTCCTCTCTCAACTCGGTTACCACCGGTACCCACACTCTCCTTTTGAATCTTAAAATACCGTCTTTATCTATTCAAAATTTATCTTCCTTATTTCCCGTGATCCTCTTCCTGATTTTCTCACATTCTCCATCTTTCTCCATAGCTTCCTTCACTCTATCCAATAATGTCGGACAAGCTTCCATTACAAATAATTTCTCTCTAGACCTCTCGGATCCCTTCACTTCTATTTCTAATTTCTCCATATCTCTTATTAATTCCTCCTGAGTTGTCAGTTGAAATAATTTCTCCCTTCCTTTCTTGCTCAGAGCGTCAGCAACTACGTTTGCCTTCCTCGAGTGATAAAGAATCTCACAGTCATAATCTTTGATCAATTCTAACCACCTTCTTTATCGCATATTCAACTCCTTCTGTGTGAAGATATATTTCAGACTTTTGTGGTCCGTGTATATCTCACATTTTTCTCTGTATCGATAATGTCTCCATATTTTTAACGTAAAAACTACTGCCGCTAACTCTAAGTTATGAGTAGGGTATCGTTTTTCGTAATCCTTCAATTATCGTGACATATACGCAATGACTTTGCCATGCTGCATCAGCACACAACCCAGTCCTCTATGCGATGCATCACTATACACTACAAATCTTCCCGTATCATCTGGTAAAGATAATACAGGCGCCTCACTTAATCTCTTCTTCAACTCTTGAAAACTCTCTTCGCATTTGTCGGTCCATAGAAATTTCACTATCTTCCTCGTCAGATTAGTCAACGGGGTCGCTATCTTAGAAAAATCCTGGATAAATCTTCGATATTACCCGGCTAACCCTAAGAAACTTCTCACCTCCATCGGTGTCCTCGGTTGTTCCCAACTACTTATTGCTTCAACCTTTTCAGGGTCTACTAAAATTCCATTCTCATCCACCATGTGGCCTAAGAATTGAACATTCTTCATCCAAAATTCGCATTTTGAAAACTTCGCATACATCTCCTCCTTTCGTAGTGCCTCCAAAACCGTCTTCAGATGTTTGGTATGTTCTTCCTCTGTCTTCGAGTAGATCAAAATGTCGTCGATGAAAACTACTACGAATTTATCCAAGTATGGCTTGAAAACTCGATTTATCAAGTCCATGAATGCTACCGGAGCATTAGTTAAACCGAATGACATTACCAAAAACTCGTAATGTCCATAACGGGTTTGAAACACGGTCTTTGGTATATCTTCATCCTCACTTTCAGTTGATGATATCCTGTTCATAAATCGATCTTTGAGAAACACTTCGCTCCCTTCAGTTGATCAAACAAGTCATCTATCCTCGGTAATTGATATCTGTTCTTGATCGTTACTCTGTTCAATTCCCGATAATCGATACGGAGACTCATCGATCTGTTCTTCTTCTTAACGAATAACACTGGTGCTCCCCAAGGAGACACACTCGGTCGAATGTAACCCTTATCTAATAGTTCCTGGAGGTTTATCATCAATTCTTTCATTTCTACTGGCGCCATACGGTATGGAGCTTTCGAAATTGGTACCGTTCCCGGTGCTAAGTCTATTACGAATTCGATTTCTCCGTCTGGCGGAAGACCAGGCAGATCGTCCGAAAACACGTCTCCAAATTCATTCACTACGAGTATATCTTTAATCTCTACCCCCTTTTTTCGAGTATCTACAATGTAAGCTAAATAACTTACACATCCTTTCTTTAACAATTTCTTGGCCTGCATCATCGTAACGCAACACGATTGCTTAAGCAATGAGCTACCATGAAACACTACCTTAAACTTACTCAGAGTCTGAAGGTTCACACACTTGTTTTGACTATTAATTATCGCTGCATAATTATATAACCAATCCATTCCCAGTATTACGTCAAATTCTCCCAATCTAATAGGAATCAAGTCTACGCTCAATTCATGTTCTCTAATGTTTGCGCGATAATTTTGATAAACGTATTCTACGGGAATTATTTCCTTATTCGCAACTTCTACATTCAAGGAATCTTCTACACGTTCTCGGGGTGTACTAAGTTTACTAGTAAATTCTTCAGATACAAAAGAACATGTGGCACCCGAATCAAATAATACATAAGCATTTATATTATTGATTGGGATTATACCTAACACCACGTCCTTCGCAGCCACTGCATCCTGGATGGTCATGTTAAAGGTTTGAGCGGTCGATCGGTTGGGTTGTGCAGGTCTACCAATCATTAAGTTACTTCCTCCTCCCTGGCCTCCGCCAGCTACACCGCTTCCTTTCTTCGGGCAATCCTTAATCTGGTGTTCTGTTGATCCACAACCAAAACATCATCTGATCTTCTTTGGCTTTGGGCAATTTGGCGAGATGTGCCCCTCTTGGCCGCAATTATAGTAAGTGGTCTTCCCCTTCCAACATTCTCCCTAATGGCTTCTCCCATATTTGTTGCAAGCTTCGGTCCTCTTTTTGAAGTTTCCCTGGTGACTCTCATCTTGGTTGTTGTTTCTATTGTTGTTGTTGTTGTGATTTTCCCACTTCCTCTTTTCGGAGTTACTTCCTCCGCTGTTGCTCCCTCCACGGTGCTCACTACCGGTGTTTTTGTTCTTCTTCTCCTTATGATATAGACTTAAGGCCTCACTGCCACCTTCCGCAATGATTGCCTTTTCCAACAATGTTGTAAAGGAATTAATCTGGAAGGCCGATACCTTATTATACAACCACGGCTTCAACCCCTGCTCAAAACGTCTCGCTTTCCTCTCCTCATCTATCACTTGGTGCTCTGCAAATTGCGCTAGTTCATTGAACTTAGTTGCGTATTGTGCCACCGTCATATCACCTTGTTTCAACTCTAAGAACTTCACTTCCATCCTACTCTTCATACTTTTCAAAAAATAGTTCTCAAAAAACAGCGTTGTAAACCTCTCCCAAGTTATCATTCCTTCCCCCGGTCTTTGCTGATTAGTTTCCCACCAATAGTTCGCTACGCCTCTCAGCATGTATATGGCAAATATGGTCTTCTGGTCTTCACCCACGCGAGCTATAGTGAAGGCTTTATCAATCTCCTTGATCCAGGTTTACGCAACTATCGGGTCAGTAGTTCCTGTGAACTTTGGGGTCCTACACTCTTAAAGTCTTTGAAGGTTGTTACTAGGACAGCTTGGGGAACGGGTGGTACGAGTTCGTTCCTTCCCCTCAGAGCTTCTCCCAATAAATCTACCAGTCGTTGTATCGGATCTACTAGAGCTCTCTCATCATTAACTGACTCTTCTGGGATAATTATTCTACGTCTGGGCGGCATTTTCTGCATCAGAAAATTTCCCATTTATTATCTAATTATCATATTTAGACATTTCTCAAACGAAAAGAACTAAAAGTATATAAAACGTTTCTGAAATAAGATCATTTATATTCATATGCCAAATGGTTACAATACATGTTCTTTTCTAGCATACTGCTATAAATGAAAACACATATCCCCTAATATCACAAAAGATGGGGATAACACTAGCTTACTACCCCTCTATATTTTTCAAAAGTTTGGGATTACCACTGTCTCACATCTTACACAAAAGACTGAGATTAAAACAACATATTAACAACACATAAATAAACTACTATACTACTGAGTTTTTCCCTCTAGACTCAATCTAACATCCCACGCTCCACGACGCTCTGATACTCCTTCTGCGTAATGTGTGCTACCATATCCCGACTAATGGTATGCCAGGTCTGTCCCTGCTCAGCGGGGTAGTGATTCACCCCATCGATCAATCTCCCCATGGCTGTGCGTAAAGCATAGCCCATCTTGTTCATCTTCCTCCTTTTGCATCACACCTCATCCTCTAGGTCATTCACCTTGTCATTGGAATCCTCCCACTTCTCCTCGAAGTGAATCCTATCCATCACCTCCATCTCTAACTGAGTTCAGAGAGCCTCCTTCTCCGTCTTCTCACTCAAAACCCTCTGCTCCATTTCTTCTAGCTTTTCTGCCAATTCAACGTTCCTCGCTACCGATCGGTGAAATAAGTCTCCCATCTAGATCCCAGCCTCCTCTCGGTGAGCAATTTCCACCTCCATCTCCTACATCACTAGTTGTCTCTCCAGAGTCTCAGTCTCTAGTTCCTCGACTCTACATCCTAGCTCCAAAATCTGTTCTTCGTACTCTTCTAACATCCGATCTTCGAAAGTAGTCCCATCGGAGTCCTCCATTGGCTCGGTTTCCTCCTCCACGGGTTCCTCCTCTATAGGCTCCTCCTCCAGATCAGATTTCTCAGGTAGAGGCTCCATCTCCTCCTCCTCCTCCTCATCATCATCATCAATAGGGGCAATTATCGATATAGGCTCTACTATTAAGGGTGCCTCATAGACTACGTGGATATCACGCGGATCCTCCTCTACTACTCGGTTAGGTCCTCCCATGTCAGTCATCATACAATCACCAACATAAGACAAGACAAACAACAACTCCATCAGAATGTTAAATAACATAAGTTCATTGTATAGAATGAAGTTACATTTCATAACACATTAAGTCTCTCAAGGAAAACTCTACATGAGTTTTATCCCCATCCTAACTTCTAGGTTTTCTTAAGTTATAGTCTAAGGACTCTCGTTCCTAAGGTTTATAACTATAGCTTTGATACCAACCTATGACGCCCTCAAATTTTGACCTCCACTTGGTCACCCGAATTCAGTTCGTCACTATCTCAAAGTATTTTCATAATAACTAAAATAACATATTCACAACGGAAAATCTAAATTAGAATAATATACAATGATTTATTATAATTATTCCCCCAAGTCTCGCAACCTATAGTAGTTAAAAGATTACATAATAGTATCGAATGAAGACCTATTACATAATCCTACTTAAGTTTAAACATAGTCTTAATATAACATAATAATCTTAAACATAAAAAGGGACAAGCTAGTCGGTAGCCTTGTCCTTGCCCTTGTCTGTTCCAGAGACACCTCCCTGTTCTTCCTTAACTGAAAGGTTTTAAATAAGCCAGAATGAGCACAAATTGCCCAGCAAGTAATATACAACAAGGGTAATGGTTTTATAACACGAAGGTGAAATATCGAAGTATCATCTCTAAGATAGTTCGGAGTTTCAGAATAATATCATAATTAATGAATATCAAAAATTCTTGGAATTAGAACGATAATTCAATATAAATCAACAGATATATATGAATTCAAATACTAACAAGGTATCCAACTGGATAACGATTATACTGAGCAGTCATTAAGGACTATTGAACATCTACTAGAATTACCAATATTAAACTGATAACCCAAAAGAACAAGTATTATAGAGGATCAGTCTACAATACTCCACGTTATGCATAACAACACAGTAATAATATATTCATGTGTTGGGGTTTCCAACAACATACAATCCCTTACCATAAGGGTTGTTCAACTTAGTTTTCAGATTTTCGCACCAATTAATTGGTTTGGACAGTTTTATAAACATGCATATAGTCTAGCTGAATCAAATGGCATCGACTCTTTCACAATATTCAAGAACATTACTAAGTTCAACATAAATAATATATTTCACAAGGGTTTAAGCATATTAGCTCATTTGAACAGAAAAGTAATATATCTTGCATTCAAAGAGATAAGCTTGCGGTATTCGTTGAATAAGAATGCAATTATACTTGCTCAATAAGAGTAGGGTTCGGATACTTGCCTTAAGCGTAGTTTATCGACGTTTAAGAAATCAACACTTTCTAATCCTATTTATAGTGTATCACAAGTATAGGATGCCCATTAGTTAAATATATTCGATAACCAATCCTGATATATAGATCAAGTGTACACATATGACTCCATCATGAAATCAAATAACATAGTCTTTAATCGTTGCTTTATAGTTTGCACATACTTTTTTGACTTATCCCTTGAAAGTCTATAATCACATCATTAAACATTCACTCCTATCATCTAGCATGCTTCTTAACATATTGGACATGTACTGGTCATATAATACATGCTAAAGTAATAATACAAGTATGCAACTCTACAAATTAATTGCAAAAAACTGTTCCTACTTCAGACTGGCACGGCCGCACGACTCTTAGTTCAAACCAGAGATGGCTACTCCTGCAGAAGGTCAGTGTACACTCGCTTGTACGTACATAAATAATCATGCAATATACACATGTTAGTAGGTGGATAACCATGTTTGACCTCATATCATAGCATTATCATAGGTCATCATCTATTCTTATTTAATCAAGACTTTAAAGACTCAATTCATAATTTTCTTACGTTTAATCGTTGAACCCATACCATATGATCCATAGGTCTTAACTACTCATTTTTGCAATAGATTAGTCATGTATTCCAAGTTATGATGTTCTAGTTCATTCATGCTTGTTCTAAGCCACATTTAACTTGTTTTACTATGCATAAGACTTACTAAGCATTCATATCTATATCGACATGCATAACACCTAATCGTGATGTCTCGTATGCACAATTTAAACCACATAAGCATGCTCACAATCTTAACTCAATGTACATAGTTTATCAAGTTTATATTTAAAATTATAAGTCTCTATAGTAAACTTATTTAAGCATGCAAGATAAGCACACATTGTCTAAATCATACTTTCGTACACATTTGTGCACATGCTCAAGTTATTTACATAAGCTAGAAATATCAGAATTTGAAACATAATGCTCATCATACTTTGTTTTGCAACACTTCAAGTTTTCCTTTAGAAATCCTATAAAACCAAACTAGAAAACACTACTATACACCAAACAAGTTCATGCCTTATGTGATACTCATGTATATGCATACCTAGATTATTTACACATGCTCACAAAATCAGAATATACATTATTCCAAGTTTACCACTTCTAGTTTTCCAAATCTTGAAGTTTTCTTGAAAACTCAACTTAAATCAAGCTAAAACAACGTACTATGTTTAAAACAATATTTAACCACATGCTAGAGTTATTTATATGCTTAACCTAACTCTCATAGTATGCTCAGAACAATACAGAAACCTCAAGGTAGTATCTGAAAACAACACTATGCGCGGCCGCACGGTATTAGACTATAGAAGTGGCGCGGCCGCGCCACTTTGATCAGAACCAAAAATTATAGCTCTGCTTTTGCAGAGCCTTGACACATTCACTGCTAAACTTGAAATCAGACTAATAACAAAGCACCTAGATATGCATACAAGCTCAGATAACACCATGGCATGCTAATCCATACCAATTAAAAGAGAGTTCAATAATTTCTAGAATTTGACAAACTTGAAAGTTAAGAACATAAAAATAGAATTTTATACCTATTGAAGCTTGAAGGAATTCCTCAACACAATGATTATACTCCCTCAATTTCTCAACAGCTCACACTCTCTATTGCACTTAACACACAATTCCAAGCAACCAAGAATGAGAAGATGAGGGTGTCATTTATACAGGATTGAGTGCCCAGTCCATGGCATTACACCAAGCTTTGCTCCAACAGAAATTGGAAGAAGATGTTGAGTATAAGGAGAGTTGGCCAACTGCTCACCTCCATAGCCATCATCACGACCATCCTAGCTTCAACTACATACTTGTGTTTGCATATTATAGAGTGAGTTACTGTTCTTGTACTTTGTGACCCTCGATTAGGGACAAGATCAAATCTCAGCAACTCTATTAACTAAGGCTTGGTTTGGTTCCTTTTAATTCCCAAAAAATAAAATTTTAATGCGTTAATGGTACTATACCATAAAAAGTTAGGGATTATTTATGTACTCATATCATATAATTCATGTACATTGTTCTAGTCTAATTATTATTTATAATATGTATGGACTCCATTAAATTACCCACTATTAATTAATATATCCTTAAAACTTTATTATTTCAAGTAGACTCACATATTGAAATAATTTAAAATTCTTTAACAGAATATATCTTTTAATATTTCCACTCATACTTATTGTCACATAAATAATTGTCTATGTAACTTATAATTCCTTACACTTTATTATATAGTTTATATATTTTAATGTATCACACCACATTTTCTTTTTAATGTAAGAACTATATAAGATCACATGTCTTGCACACATAATTTAATTGAATCATACTATTTTAGTCATGCAGTTTACTTTACTCACAATAATAATTAATAATCACATATTATTAATTAATTACCATTAATATTTAATTAACATAACAACTAACAATTAATACTACTTAATTGCTCACTTGGTAATTCCCTCGTTAATTAATATTACTATTAATATTTTCCATCACGGTGCCAAACAAGGCTCTCAACGAGTTCATCACAAACTCCACATATTCTCAATTATTCAATTATTTAATATAATTGATGTAACTCATCTCGTAACACAAAATTATTTATATCCAATAAATATTCATTTTCATTAATATATTCATTTAATAAAACATGAAAATTCTCGGGTATTACAATATTTCAGTTCTAAACAAACCATTATTATTATAAATAGAACAATAATTGTTCTTGAATATAATACCAAAGATTTTATTGTCCAACAACAAAATAAAAATAATATTTCTAACGAGAACTGGAATACAATAACAACTTATTGACTTAATAGATTTGCTCGTAGGTAATGCTAAACAATAAGTTTCTATGGCTAATGCAGCAACCCTTGCTTCATTTTCCACACATAGGATTACTTATCTTTGTTTAACTTTCTACTTCTGCTTGGTCCCTTCATAAATTTATATTTATGATAAACAAAGTCGGTATTCAATACCCAAGTAAAACCTTGACTTAAAGAAAAATTTATTTTAAATCATGAACAAATTTATATTTGTAACCGAAACTTCACTAAGCTTCTTTGGTTAGGCTCTACAAGATGCTTCTTGCAGTTTCTTTCCAGTGTCTAGGCTTATTGCAATGGAAGCAAACTCCTTTACTATCTGTATCAGTTTTGTTCTTATTATCCTTTGTTTTTACCTTTCTATTTACCTTCTTTGAATCGTTCTTCTTTTTAGAAGATCATTTGGCCCCTACCAGTAAGACATGGTCTTTCTTGGTTGGAAAGTGACTCTCAACATTTTTCAACATGTTAAGCAAATCAGTGAGGCTGATATCTAGTTTGTTCATATAAAAAATTCACAACAATTGTGAAAGGAGTCTTGGAGTGAGTGCAAGATCAAATCTTGGCTCAACTCTCCATCCATGACAAAACCCGTTGTCCTAATTGATCAATCAAATTAATTATGTTAAGGACTTTAATCTATACTGTAGTGTCATCGATCATTCTAGATCGGAAGAGCTCCTTAGATATCTAATATCTATCAGTTCTACTTTCCTCACTAACAACTACTTGATGTGCAGTAATATAGTATGAGCATATATCCATAGTTTCATGCTGACGCTGAACCACATTACTCATGGATGCGAGAATGATGCATTGAGCCAACTGTGTATCATCTTGTTACTTTCTAAAAGTAGCAATCTCTTCCTCAAAGGCAATGTCTGCAACCATTGTAGGGATAGGCGTATTAAGGACATAAGATAGCTTTTTAGCCATGATAACTATTCTCAAATTTCTTAACCAATCCATTTAATTTGGTCCGGTTAAATAGTATCTAATATGCTTCACAGTAATAGTAATTTAGACATTACAAAATTCTGTAAATGAATTTGTAATTAACAACATTTTAGCATACATTCTTTTATTAATTACCAAAATAAATTAGGACTTGTTTTAAATTGGTATCTCCCACTATTTTCATCAAACTATATTACCCTCACTTATATAGTTAGACAAAATCTAATTAAAGATTTGCTAGTGAGAATAAGGATCACATTTCAAATGTATATAGCCTTGTGGTGACACAACAAACTATATATAAATAAATAGGTAGACAACTCTTGTCAATTACATCAACTATGCAACTCCTTATATTTTACCTCTTAGATTATTTTGATCAAGTGGTGGCACATCCAAATCTAAATTATCCAAGTTAAGTCCAACTTAGCACTCTATATATTCAAAAAAGAAAAATATTATTCTTGTGGTGACACAACAAAATAACATTGTTCAATTTTCTTTATAAGCATCAAATGTGATAAAATTAACATCTCAAAGAATTAAGATAAGCCTTGTGGTGACACAACAAACTTATAATATATATATAATACGCGTCATATTAATTAACATGCAAAGCATGTTTACATAATATATAATATATATGTATAGTATAATCATGCACATATAGAATACTATATTATACCCGGATTGATTATGTACTTTATTCTAGTTTGGCTCACTAGAGCTACCAAGTGAACCAAGAGGTCAAACCTAGGGTGCAAGAATTAAATTTAAATATAACTATTATATTTAAACCCGGGCTCCATTACAAACGGGTCTTCAAACGCTCCTTGCTCTTTGATCTCCAATTCTTCGAAATTAATTCTAACTATTCCTATTATAAAACTATTTTAAAATAAATAGAAGCCTTGATCAGCAGTTAAGGGGAAGTACATATGAGGGAGTTAGAATTTACATTAAGAAAAAATTAGAGAATACGATGTATGCATACCTTTCATGCATCCAACAAAAATAAAATTCAATCACATTGGTCAATAGTACATAATCAATCTCATTTATTATTATACACATCTACGTATGCATCAATAAATAACATTCATCTCATGAATAATAAACATTCAATGTATATATTGATATCATTTAATGAGCAAATTCAGTTAGTATAAAATCTAATTCTGAATCAAAATAAACTCCTTTATTTTAATCCAAATTTTAAATCAAAATAAATGTCTTTTATTTTAATTTATCTAATTTTGAATAAAATAAATTATTTTATTTTAATCAAAATCTTTAATCAAAATAAACTCCTTTATTTTAATTAATTATGGAATCCAATTCCAAGTGAAAAAAAAAACTCCTTTATTAAAGAAAACACGAATTTTCTTTCATATTCACAAATAAATTCCTTTATTTTTAATAATATGAAATCTTATTTCATATCTAAATAAACTCCTTTATTTAAGGAAACACGGATTCTCTTTCCTATTCACAAATAAACTCCTTTATTTTGAATAATATGAAATCTTATTTCATATCTAAATAAACTCATTTATTTAAGGAAACATGAAATCTAATTTCAACTCCAATTAGTTATCATGGAATCCAATTCTAACTCTAATTAGTTAGCATGAAATCTAATTTTAAGATAAAAATAGCTTTTTTTATTTTAAAATTAAAATAAACTTTTTTTTTATTATTTTAAGATTAAAATAAACTTTTTATTTTAATTATAAAATTATTGAAATGTTATATATATAAACCATCATTCGTGAAACCGTGCCACTAGCTAGAAATTACGTGATAATATAGTATATAATATTATCCGTGAATCACGTGGTCTGTTAACCGTTAACATAATATGCATCTAAATATATATTGAAAGGATTTCCTGCAGGATTCGTATGAAAACAAGTAATATATATATATATATATATATATATATATATATATATATATATATATATATATATATATATATATATATATATATACACCAATATAAGTTAATGTAACATGCACCTAGTCACATTTAAGATTTTTGGACGCAGCGAATTCGAGAATTCGCGATTTTTTTTATTTTTTAAATTTTATACAATAAATTATGTCCAATTAAATTGTTCTAAACACATATCAATATGCATATCAAATTTGAATAATTAATAATTCGCATAAAGGTTTGACTTTAATACCACTCTTAGGTTTGTAATATTCATAAACGCAATTAAATTGCACAAAATAAGCGGAAGCATGGAAAATCAGAGTTTTAAAATTTTACAAACCATATACCCCGATCATCCTTTATGAACAATTATTAATTAAACGAAAAGATAAAGAATAAGAATCATACTCTTGAATATTCGAGCTTCCTCAGGTACAAGTTCACCTCCAAATCCTTTCGCGTTCGACTTGAATCTACCGGGTTTTGTTCTTTCCTTTGGTCAACGTTAACCACCCAAGTGTTTGGCCTCTAGAGGTGATCCACCAAGAAAGAAGAAAGATTCAAAAAGATGGATGTTTGGCAAAATTCTAATTTTTCTATCTCTCATAAAAAAAGAGCGTACTCTCCAACAATTGGAATCGCGTCTGTTGTGAAAAAGTCAACAACCACCTCATCCATAATAAGACTCCTCCTATTTATAGATGTGAGCAACCCTCCTTAACAATTAAGGAATTGAGTTTTATTTTAATTAATTAAAATCCTTTAATTAATTAGTCTCCTAATATTATTAAGAATAAATGAGAGTACTAATATTAAATTAATTTCCAACTCTTTAGAAATTAAAATAATAATAATTGTAATAATATTAATAAGACTTCTCTTATTAATTTATATATTTAATATTTCTAAAATAATAAATAATAAATATTAAGCTATTTAATTTATTCTATCACCATATATTAAATTAAATATACTTAACATATTATTATGATTATGTCATTAACTTCTTAAATAATTATTCTTCATTTTATGGTGTGACCCTTTAGGTTCTCCATATTAAACCGGTTATGAATAAATCAATTAAAACAATTCTAATCTTATTTAAATAAATAAATTAAACTATTAATTTATTTAAATAAATAATATTTATTCTACAATAGGGATAAGTCTCCCCAGCGATCAACGATTTTTCAGATAATATAGATTTTAACATTAATCATAAAAGAACCTTTGAGTAAATAGTTACCGTACAATTCAATCCTTCCACCATACAATGTCTCAATTAAATATAAGGCATGGAATTACTGTCAAGTCTTATTTTATTTATTTATATGTATTTCGATCCTTAAATGCACTACTCCAAATAATGCAAATTAGAAATTCCTTTCTAATTTAATTCTGCCTTGGCCAATGACTACTAGGTTATCATTTATCAAATCACATAGGACATTTCTCTTCTTTTACTAGAAGTGGTAGATTATTTATTGATCATACATTATCTCCATGTATAACTTATTATACCCAATCATACCCTTTGATATACCCTAAGGGTCTTAAGGAATAAGTCAAAGTATAACTCATCATATACAAGATACTATGATGATCTCAAGTCCAAGGATCACTTGTACTACTATCACTACAGGAATTCCTATTGACATGCAAGTAAAACTCCATTAGGTATTCCTTAGCGAGCCACGTTCAATGAACTTATTCTTTAATAAGCACCTAAATACTTGCTTTAGTGTCTCCACATAAATGATCATGAGATCAATCATCCTCATTCAATGAGCAAGCAACGTATGTACCAATCTATCCATATTCACTAATCTCCAATTTAGTAATCCAACGATTGGGAACTATTTTAGTTTTAAGCTTTCTAAGAATTTAGATCTCATTAGAATGATCATCATCATCATTATTCTAAAAGCATTGCTTAAAACTATGGGTTTATCACATATTATAAAACAACATCATGTAGATAATTAAAAGCCTTTAATAAATTAATACTTTTTATTAAAAATTGAATAAGATTGTTACAAAGTATATGCTTTATCATCAAATATAATTGGCTTGTGTGCATACTACTTTCACCCGGATGATAAAAGTTCCCAAAATCATAATCTTTTATTAATTCCATCCGTCTCCTTTGACGCATGTTCATGTCCTTCTGTGTGAAAATATACTTCAGACTCTTATGGTCTATATATATCTTACATTTTTCTCTATAGAGATAGTGTCTCCATATCTTCAGAGCAAATACCACCGCAGCTAACACTAAATCATAAGTCGGGTATGTGACACCCCCAAATCCGGGTCCCAAGAACGTCGGACTTGGTACGTTACGGTACTTCATCATCATACATATTCTATCATCTAATGCGAAACAAATAAACATATATTGTTTATTTTACATAATTCTATAACATATTCCCAAGTTTATTAACCTTAACTGAATACATACCTTCAAAATTACAAAGGTTTACAATAAGATAACTAAATAGTTATTCTTATAACAATCTGTTACTGTATTTTTCTTGTCTCTGCCCTTCTTCAAGCCTTCGCCTTTATCTGAAATTTATTATCATGATATAGCAAGGGTGAGAAACTACTTTGCCTAGCAAGTTTAAATTCAATAAAGATATATCATGATTGAAAGAATAATAAGCTTTAAAGTTTTCAACAATTTAATAATTGTGAAATAACATGAATCAAGTTTCAATAATTGCATGACTGAATCAATAATGTTTAAAGGTCAACAATGACCATGAACAATTTAACTGAACCTTATGGTAATGAAGGTGATCAGCCTTTCATACCTGATGAATATATACAACATGCACTAAGTATGAATCAATAATCAGTTTAGACATAAATATTCATCAGTAATTATTCACTAACATGTTTTGAAATATAACTCGAGTTTGAGTTAAGAAAACTTGCCTGCATAGTCGATTACCGCTACGCAATTTAATTTATTCACTTTATTGAATAGACCTATCAGGCATAAGATTGATCTTTCAATTAGCATATCATACCTTATTTCATAATACTATCTAACACTTAATCACATAGTCAAATATTAGATAATCTTAACACCATTTTCATTTACTTACTTATAATCTCATCATCTTATATTAACTTGTCTAACCTTCACTCACAAAGTTAAGTATTAGACATTACACCTTAGTCTTAGTATTATCATTATACTTTGATAATCTTTTCATCACTTATAACTTATACTTATAAGTTTTCCCTTTATATATTATCTTAGTAAGCTAGATAACCTTTCAGTAAACTGAAATATCATGTTAGTAAACCGAATTACATTTCAGCATCCTGAAATTACTATTTCAGCATACCACAAAATGTTACAGCAGACTAAAACCATTTCAGTAATCCAAAATCCAATTCAGGACCCTAAATTCTCATTTTAGTCTATTACAAGCATAATATAGTTCATTGAATACCAAATTCAACAATTATATTGAAAAATAACATAAATCTTTTATTTTAATCTCTCGTCGAATATTATTAATTATGTAATAATATTTTACGCTAATGTTATTAACCTTTTAATAACATTCCAGTCAAATACTACTAATAACATCCTAATCCAATATTATTAGCCATATAACAATAATTTAAGTCATTAATCACATTAATAAATAATTTAGTTCAATTGTTTTTTTTTCTTAATTAACTCATTAAACATTCTAAAATGCCATAAACATCACAACACTTCACACCCGACCCAAAACATCATCAAAAATATGCATAAGCCATGCTCAAGGGTCTCAAGTCATAAATCGTATTTTTCATATTTTTGGACATCATATATTTAATTAAATCCATTTATCTATTTATCATCATTTAGATGAAAAATACCAAATCAGTCCCAAAAATATTTCTTTTCTGAGATTTGACAGAATATAATTCCATATTGAACATATATTTTTCCATGAATTTTTAAAATCTATTTACTATATTTAAATAGCCCATAATAGCCAAATATTCTCAGATTTTTCATAAATCGAGATAAACTCCAAAAATTCTGAAATTTTTACAGTATGTTCCTGTTATACGCATGTACTTCCAGTAACAATTTTGTAATTTTTAGACTTATACACAGAGAGTTATTCGGCTGGCTTCATAAAAATAGTCCTTCACCGTAAAATCCATAACTCTCAAACCGTATGGCTGAAAATTCTTAAATTTTTACACAACCTTCATATCTTCTGATATTAACACTCCAATTTTTTCCAGAATTTTTAAAGCAAAAAAATTGGACAAAAATGCCCCCGCTGCTAACTGGTCCAAAATAGTACCAAGAAAACGGGACCGCTTTCATCAAAATCCACACCACGACTTTCAAAAACGTGATTTTTGAATTCTACCACTTGGGTTTACTAGTCAACACATATATCTAGCACCTCTCCTAGACGGATTGAGAAAAGAATGCATAGATCAAAAACGGTGGATTTTCAAAGCTTTCAAAAGTTAGGTTTCATAAACTAGAAAAATTAATTTTTCTTTTCTTTTTGATTCAAACCAGATCAACACCCATTATGGGTAGATCCATACTTGAATCCATGAAAAACACATAGATTAGAGGGGTTTGAACTTCCAAATCAAATACCCCCCTTTCATCAAATTACAAAAAGAAAGAAAATAGAGCTTGGGAAAAATAATTTTATACCTTTCTTCTTCTTCTTCATGAAAATTTTTTCTCTCTCCTTCCTTCTTCCATGGCTTCCGCCCCCTTCTCTCTCTCTCTCTCCCTCACGGTTTTTTTTCCCGTTCCTCTTTCTTTCTCTTTCTTCTTTCTCTTCTTATCTTATTTCTTTTTATTCATATCTTTTTCTCTTTCATCTTCCTTATCTTAATTAGCCAACCCCTCTCTTTTTCCTTCTCTATTCGGCACATGTGGCCTCTTTACATTCCACACATTTTATTTATTTACTTTTTTAATTGCTTTAGTTAATGCCCAAAATATCCTCATTAATTTGGGTTTAAAAAAATTGGGTCACTCTCTTTACTCTTTTGGGCTTTTTAATAAATTCATTGGCCTAGTACTTTTATTATTTTGCTTACTAATAAAATAAATTTGGGCTTTCACCCAAAATTTAATTGGGTCATTATAATACTTGTCCCACACAAAGTATGTCAGACTAGATTAAATAATTTAATTACCCTTAAATCAATTAGTCACAAATCCATTGCTTAATATATAATTGGGCTACAAATTTAATATAATCTCCTTAGTCTATTAAATTTTAATTCACTTAAACTCTAAATAAATTATTGTGCTATGATATTATTATAGTCCAATACTTTTAATTCTATTTTACCCTAATCATTTAATTAGGATTTTTATTTCTCACACTTGAAAATAAATTTCTTACTTGTGCCTTTTTAATTTCTTAACCCAATTAGACTTGGTTATAAAATTAATTATTTGAGATATATAGAATAAATCTCTATGGTTAGTATATATTTTTATATACTAACACTCTCCCATATAATAACCTTTTAGGTTATTCAATTATCATACCTAATTTATTTATATTAGGTTAGATAACTTAATTCTTATTTAACTTTACATACAAAATAAATGTATACACATTATATAATGTATATTTATCTAATCACACCCATAATTTATATAATCATAATATATTTTACTTCTCACACTAATTTTGACTTTTCTACATAAAAAGTCAACTGTTGACTTTGACCAAAAGTCAACCTTTACACATTTTGTATTTACTGTCCATTCTGACTAAACTTGACGTTCCGGACGCAACTGAGCAGTCCGTACTTCAAAATTTTATATTTAACTCAAATTTTGAGTTTTAAATTACTCCTATTCTTATTGCCAATCGTATTAACTAACGACTTTATAATTATTCAAATTCATATTGGTCAGTCAAGGCTAACGTTCAAGCTATGTTAATTACTAACATAGTTTTATCTTGATCCTTTTATCATTAACTTAATTCATCATTCCTCTTGCTAAAATATATATAGCACCTTACTAAGTATATATATTTATATATATATACTCATCTTCGTTTAACCTCATAGCATCTCTTCATGTAAAATTTTATCTCCTTAATAAAATTTTCATATGTACTTATATAATATTTCTTAGACTATTCAGTTCACATCGAATTTACATGTATCGTAATACCTTATTCTTGATATTCCTTCAATTACATATTAATTCATTTCTAGGATTTTGGAATTTTGTAACCCATATTCTCTTTATTCTCATTCGAATAGAAAACCATATAGGTTTTACTTTAAAATTTTAAATAAATTCTCAAATTCTCTTTTAGGGTTTTTTCTTTAATCTTTATTCTCATTATTCAAGATTTTAGAAATTTTCGGGTTATCACAATCACCCTTTCTTCTAAGAATTTCGTCCTCAAAATTACAGTCTACTAATCACCACTATTTTTATTCATCAAAACTAGGTTTTCAAATTAACCTTTATTTGATTTCATGCTCAATTTAATGAGTACATCTTGCTTCCTACTATGTGGAGCTCTACTACTATCACATTCTTCCATGTCTTCAGTCTAAGGAGTTAAAACTTTTTAAATCATGCTAAGGGGTCTTATAGACCATGAACACGTAGTTTTAACGATATTTATATTGCAAAACAGTAAATTACTAGGTATGTTTACAATCACAAAGACGATAAACTATCGTTGCTAGTACTTTAGGTGATTAGCCTATCGTACTCTTACGTCATACATAACGTATCAATCATGTCTAGTAAATATTTACGCTACTAGATTGGATTATTTTATCCAATCAACATAGTTCACCTCAGTCTTATCATAGGATTCCGCACCAAAATAATTTGGTTCAGGAATTCTCAAAAATACTTTGAATTTTCATAAAAATTTGTCTAGCTGAATCAAAGAGCTTTAGACGTATACTAATAATTTGAATTTCAATCGAAACATGTGTCTGCCCAAATTTAATTGGCACTTAACTTTTCTTTAAATTCTGAAAATTATTTTATGACGTCATGATACTGCACTGTATTTACAGTCCGTTTGAGGATTTCGTCATTGTGTGACTTTGTCATACTACATCATTCCAGAGTGGGCTGATGATCTTTAGATCACATCCCACACTAGGTAATTATGCATTGATAACTCCATCATTTTTATCATTCTGCATCAGGTTCCATGATATATTGATGATATATAAAATATATTTGACATCTCAAATTATTTTTGTCTAGCCGAATCAATTAGTATAGACTCTTTTTTAAACAGCTCAAAACCATCAAAAATCATTTTTGGTGTCATCATGCCACAACAGGTAACGATGTGTTAGTGGCTCGAAGTCCACACCTACACACTTGTCACCATGTGTTGAAGATAACAAAAATTCATTTTTAAAGGCACATCAGTGTGAATTTAGCTTGATGTCAAAAACTTTGAAGTCTGACATAGCTAGAAGATTTGGAATACCTATGCTTCCATCATCAACTTCACTTTTTCATTGCTTAATAAATCTATCTATTCCTATAATCCTAAATGTTCCATTCACAACTTTCCTATAACCAGTTCATCAAACTTACCACACATTATGAGTTCAGTAACTTGCCACAATCATATGGGTTTAAGAACTTATCCTAGTCAGACCATAGGCGTCCATTCGCTGAGGGGTTCAAAACATACCTTATGATTATAAGTCATGAACTTACTATAAGTATAAGCTTTAAGAACTCGCAACTAACCTTATATTCTCTACCTATTCATTATACACATAAGAAAAGAATCACCTTCTCAACATGCATATAGCAAATAGCGCGACATCAAGTTCCAATGATTATCAATGCCAGAAACTAAGTGGTTGTCAAACCAAACTCGACCACTAATCAATATAGGAAGCTAAGCGGACAATTCCCCGCCCATACAAAGAATTTGTCAACCTAACCACTATATCGACCAGGAAGCTAAGTGATTCTAAACCCAAGTACAAATTCCCCGCCCATACAAGGAATCATACAACTCAGATGCTAATGTAAGACCCCAAATTTTATGAAATAAAAGTATTCAATTTTTCTTATAATTACAATTCAGTAAATGGTTAAATTGATAACAAGTTAAAGTTAAGGGTAATATTTAAAATTTTTCAAAATACGCAAGTGGTTATAAAATATTCATTGTTGTCGGGGAATATTCGTTTAGTCATGGAATATTCTTTCTATCGGGAAATATTCGTACGACGGCACAGTCATTTGTGGGCCCCATAACAGAATAACTGTCGGATGAAGAAAATGACAAATTTGAGTTTTTATAAATAACGACGTAGTTGTTACCGTTAACACTATTGGAATACCTGGTGGTTAAAATACAGTAATACGCGTAGTTGCACAGTAGCACACGGTATTGCACAATATTTTTTTCAATTATTGATTCTTACGTGAGAAGGCACTACTCAATAATTGTTACAGTAATTACTGTTCAATATTTTATTTTATTGAATCAATAATTGCTGCGTTGATATTTTATATTATTGTTGTTTCAATAATTATTGCTGCACTGTATTTTTCATTATCAGATCAATAATTCATATTATTTGAATAATATTATTAGATAGCATTATTGTCAATGCCTAGAAATTTCTATCTAAGGAGAGGTTTGGTCATCTAATTGCACGTCAGTAAGGAGAAATCCTTATTGGAAAGCCCCCTCTTTCCTGGGAACTGCCTCGTTGTCATTATTGTGATTCTGTAATATTATTTGTGAATAATTAATTATTAATCTATATGATAATGAAATATTTATTTGATGTGGATATAAATGATGGATTTATTTATGTGGTTATAAATGAAGGAATTAATGTTGAGGTATTTTATCAGTATTTTGTCAGAATGGAGGTATTAAAAATTAGGATTTTTAAGATATTTTACGGGGGTTATAATTTTTAATCCGACATTGGATCGTGGTAATTTTTGGATATGTTATACATATATAAGTTGAGTATATGTCCACAAATTTTGAACCGTTAAAAATGAACGTATGATTTATTATGAATTTTACAAGATGACTGGTTCAGAAATTGTTGAATTTTCGGAGTTAATCATTTTGGTAGAAAATTCTAGAATTGGTGGGCCCCACTCTTGGTTGGTGAAGAAATGTGCTGAGATTTTTATTCAACTGTGGTGGGTGGGAATAGTAGCAAGTAAAGCCATCAGGTTGCAGGTTAAGTCTGCTTCGGCGTGCTAACATTTTCCTATAAATAGAGGGCTAAGTTAGAATTGAAAATCACACCAGAAACATAAGCTTTCTCTCTTTCTCTCTCTATATTATGAAGCATATTTTGTAAGTATTTAGATACTTTGAGAGTTGCTATTCAGTACAAGTTTCCTTCGGCTTTACATTCCAGTCAGAAATACTGCACCTTTGAGGTAAGGGATAGTAAGGGATAGTAAGGAATTTTAAGGGTTGTTATGTTTTTCAGTTTCATAATTTTTTTGACCGTCAAAAATTCTGAAAAAATTTGAAATGATATTTTGATGAGTTTTCTTGATTGTGTCCAAAAATGGTGATTTTTGGATGTATAGATTAAGAGTTATGAATTTTATGAGAAAAGACTATTTTAAAAGTAACCGCTTATAACTCCTTGTGGTTAACTCCAAAATTGATGAAATTTTTATTGGGAGTACATGTATATGATAGAAGTATACTCTGTAAATTTCAGAATTTTTGGATAAAAGTATAATTTTTGATAAATATCTAAATATTCGGCGGTTTTGGCCATATGAAAAATAGTAAGTGAATCCCAGAAAAGAAATATTTTTGGAACTGATTTGGTAGTTTTTATGAAAATAGACTAGTTATGAGTAAATGAATTAAATATGCTATGTGAAGTAAGAAAATTAGAAAATAGGATTTTATGGCTTGAGAATCCAATATGAGGTATATGCAGATTTTTGATGAGGGTTTTGGTTATTGGTAATGAAATCTTATGAGTTTGACATATTAGGATGATTAAATGCATTATTTAGTAAAGTGTAAACAATTAAAATAAATTGTTTATAAGCTTAAAAAATATTATTCTTTCAATATCATTATACCGAAATATTGGTATGGATTTTATTGTGAAATTTCTACCTTTTTCATGTCGAGTTACTATTCATGAATTACTATTCACGAGTTACTATTCACGAGTTAATATTCACGACAAAATTGATTTCTTTTTCTGACCAAATTATAGTTGATTTATGAATATTACTCTTGAGATTAAATCTATATGTTGATTATATTGATTTTATTATCATATATAATATTTTTATAACCCTAATGATGATATTTCTCTTTGACTTGAGTGTAAAGATGGGTAGATTTTTGGTATTATCATGACTATGGGTTCTCTTTGGCCAGTAGTGCAAAGATGAATTGTTGACTGGTATGATCATGACCATTGAATTTATAATTGAATATCTTTAGCTTAAGTGCAAAGGTGAAATGATCAACATGGTTATAATTATTGTTTATATAAATTCTGAAATGATTATATATTTCTTTGAGATATTAATATATTTGGCCTGTAGTGAAAATATGAACTGTTGAGGAATATCTTTGGCCTGTAGTGCAAAGATGAATTGTTGATAAATATCTTTGGCCCGTAGTGCAAAGATGACATGTTGTTGAATATCTTTGGCCAGTAGTGCAAAGATGAACAAGTGTTGAGATGAACATGACCAACTAGTGATACAAATGAATATCTTTGGCTGTAGTGCAAAGATGAAGTTATTAGTATGATTATGAACAGAAAATGTGATTTGGTGTAACCATGATATTTGATGTTTCAGGTAAAGACATGTGATGAAAATTATCTTCGTCCTGGATGAAAAGAGAAATTTAGAATCACAATTATGATTATGAGTTATTCATATGATTGTGGAAAGGAACTGTTGATTGATGTTACAGGGATAAAATATTGTTGGTGGACTTTTAACGTGGAGAAGATAATAGACTTTATAGTCTAGTTGACACTTCTAATGGATTGCTCGTTCCGCTGCAACTATGGTTGAAATTTTTATCATCTACCATATGTTCTAAATCTCTGATTTATTATTGATGAAGGCTATTGATAATTTAATTATCTTTAGTCATGATATTCTTTACTGGGCTAGTTGTGCTCACCCTTCTGTTTCACAATTCCTTTCAGGTAATAAGAGTGTAGCTGGGTCGAGCAGGGGTAATAGGGGAATAGAACGGTGGTCATCATTTAGTAGTTATATTTGGTGAATCATCTAGGGTGAAGCGAACCCAACGTTGGAAGGGTGTTTTGCCACTATCATACAAGATGTCTAATAACATACAACCTCGTGTCATCATAAGACAGGATTGTGCTCATCCACTTGCTGAGTATATTTACGAGCACTACCTATATAATCTTGGTGTTTGTTTGAGGTATAATTCTCAATTAGAGATAGTGGAGATAATGATATGTCAAGAGAAGACTCACCATTGGGAAAATATGATAGTAATCTTCTCATTTTTCTTTGGGGTCTATTGGGTCAACCAAGGATAATTCTGTGGCCATATGATATCTATCATATCCTAGAAGCATGGCCTCCCATGTACGAAGGTTTCCTTGAGCACTTTCCAAAGATTCTAATTTCTAAAACAGTTTTTGACTATACCTTTATGTAAGGTGTCACTGTGACGTGCTGTCCACGGTTGGGACATGAGTCACATTTGGTATATATTTGTATCTAAACTCACAGCATATGTGTTGTTGTATTTTGCACGACATTTGTTGTAATAAAGTTATAGTTTTTTTCTGTACCATGTATTTGGCGACTGAGAATAGGTTGGATGGAATGGACCTATTTTGGGGTTGTCACAGCTAACATGAGTCCTCAATTGAAATTCCACACAATTCTAACTTTCTATTTCTTATTACAAATTTTCTTTAATCCGTATCATAACATTTACCACTCTTTTTTGAGTTTACATCATACCATTTCATAGTACCTTCTCTTTATAGCATCAAGCTATATCATTCTAATCACTTAACATATCATATGTTATTCAACGATTTAATCTGATCACGTCGTGATCTTATTTTGTAATCATTTCTCCTTATACTTACGATCGTTTTATACTACGATTTTCTTATTTTTCTCTTTAATCATATTATATTATGATTTTGTTACCACTTTTCATATTATAGACATCGTCTATATAGTTTCACGTTTCATCTCTATTACTGGAGTCAGGTAACTCCAGATTCTTATCCTTATATCTCTTCAAGATTCTTCTTTGAATCTTATTTATTTGTTTCTTTACTTAATAATGAATTTCCTAAATTCATTTCTTATCACTTAAACTCGATTTGAGTTTATTCCTTATCATCTCCGCGGTTATAGCCTAAGGTACCCCTACCTAAGATTTATAACCTACAGCTTTGATACCAATCTATGACGCCCCCAAATTCGGGTCCCAAGAACCTCGGACTTGGTACGTTACAGTACTTCATCATCATACATATTATATCATCTAATGCGGAACAAATAAACATATATTGTTTATTTTACAAAATTCTATAACATTTTCCTAGGTTTATTAACCTTAACTGAATACATACCTTCAAAATTACAAAGGTTTACAATAAGATAACTAAATAGTTATTCTTATAACAATCTGTTACTGTATTTTTTTTTATCTCTACCCTTCTTCAAGCTTTCGCCTTTATCTGAAATTTATTATCATGATATAGCAAGGGTGAGCAACTACTTTGCCTAGCAAGTTTAAATTCAATAAAGATTTATCATGATTGAAAGAATGATAAGCTTTCAAGTTTTCAACAATTTAATAATTGTGAAATAACATGAATCAAGTTTCAATAATTGCATAACTGAATCAATAATGTTTGAAGGTCAACAATGACCATGAACAATTTAACTGAACCTTATGGTAATGAAGGTGATCAACCTTTCATACATGATGAACATATACAACATGCACTAAGTGCGAATCAATAATCAGTTTAGACGCGAATAATCATCAATAATCATTCACTAACATGGTTTGAAATATAACTCGAGTTTAAGTTAAGGAAACTTACCTGCATAGTCGATTACCGCTACACAATTTAATTTATTCTCTTTATTGAAAAGACCTATCAGGTATAAGATCGATCTTTCAATTAGCATATCATACCTTATTTCATAATACTATTTAACACTTAATCACATAGTCAAATATTAGATAATCTTAACACCATATTCATTTACTTACTTATAATCTCATCATCTTATATTAACTTGTCTAACATTCACTCACAAAGTTAAGTATTAGACATTACACCTTAGTCTTAGTATTATCATTATACTTTGATAATCTTTTCATCACTTATAACTTATACTTATAAATTTTCCCTTTATATGTTATCTTAGTAAGCTAGATAACCTTTCAGCAAACTGAAATACCATTTCAGTAAACCGAATTACATTTCAGCATCCTAAAATTACTATTTCAACATACCACAAAATATTTCGACAGACTGAAACCATTTCAGTAATCCAAAATCCAATTCAGCACCCTAAATTCTCATTTTAGTCTATTACAAGCATAATATAGTTCATTGAATACCAAATTCAACAATTATATTAAAAAATAACATAAATCTCTTATTTAAATCTCCCGTCGAATATTATTAATTATGTAATAATATTTTACGCTAAGGTTATTAACCTTTTAATAACATTCCAGTCAAATACTACTAATAATATCTTATTCCAATATTATTAGCCATATAACAATAATTTAAGTCATTAATCACATTAATAAACAATTTAGTTCAATTGTTTTCCTTTCCTTAATTAACTCATTAAACATTCTAAAATGCCATAAACATCACAACACTTCACACTCGACCCAAAACTTCATCAAAAATCTGCATAAGCCATGCTCAAGGGTCTCAAGTCATAAATCGCATTTTTTATATTTTTGGACATCATATAATTAATTAAATCAATTTATCTATTTATCATCATTTAAATGAAAAATACCAAATTAGTCCCAAAAATATTTCTTTTCTGAGATTTGACAGAATATAGTTCCATATTGAACATATATTTTTCCCGAAATTTTTAAAATCCATTTACTATATTTAAATAGCCCATAATAACCAAATATTCTCAGATTTTTCATAAATCGAGATTAACTCCAAAAATTTTGAAAATTTTACAGTATGTTCCTGTTGTACGCATGTACTTCCAGTAACAATTTTGTAATTTTTGGACATATACACAGCTAGTTATTCGGGTGGCTTTAAAAAAATAGTCCTTCACCGTAAAATCCATAACTCTCAAACTGTATCGCCGAAAATTCTCAAATTTTTACACAACCTTCATATCTTCTGATATTAACACTCCAATTTTTTCTACAATATTTAAAGCATAAAAAGTGGATGAAAATGACCCCGTTGCTAACTGATCCAAAATAGTACCAAGAAAACGGGAATGTTTTCATCAAAATCCACACCACGACTTTTAGAAACGTGATTTTTGAGTTCTACCACTTGGGTTTACTAGTCAACACATATATCTAGCTCCTCTATTCAACGGATTGAGAAAAGAATGCATAGATCAAAAATGGTGGATTTTCAGAGCTTTCAAAAGTTAGGTTTCATAAACTAGAAAAATTAATTTTTTTTTCTTTTTGATTCAAACCAAATCAACACCCATTATGGGTAGATCCATACTTGAATCCATGAAAAACACATAGATTATAGGGGTTTGAACTTCTAAATCAAATATCCCCCTTTCATCAAATTACAAAAAGAAAGAAAATAAAGCTTAGGAAAAATAATTTTATACATTTCTTCTTCTTCTTTTTCTTCATGGAAAATTTTCCTCTCTCCTTCCTTCTTCCATGGCTTCCGCCACTTCTCTCTCTCTCTCTCCCTCGCGGTATTTTTTCCCGTTCCTTTTTCTTTCTCTTTCTTCTTTCTCTTCTTATCCTATTTCTTCTTATTCCTATCTCTTTCTTTTTCCTCTTCCTTATCTTAATTAGCCAACCCCTCTCTTTTTCCTTATCTATTCGGCACATGTGACCTCTTTACATTCCACACATTTTATTTATTTACTTTTTAAATTGCTTTAGTTAATGCCCAAAATGTCCTCATTAATTTGGGTTTAAAAAAATTGGGTCACTCTCTTTACTCTTTTGGGCTTTTTAATAAATTCTTTGGGCTAGTACTTTTATTATGGATCAATTACATATTTTATTACATTTTTAATAATAATTACAACAATAGTTCACTCATAAAATATTTCCATAATTAATACACTTTTATATTTATTTACAATATTAGTGCAATTAGGATTCCTTAATTTAAGGAATTAGTATTCAATTAGAATTCCTTAAATTAAGGATTAGTTACTTCTCTTTCTCCACATCTATAACAACATATCTCGATGACCCTACTTGCCCTAATTACAAGAACGCCATAACATCGTCTTCTAGTACTGTATCGACTGCTTATTTTTTTTGTTCTGGCGAAGAAACCATGAATACGAAGTTTGAGACCTAATAATGGAGTGGAATTGAGAAATTGAAGAAGAAGGCCTTTGAGTGAAGGCGGTGAAGGAATGTGACTTTGCTGTTATTGTGAAGAAGCAACACTTGGATATGGAGGACGCCATTATTTCTACTTTTTCCAGGAAGACGTTCAGAGTCTTTTAACAAATTTTCAGGTTTCCGCCATTGGAGAACGAGGGTTTCGTACATGTACGATATGATCTGTTTTTGAAAATTTTATTTTCTGGCATGGAGATTAGAGAATGGAAATTATGCTGAAGTGTGGAGTTATGGCGGGAGTATTCTAGTCATGGGTGGATATAAATACGATAACCAAACCTTCATACTAAGGTAACCAAATTGTCATATCAAAGTAACCAATCAACCTCTACACTTTAAATTTTTCTTAGTACAGTTAATTACAAAACATTCGTACCAAGGTAACAAAACCTTCATACCAAAGTAACTAATTTACATATACACCTGCAGTTTTTTCATAGTGCATTTGGTAACCAAACCTTCAGACCAAGGTAACCAATTCAATTTTATTAAGTTACCAATTTTGTTTGAATGTGATGTAGTTGGTAGCCAACCATTCATACAAAGGTAACCATTTTATTATTTATGAGTAACAAAATAATTATAAAAAAAAATTCAGAACATTAAAAGTTACATCTATTTATTTTTAAATTTTTTGTAGGGCGAATATTCTTCTTATTCTCATGGGCGTTTTGGACAACGGCGGTGTAGCGGCGGAGTATGTGCGGTGTAGCAGCGGACTATTGTTTCAAAGTGTATGTGAAGGAGATGAAGATTTGAATTTGAATATTTAAATTTGAATTATTATTTTAAATTTGAATTTGTTTTTGTTGTTAGATCTAAATATTTGAATTTAAATTATTAATTGTGGCAGTTATTTGTCCTTGATTTTAGGTTTTCTTATTAATGTGAATTGTACTACTTTTTGTAATATGGCTCCTAATTACACTCTTTTTGTAATTATTTGATTGATGTACTTTTCTTGTAATTACTTTCTATTTGTTGTATACTTATGTAAAGGACCCTTTTATTATTTTGCTTACTAACAAAATAAATTTGAACTTTCACCCAAAATTTAATTGGGCCATTATAATACTTGTCCCACACAAAGTATATTGGACTAGATTAAATAATTTAATTACCCTTAAATCAATTAGTCACAAATCCATTGCTTAATATGTAATTGGGCTACAAATTTAATATAATATCCTTAGTCCATTAAATCTTAATTCACTTGAACTCTAAATAAATTATTGGGCTATGATATTATTATTCTCCAATATTATAATTCTATTTTATCCTAGTCATTTAATTAGGGTTTTTTTATTTCTCACACTTGAAAAAAATTTCTTACTTACGCCTTTTTAATTTTTTAACCCAATTAGACTTGGTTATAAAATTAATTATTTGAGATATATAGAATAAATCTCTATGGTTAGTATATATTTTTATATACTAACACTCTCCCATATAATAACCTCTTAGGTTATTCAATTATCATACCTAATATATATATATATATATATATATATATATGTTATATAACTTAATTCTTATTTAACTTTACATACAAAATAAATGTATACATATTATATAATGTATATTTATCTAATCACACACATAATTCATATAATCATAATATATTTCACTTCTCACACTAATTTTGACTTTTCTCCATAAAAAGTCAACTGTTGACTTTGACCAAAAGTCAACCTTTACACATTTTGTGTTTACTGTCCATTCTGACTAAACTTGACGTTCCGGACGCAACCGAGCAGTCTTTGCTTCAAAATTCTATCTCTAACTCAAATTTTGAGTTTTAAATTACTCTCATTCTTATTACCAATCGTATTAACTAACGACTTTATACTTATTCAAATTTATATTGGCCAGTCAAGGCCAACGTTCAAGCTATGTTAATTACTAACATAGTTTTATCTTGATCCTTATATCATTAACTTAATTCATCATTCCTCTTGCTAAAATATATATAGCACCTTCCTAAGTATATATATTTATATACATATACTCATCTTCGTTTAACCTCATAGCATCTCTTCATGTGAAATCTTATCTCCTTAATAAAATTTCTATATGTACTTATATAACTTTTCTTAGACTATTCAATTCACATCGAATTTACAGGTATCGTAATACCTTATTCTTGATATTCCTTCAAGTACATATTAATTCATTTCTATGGTTTTAGAATTTTGTAACCAATATTTTCTCTATTCTCATTCGAATAGCAAACCATACAGGTTTTACTTGAAAATTTTAAATAAATCCTCAAATTCTCTTCTAGGTTTTTTTCTTTAACCTTTATTCTAATCATTCAAGATTTTATAAATTTCCAGGTTATCACATTTGCCCCTTCTTCTAAGAATTTCTTCCTCGAAATTACAGTCTACTAATCACCACTCCTTTTATTCATCAAAACTAGGTTTTCAAATTTATCTTTACTTGATTTCATGCTCAATTTAATGAGTACATCTTAGTTCCTACTATGTGGAGCTCTACTACTATCACATTCTTCCATGTGCTTCACGATACCATTTTTATGAGCGAAATAATACTAATAATAATAACAATAATATAAATATCAAACTTAATTTACATAATTATTGGAGTCTAGTCCCAAGTACGCAACCTTTAAACATTCATTACGTGATGATAATAATATATATATCATCCTAATCATAACAAAGTTAAACTATTACATAAAATAGCACCAACTTATTTTGCAACCTTTCCTTTTTCTTTATTATTGGTAGAGACTTCTGATTGTTCACACTTAACTGAAAACATTTAAATTAAGCAAGGATGAGCATTTGGGTGCCCAGTAAGTAATAATAATTATAAATATTAGCTGAAAGGATTAAATGTTTTCTTTGTACTACCCTTCTACAACAAATCAATAGTTGTGAAGTAATCTGAACCGATAATAATAACATAACAACTCTCTATCAAATTTTTGAAACTACGTACTGACTATAAATAGGGTTAAGGTGACATACTATGAACATTATTTTTAATTTTCGAATAGGTTTAGCAGAACTTCATCCGCAAACCATCATAACTTACGGGCACGAGGGTGATCAACCCGTTATGCCCTGTATTGATCAATACTACATGCAAGAATGATATTATCGTTCACTCTGTCCGTCTTGGGCGCATAAAAATTTTTCCATGTTCAGGATGTTCATCCTTAGTCGGGAATCCGAACCAAAATAATTTGATTAGATACAAAAAAGTTTTATCATATTCAACGATATTTTTAAATCTGTGTCTAGCTTATTAAATAGCTTAGACGACTTTTACTTAATGTATACATATTGGCAATCAATAGGTATGTGTGTGTGTATATATATATATATATATATATATATATATATATATATATATATATACACACACACACACACACACGCACACACACACATATATCAACATGTGATTAAATACAATGGTTATCCAAGTGGGGACACTTGTATAATCATAATTAGAAATTAACAAACATAATAAATATTTGAATAATAATATAATACCATGTTGATAATCAATGAACATATATAATATATATAACAATAGGGTTAATAATCTAGTACAATAATAATTTAATTCTGAACCTTTCTTATTCATGTCCATTGCATAAAAAAAATGCATAGGTATGATACTTGTCTGGTCTGCTGCTTACAATATGTAACTTAGTTTTATCTTTTATATCACGACCCATCATTAATAAGATCATTCGTTCGATTAGAACAATATACTTTAACACATAGTACTGCATTTTGCAGTTAGTACATAACCTAAGCATATTTTCACATATGTTTAACAGTCATTGAATCACAAAAAACACTTATCAAGTCAAATTATTTAAGTCCAGATCAATTTCTGAAACATGTTAGTGTACCGATGGGTTTATTGGATAATTATTGAGTCTAAGACTCTATCCTGTAAGCTCAATAACTGTAATTATCAGTCATATTATTTTTAAATAACTTATAATAATTTTTAAATATTTATTATAATTTATCATAAATTTTAAACACCGGAATCATTATTAAATGATTTTAATATTAAATAATTCAATTATTATTAATATTTAATTAATATTAAACTATTAATGAAACCATTGCCAAAATATTAAAGTTATTTATAATAACTCAAAATATTTTTAAAACATTTGTATTGTCTTTAAATAATTTTGAAAGCATTTAAAATTATTTTAAAATAATTACGATTAATATTTAAATATTATTGCACTATTCCTCAAAATATTAAAAGTCATTAAGTATAACTTAAAATAATTTTAATTCATTTTTATCCTTTTTAAATGATTTTTAAATTAATAAAACTATTTTAAAACTATTTATTTAATATAATTATTAAATAAATCTAATATCATTAATATTAACTTATTAATAAAATTATCCTTTAAATATTAAAAGTAATATTTTATAACTTAAAATATCTTTAAATACTTTATTTTTATTTAAAATAATTTTTATAATATTAATATCACTTTTAAACTAATTAATTTAATATAATTATTAAATAATTCTAATATCATTAATATTAAATTAATTAATAAAATTTACCTTTAAATATTGAAAGTTATATTTTATAACTTAAAATATTTGTAAATACCTTATTATTATTTAAAATAATTTTTAATATAATAAAATTATTTTTAATTAATTTATTTAATTCATTTATTAAATAACTTAATTATCATTAATATTAATTTATTAATGAATTTTATCACAAAATATTAAAAGTCATTAAAATAACTTAAAATATTTTTTTATACCATAATATAATTGTAAATGATTTTTCAAGTATTAAAATTATTTTTAAATAATTTATTTAATATAATAATTAAATAAATTAAATACCTTTAATATTTCAAAAATATTAATTATTTATGAAATATATTAAAAAATTATTAAAAACTAATTTTTAGACTTTAAAATAATTTTTAGTAATTTAATTTATATTTTTAATAATTAAAAATTAATTTTCTATAATTATTTAATACAAATAATAATTTCAAAAATTAATTGTCGCTAAAGACTGCCTATAGCGATAGAACCATCGCTGTAGGTGTTCTTCGTGTTCTTGGCCAAACTCAGAACATTCATGTCAGTTACGGAGTGGACATGTTTGACCATATATATCTGCCAGATCTTGATGTTTGAGGGAATGTTTCTGGTCAGATCGTATAGTACAAATACAACACTACAAGACCCAACAAGAAACATGATCAAACAACATCACAATAAGTAGATATAAGCCTTCAAAGTGGTTGTCAGAGCTGTTCTTCATTTTTGGGTTTGCCCAAAAATGAAGAACAGTTCGACTATTCATATTTGGGCTTCTACAACTTGAAATCCTGTTGATGTTTTTGCGATCTAAGGATTCCAAGTTGTAGCCCACATGTAGCACTACAGATCTATTACAAAACATCACCATAACAACATCATAGAATGAAGATACATACCGGTCAAAGTCTATCAGTTGTCATGTTCATCAATTTTTTGGGTTACCCAGAAAACTGATTTCATGAACGTCTGACCTTCTTTGACCAGCCACCAAATTCAGTATATAGGATATCTAGTGGTTCTAAAAGCATGGATCTAAAGTTAAACTAATATACTACAATATGGTTACAACAAAAAACATAAATCAGTAAACACAAGAGAGATCTGGAGGCATAAAGATGTTGTCAGACGGTTTTGGGCCCCTTTTTGGGTTACCCAGAAACGTTTGGTCATGGCCGGTCAATGCCTTTTGACCTTCAATAACTTGCAATCGGTTAATGCAATGACTTTAATTCCAGTTCCAGAGTACAGATATCATGACATACTACAAGTATCATCCTTCAAAACACAAAAACTAAACACAGAAAGAGATCTACAAGGCCTGACATGTGGTTGTTAGAACACAAAACAAAATTTTCCAGATTTTTGAAATTTTCAATTTTGAGCACTTAGGTGTTATGGATCTACCATGTGCCAAACCAGATCACTTAACTAGACTATATATAACATGTTTAACACAAAAATAACAACATCTAACACATTAATCAAGATCAGATTTCTAGTTTAGGGTTTATACCTTCTATGAACAAGTTTTGATTCTAAGTTTCTAGATCTATTATGAAATTCGTTGGGCTTGAATTGTGAGCTGATATACTATTATATTTCGTAAGTTGGTGAGAGAGAGAGAGGGACTTGGATGGGTATTGTGATCAAATGAGCTAACAATTGTAATTTCTCTCTCTTCCAATCTATTTATAGCACTTGTGTGCAATGTATTTGGCTGCTAAAATGGCTGATGGCTGGAGTTATTGAGCATGTGGGGTTGTTGGATTAGCTCACCAACTAAAGTGTTTGCAAATCTAACAAGTTAGCTTCAATAATTCACAAAAGGGCAATTTAGTCAATAGCCTTGTAATATTAATGGCAATGTTGTAACTTGGCAAACCCTTAGGGTTTAAGGTTTAGCTAAAAAATTATAAGATTTCTAATTAAGCCAAAAATAAAATTTTAGTTTCTAAAATTTTTCAACTTAGGGTTTCCTAAGTGGGTTAGGTTTCCTAATTACATTATGTTATCTAATTACATTATACAGGAACATTAGGGTTTAAAAATTATTAATTATATTTAACCTTGTTAATTTAGCAATTAGGATTTACAATTTTGATAATTAGGGTTTCCAAATCATAATTAGGGTTTCTAATTACTAAATTAGGGTTCTAGTCATGAAGGTTTTAAGTTACTAATTAGGTTTTTCGTAATTTGCAATAAAATCTACCATACATGATATTAATCACATTAACACAATTTCTGACTGATCATAAACTCCGGTTTACGTTTCACATTAAGGTTTCTCTAATTAATTTTATAATACGCAAAAAATCATATAACAAAAATCACTACACAGTCATGAACTGTTATTTGAATTTCAAAATAGGGTTTTAATTTGCAATTATGGTTTTCCGTAATAATAAGGCTTTACCTGAAATACAATTCGTATAACACATAACACAGTGTCTTAATAGATTTTTAAAGTCTCATTTGACTTCAAAATTAGGGTTTAACAGTAATACTATGGTTTATAAGAATATTGTTAGGGTTTAGTCAGAATACACCATAATTGATTAACCATTATCAATATGTACATACAGTATATATTATAGCACTGAAAAATTAAAATATAATTAATATTATATTATTATTCTCATGCCTTGATCAAAATCCAAAATTAGGGTTTGGATTCCATATCTGATTTATCTTGCATAAATGACATTATTAATTAAGTTAGAAAAATAATTAACTTAACTAATCTGAAATAATTCCATATAATAAGATAAAATAATTATTATAATTATTCTATAATCATTACATATATTATTTAAATAATATACAATTATATTTTCATGGAAAATATTTAATAAAAATATTTATACTATAAAATTAATTATTATAAGAATATACTTTATAATAATCAATAATTCTGAAATAAAATTATTTTTTAATTATTCATGTAATAAATATATTTTTATATATGACATAAATACATACGCTTTATCTTGTACAAATCCTCATCTTTAAAATAAATAAATTTATACGCAAAATTTCTGATTTAATTATATAGAAAATATTGGGTTGTTACATTCACACTCCCTTATAAAGATTCCGTCCCCAGAATCACCGTTTTAAAACTTATACATACAAGGGTACATAGCATACATAATCATTGCAAGTAGATCTCAACCAACTTTGATTGAACTGATCTTTAACTATTCACATAAAGCTTGTCTATCTGATTAAACGGAAATTTGATTTCTAAAATAACTCAAATTCCTCCTTCAAAATTCTTTTATAAAATAATTTACTATATACAAGAAAATCATATATAAGAAAATAAAAGTTATACGAATAATACCTGGAGTTCCATTACCAGCTGCCACCGTATCTTGAACCGTCATGTTGTAGACTCTCGCAGTAGATTTTGTTGGCTTTTGTGATGACGTTGGTCCTGTGATTGCTAAAGTCTCGCTACCCTTGTCAATAGTCACACTTCCTGCCTCTATCCTTCTTTTCGGACAATCCTTCACCTTATGCTCAGCCGACCCGAATAGAAAACACCCACTGTTCATCCTAGGATTGGGGCAGTTGGGAGAGATAAGGCCCTCCTGCCTGCACTTGTAGCATACAAACTTCCCCTTCAAACATTCCCCAGAGTGGTTCTTTCCACAAGTCTTACACTATACAGCTGGCTTCTTAATACCTTCTTGTTTCACCTGGACATTGCCAAAATAGTTCCCCTTCCTCTTGCTACTACCACTTTTACTTCCACTATTAATTTCTACCTTCCCAGCTCCTTCGATCTTACCCTTGTTCTTTCTCTCTTTATTGTAGAGGCTCATGGCCTCACTCCCCTCTTCGGCTATGATAGCCTTTTCCATGAGTGCTGCAAATGTAGGAATCTGCAACAACGCCACCTTGTTATAGAGCCAGGGTTTTAAGCCTAGCTCGAACCTTCTCGCCTTCCTAGCCTCTGTATCAACTTTATGCGGAGCGAACCTAGCCAACTCATTAAATTTTGCGGCATACTCCGCAACAGTCATATTCTCTTGCTTCAACTCTAAAAATTTCACCTCCATCCTAGCCTGCATATTAGATGAAAAATAAGTTTTGAAAAATAAAGTCTTAAACCTATCCCATATAACTACACCTTTCCTCGCCTGATTTGCTTCCCACCAAAAGTTTGCCTCCCCCTTCATCATATAGGTGGCAAAAGTTATCTTTTGCCCCTCAGCTACCCTAGCTATCATAAACGCCTTTTCAATCTCTTTAACCCAAGTTTGGGCTTCAACAGGGTCAGTTGTACCTCTAAATTTTGGCGGTCCTACATCCTTAAAGTCTTTGAAGTTCGCCAGGTGATTATCCGACTGGTTCCCTGCGGCTGGCATTCCTTGTTGCATAGCTTGTGCTACCATGTTTGCAAAGTGTTGCATTGGGTCTGCTTGTTGTTGTCCCTCAGCGTTGTTGACAGATTCTTCTGCCAATTGGTTTCCAGTTTGACGTCTTGGCGGTATTATCTGGTTAAGTAAAACCATAAATTATACTTTATTAACTTACATTCTAAACCTTATCAAATAAGTTTAATATATTAAACTTGTTTCATTACTCAAACATAGATTCATATTCATTTAGCGAATACTTTACATAGCATAACACATACTGCTTTAAACATCAGCTATCCCTTTGTGACCATAAAAGTCGGGATTTATAACCTTGACTAATACAAAAGTTGGGAACATTAAATACACAGACATACTTGTCATATATATTACATTAAACAGACCTACACAATAGAACCTATACTACCTATTTACTATGCCTTTTTCTTGGACAACCTTTCACCTGATGACCTTCTATGTGACGCCCCCAAAATAGGTATACAACACCCATTCTGAGTTGCCAAATACATGGTACAGAAAGCAAACTACAACTTCAATAATACAATTGTCGTGCAAAATACGACAACACATACTGTGAGTTTAAATACAAATATTGTCTTCTGGACAATATCCACACTCAAATAAATCCTCATTACAATTATTCAAACACTATTTTACAGAAATAGTGAGGGCTGCTAAAACATCTTTCTAGAACCATCACTCCATACCCCGACTAGATCCTGCTATGTTCTCACCTCCTGAGAAGAAAAATGGAACAAAAAGAAAAAGGGTGAGCTCAACTAGCCCAGTAAAGAATATTATGACTAAGATAATATACAACAAATTATCGTTAGTCTTCAACAGGGAAAATCTGATAGAATATAATCGACAACAAGTTTTAGATCAACAACTGCAGCGGAAATAGCAAACCATTAGAAGAGTCAAGTAGAGAATGAATTCTACTATCTTTTAAGATTTAAAAGTCCATCATCAATATTTTATCCCAGTAACATCAATTAATAATCATCTTTATCCAAATATTCATCTTTGCACTACAGGCCAAAGATATTCATTTGTATCACCTGTCAGTCATGTTCATCTCAACACCTGTTCATCTTTGCACTACAGGCCAAAGATATTCATCAAGTAATCATACATCTTTGCACTACAGGCCAAAGATATTCAGTAATATCATCATTTAGGACTGAGGATGATGAAAAATATCTTAAAGAGAACGAATCCAGTGAGAAGAAGGACAAATAGTAGGGATTCGTATAACAGTTTGTCCAAGATCAATAATACTTCATAATAATCAATTGTAAAGCAGAATTCAAAAATAAAGATCAAAACATGGATACAATCAAAGATAGTAACCATAATAGATATCTTGGACAAAAAGAGAAAGTTTTATTTTTCAGTGAATAGTGCCGTATTCGTGAATAGTGCCGTATACGTGAATAGTACCGTATACGTGATTAATAACCCCAACACAAAAAGTTCTAAATTTGATAAAAAGTTCATATCAATATTTCAGCATAATGATATTGAAGAAAATAATATCATTTAAGAAGAAAATAATATTCCTTACATCAAGATATCAGTACTTCTGGTCGGAATATCGGTATAAGGCTGAAAGAAACTTGCTCTGATGAATAGAAACTCTCAAAGTATCTAAATACTCACAAAATACACTCAATAATCTAGAGAGAGAAAGAGAGAAAGCTTGTTTCTGGTATGATTTTCAATTCTAACTTAGCCCTCTATTTATAGGAAAATGTTAGCACGCCGAAGCAGACTTAACCTGCAACCTGATGGCTTTACCTACTACTATTCCCACCCACCACATTTAAATAAAAATCTCAGCACATTTCTTCACCAACCAAGAGTGGGGCCCACCAATTCTAGAATTTTCCATCAAAATGATAAACTCCAAAAATTCAACAATTTCTGAACCAGTCATCTCGTAAAATTCATAATAAATCATACGTTCATTTTTAACGGTTCAAAATTTGTGGACATATACTCAACTTATATATGTATAACATATCCAAAAATTACCACGATCCAACGGTCGGATTAAAAATTATAACCCCCGTAAAATATCTCAAAAATCCTGATTTTTAATACCTCCATTCCGATAAAAATACTGATAAAAACCTCAACATTAACTCCTTCATTTTTAACCACAAAAATATATCCCTCATTTATATCTACATAAAATAAATATTTCTTTATCATATGAATCAATAATTAATTATTCACAAATAATATTACAGAATCACATTTATGACAACCAGGCCGTTCCTAGGAAAGATGGGGCTTTCCAATAAGGATTTTTTCTTACTGGCGCGCAATTAGATGACCAAACCTCTCCTTAGACAGAACTTTATAGACATTGCCAATAATGTTATCTAATAATATTATTCAAATAATAAGAATTATTGATCTGATAATGGAAAATATTGTGCAGCAACAATTATTGAAACAACAATAATATAAAATATCAACGCAACAATTATTGAATCAACAAAATAAAATATTGAACAATAACTACTGTAACAATTATTGAGTAGTGCCTTCTTACGTAAGAATCAATAATTGGTGCAATACCGTGTGCTACTGTATTTTAACCACCGGGTATTCCAACAGTATTAGCGGTAACAACTACGCCATTATTTATAAACAACTTATACTTGTCATTTTCTTCATCCAATCGCTTTCCGTTATGGGGCCCACACAAGGCTACGCCGTCGTACGAATATTCCCCGACAGCAAGAATATTCCACGACCAAACGAATATTCCCCGACAAAATGAATATTTTATAACCACTTGCTTATTTTGCAAAATTTGCACATTTCACCCATAGCCAAAGTATTATATCAAATTAACCCCATATTATTCACAATAATATTTAGAGAAAATTTGATTTTATTCATTAATAAGTTGGGGTCTTACAACCTCCCTTTCTTATGAAATTTCGTCCTCGAAATTGACGTACGTACCTGATATTTCGAAAAGGTGAGGATACCTCGCTTTCATTTCTGATTTCAACTCCTAGGTCATTTCTTCAATAGCATGGTTTCTCCACAAAACCTTAACTTGTGGTATAACCTTCGTGCGTAGGACATGCTCTTTCATATCCAAGATCTTAACAGGTACCTCCTCGTACGTTAAATCTTCAGCTATCTCGTCTGGTTCTAACTCAATAATGTGGTTCGGGTCTTTAACATATTTACGAAGCATAGATATGTGAAAAATATTATGAACACGAGACATGCTTGGAGGTAATGCGAGTCTATATGCCACATTTCCTATTCGCTCAAGAATCTCAAATGGACCAACAAATCTTGGATTGAGCTTTCCTCTCTTCCCAAATCTTGTAACTCCCTTCCATGGTGCAACACGTAACAATACATGATCCCCAATATTAAATTCCACGTCCTTCCGATGAAGATCCGCATAACTCTTTTGTCGATCCTGTGTCGTTTGTATACGTTGTCGAATCGTTTGGATCTTCTCTGTAGTAATGCGTACCAACTCTGGTCCCAACAATGTTGCTTCACCCACCTCGTTCCAGCATACTGGAGAATGACATTTTCTTCCATACAACGCCTCGAATGGAGCCACACCTATGCTCGCCTGATAACTGTTATTGTAGGAGAATTCCACCAATGGTAGGTACTTATCCCAACTCCCTTTGAGATCTAGGACACAAAGTCTTAATAGATCTTCAAGAGTTTGAATAGTCCTCTCTGATTGTCCGTCCGTTTAAGGATGGTATGCCGAACTGAATCGTAAATCTGTGCCCATAGCTTTCTCTAAGCTAACCCAAAATCGTGAAGTGAATCTTGGGTCACGATCCGAAACTATGGATATTGGCATGCCATGCAATCTCACAATCTCGTTCACATACATACTGGCAAGACGTTCAAGGGAATAAGTCTCACGTATCGGTAAGAAATGAGCAGACTTGGTTAATCTATCAATAATAACCCAAATCGCATCTATGCCTTGAGAAACCTTGGGAAGACCTGTAACGAAATCCATGGTAATGTGTTCCCACTTCCATTTCGGGATCTCAAGTGGTTGCAATGGACCCTTTGGCACTTGATGCTCCGCCTTTACACGTTGACAAGTTAAACACCTCGAGATAAACTCTGCAATCTCTCTTTTCATATTGCTCCACCAAAATGTATGTCAAAGATCGTGATACATTTTGGTACTCCCAGGATGGATTGTAAACGGTGTGTTGTGTGCCTCCATCATAATTCTATGCTTCAAGTCAAAATCGTTAGGAACACAAAGTCTGGAGTTGACTCGAAGTATTCCTTCTTCATCGATTCTTGCTTCTGGAATAACACCTTCTTGCACTTTCTTCTTCATACGCATCAGCTCCATGTCCGTAGCTTGAGCAGCTTTAACTTTATCGATTAAAGTTGGTTCTACTCGTATATTTGATATCATCATGTGGGTACTTGGAGCCTTCATCTCTATCTCCATCCTTTGCAAGTCATACAAAATGGGCCTTTGTGTTAACAACATTGCACTCGTACCCGCATATGATCTTTTACTCAATGCGTCAGCTACTACGTTTGCTTTTCCAGGATGATATTGGATGGTATGATCGTAATCTTTTAACAGCTCAAGCCAACGTCGTTGCCGCATGTTGAGTTCCTTTTGGGTGAAGAAATATTTGAGGCTTTTATGATCTGTATAGATCTCCACTTTCTCCCCATACAGGTAGTGTCTCCAGATCTTTAACGCGAAAACGACTGCTGCCAACTCCAAATCATGAGTAGGATAATTCCTCTCATATTCTTTGAGTTGTCGCGAGGCATAGGCTATGACTTTCCCATGTTGCATGAGAACACATTCTAACCCTTTTCTTGAAACATCGCTGTAGATAACAAATCCATCCGAACCAGATGGTATTGTCAGAACAGGTGCCGAAATGAGTCTCCTCTTAAGCTCTTGAAAACTCTTCTCGTATTCCTCGCTCCATACGAATTTTATATATTTCTGAGTCAGCTGAGTTAACGGAGTAGCGATTCTAGAAAATCCTTCCACGAATCTCCGATAATAACCAGCTAAGCCCAGAAAGCTACGTACTTCGGTTACCGACTTCGGTTGATCCCAACTTTGTATGGCTTCAATCTTCGCCGGGTCGACAGATACTCCATGTTTTGACACCACGTGCCCAAGGAATGCTACTTCCTCAAGCCAGAACTCGCATTTCTTTAATTTGGCATATAGCTTGTTTTCACGAAGCCTTTGCAATACCAGCTTCAAATGGCGCTCATGATCTTCACGGCTTTTGGAATAGATGTGGATGTCATCAATAAAGACGACAACGAACTGATCTAAATATTCTTTAAATATACGATTCATCATATCCATGAAAGTAGCAGGAGCATTAGTCAATCCAAAAGACATTACTAAAAATTCATAATGCCCGTACCGAGTTCTGAAGGCAGTCTTTGGAATATCCTCAGTTTTAATCTTCAGCTGATGATATCCAGAACGAAGATCGATCTTTGAAAAGAATTGTGCTCCTTGCAACTGGTCAAACAGGTCATCAATACGAGGTAGCGGATACCTATTCTTGATAGTGACATGATTCAATTCTCGATAGTCGATATAAAGTCGCATACTCCCATCTTTCTTCTTTACGAATAAAACAGGAGCACCCCAAGGAGATGTACTAGGACGAATAAAACCGATCTCCAACAACTCCTGTAGTTAGACTTTTAACTACTGAAGTTCAATAGGAGCCATTCGATATGGGGTTTTAGAAATGGGCTTTGTACCGGGTTCAAGGTCAATAAAGAATTCAACTTCACGTTCTGGGGGTAGACCAGGAAGTTCTTTAGGAAATACATCGAGAAATTCTCTAACAATAGAAATATTATTCAAATCTGACTTGTCTTTGTTCAAATCCATAACATGGGCTAAGAAAGCTTGACATCTGTTTTTCAATAAACGAATAGCTTTGTGGCTTGATATGACAGTGACTGATTTTAGTGGTTTAGTAGTTTGAATTCGTATGACAGGTTGGTTAGGAATATGAAAACTAACAACCTTACGAAAACAATCAATTTTAGCATGATGAGTGGTTAACCAATCAATTCCTAAAATCACATCAGAAGCAAGTATCTTTAAAGAGATAAGATCAACAGGTAATATGATAGTGCCAACTTGGATTAAGCAAGATTTATAAACTGTAGATGTAATAAAGGTTTCACCCAACGGAGTTTCAACAGATAAGTCAAAGGTCAATTTCTCCGGAGTCAAGTTTAAACGTTGAGCACAAGCAGGAGAGATAAAAGAATGGGTAGAACCGGTATCTAGTAAAGTATAAACTTCGCAAGAATTCAAGATTAGCTTACCCGTGATCACCTCGTTCTGGTTTCTCGAATTTTGGCCAGTCACGACAAACGCCCTTCCAGGAACCGCTGATTTCGACTTATTCGGGATAACTTTTGGAGTCACCATCCCCGCTGAACTTGGTTTTTCTATAGAACACTCTCGAGCTATATGACCCTCCTTTCTACAGTTATAACATACCTTGGATTATTGTGGGCAGTTTGGGCTGATATGTCCCTCTTTCCCACATTTGTAACATACGACCGGTGGTCGTTCTCCTCCCCTAGAAACAGTTGATGTTTGTGCTGATGTCTTCACGTTATCATTGCTGTACCTTCTCTTCTTGAAATTTCCTCCCGACTCGCTCCTTTTATTATCACGACCACGATTACCGCCAGAGTGGTTACCGCTTTTGTCTGAATGTTTTCCTCCCTGCTGGTTTTCATTGCTTTGATGACTGCCGCCACCGATATGACCCTGGTTGTGGTCCCTCGGTTGCACATACTCATTATCTCGCTCTAATAATTGAGCCCTGTTTACAACATCTGAATATAAAGAAAATTTATGAGAGATAAGATATTGTCGAATCTCGGGTTTTAGACCTCTCAGAAACATCCTTGTCATTCGTTCCTCATTTTCGACCAAATGAGGTGCAAACCTGGATAACTCTGCAAACTTCGCCTCGTACTGGGACACCGTCATGTTATTTTGTTCCAGTATGATAAACTCCACCTCCTTCATATGATGAATACTTTCAGGAAAGTACTTGTCATTAAACAATTTTTGAAATGTTTCCCAGGACATGTTGAGTGCGTCAGGCTGAGTACGCTTCACAGACTCCCACCAGTAGTCTGGCTCACCGCGGAACATAAAGGTGGCGAATGGAACCTTCTGTTCCTCCGTGCATCCCAAGACATCGAATATCTTGGTAATTTGCTTGACCTACGTTTCCGCCATAATCGGATCCGGCTTTCCCTTAAATTCTGGTGGTCCCAATTCTTTGAACTGCTTAGCTGTGACAAACCGCGCGTTGTTATCATTTCCACCCGTATTCTGCACACGAGTCTCCCTCGTCTGATTTTGCATGAACTACAAAAAGCTCCTAAACATTCCATCATTCATCGTTTGCTCGGTAACGTTGTTTACAGGAGGAATATTGCCTTCCTATTGCACGTTCCCCTGGGTGGCGATCAAAGGTGTTTCCACGATCTGATTTACTCCATTATTAACGTTCTCAGCTGCCATTCTTAAATACTGCCATAAAACAAGGGTTAATAGTCATGTCATATATTATCCCTATACTCTGACCGACCAAATAAACACCAAATAAACTTAGTCAGGTCATACTAGCGAAGGAATTTCCCGTCTCTCCCCTCCTAGTTCTTGTCTCACATCTCAGCCAGGGATCATATCCCTAAGCTCTGATACCAACTGTGACGCCCCCAAAATAGGTATACAACACCCATTCTGAGTCGCCAAATACATGGTACAGAAAGCAAACTACAACTTCAGTAATACAATTGTCGTGCAAAATACGACAACACATACTGTGAGTTTAAATACAAATATTGTCTTCTGGACAATATCCACACTCAAATAAATCCTCATTACAATTATTCAAACACTATTTTACAGAAATAGTGAGGACTGCTAAAACATCTTTTTAGAACCATCACTCCATACCCCGACTAGATCCTGCTATGTTCTCACCTCCTGAGAAGATAAATGGAACAAAAAGAAAAAAGGGTGAGCTCAACTAACCCAGTAAAGAATATTATGACTAAGATAATATACAACAAATTATCGTTAGTCTTCAACAGGGAAAATCTGATAGAATATAATCGACAACAAGTTTTAGATCAACAACTGCAGCGGAAATAGCAAACCATTAGAAGAGTCAATTAGAGAATGAATTCTACTATCTTCTAAGATTTAAAAGTCCATCATCAATATTTTATCCCTGTAACATCAATTAATAATCATCTTTATCCAAATATTCATCTTTGCACTACAGGCTAAAGATATTCATATGTATCACCTGTCAGTCATGTTCATCTCAACACCTGTTCATCTTTGCACTACAGGCCAAAGATAATCATCAAGTAATCATACATATTTGCACTACATGCCAAAAATATTCAGTAATATCATCATTTAGGACTGAGGATGATGAAAAATATCTTAAAGAGAACGAATCCAGTGAGACAGAAGGACAAATAGTAGGGATTCGTATAACAGTTTTTCCAAGATCAATAATACTTCATAATAATCAATTGTAAAGCAGAATTCAAAAATATAGATCAAAATATGGATACAATCAAAGATAGTAGCCATAATAGATATCTTGGACAAAAAGAGAAAGTTTTATTTTTCGGTGAATAGTGCCGTATTCGTGAATGCCGTATACGTGAATAGTACCGTATACGTGAATAATAACCCCGACACAAAAAGTTCCAAATTTGATAAAAAGTTCATATCAATATTTCAGCATAATGATATTGAAGAAAATAATATCATTTAAGAAGAAAATAATATCCCTTAGCTCAAGATATCAGTACTTCTGGTCGGAATACCGGTATAAGGCTGAAAGAAACTTGCTCTGATGAATAGAAACTCTCAAAGTATCTAAATACTCACAAAATACACTCAATAATCTAGAGAGAGAAAGAGAGAAAACTTGTTTCTGGTGTGATTTTCAATTCTAACTTAGCCCTCTATTAATAGGAAAATGTTAGCACGCCGAAGCAGACTTAACCTGCAACCTGATGGCTTTACCAGCTACTATTTCCACCCACCACATTTGAATAAAAATCTCAGCACATTTCTTCATCAACTAAGAGTGGGGCCCACCAATTCTAGAATTTTCCATCAAAATGATAAACTCCGAAAATTCAACAATTTCTGAACCAGTCATCTCATAAAATTCATAATAAATCATACGTTCATTTTTAACGGTTCAAAATTTGTGGACATATACTCAACTTATATATGTATAACATATCCAAAAATTACCACAATCCAACGGTCGAATTAAAAATTATAACCCCCGAAAAATATCTCAAAAACTCTAATTTTTAATACCTCCATTCCGATAAAAATACTGATAAAAACCTCAACATTAACTCCTTTATTTTTAACCACATAAATATATCCCTCATTTATATCTACATAAAATAAATATTTCCTTATCATATGAATCAATAATTAATTATTCACCAATAATATTACAGAATCACATTTATGACAACCAGGCCGTTCCTAGGAAAGATGGGGCTTTCCAATAAGGATTTTTTCTTACTGGCGCGCAATTAGATGACCAAACCTCTCCTTAGACAGAACTTTATAGACATTGCCAATAATGTTATCTAATAATATTATTCAAATAATAAGAATTATTGATCTGATAATGGAAAATATTGTGCAGCAACAATTATTGAAACAACAATAATATAAAATATCAACGCAACAATTATTGAATCAACAAAATAAAATATTGAACAATAACTACTGTAACAATTATTGAGTAGTGCCTTCTTACGTAAGAATCAATAATTGGTGCAATACCGTGTGCTACTGTATTTTAACCACCGGGTATTCCAACAGTATTAGCGGTAACAACTACGCCATTATTTATAAACAACTTATACTTGTCGTTTTCTTCATCCAATCGCTTTCCGTTATGGGGCCCACACAAGGCTGCACCGTCGTACGAATATTCTCCGACAGCAAGAATATTCCACGACCAAACGAATATTCCCCGACAAAATGAATATTTTATAACCACTTGCTTATTTTGCAAAATTTGCACATTTCACCCATAACCAAAGTATTATATCAAATTAACCCCTTATTATTCACAATAATATTTAGAGAAAATTTAATTTTATTCATTAATAAGTTGGGGTCTTACATTCTATCCCATAGATAAAACATGCACATGGTTTATAGTCGGGGCAATAAAGAGTGGTATGTCCCTCATAGCCACAAATGTAACATATTCTTTTCCCTTTCTTCTTATCGGATTTTCCTAAGTCGTGGTCTTCTATCTTTCTTTTTCCCTTATTGCTTGGAGCTGCACACGATATGTTACTTGTGGCTCCCATTTGATCAATTTAGATTTTAAGCTTATCTTGTTCTTCCATTATTTTTAGTAAGGTTTTTCGCAACTGACTATTTAGTAGCTTTTCTATTTCTCACAGCTTTCCAGAGAAGAAACCTTGTTCCTCAAACCCTGTATCTCCGTTGATGCTTGATCAGCTTCAACTTTAGTGTCCGAATCACTATTTGTCAGCTCCACTACCTCCAGATCTGGTACTATATTTTCTAAAATAACCACCTCGTTAGAGTTGTTTTCATCGTGCGCCTCTATTTCAGCTATGGGCTTCGATATTAGCTCAGGTGTATGGATTTGATCCTTCTTCATGCTATAAGCATATAACAAGCCTTTTCCACCAGACATCTATACACATAAATTATCCTGATTAGCATATAGTATATACACACATCAAATAGTAACTTTATATAAGTTATCTTTTATTTTGTTTAACGATGAATTTATCCAATTCATCTCCTTTTAAACTCTATATGAGTTATTTATATTTTCAACGTTTTCCTATGTTCAAATGTTATAGCCTAAGGTCTATCCCACCTAAGGTTTCTAACCCTAAGCTCTGATACCAACCTGTAAAGCCCCCAAATCTGAGTACTTGAAACCCGAACTCGATGCTTCACGATACCATTTCTATGAGCGGAATAATACTAATACTAATAATAATAATATAAATATCAAACTTAATTTACATAATTATCAGAGTCTAGTCTCAAGTACGCAATCTTTAAACATTCATTACATGATGATAATATATATATATATATATATATATATATATATATATATATATATATATATATATATATATATCATCCTAATCATAACAAAGTTAAACTATTACATAAAAAAGCACCAACTTATTCAGCAACCTTCCCTTTTCCTTTGTCCTTGACAGAGCCTTCTGGTTGTTCACACTTAGCTGAAAAATTTAAATTAAGCAAGGATGAGCATTTGGGTGCCCAACAAGTAATAACAATTATAATTAAATATTAGCTGAAAGGATTAAATGTTTTCTTTGTACTACCCTTCTACAACAAATCAATAGTTGTGAAGTAATCTGAACCGATAATAATAACATAACAACTCTCTATCAAATTTTTGAAACTACGTACTAACTATAAATAGGGTTAAGGTGACATACTATGAACATTGTTTTTAATTTTTAAATAGGTTTAGCAAAACTTCATCAATAAACCTTCATAACTTACGGGCACAGGGGTGATAAGTCCGTTATGCCCTATATTGATCAATACGACATGTAAGAACGATATTATCGTTCACTCTGTCCACCTTAGGTGCATAAAAGTTTTTGTAAGACCCCAACTTATTAATAAATAAAATTAAATTTTCTCTATTTATTATTTTGAAATAGAAAGGGTTGATTTGATTACTGTGGTTAGTTATGGGTAAAATGCGTAAATATTTCAAATAAGCAAGTGGTTTTAAAATATTCATTTTTGGTCGGTGAATATTCGTGTGGTCGTGGAATATTCTTTCTGTCGGGGAATATTCATACGATAGCGCAGCTATTTGTGGGCCCTATAACGAAAAACGATTGGATGAAAATAACGATAAAAATTGAGTTTTCATAAATAACGGCGTAATTGTTACCGTTAATACTGTTGGAATACCCGGTGGTTAAAATACAGTAATACGCGTGGTTGCACAGTAGCACACGGATTGCACAGTATTTTTGAATTATTGATTCTTATGAAAGAAGGCACTACTCAATAATTGTTACAGTAGTTACTGTTTAATATTTTATTTTATTGATTCAATAATTACTGCGTTGATATTTTATATTATTGTTGTTCAATAATTGTTACTGCATAGTATTTCCCATTATCAGATCAATAATTCATATTATTTGAATAATATTATTAGATAACATTATTGGTAATGTCTAGAAAGTTCTGTCTAAGGAGAGGTTTGGTCATCTAATTGCGCGCCAGTAAGGAGAAATCCTTATTGGAAAGCCCCCTCTTTCCTAGGAACGGCCTGGTTGTCATAAATGTGATTCTGTAATATTATTTGTGAATAATTAATTATTAATTCATGTGATAAGGAAATATTTATTTTATATGGATATAATTGAGGGATATATTTTTGTGGTTAAAAATGAAAGAGTTAATGTTGAGGTGTTTTATCTATATTTTTTATCGGAACGGAGGTATTGAAAATCAAATTAGGATTTTTGAGATATTTTGCGAGGGTTATAATTTTTAATCCGACCGTTGGATCGTGGTAATATTTGGATATGTTATACATATATAAGTTGAGTATATGTCCACAAATTTTGAACCGTTAAAAATGAACGTATGATTTGTTATGACTTTTACGAGATGACTGGTTTGAATTTTCGGAGTTAATCATTTTGGTAGAAAATTCTAGAATTTGTGAGCCCCACTCTTGGTTGGTGAAGAAATGTGTTGAGATTTTTATTCAAATGTGGTGGGTGAGAATAGTAGCAGGTAAAGCCATCAGGTTGCAGGTTAAGTCTGTTTCGGCGTGCTAACATTTTCCTATAAATAGAGGGCTAAATTAGAATTGAAAATCACACCAGAATTCATAAGTTTTCTCTCTTTCTCTCTCTAGATTATTGAGTGTATTTTGTGAGTATTTAGATACTTTGAAAGTTGCTATTCAGCACAAGTTTCATTCAGCTTCATATCCGATATTTAGTCAGAAGTACGGTTATTTTGAGGTAAGGGATATTATTTTCTTCTTAAATTATATAATTTTCTTCAATATCATTATGCTGAAATATTGATATGAGTTTTTATCAAATTTGGAACTTTTTGTATCGGGGTTACTATTCACGTATACGGCACTATTCACGTATACGGCACTATTCACGAATACGGCACTATTCATCGAAAAATAAAATTTTCCCTTTTTGCCCAAGATATCTATTATGGTTACTATCTTTGATTGTTTCCATGTTTTGATCTTTATTTTTGAATTCTGCTTCACAATTGATTATTATGAAGTATTATTGATCTTGGATAAACTGTTATACGAATCCCTACTATTTGTCCTTCTGTCTCAGTGGATTCGTTTTCTTTAAGATATTTTTCATCATCCTCAGTCCTGAATGATGATATTACTGAATATCTTTGGCCTGTAGTGCAAAGATGTATGATTACCTGATGAATATCTTTGGCCTGTAGTGCAAAGATGAACAGGTGTTCAGATGAACATGACCCACTGGTGTTACAAATGAATATCTTTGGCCTGTAGTGCAAAGATGAATATTTGATTCAAGATGTATATTGATTGATGTTACAGGGATAAAATATTGATGATGGACTTTTAAATCTTAGAAGATAGTAGAATTCTTTCTCTACTTGACTCTTCTAATGGTTTGCTGTTTCCGCTGCAGTTGTTGATCTAAAACTTGTTGTCGATTATATTCTATCAGATTTTTCCCTGTTGCATACTAATGATAATTTGTTGTATATTATCTTAGTCATAATATTCTTTACTTGGCTAGTTGAGCTCACCCTTTTTCTTTTTGTTCTATTTTTCTTCTCAGGAGGTGAGAACATAGCAGGATCTAGTCGGGGTATGGAGCGATGGTTCTAGAAAGATGTTTTAGCAGTCCTCACTATTTCTGTAAAATAGTGTTTGAATAATTGTAATGAGGACTTATTTGAGTGTGGATATTGTCTAGAAGACAATATTTGTATTTAAACTAAAAGTATGTGTTGTCGTATTTTGCACGATAATTGTATTATTGAAGTTGTAGTTTGCTTTTTGTACCATGTATTTGGCGACTCAGAATGGGTGTTGTATACCTATTTTGGGGGCGTCACAGTTTTCCCATGTTCGAGATATTCATACTTAGTCGGAAATCCGAACCAATATAATTTGATTGGATACAACAAGGTTTTATCATATTCAACGATATTCTAAACCTGTGTCTAGCTGATCAAATAGCTTAAACGACTTTTACTTAATGTATACATAATGGCAATTAATATATATATATATATATATATATATATATATATATATATATATATATATATATATATATATCTTCTTAATTGTATCAGTTATATTCAAAAAATAGGCTTAAAAATGTGTATTGATTTTAAATTAGCTAAACATGCCAGTAAAGACAAGAAAAAAGCTAAATATGAGTTAGGAACATTTTGTGAACAATATGGTCTGCCCCCCATTGCTCCCTCTAGAAGAAAGCATAATCACAGACATATTGATCATCCTAAAACACATAAACGTCGCAAACGTAAACATACTTATAAAAAGGATAATAATCAGAACGATTATTACAATAAACCCAAACCAGTTAATAAAAAATATAATAAAAGGAATAAAAAATATGATAAGAGTAAAATCGTTTGCCACAATTGTGGGCAAAAAGGCCACTACAAAAATGAATGTAAAGTAAAACAAAAATTATCTCAGTTAAATATCTCTAATGAAGATACAGAACAATTATTAGAGTTAGTTAAAATAGAGAACAATACAGATAATAATGAAGAATCTGACATCCCCTATTCTTCTAAAAGCAGTACCAACAACAATGAATCTGATAGTAACGAAGAAGAAGTCACTATTTGTGCTAATAACTGTAATGAAAATTGTTGCACTAAAAGATTAAGTGTAATTACCAAAGAGGATGAAGAAAGCTCTTTGTTAATCGACTTAATTAGTAAAATTTCTGACCCTGAACTTAAAGTTCAATATACTAAGCAGTTAAAAGATTTATTAACCAAAGATACTAGAGTTAAAGACAAGATTTTTAAAGCTAAAGATAAACCGATATTCAGCCTTAATAAAACTCTAGAAAGATTTAAAACCCCAGTTAAAGAAGTTACCCTTCCAGAATTAAATCAAGAAGTTAATAAACTCAAAAAAGAAATCTCTAATTTAAAAATTGAAGTATCTAATTTAAGAAAAGACTTAGAGAGTCAAAAGTCTGATCTTCAAGTTCATCATTCCTCCTCTAGTGATGAAGATCACGATGAGCCAAAATCTTCAGGAATCAAAGATGAACCAGATCTTTTCGTTCAAGGTCTTTCTCTTAAAAGAGTTAAAGATATTACCATTCAAAAATGGTATATCTCCATTGATTTGGTTGTTGATAAAACCTTTTCAATACGACTTCCCGCCTTAGTTGACACTGGTGCGGATTTAAATTGTATCCAGAAAGGTCTTATTCCAACCAAATACTATAAGAAGACTAATGAAAAATTAAATTCAGCTAATGATAGTCTGATGGAAATAAAATATAAATTACCTAAAGTGCATATCTGTCAAGATGATATGTGTTTTAAAACATCATTTGTTTTAATTCGCAATCTTACTGATAAAATCATTTTAGGGTTACCATTTATATATTTATTGTATCCATTTACTACCAGTAATGAAGGATTAAGCTGTAAACATTTAGGTAAAAGAATAACATTTAAATTTCTTATTAAACCAAAAGAAAAAGATTTAAAGTTTATTCAAAAAGAATCCATTTCCAAGTCATTTCTCCTGTTGGTTTTCCCATTGGTGGTCGAGATTTGGTTCTACCTATGACCTTCTTCCTGATCCCCTGAAAGTCCAACTCAATCATTTTTGTGATTGCAAAAATGATTGAGTTTGGCTTTCAGGGGATCAGGAAGAAGGTCATAGGTAGAACAAAATCTCGACCACCAATGGGAAAACCAACAGGGGAAATGACTTTTTAATTTATGATCGAATTGTACAAACCAAGAATGACTGTGCGACTCATTTTGATGGAGGAAAACTTTATACCAAGCTTCCATATAATCATAATAACAAAAAGAGTTATCCTGATTAGAAAGCTGCATAAGATCAGAGGGATGTTTTCCCCATTCAGACATCTGAATAAACTGTTTAATATACAACGAATGGTAAAGAACTTTGGCTTTATCATTGTTGGCATAAATGGGTTTAATGAAGATTGACTCTGTTTCGACAAGAATGTCCTTATAATACACAAGGGATTTATAAGGAGCAAGAGGCATGAAATGCCAACCAGAAGGGAAAAATTGGGAAGTCAACTTTACTGGGTCATTTCTGGGTTTCATGTGAGGCTCAATATGAAATAAGAGATTGGTCCATCTAAGCATGTACTCAGAGGGAGGATTACTGGGGTTTGAACTAGAGGCTTTAGACTAAAAGGGGTCGACGGGAATTGGGTTACTAGCTAAAGCTGAACTATAGGGCTTGGGCATTGTCCCAAGGACAATGAACTTGTTACTAGTTTGGTAAATTGGGTTAACTGGATGAGGAACCAAGGCTCCTCTTGGCTGATTACTAGGGCCAGTAGGGCGACCTGGACCACGAGAGGTTGATGCTGCGCGGATACTCATTAACTCTTTCGCTGTTTGCTTAATTGCACCTCTGATTCTAGTTTGCTTACTTCCACCTAAAATGGTATCAGAGCCATGTTGTTTCTGTTCTAGTTGCCAGTAAGATATTTACAACTGTTCATCTTTAACCGTTTTTAAAATTTCTCTTTTATTCTTATTCAGAAGTCACCTGATTTACTGTAGTCCACCTTATTCTTGTCAAGCCTTTGTAAGTCTCTTGGGTGAGCAGTGTTGGTTTTTGAACATAGGTATGAGTCTGCTTAAGGTAATAGGGTATGAATGGAAGAATAATGAATAAAAATTTATTTTGAACCTGGTAATAATGAATAGATTGTTTAGATCTAACTCCTCAACTAGTAACCGGTCAATATTGCCTCCTGTCCCAGACATAGTTAACCAGGAACTTCACAGTTATGAAAATATCAGTCAAGCCTTGCACAATTGGAATATACCTAGGGTCTCCCCTAAGGAAATTTATCAGTCAACATTTTTAGACAATTTTAAAACAGATTATAATGTCAAAACTGTTGAAAAGGTCTATGCCATTAATAAAGAATACAAAAATTGTAGCCTTTTGGATCCCGAAGTCATCAAAAAACATAAAAAGAAAGGTTATAATTTTATTCACATTGGATTAGTTCAAGTGGCTATTAAACCATTAAACATTAAAGGAATTAATTCAAGCATTTATCTCTGCCTCAGAGATGCACGATTCTTGAATTATTATCCTAGCATGATCAGCGCAATGGAATCTAGTCTGCATAATGGACCTATCCATTTCAATTGCTTTCCTGATTTCACATTGAGCCTAAGTGATAAAAATTTATTAAAAGCCTTGACATTAAATATTAAAACTACTGGAGAAATTACTCATATGATTGAGGGTTCTCAGCCGATAGCTTTGATTTACCGGATTTATTATAAGACCATGAAAACTAACTTAAACGTTCATGCTCTCAATAAAAGTCCGAAAGATCAAACTGTCTTAATTCAAAGTTCAACTAGTGATGCTAATATTCAAATCCCGAGAACCATTCTCTGGAAAGATATTACTCTCCCTAGTCAATGGACTTTACCTAGTGAAATACCTGAACAACCTATAGTTAACAATCTAATAAACCTTGAAAATGTTAGACAATTTTCAGATGGAACCGTAAAAATAAGTTTTGAACGCAGTAAAAGACCGATTATTATTGAAGACTCTGCTAGTACAATAGCATCTTCAAGAAAAGACACTGAAATTCTTAATAACCCTTCTTTAAGAGATCTTAAATTAAAAGGTATTTTAAATCAAGGTCAAGCTAGTCACCCATGTTATACTCAAAAGGATCTAGTAGAAGAAGAAAGTTCTTCCTCTCCTACTCCTTCTGAGCTTCCCACTCAGTCTGATTTTGAAATTCCGATTAACAATCAGTTAAGAGTTATTAAAAAATATTTTATTCTTGATTGGGATAATCTTGTAAAAGATTTTAATTCTAAAAATAATAAAAATAAAAGACATTTATTTCGTTCAAACCACCCAACAAAAAAGGAGCGAGATAAAATTGTTAATAGATGGAAACGATTCATAAAAAATGAAAAAATAAACATTACCTTTTACGACTGGTATGATCAATACCTAAGTAAGTGTAATGTTATAACAAAAAGTCAATGGGTAAAAGAAGATAAGTCTAAGGTCTGTTCTAGTCATCCTCCGCTAGAAACGATCCTTATCCCAGTTAAGAACACATCTGTTGTTGCCAGTCCCTTTAAAATTTCTGATGGCAATAAAGATGATAAAAAAATTATTGAACAATTAAATTTTAGTAATCAATATCTTGCAACTGTTGGAAGACAGCTTGATAGAATTGAAGAAAAATTTGAAGAAACAAGTATTATAAAACCAGATGCAAAAATTGAACATCCTTTGATTAACTTACCTGAAAATAGAAGTAAATTAGGTTTGCCTAATGATGATAGCAACCTAATTAAATCTATTGACAAGTTATTCAAAAAACTAAAAATTGAACCTGGTCCAAGTGGTACTGTTTCTACTTTGGATCAAGTTGAGACTGAAGTTGAAAGTGAAAGTCAAGCTGACTATTCTGATTCTACTTCAATCCTAGTTTTTAATGATCAATTGAATAAGTTAACAGCCAAAAACACTAGTTTAACCAGAAATTGGTATTCTAGGCCTACTCCTCCGGATCTCCAATTCGAAGAGAGAAACCTAGACAAACAATTCTCTGTTTCAGCTAATAAAATTTATGAATGGAACATTGATGGTCTTAGTGAACAAGAAATTTTAAACAAATTAAATCACATGTCTATGGTAGCAAATAGCTATATTACTAAATTCAACAATCTGTCACAACCAGAAATCGTTGAGTTAATAGCTAGTGGATTCACGGGTATTCTCAGATCTTGGTGGGAAAGACATCTCACGGAAGATACTAGACTATCTATAATTCATGCTATCCAGTTAGACGATGACGGCAACCCCATCTTTGATGAAGATGTCGGTGTTGGTCCGCCAGATGGAGTAAATACTTTAATTTTTACCATAATAAAATATTTTGTAGGAACTCCTAGTAACATAACAGAAAGGATTCACGATCAACTCAGTAATCTCACTTGTCCCACTCTTAGTGACTTCAGGTGGTACAAAGATGTGTTTACCTCTAGAGTTATGCTGCGAAATGATAGCAACAAGCCTTTCTGGAAAGAAAAGTTTGTAAATGGTTTGCCGTCATTGTTCGCTCATAAAGTTAGAGAAGAGTTGAGTAAAAATTTAGCATATATTGATTATAATAATCTCACTTATGGTGACATAATTAGTTATATTCAAAAAATAGGCTTAAAAATGTGTATTGATTTTAAATTAGCTAAACAAGCCAGTAAAGACAAGAAAAAAGCTAAATATGAGTTAGGAACATTTTGTGAACAATATGGTCTGCCCCCCATTGCTCCCTCTAGAAGAAAGTATAATCACAGACATATTGATCATCCTAAAACACATAAACGTCACAAACGTAAACATACTTATAAAAAGGGTAATAATCAGAACGATTATTACAATAAACCCAAATCAGTTAATAAAAAATATAATAAAAGGAATAAAAAATATGATAAGAGTAAAATCGTTTGCCACAATTGTGGGCAAAAAGGCCACTACAAAAATAAATGTAAAGTAAAACAAAAATTATCTCAGTTAAATATCTCTAATGAAGATACAGAACAATTATTAGAGTTAATTAGAATAGAGAACAATACAGATAATAATGAAGAATCTGACATCCCCTATTCTTCTAAAAGCAGTACCAACAACAATGAATCTGATAGTAACGAAGAAGAAGTCACTATTTGTGCTAATAACTGTAATGAAAATTGTTGCACTAAAAGATTAAGTGTAATTACCAAAGAGGATGAAGAAAGCTCTTTGTTAATCGACTTAATTAGTAAAATTTCTGACCCTGAACTTAAAGTTCAATATACTAAGCAGTTAAAAGATTTATTAACCAAAGATACTAGAGTTAAAGACAAGATTTTTAAAGCTAAAGATAAACCGATATTCAGCCTTAATAAAACTCTAGAAAGATTTAAAACCCCATTTAAAGAAGTTACCATTCCAGAATTAAATCAAGAAGTTAATAAACTCAAAAAAGAAATCTCTAATTTAAAAATTGAAGTATCTAATTTAAGAAAAGACTTAGAGAGTCAAAAGTCTGATCTTCAAGTTCATCATTCCTCCTCTAGTGATGAAGATCACGATGAGCCAAAATCTTTAGGAATCAAAGATGAACCATATCTTTTTGTTCAAGGTCTTTCTCTTAAAAGACTTAAAGATATTACCATTCAAAAATGATATATCTCCATTGATTTGGTTGTTGATAAAACCTTTTCAATACGACTTCCCGCCTTAGTTGACACTGGTGCGGATTTAAATTGTATCCAGAAAGGTCTTATTCCAACCAAATACTATAAGAAGACTAATGAAAAATTAAATTCAGCTAATGGTAGTCTGATGGAAATAAAATATAAATTACCTAAAGTGCATATCTGTCAAGATGATATGTGTTTTAAAACATCATTTGTTTTAATTCGCAATCTTACTGATAAAATTATTTTAGGGTTACCATTTATATATTTATTGTATCCATTTACTACCAGTAATGAAGGATTAAGTTGTAAATATTTAGGAAAAAGAATAACATTTAAATTTCTTATTAAACCAAAAGAAAGAGATTTAAAGTTTATTCAAGAAGAATCCATTTCTAAGTCATTAAATTTATTGAACTGTAAATCCACCCATTTAAATTTCTTAAAAGAAGAAATTAAATACAAAAGAATTGAAGAACAACTTCAAAATAAAGATGTTCTTGAAAAAATTGAAGAGTTAAAAACTTATTTAAAGGACAACCTTTGTTCTGATTCTCCTAATGCCTTTTGGCATCGGAAAAAATATGTTGTAAGGCTCCCTTACGCTAAGGAATTCAAAGAACATTTGATTCCTACTAAGGCCAGGCCTATTCAAATGAATCATGAACAAATGGAGTTATGTAAAAAGGAAATTAATGATCTCCTTAGTAAAAAATTAATTAGACCCAGTAAATCCCCTTGGTCATGTCCTGCCTTTTATGTTAACAATGAAGCAGAAAAGGAAAGAGGTGATCCCAGGTTAGTTATCAACTACAAGCCATTAAACAAAGTCCTAGAGTGGATTAGATATCCCCTGCCTAATAAAGATGACCTCATTAACCAGTTGAGTAATGCCACCATCTTTAGTAAATTTGACCTCAAATCTGGTTTCTGGCAAATTGCTATTCACCCAGAAGACAGATATAAAACTGCATTCACCACTCCATTTGGTCATTATGAATAGAATGTCCAAGCATTTGGCTTAAAAATGCTCCCAGTGAATTCCAGAATATCCTCAATGATATTTTGAATCCTTTCAGTCATTTTATTCTTGTATATATTGATGATATTCTCATTTTTTCCAATTCCATTGAAGAACACGTCAAACATTTGAAATCGTTTTTTAAAACGGTCAAAGATAATGGACTTGTTCTTTCACTTTCCAAATGCAGCTTGTTTCAAGCTAAAGTTCGGTTTCTTGGATTAATTATATATCGCGGACTCATACGGCCAATTGATAGAGCTATTTAATTCGCCGACAGATTCCCAGATAAAATTACCCATAAAACCCAACTGCAGAGGTTTCTGGGCTCGCTCAATTATATTGGCAAGTTCTATAAAAATCTCAGGAAAATTTGCAAACCTCTCTTTCAGCGTTTGCAAGACAATCCTCCCCCATGGACTGACATTCATACTTCTGTCATCCAACAAGTCAAAAAATACGTCAAGGAATTGCCCTGTCTTGGTATTTCAAATGATTCTGCATTTAAGATTGTTGAAACTGACGCCTCAGATATTGGTTTCGGAGGTATTCTCAAGCAAAAGTTAACTCCAGATTCCCCAGAACAAATCGTCCATTTTCATTCCGGTGCATGGAATAGTACACAGTTAAATTACAGTACTATAAAAAAAGAAATACTTTCTCTTGTATTATGTATTAATAAATTTCAAATTGATTTATTAAATCAAAAATTTTTAGTTCGAATTGACTGCAAATCTGCAAAATATGTGTTAGAAAAAGATGTTGAAAACATAGCTTCTAAACACTCCTTTGCTAGATGGCAAGCCCTTTTGAGTATCTTTGATTTTGATATTGAATACATTAAAGGCAGTAACAATTCCATTCCTGATTTTCTCACTCGGGAATTTATTAACACAGGTACCATCCATCCTTAATGAGTATCCGCGGAGCATCAACCTCTCGTGGTCCGGGTCGCCCTACTGGCCCTAGTAATCAGCCAAGAGGAGCCTTGGTTCCTCATCCAGTTAACCCAATTTACCAAACTAGTAACAAGTTCACTGTCCTTGGGACAATGTCCAAGCCCTATAGTTCAGCTTTAGCTAGTAACCCAATTCCCGTCGACCCCTTTCAGTCCAAAGCCTCTAGTTCAAACCCCAGTAATCCTCCCTCTAAGTACATGCTTAGATGGACCAATCTCTTATTTCATATTGAGCCTCACATGAAACCCAGAAATGACCCAGTAAAGTTGACTTCCCAGATTTTCCCTTCTGGTTGGCATTTCATGCCTCTTGCTCCTTATAAATCCCTTGTGTATTATAAGGACATTCTTGTCGAAACAGAGTCAATCTTCATTAAACCCATTTATGCCAACAATGATAAAGCCAAAGTTCATTACCATTTGTTGTATATTAAACAGTTTATTCAGATGTCTGAATGGGGAAAACATCCCTCTGATCTTATGCAGCTTTCTAATCAGGATAACTCTTTTTGTTATTATGATTATATGGAAGCTTGGTATAAAGTTTTCCTCCATCAAAATGAGTCGCACAGTCATTCTTGGTTTGTGCAATTCGATTATAAATTCAAAAGTCATTTTCCCTGTTGGTTTTCCCATTGGTGGTCGAGATTTGGTTCTACCTATGACCTTCTTCCTGATCCCCTGAAAGTCCAACTCAATCATTTTTGCAATCACAAAAAATTAGATTCAGCATATGAAGGTGTCCCAGTTCTTCTTCAGTTTGTAAGTAAATATAAGATTCCCTGGATTTTCCGATGGGAATATAACATTCAAAACCCCACCAGTGAAATCAGTCACAATGCTTCCCCTACATCTCCGTCGGCAGATCCTTTTCCCTTTGTCACACGCCAATGGTTTGTCAAATGGTGGGATAAATTTGACGTCAATAGAATTGTAGGTCAAGTTTAGTTAGAATTCCCTGCTTCTCCTCTCAAGGTTCTCCCAGCCTCTACAGCAGAACCTTCTAGTCAAAAATTAAAAGAGTCAAGTGTCAGTAAAAAATTAAAAGAGTCTAGAGTCAGTCCCACTGGTTCATCTTGTTCCCGTAGCATTTCTGATTTTAAAGATTGTTCCGGAAAAGAGTTAAAATTAATTGCCCAGGCATTAAATAAAAGAATTGATGAATTACATGAAGAAGCCTCTACATGTTCTTCATCAGCTTCCCTCAATCAGTATGAAGAAGATGATGACCCTTATGGCACCATTAATCTATAGGATGCTCAGGACCCATTTGCCTAACATTTCTTCTCAGTCACATGCACCTGCTCCCTGCAGCCAGTCAAAAGATGCCCTCAGCCGAAAGCAGATTCGTCTTTTCTACCGAAAGCATCTCCTTTCCACCGAAAGTATCTCTCAAGTCAAAAGTTGTGGCCACTTTGTCAAAAGTTGCCAGACGCGTCAATGAATAGTAAAAAAGGCAGCACTGTTCATGAGTAGTAACTTTTGTCTATAATCATTTATTTTGTAATAGCAACTTTGTAATAGTTCTTTCCTGATTCTATAAAAGGAAACCAAACTTAGTTTTTGAGGCAGACTTCGAAAGACTCTGAGTTCCTTCTCAGATGAATCTTTAGCCTCTATCGCTGTTAAGCCTTTCTTAGCCCCTCCTTCTACTATTCTACTTCTCTTAAATGTTTTAAGTAAGTCAAGTCAATTCAATTTGTAATTTGTAAACCGTTTGTACAATTGTAAACAATTTTATTTCCAATCAATAAAATTATATGTTTTAGTAATTAAACTGTTTGCTTAATTGCACCTCTGATTCTAGTTTGCTTACTTCTGCCTAAAATGGTATCAGAGCCATGTTGTTTCTGTTCTAGTTGCCAGTAAGATATTTACAACTATTCATCTTTAACCGTTTTCAAAATTTCTCTTTTATTCTTATTCAGAATAAAATCCCTCCATTCTTACTTATTTTCTTTTGGTTCTACCTATGACCTTCTTCTTGATCCCCTGAAAGTCCAACTCAATCATTTTTGCAATCACAAAAAATTAGATTCAGCATATGAAGGTGTCCCAGTTCTTCTTCAGTTTGTAAGTAAATATAAGATTCCCTGGATTCTCTGATGGGAATATAGCATTCAAAACCCCACCAGTGAAATCAGTCACAATGCTTCCCCTACATCTCCGTCGGCAGATCCTTTTCCCCTTGTCACACGCCAATGGTTTGTCAAATGGTGGGATAAATTTGACGTCAATAGAATTGTAGGTCAAGTTCAGTTAGAATTCCCTGCTTCTCCTCTCAAGGTTCTCCCAGTCTCTACAGCAGAACCTTCTAGTCAAAAATCAAAAGAGTCAAGTGTCAGTAAAAAATCAAAAGAGTCTAGAGTCAGTCCTACTGGTTCGTCTTGTTCCCGTAGCATTTTTGATTTTAAAGATTGTTCCGAAAAAGAGTTAAAATTAATTTCTCAGGCATTAAATAAAAGAATTGATGAATTACATGAAGAAGCCTCTACAGGTTCTTCATCAGCTTCCCTCAGTCAGTATGAAGAAGATGATGACCCTTATGGCACCATCAATCTACAGGATGCTCATGACCCATTTGCCTGACATTTCTTCTCAGACACATGCACCTGCTCCCTGCAGCCAGTCAAAAGATTCCCTCAGCCGAAAGCATATTCGTCTTTTCCACCGAAAGCATCTCCTTTCCACCGAAAGCATCTCTCAAGTAAAAAGTTATGGCCACTTTGTCAAAAGTTGCCAGACGCGTCAATGAATAGTAAAAAAGTCAGCACTGTTCATGAATAGTAATTTTTGTCTGTAATCATTTATTTTATAATAGTAACTTTGTAATAGTTCTTTCCTTATTCTATAAAAGGAAACCGAACTTAGTTTTTGAGGTAGACTTCGAAAGACTTTGAGTTCCTTCTCAGATGAATCTTTAGCCTCTACCGCTGTTAAGCCTTTCTTAGCCCCTCCTTCTACTATTCTACTTCTCTTAAATGTTTTGAGTAAGTCAAGTCAATTCAATTTGTAATTTGTAAACCGTTTGTACAATTGTAAACAATTTTATTTTCAATCAATAAAATTATATGTTTTAGTAATTAAATTGTTTGCTTATTTGCACCTCTGATTCTAGTTTGCTTACTTCCGCCTAAAATGGTATCAGAGCCATGTTGTTTCTGTTCTAGTTGCCAGTAAGATATTTATAACTGTTCATCTTTAACCTTTTTCAAATTTTTCTTCAATTCTATCAAGCTGTCTTCCATCAGTTGCAAGATATTGATTACTAAAATTTAATTGTTCAATAATTTTTTTATCATCTTTATTGCCATCAGAAATTTTAAAGGGACTGACAACAACAGATGTGTTCTTAACTGGGATAAGGATTGTTTCTAGCGGAGGATGACTAGAACAGACCTTAGACTTATTTTCTTTTACCCATTGACTTTTTGTTATAACATTACACTTACTTTGGTATTGATCATACCAGTCGTAAAAGGTAATGTTTATTTTTTCATTTTTTATGAATCGTTTCCATCTATTAACAATTTTATCTCGCTCCTTTTCTGTTGGGTGGTTTGAACAAAATAAATGTCTTTTATTTTTATTATTTTTAGAATTAAAATCTTTTACAAGATTATCCCAATCAAGAATAAAATCCTTTTTAATAACTCTTAACTGATTGTTAATCGGAAATTCAAAATCAGACTGAGTGGGAAGCTCAGAAGGAGTAGGAGAGGAAGAATTTTCTTCTTCTACTAGATCCTTTTGAGTATAACATGGGTGACTAGCTTGACCTTGATTTAAAATACCTTTTAATTTAAGATCTCTTAAAGAAGGGTTATTAAGAATTTCAGTGTCTCTTCTTGAAGATGCTATTGTACTAGCAGAGTCTTCAATAATAATCGGTCTTTTACTGCGTTCAAAACTTATTTTTACGGTTCCATCTGAAAATTGTCTAACATTTTCAAGGTTTTTTAGATTGTTAACTATAGGTTGTTCAGGTATTTCACTAGGTAAAGTCCATTGACTAGGGAGAGTAATATCTTTCCAGAGAATGGTTCTCGGGATTTGAATATTAGCATCACTAGTTGAACTTTGAATTAAGACAGTTTGATCTTTCGGACTTTTATTGAGAGCATGAACGTTTAAGTTAGTTTTCATGGTCTTATAATAAATCCCGTAAATCAAAGCTATCGGCTGAGAACCCTCAATCATATGAGTAATTTCTCCAGCAGTTTTAATATTTAATGTCAAGGCTTTTAATAAATTTTTATCACTTAGGCTCAATGTGAAATTAGGAAAGAAATTGAAATGGATAGGTCCATTATGCAGACTAGATTCCATTGCGCCGATCATGCTAGGATAATAATTCAAGAATCGTGCATCTCTGAGGCAGAGATAAATGCTTGAATTAATTCCTTTAATGTTTAATGGTTTAACAGCCACTTGAACTAATCCAATGTGAATAAAATTATAACCTTTCTTTTTATGTTTTTTGATGACTTGTTAAGGTTTGTCAGGAAGAACGTCATAGTAAATTACTATTTGATTCACGCAGGAATCACTATTACATTAACTGAAGTAAAAGTAAAACGTAAGAAATATTTTACATTTACTTTTACATTGGTAAATGTAAGAAACATTTAACTAAGTTAAAAACATTTAACTTAAAGTAAAAGCAAAAGTTATTCTTTTACTTTTACTTTTACATTTACTAAAGTAAAAGACTTTTGCTTTAGGTAAAAGTAAAAGCTGATCTGATGGCTGTCGGCCATTAGTGTTGACTGATGACGGCTGGGGCCATCATTGTTGACTGACCGGCGGTGACTGTTGTGTCGTCTTCTCCGGCGGCTTCTCCGGTTGACTTGTCCGTCTCCTCCGGTGCCGGATGGAACTGCTGATCGTCTTCTCCGACGAGTCATCACCTCCATACATTTCCACCTCAAAATTTTTATCCAGGAAATTCCCTTCAGCCCGAAAAATTTGGTTTACAAAAGAAGGAGAGGAAAATTTTTTCACCGAAAAATTGGTCAAAATCTTCAAGATTTCTTAGATTTTGTAGAAAGTTTTTCTTTAAAAACAAATCAGATGAAATCTGAAACAAAGGATCACTCGATTGGGCCTGATCTATTAGTGAAATCGGTCTAAACAGTTTGACAAAACCCTAACCGTTTAAACAAAAATTCTTTCTCTTGAAGGTCCACTTAAAAGGCCTTACTTGCCGATGAATCATACCCCTTAGATCTAATGATTCCCTTTGGCCTTACACTGCTCTCTTACTAGAGTCTTACAAACAGGCACTAATCGGGACTTAAAGGCGATCTTGGGTGTTTAACGGCGAAGGTCCGGTTACTGAAAGCGGAGCAAGAAAAATAAAAGTTTGTGAAAACGTTTAAAAACCAAGAACAAACTATTTTTTCTTCGAAATCGCCGACAGCATCAAGAACCAACCGTGTGGCTCTGATACCATATAACAGCGGATAAGTTTTTAAAATGAAAAACTTAAATAGAAAAAGAAAAGATTAAGAAGATGACCGGTGAATCGGTAAAGTAATCTCTTTCTTTTATTAATAAACAGTTGAGGAAGGGATTACATATATCCTAGATTAACTGTTTGAGGAAGATCGAAGTATGAAAGAACTTCGACTTCATCTTCTGACTAAGAATATCGAAGCTGGAAGCTTCGTCTCCGGCTAACTCTAGAGAGAAGGGAGAGCGGACCTCAGGTGAGGTTTTCTTGCAAAAGAAAAGCCTGAAGAACTCTAACACTTCGAGTTCTTTAAATAGAAAAACTGAAAAGTAAATTACTATTTGATTCACGCAGGAATCACTATTACATTAACTGAAGTAAAAGTAATTTACTTAAGTAAAAGTAAAACGTAAGAAACATTTTACATTGGTAAATGTAAGAAACATTTAACTAAGTTAAAAACATTTAACCTAAAGTAAAAGCAAAAGTTATTCTTCTACTTTTACTTTTACATTTACTAAAGTAAAAGACTTTTGCTTTAGGTAAAAGCAAAAGCTGATCTGATGGCTGTCGGCCATCAGTGTTGACTGATGATGGCTGGGGCCATCATTGTTGACTGACCGGCGGTGACTGTTGCGTCGTCTTCTCCGGTTGACTTGTCCGTCTCCTCCGGTGCCGGATGGAACTGCTGATCGTCTTCTCCGACGAGTCATCACCTCCATACATTTCCACCTCAAAATTTTTATCTAGGAAATTCCCTTCAGCCCGAAAAATTTGGTTTATAAAAGAAGGAGAGGAAAATTTTTTCACCGAAAATTTGGTCAAAATCTTCAAGATTTCTTAGATTTTGTAGAAAGTTTTTGTTTAAAAACAAATCAGATGAAATCTGAAACAAAGGATCACTCGATTGGTCCTGATCTATCAGTGAAATTGGTCTAAACAGTTTGACAAAACCTTAACCGTTTAAACAAAAATTCTTTCTCTTGAAGGTCCACTTAGAAGGCCTTACTTGTCGATGAATCATACCCCTTAGATCTAATGATTCCCTTTGGCCTTACACTGCTCTCTTACTAGAGTCTTACAAACAGGCACTAATCGGGACTTAAGGCGATCTTGGGTGTTTAACGGCGAAGGTCCGGTTACTGAAAGCGGAGCAAGAAAAATAAAAGTTTGTGAAAATGTTTAAAAACCAAGAACAAACTGTTTTTCTTCGAAATCGCCGACAGCATCAAGAACCAACCATGTGGCTCTGATACCATTTAACAGCGGATAAGTTTTAAAATGAAAAACTTAAACAGAAAAAGAAAAGATTAAGAAGATGACCGGTGAATCAGTAAAGTAATCTCTTTCTTTTATTAATAAACAGTTGAGGAAGGGATTACATATATCCTAGACTAACTGTTTGAGGAAGATCGAAGTATGAACGAACTTCGACTTCATCTTCTGACTAAGAAGATCGAAGCTGGAAGCTTCGTCTCTGGCTAACTCTAGAGAGAAGGGAGAGCGGACCTCAGGTGAGGTTTTCTTTCAAAAGAAAAGCCTGAAGAACTCTAACACTTCGAGTTCTTTAAATAGAAAAACTGAAAAGTAAATTACTATTTGATTCACGCAGGAATCACTATTACATTAACTGAAGTAAAAGTAATTTACTTAAGTAAAAGTAAAACGTAAGAAATATTTTACATTTACTTTTACATTGGTAAATGTAAGAAACATTTAACTAAGTTAAAAACATTTAACTTAAAGTAAAAGCAAAAGTTATTCTTTTAGTTTTATACATTTACTAAAGTAAAAGACTTTTGCTTTAGGTAAAAGCAAAAGCTGATCTGATGGCTGTCAGCCATCAGTGTTGACTGATGATGGCTGGGGCCACCATTGTTGACTGACCGGCGGCGACTGTTGTGTCGTCTTCTCCGGCGGCTTCTCCGGTTGACTTGTCCGTCTCCTCCGGTGACGGATGGAACTGCTGATCGTCTTCTCCGACGAGTCATCACCTCCATACATTTCCACCCAAAATTTTTATCCAGGAAATTCCCTTCAGCCTGAAAAATTTGGTTTACAAAAGAAGGAGAGGAAAATTTTTTCACCGAAAAATGGTCAAAATCTTCAAGATTTCTTAGATTTTGTAGAAAGTTTTTGTTTAAAAAAATCAGATGAAATCTGAAACAAAGGATCACTCGATTGGTCCTGATCTATCAGTAAAATTGATCTAAACAGTTTGACAAAACTTTAACCGTTTAAACAAAAATTCTTTCTCTTGAAGGTCCACTTAGAAGGCCTTACTTGCCGATGAATCATACCCCTTAGATCTAATGATTCCCTTTAGACTTACACTGCTCTCTGACCAGAGTCTTACAAACAGGCACTAATCGGGACTTAAAGGCGATCTTGGGTGTTTAACGGCGAAGGTCCGGTTACTGAAAGCGGAGTAAGAAAAATAAAAGTTTGTGAAAACGTTTTAAAACCAAGAACAAACTATTTTTTCTTCAAAATCGCCGACAACATCAAGAACCAACCATGTGGCTCTGTTACCATTTAACAGCGGATAAGTTTTTAAAAGAAAAACTTAAACAGAAAAGAAAAGATTAAGAAGATGACCGGTGAATCGGTAAAGTAATCTCTTTCTTTTATTATAAACAGTTGAGGAAGGGATTACATATATCCTAGACTAACTGTTTGAGGAAGATCAAAGTATGAAGAACTTCGATTTCATCTTCTAACTAAGAAGATCGAAGCTGGAAGCTTCGTCTCCGGCTAACTCTAGAGAGAAGGGAGAGCGGACCTCAGGTGAGGTTTTCTTTCAAAAGAAAAGCCTGAAGAACTCTAACACTTCGAGTTCTTTAAATAGAAAAACTGAAAGTAAATTACTATTGAATCACGCAGGATTCACTATTACATTAACTGAAGTAAAAGTAATTTACTTAAGTAAAAGTAAAACGTAAGAAATATTTTACATTTACTTTTACATTGGTAAATGTAAGAAACATTTAACTAAGTTAAAAATATTTAACTTAAAGTAAAAGCAAAAGTTATTCTTTTACTTTTACTTTTACATTTACTAAAGTAAAAGACTTTTGCTTTAGGTAAAAGCAAAAGCTGATCTGATGGCTGTCGGCCATCAGTGTTGACTGATGATGGCTGGGGCCATCATTGTTGACTGACCGGCGGCGACTGTTGCGTCGTCTTCTCCGGCGGCTTCTCCGGTTGACTTGTCCGTCTCCTCCGGTGCCGGATGGAACTGCTGATCGTCTTCTCCGACGAGTCATCACCTCCATACATTTCCACCCCAAAATTTTTATCCAGGAATTTCCCTTCAGCCCCAAAAATTTGTTTACAAAAGAAGGAGAGGAAAAAAAAAATTTCACCGAAAAATGGTCAATATATATATATATATATATATATATATATATATATATATATATATCAACACGTGATTAAATACAATGGTTATTCAACTGGGGACACTTGTATAACCATAATTAAAAATTAACGAACATAATAAATATCTGAATAATAATATAATACCATGTTGATAATCAACAATATTATATAATATATATAATAATAGGGTTAATAATCTGATACAATAATAATATAATTCTTAACCTTTCCTACTCATGTCCATTGCATAAAGAAAATACAAAGGTAGGATACTTGTCTAGTCTGCTGCTTACAATATGCAACGTAATTTTATCTTTTATATCACGACCTATCATTAATAAGATCATTCGTTCGATTAGAATAATATACTTTAACATATAGTACTGTATTTTACAGTCAGCATATAACCTAAGCACATTTTCACATATGTTTAACAGTCATTGAATCACAAATAAACACTTATCAAGTCAAATTATTTAAGTCTAAATCAATTTTTGAAACATGTCAGTGTACTGACGACTTTATTGGGTAATTATCGAGTCTAAAACTCTATCTTGTAGCTCAATAACTGTAATTATCAGTCATATTATTTTTAAATGACTTATAATAATTTTTAAATATTTATTATAATTTATCATAAATTTTCAAACACCGGAATCATTATTAAATGATTTAAATATTAAATAATTCTATTATCATTAACATTTAATTAATATTAAACTATTAATGAAACCATTGTCAAAATATTAAAGTTATTTATAATAACTCAAAATATTTTTAAAACATTTATATTGCCTTTAAATGATTTTTAAAACATTTAAAATTATTTTTAAATAATTATCATTAATATTTAAATATTAATGTACTATTCCTCAAAATATTAAAAGTCATTAAGTATAACTTAAAATATTTTTAATTCATCTATATCCTTTTTAAATGATTTTTAAATTAATAAAACTATTTTAAAACTATTTATTTAATATAATTATTAAATAAATCTAATATCATTAATATTAAATTAATATCATTAATATTAACTTATTAATGAAATTATCCTTTAAATATTAAAATTTATATTTTATAACTTAAAATATCTTTAAACACTTTATTTTCATTTAAAATAATTTTTATAATATTACAATCATTTTTAAGCTGATTTATTTAATATAATTATTAAATAATTCTAATATCATTAATATTAAATTAATTACTGAAATTTACCTTTAAATATTGAAAGTTATATTTTATAACTTAAAATATTTTTAAATACCTTATTATTATTTAAAATAATTTTTAATATAATAAAATCATTTTTAATTAATTTATTTTAATTCATTTATTAAATAACTTGATTATCATTAATATTAATTTATTAATAAATTTCATCACAAAATATTAAAAGTCATTAAAAATAACTTAAAATATTTTCTTATACCATAATATAATTTTAAATAAATTTTCAAGTATTAAAATTATTTTTAAATAATTTATTTATTATACTAATTAAATAAATTAAATACCTTTAATATTTCAAAAATATTAATTATTTATGAAATATATTAAAAAATTGTTAAAAACTAATTTTTAGAATTTAAAATAATTTTTAGTAATATAATTTGTATTTTTAATAATTAAAAACTAATTTTGTATAATTATTTAATAAAAATAATAATTTTAGAAATTAATTGTCGCTAAAGACTGCCTATAGCGACAGAACCGTCGCTATAGGTGTTCTTCATGTTCTTGTCACTACACAGTAGTTTTCATTATCAGATCAATAATTCATATTATTTGAATAATATTATTAGATAGCATTATTGGCAATGTCTAGAAAGTTCTGTCTAAGAAGAGGCTTGGTCATCTAATTGCGCGCCAGTAAGGAGAAATCCTTATTGGAAAGCCCCCTCTTTCCTGGGAACGGCCTGGTTGTCAGTATTGTGATTCTGTAATATTATTTGTGAATAATTAATTATTGATTTATATGATAAGGAAAATATTCATTTTATGTGGATATAGATGGAGAAAATTTTTAATGTAACAATTGTTGAAAATTGATTTTTTATCTTTTTTGATAAAATAATTCATTTAAATATATTATTATATTATAATAATATAATAATGGTGATTTTTTACAATAAATGTGGGATATATAAATAAATGAGGAGGAGAAGTATTTTTGTTACTTAAAATATTTAAAACATGTTTTTCATGTTTGTGGACCCCATTTTTTGACTGAAATTTGATTATAGCCCGTAAAATCGTCCGTATGTGGATTTTGGTCAATTTCTGCTTGAAATTTGGAAAAATTTAAACTTACAAAGTTGTAGAGAATTGAATTTCCTATGGAATGGACATAAAATTTGAATTTTTCATAAAAGGGCTATTTATTATGAATTATTAAAGTTCCAGAATTATTGATTTTTGAAGTTTTAATTATTTTTTTTAAGAAAAACGTTTTTTTTTATTTTGGTGAGGGGGGCCCACTTGTGTGGCTGATGTTTTGGATCAAAGGAAGTGTGCGTAGGAATTTATAAAAAATATATTAATATTTTATTAAATTTTTTACTTTGGTATTCTAAGCATTTTCCTATAAATAGGGTGCTTAGGTTAGAATTGAAAATCACACCAGAAACTAAAGTTTTCTCTCTCAATATTATCGAGCGTATTCTTATGAGTATTTGATACTTTGAGTGTTGCTATACGGTACAAGTTCCTTCAACACTATATCTAATATTCCAGTTAGAAGTACTGTCTTTTTGGAGGTAAGGGATGTTATTTTTTTATAAACGATATTATTCCTTCTAATATCATTATGTAGAAATATTGATATAAATTTTATTGTGGAATTTCTACCTTTTTATGTCGGGGTTACTATTCACGTATACGACACTATTAACGTATACGACACTATTCACAAATACGACACTATTCACCGAAAAATGAAATTTTCTCTTTTTTATACCAGATGTCTATTTTTGTTACTATCTTTGATCGTATCCATGTTTTGATCTTTATTCTTGAATTTTACTCCACTATGATATGTTATAGGGTATTTTTTTAACATGAATAAACCGAAATACGAATCCTTAATATTTATTCTTTTGTCTCATTGGATTCGTTTTTTTAAAAATATTTTTCATCATCCTCAGTCCTAAATGATGATATTACTTAATATCTTTGGCCTGTAGTGCAAAGATGAATGATTAACTGATGAATATCTTTGGCCCGTAGTGCAAAGATGAACTGGTGTTTAGATGAACATGACTAACTGGTGATACAAATGAATATCTTTGGCTTGTAGTGCAAAGATGAATATTTGATTCAAGATGTATATTGATTGATGTTACAGGGATAAAATATTGATGATGGACTTTTAAATCTTAGAATATAGTAGAATTCATTCTCTACTTAACTCTTCTAATGAATTGATGTTTCCGCTGCAGTTGTTGATCTAAAATTTGTTGTCTATTATATTCTATTAGATTTTTCCCTGTTGAAGACTAACGATAATTTGTTCTATATTATCTTAGTCATAATATTCTTTACTGGGCTAGTTGAGCTCACCATTTTCCTTTTTGTTTCATTTTTCTTCTCAAGAGACGAGAATGTAGCGAGTACTAGTCGGAGTATGGAATGATGGTTCTAGAAGGTTGTTTTAGTAGTCCTCACCATTTTTGTAAAATAATGTATCAATAATTGTAATGAGGATTTATTTGAGTGTGGATATTGTCTAGAAGACAATATTTGTATTTAAACTCACAGTTTATGTGACAGTATTTTGCATGACAATTGTATTAATAAAGTTGAAATTGTTTCTGTACCATGTTTTGGCGACTCAGAATGGGTGATGTATACCTATTTTCGGGGCGTCACAGTTGGTGTCAGAGCTTAGGGATATGGTCTCTGGCGGAGATCGGGGAATAGAACTAGGAGGGGAGAGACGAGTAAATCCTTCGATAATATGTTCTACCTAAGCTTATTTGTTGGTTGGTCAGAGTATAGGGTTATTATCTTGCATGTCAATTTATTTAATTAACCCTTTTTTTATGGCAGTATTTAACAATGGCAATCGAGAATGTTAACAGTGGAGTAAATGAGACTGTGGAGACACCATTAATCACCAACGAGGAGAACGTGCAACAAGCCAACAATGTTCCTCCTGTAAACAACACCACTGAACAGATGATGAACGATGAGATGTTTAGAAGCTTTTTGCGGTTCATGCAAAACCATACGAGGGAGACTCCTGTTCAAAATACAGGTAGAAACAATGGCAACGTACAGTGGTCACAGCCAAACAGTTCAAAGAGTTGGGACCACCAAAATTCTGGTGAAAGTCGGATCCGGTTAAGGCAGAAATGTGGGTCAAGCAAATTACCAAGATATTCGATGTCTTGGGATGCACGGAGGAACAAAAGGTTCCATTCGCCACCTTTATGTTCCGTAATGAAGCAGATTACTGGTAGAAATTTGTGAAGCGTACCCATCCAGTCGCACTCAGCATGTCTTGGGAAACGTTTCAGAAACTGTTCAATGACAAGTATTTTCCTGAAAGTATTCGTCATATAAAGGAGGTGGAGTTTATTAGACTAGAACATAATAATATGACGGTGTCCCAGTATGAGGCGAAGTTCGCGGAGTTATCCAGGTTTGCACCTCATTTGGTGGAGAATGAGGAACGTATGACACAGATGTTTCTGAGAGGTTTGAAACCCGACATACGTCAGTATCTCATTTCTCATAAATTTTCTCTCTATTCAAATGTTGTCAACAGGGCTTAATTATTAGAGCGAGATAACGAGTACGTTAAACCGAGGGACCCAACCAGGATCGTGTTGGTGACAGCAGTCATCGGAGTAACGATAACCAGCGGGGAAAGAAGAACACGAATAAAAGCGGTAACTACTCTGGTGGTAATCGTGACCATAAAAATAAAAGAAGCAAGTGGGGGGAGATTTTAAAAAGAGGAAATTCAACAATGACAATATGAAGACGTCAGCACCAGCAGCAACTGGTTCTAAGGGAGGAGAACAACCACCGGTCGTATGCTACAAATGCCGAAAAGAGGGACATATCAGCCCAAACTCTCCACAACAGTTCAGGGTATGTTATAAATGTGGAAAGGAAGGACATATCGTTTGAGATTGTACTATAGCGAAACCAAGTCCAGCGGGGATGGTGACTCAAAAGGCTGTCCCAGAAAAGTCAAAGTCAACGGTTCCTAGAAGAGAGTTTGTCGTGACTGGTTAAAATGCGAGGAACTCAAACGAGGTGATCACGGGTAAGCTAATTATAAATTCTTGCGAAGTTTATACCTTACTAGATACCGGTTCTACCCATTCATTTATCTCTCCTACTTGTGCTCAACGTTTAAACTTGACTCCGGAGATATTAGACTTTGACTTATCTGTGGAGACTCCGTTAAGAGAAACCTTCATTATATCTACTGTTTATAAATCTTGTTTGATCCAAGTTGGTACCATCACATTACCTGTGGACCTTATCTCTTTAAAGATACTTGCATTTGACGTGATTTTAGGGATTGATTGGTTAACTACTCATCATGTCAAAATTGATTATTTTCGTAAGGTTGTTAATTTTCATATTCCTAACCAACCTGTTATGTGAATTCAAGCAACTAAACCACTAAAATTAATCACTGTCATATAAAGCCATAAAGTCATTCATTTATTGAAAAACGGATGTCAAGCTTTCTTAGCCCATTTTATGGATTTGAATAAAGACACGTCAGATTTGAATAATATTTTTGTTGTTAGTGAATTTCCTGATGTATTTCCTGAAGAACTTCCCGGTCTACCCCTAGAACGTGAAGTTGAATTCTTTATTGACCTTGAACCTGGTACAAAGCCCATTTCTAAAACCCCATATCGAATGGCTCCTATTGAACTTCAGGAGTTAAAGGTCCAACTACTGGAGTTGTTGGACATCGGTTTCATTCATCCTAGTACATCTCCTTGGGGTGCTCCTATTTTATTTGTAAAGAAGAAAGACGGGAGTATGCGACTTTGTATTGACTATCAGGAATTGAACCATGTCACCATCAAGAACATGTATCCGCTACCTCGCATTGATGACCTGTTTGACCAGTTACAAGGAGCATAATTCTTTTCAAAGATTGATCTTTGTTCTGGATATCATCAGCTGAAGATTAGAACTTAGGATATTCCAAAGACTGCCTTTAGAACTCGGTACGAACATTATAAATTCTTAGTCATGTTTTTTGGATTGACTAATGCTCCCGCGACTTTCATGGATATGATAAATCGAGTATTCAAGGAATATTTGGATCAGTTCGCTGTTGTCTTTATTAATGACATTCTCATATATTCTAAAAGTCGTGAAGATCATGAGCACCATTTGAAGCTGGTACTCCAAAGGCTTCGTGAAAATAAGCTATATGCCAAGTTAAAGAAATGCGAGTTCTGGCTTAAGAAAGTATCATTCCTTGGGCACATGGTGTCAAAACATGGAGTATCTGTTGACCCGACGAAGATTAAAATAATACAAACTTGGGGGCAACCGAAGTCGATAACCGAAGTACGTAGCTTTCTGTGTTTAGCTGGTTATTATCGGAGATTTGTGGAAGGATTTTCTAGAATCGCTACTCCATTAACTCAGCTGACTCGGAAATATATAAAATTCGTATGGAGCGAGGAATACGAGAAGAGTTTTCAAGAGCTTAAGAGGAGACTCATTTCGGCACCTGTTCTGACAATACCATCTGGTTCGGATGGATTTGTTATCTACAGCGATGTTTCAAGAAAAGGGTTAGAATGTGTTCTCATGCAACATGGGAATGTCATAGCTTATGCCTCGCGATAACTCAAAGAATATGAGAGGAATTACCCTACTCATGATCTAGAGTTGGCAGCAGTCATTTTCGCGTTGAAAATCTGGAGGCACTATCTATATGGGGAGAAAGTGGAGATATATTCAGACCATAAAAGCCTCAAATATTTCTTCACCCAAAAAGAACTCAGCATGCGGCAACAACATTGGCTCGAGCTATTGAAAGATTATGACCACACCATTCAATGCCATCCTAGAAAAGCGAACGTGATAGCTGACGCATTGAGTAGAAGATCATATGCAGGAACGAGTGCGATGTTGTCAACACAAAGGCCCATTTTGTGTGATTTACAAAAGATGAAGATAGAATTCAAGACTCCGGGGACCCATGCGATGATGTCAAATATACGTATAGAACCAACTTTAATCGATAAAGTTAAAGTTGCTCAAGCCACAGACCCGGAGCTGATGCGTATGAAGAAGAAAGTGCAAGAAGATGTTATTCCAAAAGCAAGAATTATTGAAGAAGGAATACTTCGAGTCAACTCCAGACTTTGCGTTCCTAACGATTCTGACTCGAAACATAGAATCATGATGGATGCACACAACACACCATTTGCAATTCACCCTGGAAGTACCAAAATATATCGTGATCTTCGACATACATTTTGGTGGAGCAATATGAAGAGAGAGATCGCTAAGTTTATCTCAAGGTGTTTAACTTGTCAACGTGTAAAGGCGGAGCATCAAGTGCCAAAGGGTCTATTGCAACCACTTGAGATTTCGAAATGGAAGTGGGAACATGTTACCATGGATTTCGTTACGGGTCTTCCAAAGGTTTCTCAAGGCATAGATGCTATTTGGGTTATTGTTGATAGATTAACCAAGTCTGCTCATTTCTTGCCGATACGGGAGACTTATTCCCTTGAACGTCTTGCTCTTATGTACGTGAATGAGATTGTGAGATTGCATGGAATGCCAGTATCCATAGTTTCGGATCGTGACCCAAGATTCACTTCACGATTTTGGGTTAGCTTGCAGAAAGCTATGTGCATGGATTTACGATTCAGTTCGGCATACCATCCTCAGACGGACGGACAATTAGAGAGGACTATCCAAACTATTGAAGATCTATTAAGAATATGTGTCCTGGACTTCAAAGGGAGTTAGGATAAGTATTTATCATTGGTGGAATTCTCCTACAACAATAGTTATCAGGCAAGTATAGGTGTGGCTCCATTTGAAGTATTGTATGGACGAAAATGTCGCTCTCCAATATGTTGAGACAAGGTGGGTGAAGCAACATTGTTGGGACCAGAGTTGGTACGTATGACTACAGAAAAGATCCAAATGATTCGACAACGTATACAAACGGTACATGATCGATAAAAGAGTTATGCAGATCTTCATCGGAAGGACGTAGAATTTAATATTGGGGATCATGTATTGTTGCATGTTTCTCCATGGAAGGGAGTTACAAGATTTAGGAAGAGTGAAAAGCTCAATCCGTGATTTATTGGTCTATTTTAGATTCTTGACTGAGTAAGAAATGTGGCCTATAGACTCACGTTACCTCCAAGCATGTCTCGTATTCATAATGTTTTTCACATATCTGTGCTTCGTAGATATGTGAAAGACCTAAACCACATTATTGAGTTAGAACCAAATGAGATAGCTAAAGACTTGAAATACGAAGAGGTACCTGTTAAGATCTTGGATAGGAAAGAGCATGTCCTACGTACAAAGGTCATACCACAAGTCAAAGTTTTGTGGAGGAACCATGCTATTGAGGAAATGACATGGGAGTTGGAAACGGAAATAAAAGCGAGGTATCCTCACCTTTTCGAAACACTAGGTACGTACGTCAATTTTGAGGACGAAATTTTATGAGGGGAGGTTGTAAGACCCCAACTTTTCATAAATGAAATTGAATTTCCTCTATTCATTATTTTTAAATAGTAAGGGTTGGTTTGATTAATGTGGTTAGTTATGGGTAAAATGCGCAAACATCTTTAAATAAGCAAGTGGTTATAAAATATTCTTTGTTGTCGGGAAATATTCGTTTGGTCGTGGAATATTTTTGCTGTCGGGAAATATTCTTACGACGGCGCAGCCTGGTGTGGGCCCCATAACGGAAAGTGATTGGATGAAGAAAACGACAAATATAAGTTTTTATAAATAACGGCATAGTTGTTACCGTAAGCACTGTTAGAATACCCGGTGGTTAAAACACAGTAATACGCGGTGTTTCACAATAGCACATACTCGCCCTTTTTCCTTTTTGTTTCATTTTTCTTCTCAGGAGGCGAGAATGTAGCGAGAACTAGTCGGGGTATGAAATGATGGTTCTAGAAAGTTGTTTTAGTAGTCTTCACTATTTTTATAAAATAATGTATCAATAATTGTAATGAGGACTTATTTGAGTGTGGATATTGTCTAGAAGACAATATTTATATTTAAACTCACAGTTTATGTGTTGTCGTATTTTGCACGACAATTGTATTAATAAAGTTATAATTATTTCTGTACCATGTTTTGGCGACTCAGAATGGGTGATGTATACCTATTTTAGGGGCGTCACAAAGTTTGTATTTAAATTCTGTACCATGTATTTGGCTACTCAAGATGGGTGATGTATACCTATTTTCGGGCCTCACATTTGGTATCAAAGCTTAGGGATATGATCCTTGGCTATAATGTGAGACTAGAACTAGGAGGGGAGAGACGGGAATTTCCTTCTCTAGTATGACCTACCTAAGTTTATTTGGTATTTATTTGGTCGGTCAGAGTATAAGGATAATATGTGACATGTCAATTAACCCTTATTTTATGGCAGTATTTGAAAATAGCATCCGAAAATGTTGATAAGAAATGAAGCAAATGAGACCGTTGAGTCACCAACGATCAATTCCCAGGATAATGTGCATCAGGATGACAATAATCCTCAGGAAAACAACAACGCTGACCAAATGATGAACGATGTGATGTTCAGAGGCTTTATGCAATTCATGAAACATCAGGCGAGAACGACTCCTGTTCAAAATGTTGGTGGAAACACTGGCAACTCTCGGACGGTCACTGCTAAATAGTTCAAGGAGCTGGGACCACCAGAGCTTATTAGAGAGCCAAAACCACTTAAGGCGGAGACGTGGATAAAGAAAATCACCAAGATATTTGATGTCTTAGGATGCTCCGAGGAGCAAAAGGTTCCCTTTGCCACCTTTATGTTGCGAGGAGAGGTAGATTACTGGTGAGAATCGGTAAAGTGTACTCAACCTGCCACATTGAAGATGTCTTGGGAGAAGTTCCAAGAACTGTTCAACGATAAGTACTTTCCTAAAAGTATTCGTCACATGAAAGAGGTAGAGTTTATTAAGCTGGAGCAAAATAATATGACTGTGTCACAGTACGAAGCTAAGTTTGCCGAGTTGTCCCGTTTTATGTCCCACTTGGTTGATAATGAGGAGAGAATGACGCGAATGTTTCTACGAGGTTTGAAACCCGAGATACGTCAATATCTAATTTATCATAAATTGCGTTTGTATTCAGATGTTGTAAATAGGGCTCAGTTATTGGAGCGCAATAACGAGTCAACCCAACCAAGAGAGAGCAGCTAGCAAAATGATAATACTAGTGGTAGCAGTCATCGAACCGGTGACAACAAACGTGGTGGAAATCAACATGCTAGAAATGGTAACCACTTTGTTGGTAATCATGACCAAGACAATAAAAATGGGAATTTCAAGAAGAGGAGATTCAATAATGATGGAAGGACGTCAACACCAGCACCTGTTGTTAAGGAAGGAGAACGACCACCGGTCGTATGTTACAAATGCAGAGGGGAGGGACACATCAGTCCAAACTATACGCAGCAGTCCAAAGCATGTTACAATTGTGGAAGAGAAGGTCACCTAGCCCGATTTTGTCGTGCACCAAAGTCAAGTCCAGTTGGGATGGAGGCATCAAAGGCCGTCCTAGACAAGACAAAATCGGTAGTTCAAGGGAGACTATTTGTCGTAACCTTCCAAAAAGTAAGGAATCTAAACGAGGTGATCACGGGTAAGCTATTCATAAACTCTAGCGAAGTCTATACCTTATTTGATACCGGTTCTACCCATTCTTTTATTTCTCCTACTTGCGCTCAACGTTTAAATTTAACTCCAAAGAAATTAGACTTTGATTTATCTGTTGAAACTCCGTTGGGAGAAACCTTCATTACATCTACTGTTTATAAGTCTTGTTTGGTTCAAATCGATAACCACACTTTACCTGTCGATCTTATCTATTTGAAAATACTTGCATTTGATGTGATTTTAGGAATTGATTGGTTAACTACTCATCATGCTAAAATTGATTATTTTCATAAGGTTGTTAGCTTTCATATTCCTAACCAATCTATTATGCTAAATTTAAGCAACTAAACCACTAAATTCAATCACTGTCATATCAAACCATAAAGCTATTCATTTATTGAAAAATGGATGTCTAGCTTTCTTAGCACATGTCACGGATTTAAATAGAAATACGTTAGATTTGAATGATATTTCTATTGTTAATAAATTTCCTGACGTATTCCCTGAAGAACTTCCTAGCCTACCCCTAGAGCGTGATTTTGAATTTTGTATCGACCTTGAATCCGGTACAAAACCCATTTTCATAGCCCCATATCGAATGGCTCCTATTGAACTTCAGGAGTTAAAAACCCAACTACAGGAATTGTTAGACATCGGTTTCATTCGTCCTAGTACGTCTCCTTAGGGTGCTCCTGTTCTATTCGTGAAGAAGAAAGATGGAAGTATGCAACTTTGTATTAATTATCGGAAGTTGAATCATGTCACCATCAAAAATAGGTACCCGTTAGCTCGTATGGATGATCTATTTTACCAGTTGCAAGGCGCCAAATTCTTTTCAAAGATCGATCTTCATTCCAGATATCATCAATTAAAGATTAAAACTGATGACATTCTAAAGACTACTTTCAGAACTCGGTATAGGCATTACGAATTCCTAGTCATGTCTTTTGGATTGACTAATACTCCTGCTTCCTTCATGGATATAATGAACTGAGTATTCAAGGAATATTTGGATAACTTTGTGATCATCTTTATTGATGACATTCTCATTTACTCCAAAAGCCGTGAAGATCATGAGCAACACTTGAGGCTGATACTCCAAAAGTTTCATGAAAATAAGTTATATGCCAAGTTGAAGAAATGCGAGTTCTGGCTTGAGGAAGTAGCATTCCTTGGGCACGTGATATCAAATCACAAAATATCTGTTGACCCGACAAAGATTGAATCAATTCAAAACTGGGAGCAACCTAAGTCAGTGACCGAAGTACGTAGCTTTTTGGGCTTAGCTGGTTATTATCGGAGGTTTGTGGAAGAATTTTCTCGAATCTGTACTCCATTAACTCAGCTGACTAGAAAAGATATAAAATTCAGTTGGAGCGAGGAATGTGAGAAGAGTTTTCAAGAACTCAAGAAGAGGCTCATTTTAGCACCTGTTCTGACAATACTAGCTGGTTCAAAGGGATTTGTCATATACAGTGATGCTTCAAGCAAAGGTTTAGGGTGTCTTCTCATACAACATGGGAAAGTCATAGCCTATGCCTCATGACAACTCAAAGAATATGAGAGAAATTACCCTACTCATGATCTAGAGTTTGCAACTATCGTTTTTGAGCTTAAGATTTGGAGGCATTACCTGTATGGAGAGAAGGTGGAGATCTATACGGATCATAAAAGCCTCAAATATTTTTTCACTCAAAAGGAACTCAACATGTGACAACGACGATGACTTGAGATATTGAAAGATTACGATCATACCATTCAATACCATCCTAGAAAAGCGAACGTAGTAGCTGACGCATTGAGTAGAAGATCATATGCGGGCACGAGTGCAATATTGTAAACGTAAAGGCCCATTTTGTATGACTTACAAAGGATGGAGATAGAGTTAAAGACTCCAGGGACCCATGTGATGATGGCAAATATACGAGTATAACTGACTTTAATTGATAAAGTTAAAGCTGCTCAAGCTACAGACCTAGAGCTGACACATATGAGGAAGAAAGTGCAAGAAGGTGATATTCCGGAAGCAAGAATCGATGAAGAAGGAATACTTCGAGTGAGCTTCAGACTTTGTGTTCCTAACAATTCTGACTTGAAGTATAAATTCATGATGGAGGCGCACAACACACCATTTGCAATCCATCCTGGGAGTACCAAAATGTATCGTGATCTTCGACATATAAAGAAAGAGATAGCTGAGTTTATCTCAAGGTGTCTAACTTGTCAACGAGTTAAGGCGGAGCTTCAAGTGTCAAAAGGTCCATTGTAACCACTTGAAATTCCAGAATGGAAGTGGGAGCACATTATCACGGATTTCGTTACTGGTCTTCCCAAGGTTTCTCAAGGCATAGATGTGATTTGGGTCGTTGTTGATAGATTGATCAAGTCTGCTCATTTCTTACCGATACGAGAAACTTATACACTTGAACGTCTTGCTCGTATATACATAAATGAGATTGTAAGATTTCATGGTATGCCAGTATCCATAGTTTCTGATCGAGACCCAAGATTCACTTCACGATTTTGGGTTAGTTTGCAAAAAGCTATGGGCACAAATTTACGATTTAGTTCAGTATATCATCCATAAACGGACAGGCAGTCGGAGAGGACTATTCAAACTCTTGAAGATTTATTATGACTCTTTTTTCTTGACTTCAAAGGAAGTTGGGACAAGTTCTTACCATTGGTGGAGTTTTCCTACAACAACAGTTATCAAGCAAGTATTGGCATGGCTCCATTTGAGGCGTTGTATGGAAGAAAGTGTCGTTATCCAGTATGCTGATATGAGGTGGGTGACGCAACGTTGTTGGGACCGGAGTTGGTACGTATGACTACTGAAAAGATTCAAATTATTTGACAACGTATAAAAACCTCACAAGATCGACAAAAGAGTTATGTTGATCTTAATCGAAAGGACGTGGAATTTAATATTGGAGATCATGTGTTGTTACGTGTTGCTCCATGGAAAGGAGTTACGAGATTTGAAAAGAGAGGAAAGCTCAATTCTCGATTCATTGGCCTATTTTTAATGCTCAATCGAGTAGGAACTGTGGCATATAGACTCGCCATACCGACAAGTATGTCTCGTGTTCATAACATTTTTCACATATCTATGTTACATAAATATGTGAAAGACCCGAACCAAACCATATTATTGAAATAGAACCAGACGAGATAACGGAAGATTTAACATATGAGGAAGTACTTGTTAAAATCTTGGATAAGAAGGATCATATTCTACGCTCCAAGGTTATACCTCAAGTTAAAGTTTTGTGGAGAAACCACGATATTGAGGAAATGACCTGGGAGTTAGAATCTAAAATGAAGTAAAGGTATCCGCACCTCTTTGACATACCAGGTACACACCCTAATTTCGAGAATAAAATTTCATAAGAAAGGGAGGTTGTAAGACCCCAACTTTTATGAATAAAGATTAATTTTTTCTCAAAATATATTTTTGAATATTATAGTGTGGATTTGATATAATGTTATAATTGTGGGTATTCTTTACAAATTTTGTAAAGTAAGCAAGTGGTTATATAATATTCGATTGGTCGGAGAATATTCGTTTTAACAGGGAATATTCGTATGGCGACACAATCATTGGTGAACCCCACAACGGAAGTATTGTCGTAGTTAGAAAATGGTAGAATTATCTTTTTATAAAAATAACGGCGAAAGTTTTACCGTTAAACTGTTGAACTACCTGGTGGTAAAAGTACAGTAATACGCGTGGTTGCATAGTAGCACACGATATTAATTATTGATGCTTATGTGAGAAGTCACTCAGTTATACTTAATTATTGCTATAAGTAATTGTTGCATAATATCTTTCATATTATTGTCACAGTATCATCTGCATAATATTTATTATTATTAAATCAATAATTGAGACGACAAAGTTATTCATATTATTATTTATAATATTGACAATGTCTAGAAAGTTCTGTCGAGGAGAGGTTTGGTCACCAAATTTCGCGCCAATAGGGAGAAATCCTTATCGGAAAGCCCCCTCTTTCTTGGGAATAATCTGGTTGTTAAATATTATGAGTTATAATATTAATGATGAATAAGTTCGTATTGATTAAAGATGAATTTGATATTTCCATTGTGTTGGGATTATTAGTGTTAGTGAAAATCGACATCTATTTCGATAATAATGGATGTCCGGAGGTTATATTGACCAATCGGGTAATTAATTGGATAATTAAGCAATTAATTGCTATTAATTCACATGCTTATAACTATTTATTCACATGATTGTACTATTGATTCATATGATGTACTATTAGGGGATGTGGTGCAAGTTTGATAATACTTGCAGGACTAAATTAAAAATGAAAGAAAAGATGAAGGTATTATACTGTAATATTTCGAGCCCCAAAACGTGCAATTATCGAAACTATGTTTTTCTATAAATAGAAGTTCATTCTTCTTTCATTCTCACCAATTCACTAAGACTCACAAGAGCAATTATAGAAAGAGAAGCTATAGAGAGAGAAGCTTTAGAGAGAGAGTAGAAAAGAAGTTTGCTACCTCACTATTCCAGTATCCAGTCTTCTTCTGAGGTAAGGGATATTATTTTGTTCAGTATTCATAGGAACAATATTTTCTTCCATACTCTGTAGTATGCGAGTAATATTATTTCGTTTCATAATCTTGATTATACCCTCATTTTGTTAAAGTATTGCTTCTATGCTCCATGAAATTAGTAGAATATCCTTGAATTTTGCGCTTCATCTAGTATCGTTTCACGAGGATATTTTTTGCATATTCTTGTTAAATTTAAAACTTTTCATGTCGGAGTACTGTCCATGAGTAGTATTTATTTTTACGGTACTATTCACAAAATACTATTCACGAGATACTATTCACAAAATATCATTCACAGGTACTATTCACAAAGTACTATTCATGAGTACTATTCATAAAGTACTATTCATGAGATACTATTTTAAAAGTACTATTCACGGGGTACTATTCACCCGGGAAATTATTCATGACAAAAAAAATGATTTCTTTGCTGTCCAAATCATTTTTGATATAATATTATTCTTGAATTTTACTCCACAAAGCAGTATCATGTTGACAATTAGGACATTATTGAATTCTGGATAAATTAAATTATAAATCTTTAAAAATTTATACTTTTCTTTCTTTTAATTGAATTCTTATATCATTGTCATCATCTGCGTGTTTATATTGTGATAAGAGTTATATGTGGCTTACGTGCATAGATGTACTATTGATTGGTATGATTATGACTAGGGATTATTCGGTATAATCATGACCGTAATGTTACAAATGATGTGGTAAAAATTCTCATTGCCCTGTAGTGCATTGATGGACAGTTGTTGGTATGATTATGACCAGGGATTATTCGGTATAATCATGACCATTGGTGATTACATGAATATCCTTGGCCCGTAGTGCAGGGATGATTCGATGATGTGGTTCATTTATTAAGCTGAGTCTCAGCTATAAAATTGATGATAAACTTTTTAAATTATAGAAGATAGTAGATATCATGCTCAACTTGACTCTTCTAATGGATTGTTTGTTCTGCTGCAGTTAATCTTGATGTTTATTATATTTTATCAGTTTAACACTGTTGAAGGCTAACGATAATTTATTTTGCATTATCTTAGTCATAATATTTCTTACTGGGCTAGTTGAGCTCACCCTTTTGCGTTCATTGTTCTCTTCAGGAAATGAGAACGTAGCTAGGACTAGTCGGGGAATGGAGTGATGGTCCAGATGTTTGCATTAGTAGTCCTCACTATTTAGTGAAATAGTGTGATAATAATTGTAATGAGGACTTTATTTGAGTTTGGAAACTCTCTACGAGAAATTATCCGTGTTGAAACTCTCAGCTACGTTTTGTCGTGCTGTATAAAAGAAGTTTGTATTTAAACTTTGTACCATGTATTTGGCGACTCAAGATGGGTGATGTATACCTATTTTGGGGGCGTCACATCTAGCGAATATTTACGCTACTAGATTGGATTATTTTATCCAATCAACATAGTTCACCTCAGTCTTATCATAGGATTCCGCACTAAAACAATTTGGTTCAGGATAAATTCTCAAGAATACTTTGAATTTTTATAAACATTTGTCTAGCTGAATCAAATAGCTTTAGACGTATACTAATAATTAGAATTTCAATCGAAGCATGTGTCTGTCCAAATTTAATTAGCACTTAACTTTTCTTTAAAATTCTGAAAATCATTTTATGACGTCATGATACTACACTGTATTTACAGTCCGTTTGAGGATTTCGTCATTGTGTGACTTTGTCGTACTACATTATTCCATAGTGGGCTGACGATCTTTAGATCACATCCCACATTAGGTAATTCTGCATTGATAACTCCATCATTTTTATCATTCTGCATCAGGTTCCATGATACATTGATGATATATAAAATACATTTTGACGTCTCAAATCATTTTTGTCTAGCCGAATCAATTAGCATAGACTCTTCTTTAAACAGCTCAAAATCATCAAAAATCATTTTTGGTGTCATCATGCCACAACAGGTAACGAAGTGTTAGTGGCTCGAAGTTCACATCTACACACTTGTCACCGTGTGTTGAGGATAACAAAAATTCATTTTTAAAGGCACATCAGTGCGAATTTAGCTTGATGTCAAAAACTTCGAAGTCTAGCATAGCTAGAAGATTTGGAATACCTATGCTTCCATAATCAACTTCACTTTTTCATTGCTTAATAAATCTATCTATTCCTATAATCCTCAATATTCCATTCACAACTTTCCTATACCGAGTTCATCAAACTTATCACACATTATGAGTTCAGTAATTTGCCACAATCATATAGGTTTAAAAACTTATCCTAGTCACACCATAGGCGTCCATTCGCTGAGGGGTACAAAACATACCATATGATTATGAGTCATGAACTTACCATAAGTATGAGCTTTAAGAACTTGCAACTAACCTTATATTCTCTACCTATTCGTTATACACATGAGAAAAGAATCACCTTCTCAACATGCATATAGTAAATAGCGCGACATCAGGTTCTAATGATTATCAATGCTAGAAACTAAGTGGTTGTCAAACCAAACTCGGCCACTAATCAATATAGGAAGCTAAGCGGACAATTCCCCGCCCATACAAAGAATTTGTCAACCTAACCACTATATCGACTAGGAAGCTAAGTGATTCTAAACCCAAGTACAAATTCCCCGCCCATACAAGGAATCATACAACTCAGCTGCTAACATGAGTTCTCAATTGAAATCCCACACAATTCTAACTTTCTCTTTCTTAATACTAATTTTCTTTAATCCGTATCATAACATTTACAGCTCTTTTCTGAGTTTACATCGTACCACTTCATAGTACCTTCTCTTTACATCGTCAAGCTATATCATTCCAAGCACTTAACATATCATAAGTTATTCAACGATTTAATCTGATCACGTCGTGATCTTATTTTGTAATCATTTCTCATTATACTTACGATCGTTTTACACTATGATTTTATTAACACTTTTCATCTTATAGACATCTTCTATTTAGTATCATTTTTCATCTCCATTACTGGAGTCAGGTAACTCTGAATTCTTATCCTCATATCTCTACAAGATTCTTCTTTGAATCTTATTTATTGTTCTCTTTACTTAATAATGAATTTCCTAAATTCATTTCTTATCACTTAAACTTGATTTGAGTTTATTCCTTATCATCTCTGCGGTTATAGCCTAAGGTACCCCTACCTAAGGTTTATAACCTACAACTTTGATACCAATCTATGACGCCCCCAAATCCGGGTCCCAAGAACCTCGAACATGGTACGTTACGGTACTTCATCATCATACATATTATATCATCTAATACGGAACAAATAAACATATATTGTTTATTTTATATAATTCTATAACATTTTACCAGGTTTATTAACCTTAACTGAATACATACCTTCAAAATTATAAAGGTTTACAATAAGATAACTAAATAGTTATTCTTATAACAATCTGTTACTATATTTTTCTTGTCTCTGCCCTTCTTCAAGCCTTCGCCTTTATCTAAAATTTATTATCATGATATAGCAAGGGTGAGCAACTACTTTGCCCAGCAAGTTTAAATTCAATAAAGATATATCATGATTGAAAGAATAATAAGCTTTCAAGTTTTCAACAATTTAATAATTGTGAAATAACATGAATCAAGTTTCAATAATTGCATGACTGAATCAATAATGTTTGAAGGTCAACAATGACCATGAACAATTTAACTAAACCTTATGGTAATGAAGGTGATCAGCCTTTCATACCTGATGAACATATACAACATGCACTAAGTGTAAATCAATAATCAGTTTAAACGTGAATAATCATCAATAATCATTCACTAACATGTTTTGAAATATAACTCGAGTTTGAGTTAAGGAAACTTGCCTGCATAGTCGATTACCGCTACACAATTTAATTTATTCTCTTTATTGAAAAGACCTATCAGGTATAAGATTGATCTTTCAATTAGCATATCATGCCTTATTTCATAATACTATCTAACACTTAATTACATAGTCAAATATTAGATAATCTTAACACCATATTCATTTACTTAGTTCTAATCTCATCATCTTATATTAACTTGTCTAACCTTCACTCACAAAGTTAAGTATTAGACATTACACCTTAATATTGGTATTATCATTATACTTTGATAATCTTTTCATCACTTATAACTTATACTTATAAGTTTTCCATTTATATGTTATCTTAGTAAGCTAGATAACCTCTCAGTGAACTGAAATATCATTTCAGTAAACCAGATTACATTTCAGCATCCTGAAATTACTATTTCAGCATACCACAAAATATTTCAGCAGACTGAAACCATTTCAATAATCCAAAATCCAATTCAGCACTCTAAATTCTCATTTTAGTCTATTACAAGCATAATATAGTTCATTGAATACCAAATTCAACAATTATATTGAAAAATAACATAAATCTCTTATTTTAATCTCTCGTCGAATATTATTAATTATGTAATAATATTTTACGCTAAGGTTATTAACCTTTTAATAACATTCCAGTCAAATACTACTAATAATATCTTAATCCAATATTATTAGCCATATAACAATAATTTAAGTCATTAATCACATTAATAAACAATTTAGTTCAATTGTTTTTCATTTCTTAATTAACTCATTAAACATTCTAAAATGCCATAAACATCACAACACTTCACACCCAGCCCAAAACTTCATCAAAAATCTGCATAAGCCATGCTCAAGGGTCTCAAGTCATAAATCGTATTTTTCATATTTTTGGACATCATATATTTAATTAAATCCATTTATCCAGTTATCATCATTTAGATGAAAAATACCAAATCAGTCCCAAAAATATTTCTTTTTTTTGATTTGACAGAATATAGTTCCATATTGAACATATATTTTTCTGGGAATTTTTAAAATCCATTTACTATATTTAAATAGTCCATAATAGCCACATATTCTCAGATTTTTCATAAATCGAGATTAACTCCAAAAATTCTAAAACTTTTACAGTATGTTCCTGTTATACGCATGTACTTCCAGTAACAATTTTGTAATTTTTGGACTTATACACCGAGAGTTTTCGGGTGGCTTCATAAAAATAACCCTTCACCGTAAAATCCATAACTCTCAAACTGTATGGCCGAAAATTCTTAAATTTTTAGACAACCTTCATATCTTCTGATATTAACACTCTAAATTTTTCCAGAATTTTTAAAGAACAAAAAGTTGACAAAAATGCCCCCGCTGCTGACTGGTCCAAAACAGTACTAAGAAAACGGGACTGTTTTCACCAAAATTCACACCATGACTTTTAGAAATATGATTTTTGAGTTCTACCACTTGGGTTTACAAGTCAAGACATATATCTAGTACCTTTATTTGACGGATCGAGAAAAGAATTCATAGATCAAAAAAGGTGGATTTTCAAAGCTTTCAAAAGTTAGGTTTCATAAACTAGAAAAATTATTTTTTTTTTCTTTTTGATTCAAACCAAATCAACACTCATTATGGGTATATCCATACTTGAATCCATGAAAAATACATAGATTATAGGGGTTTGAACTTTAAAATCAAAAATCCCCCTTTCATCAAATTACAAAAAGCAAGAAAATAAAGCTTAGGAAAAATAATTTTATACCTTTCTTCTTCTTCTTCATGGAGAATTTTTCTCTCTCCTTCCTTCTTCCATGGCTTCCGTGTAAGACCCCAACTTTTTATAAATGAAATTGAATTTCCTCTATTCATTATTTTGAAATAGTAATGGTAGATTTGATTAATGTGGTTAGTTATGGGTAAAATGTGCAAACATCTTAAATAAGCAAGTGGGTATAAAATATTCTTTGTTATCGGGAAATATTCGCTTGGTCGTGGAATATTCTTGTTGTCGGAGAATATTCGTACGACGGCGCAGCCTGGTGTGGGCCCTATAACGAAAAGCGATTGGATGAAGAAAACGACAAGTATAAGTTTTTATAAATAACGGTGTAGTTGTTACCGTTAGCACTGTTGGAATACCCGGTGGTTAAAACACAGTAATACGCGGTGTTGCACAGTAGCACATGGTATTGTACCAATTATTGATTCTTACGTAAGAAGGCACTACTCAATAATTGTTACAGTAATTACTGTTCAATATTTTATTTTGTTGATTCAATAATTGCTACGTTGATATTTTATATTATTGTTATTTCAATAATTGTCACTACACAGTATTTTCTATTATCAAATCAATAATTCATATTATTTGAATAATATTATTAGAGAGCATTAGTGGCAATGTCTAGAAAGTTCTGTGTAAGGAGAGGTTTGGTCATCTAATTACGCGCCAGTAAAGAGAAATCCTTATTGGAAAGCCCCCTCTTTTCTGGGAACGGCCTGGTTGTCCGTATTGTGATTCTGTAATATTATTTGTGAATAATTAATTATTGATTTATATGATAAGAAAAATATTCATTTTATGTGGATATAAATGGAGAAAATTTTTAATGTGACAATCGTTGAAAATTGATATTTTATCTTGTCTGATAAAATAATTTATTTATATATATTATTATATTATAATAATATAATAATGGTGATATTTTTACAATGAATGTGGGATATATAAATAAATGAGGAGGAAGAATATTTTTGTTACTAAAAATATTTAAAACATGTTTGTCATGTTTGTGGACTCTATTTCTTAACTAAAATTTGATTATAGCCCGCAAAATCGTCCGTATGTGGATTTCGATCAATTTCTGCTTGGAATTTGGAAAAACTTAAACTTACAAAGTTATAGAAAATTGAATTTCCTATAGAATGGACATAAGATTCAAATTTTTCTGATAAAAGGGCTATTTATTATGAATTATTAAATTTTCGGAATATTGGGTTTGAATTGATTTTTAGATTATAAATATTTTTTTAATGAAAAACATTTTTTGCAATTATGTGGTCCCCACATGTGTTATAAATGTGTTGAATTCAGTTGGTCTAAGGTGGGCTTGAAATTTTTTAATAATATTAATATTTTATTAAAATTTATGCTTTAGTGTTCTAAGCATTTTCATATTAATAGGGTGCTTAGGTTAGAATTGAAAATCACACCGGAAACTAAAGTTTTCTCTCTCTATATTATCGAGCGTATTCTTGTCAGTATTTTGATACTTTGAGTGTTGCTATACGGTACAAGTTTCTTCAGCACTATATCCAGTATTCCAGTCAGAGGTACTGTCTTTTTGGAGGTAAGTGATGTTATTTTTTTTATAAATGATATTATTCCTTCTAATATCATTATGCCAAAATATTGATATGAATTTTATTGTGAAATTTCTACTTTTTTGTGTCGGGGTTACTATTCACGTATACGACACAATTCACGAATACGACACTATTCACCGAAAAATGAAATTTTCTCTTCTTTGTCCTAGATGCCTATTTTTGTTACTATCTTTGATTGTATTTATGTTTTGATCTTTATTCTTAAATTTTACTCCACTATGGTATGTTATGGGGTATTTTTAAACTTGGATAAACCGAAGTACGAATCCTTAATATTTGTTCTTTTGTCTCACTGGATTCGTTTTTTTTTAAATATTTTTCATCATCCTCAGTCCTAAATGATGATATTACTTGATATCTTTGGCCTGTAGTGTAAAGATGAATGATTAACTAATGAATATCTTTGGCCCGTAGTGCAAAGATGAACAAGTGTTTAAATGAACATGATCAACTGGTGATACAAATGAATATCTTTGGCCTGTAGTGCAAAGATGAATATTTGATTCAAGATGTATATTGATTGATGTTACAGGGATAAAATATTGATGATGGACTTTTAAATCTTAGAAGATAGTAGAATTCATTCTCTACTTAACTCTTTTAATGAATTATTGTTTCCGCTGCAGTTGTTGATCTAAAATTTGTTGTCTATTATATTCTATTAGATTTTTTCCTATTGAAGACTAACGATAATTTGTTCTATATTATCTTAGTCATAATATTCTTTACTGGGCTAGTTGAGCTCGCCCTTTTCCTTATTGTTTCATTTTTCTTCTCAGGAGGCGAGAATGTAACGAGTACTAGTCGGGGTATGGAATGATTGTTCTAGAAAGTTATTTTAGTACTCCTCACCATTTTTATAAAATAATGTATCAATAATTGAAATAGGTCTTATTTGAGTGTGGATATTGTCTAGAAGATAATATTTGTGTTTAAACTCACAGTTTATGTGTTTTTGTATTTTGCACGACAATTATATTAATAAAGTTATAATTATTTCTGTACCATGTTTTGGCGACTCAGAATGGGTGATGTATACCTATTTTGGGGGCGTCAAAGTTGGTATAGGAGCTTACGGATATGGTCTCTGGCAGAGATCGAAAAATAGAACTAGGAGGGGAGAGACGAGTAAATCATTCGCTAGTGTGTCATACCTAAGCTTATTTGTTTGTTGGTCCAAATATAGGGATATTATGTGATATATTAATTTCTTTAATTAACCCTTATTTTATGGAAGTATTTGAGAATGGCAACCGAGAATGCTAACAGCGGAGTAAATGAGACCATAGAGGCACCATTAATCACCAACGAGGAGAACGTTCAAGAAGCCGACAATGTTCCTCCTATAAACAACACCACTAAGAAGACGATGAACTATGAGATGTTTAGAAGCTTTTTGCGGTTCATGCAAAACTAGACGAGGGAGTCTGCTGTTTAAAATACAAGTAGAAACAATGGCAATGCACAACTGGTCACAACCAAACAGTTCAAAGAGTTGGGACCACCAGAATTCTAGGGAAAGTCGAATCCGATTAAGGCAGAAACGTGGGTCAAGCAAATTACCAAGATATTCAATATCTTGGGATGCACAGAGGAACAGAAGGTTCCATTCGCCACTTTTATGTTCCGTAATGAAGCAGATTACTGGTGGGAATCTGTGAAGCATACCCATCCAGCCGCACTCAGCATGTCTTGGGAAACGTTTCAGAAACTGTTCAATGATAAGTACTTTTCTGAAAGTATTCATCATATGAAGGAGGTAGAGTTTATTAGACTGGAACATAACAACATGATGGTGTCCCAGTACGAGGCGAAGTTTGCGGAATTATCCAGGTTTGCACCTCATTTTGTGGAGAATGAGGAACGTATGACGCGGATGTTTCTAAGTGGTTTGAAACCCGACATACGTCAGTATCTCATTTCTCATAAATTTTCCCTATATTCGGATGTTGTCAACAGGGCTCAATTATTAGAGCGAGATAACGAGTACTTTCAACCGAGGGACCACAACAAGGATCGTACCGATGACAGCAGTCATCGGAACAACGATAACCAGCGGGGAAAGAAGAACACAGACAAAAGCGGTAACCACTCTGGTGGTAATCGTGACCATGTAAATAGAAGAAGCGAGTGGGGGGGGGATATTTTAAAAAGAGGAAATTCAATAATGACAATGTGAAGATGTCAGCGCCAGCAGCAACTGGTTCTAAGGGAGGAGAACGACCACCGATCGTATGCTATAAATGCAGAAAAGAGGGACATATCATCCCAAACTATCCACAATAATTCAGGGTATGTTATAATTATGGAAAGGAAGGACATTTCGCTCGAGATTGTACTGTAGCGAAACCAAGTCCAGTGTGGATGGTGACTCAAAAGGCTGTCCCAAAAAAGTCAAAGTCAACGGTTCATGGAAGAGCGTTTGTCGTGAGTGGTCAAAATACGAGGAACCCAAATGAGGTGATCACGGGTAAGCAAATTATAAATTCTTACGAAGTTTATACCTTACTAGATACCGGTTCTACCCATTCATTTATCTCTCCTGCTTGTGCTCAATGTTTAAACTTGACACCAGAGAAATTAGACTTTGACTTATCTGTGGACACTGCGTTAGGAGAAACCTTCATTACATCCACTATTTATAAATCTTGTTTGATCCAAGTTAGCACCATCACATTAACTGTTGACCTTATCTCTTTAAAGATACTTGCATTTGACGTGATTTTAGGGATTGATTGGTTAACTACTCATCATGTCAAATTTGATTATTTTTGTAAGGTTGTTAGTTTTCATATTCCTAACCAACCTGTTATGCGAATTCAAGCAACTAAACAACTAAAATCAATCACTGTCATATCAAGCCATAAAGCCATTCGTTTATTGAAAAAATGATTTCAAACTTTCTTAGCTCATGTTATGGATTTGAATAAAGACACGTCAGATTTGAATAATAATTCTGTTGTTAGTGAATTTCCTGATGTATTTCCTGAAAAACTTCCTGGTCTACCCCCAGAACGTGAAGTTGAATTCTTTATTGACCTTGAACCTAGTACAAAGCCCATTTCTAAAATCACATATCGAATGGCTCCTATTAAACTTCAGGAGTTAAAGGTTCAACTACAGGAGTTATTGGACATCGGTTTCATTCGTCCTAGTACATCTCCTTGGGGTGCTCCTATTTTATGTGTAAAGAAGAAAGACGGGAGTATGCAACTTTGTATTGACTACCGGGAATTGAACCATGTCACCATCAATAATAGGTATCCGCTACCTCGCATTGATGACTTGTTTGACCAGTTACAAGGAGCACAATTCTTTTCAAAGATCGATCTTCATTCTGGATATCATCAGCTGAAGATTAGAACTGAGGATATTCCGAACACTACCTTTAGAACTCGGATATGATGAACCGAGTATTCAAGGAATATTTGGATCAGTTCATTGTTGTCTTTATTGATGACATCCTCATATATTCCAAAAGTTATGAAGATCACGAGCACCATTTGAAACTGGTACTCCAAAGGCTTCGTGAAAATAAGCTATATGCCAAGTTGAAGAAATGCGAGTTCTAGCTTGAGGAAGTAGCATTCCTTAGGCACATGGTGTCAAAACATGGAGTATCTGTTGACCCGGCGAATATTAAAGCAATACAAACTTGGGAGCAACCGAAGTCGGTGACCGAAGTACGTAGCTTTCTGGGTTTAGCTGGTTATTATCGAAGATTTGTGAAAGGATTTTCTCGAATCGCTACTCTGTTAACTCAACTGACACGAAAAGATACAAAATTCGTATGGAGCGAGGAATGCGAGAAGAGTTTTCAAGAGCTTAAGAGGAGACTCATTTCGCCAACTATTCTGACAATACCATCTGGTTTAGATGGATTTGTTATCTACATCGATGCTTCAGGAAAATGGTTAGGATGTGTTCTTATGCAACATATAAAGGTCATATCTTATGTCTCGCAACAACTCAAAGAATATGAGAGGAATTACCCTACTCATGATCTAGAGTTGGCAGCAGTCATTTTCGCTTTAAAAATCTGGAGACACTATCTATATAGAGAGAAAGTGGAGATATATTCAGACCATAAAAGCCTCAAATATTTTTTCACCCAAAAAGAACTCAACATGCGGCAATGACGTTAGCTCGAGCTGTTTAAAGATTATGACCACACCATTCAATACTATCTTGGAAAAGCGAACGTGGTAGCTGACGCATTGAGTAGAAGATCATATGCAGGAACGAGTTCGATGTTGTCAACACAAAGGCCCATTTTGTGTGATTTAAAAAGATGAAGATAGAATTCAAGACTCCGGGGACCCATGCGATGATGTCAAATATACGCATAGAACCAACTTTAATCGATAAAGTTAAAGTTGCTCAAGCCATACACCCGGTGCTAATGCGTATGAAGAAGAAAGTGCAAGAAGGTGTTATTCCAAAAGCAAGAATTGACGAAAAAAGAATACTTCGAGTCAACTCCAGACTTTGCGTGTAAGACCCTAACTTATTATAAATGAGATTTAATTTTCTCTATTTATTATTTTGAAATAGTAAGGGTTGATTTGATTAATATGGTTAGTTATGGGTGAAATACGCAAATATTTCTAGTAAGCAAGTGGTTATAAAATATTCATTATTGTCAGAGAATATCCGTTTGGTCGTTGAATATTCTTACCGTCGGGAAATATTCGTACGACGGTGCAGCCTTGTGTGGGCCCCATAACAGAAAGCGGTTGGATGAAGAAAACGACAAGTATGAGTTGTTTATAAATAACAGCGTAGTTGTTACCGTTAATACTGTTGAAATACTCGGTGGTTAAAAAATAGTAGCACACAGTATTGCACCAATTATTGATTCTTACGTAAGAAGGCACTACTCAATAATTGTTACAATAATTACTGTTCAATATTTTATTTTATTGATTCAATAATTGTTGCATTGATATTTTATATTATTGTTATTCAATAATTGTCATTACACAATATTTTCTATTATCGGAGAAATAATTCATATTATCTGAATAATATTATTAGATAACATTATTGACAATGTCTAGAAAGTTCTGTCTAAGGAGATGTTTGGTCGCCTAATTGCGTGCCAGAAAAGAGAGATCCTTATTGGAAAGCCCCCTCTTTCCTGGGAATTGCCTAGTTGTCAGTATTGTGATTCTGTAATATTATTTGTGAATAATTAATTATTGATTTATATGATGAGGAAAATATTCGTTGTATGTGGATATATATCGAGAAAATTTTTTAATGTGATAATTGTTGAAAATTAATATTTTATCTTTTTCTGATAAAAATTTATTTAAATATATTCTTATATTATAATAATATAATAATGGTGATATTTTTACAATGAATGTGGGATATATGAATAAATGAGGAGGAAGAGTATTTTTGTTACTAAAAATATTTAAAACATGTTTTTCATGTTTGTGAACCCCATTTCTTTACTGAAATTTAATTATAGCTTATAAAATCGCCCGTTTGTGGATTTTCGGTCAATTTCTGTTTGGAATTTAGAAAACTTATCTTCTGTAAAGTTGTAGAGAATGAAATTTCTTATGAAAAAGACATGAGGTTTGAATTTTTCTGATAAAAAGGCTATTTATTATGAATTATTGAAGTTCCAAAATAATTGATTTTTGAAGTTTTAGTTATTTTTTTTAAGAAAAACGTTTTTATTGTTTTGGTGGGCCCCACAAATGTTGTAAACATGCTGATTTCAGATGTCAAGAGGTGGGCGTGAGAATTTTTAAAATATATTAATATTTTATTAAATTTTCTGCTTTGGTGTTCTAAGCATTTTTCTATAAATAGAGTGCTTAGGTTAGAATTAAAAATCACACCAGAAACTAAAGTTTTCTCTCTCTTTCTCTCTCTATATTATCGAGCGTATTCTTGTGAGTATTTTGATACTTTGAGCGTTGCTATATGGTGCAAGTTCCCTTCAACACCATATCTAATATTCCAGCTAGAAGTACTGTATTTTCTGAGGTAATGGATATTTTTTTTTATAAATGATATTATTTCATTCAATATCATTATGCCAAGATATTGGTCTGAACTTTTTACCAAATTTAAAACTTTTTGTGTCGGGGTTATTATTCACGTATACGACACTATTCACGAATACGACACTATTCACTGAAAAAATTAAATTTTTGTTTTTGTCCAAGATATCTATTATGGATACTAGCTTTGATTGTATCCATGTTTTGATCATTCTTGAATTTTACTTCGCTACGATTATTTATGAAGTATTTTTGAACTCGGATTGTTTAAAGTACGAATCCTTAATACTTGTTCTTTTGTTTCACTGGATTCGTTTTCTTTGAAAGACTTTTCATCATCCTCTGTCCTAAATGATAATATTACTGAATATCTTTGGCCTGTAGTGCAAAGATGAATGATTTTCTGATGAATATCTTTGGCCGTAGTGCAAAGATGAGAAGGTGTTTAGATGAACATGACCAACTGATGAATATCTTTGGCCTGTAGTGCAAAGATGAATATTTGATTTAAGATGTATATTGATTGATGTTACAGGGATAAAATATTGATGATGGAATTTTAAATTCATAGATAATAGTAGATTTCATCCTCTACTTAACTCTTCTAATGAATTATTATTTCCGCTGCGAATATTAATTTAAAATTTGTTGTCTATTGTATTCTATTAGATTTTTCCCTGTTGAGAACTAACGATAATTTGTTCTATATTATCTTAGTCATAATATTCTTACTGGGCTAGTTGAGCTCACCCTTTTCCTTTTTGTTCCATTTTCTTCTCAAGAGGCGAGAATGTAGCAAGCACTAGTCGGGGTATGCAATGATGGTTCTAGAAGTTGTTTTAGTAGTCCTCACCATTTTTATAAAATAATGTATCAATAATTGTAATGAGGACTTATTTGGGTGTGAATATTGTCTAGATGACAATATTTGTATTTAAACTCACAGTTTATGTGTTGTATTAATAAAGTTATAGTTGTTTCTGTACCATGTATTTGACAACTCAGAATAGGTGATGTATACCTATTTTGGGGGTGTCACAGTTGGTATCAGAGCTCAGGGATATGATCTCTGGCGGAGATCGGGGAATAGAACTAGGAGGGGAGAGACGAGTAAAACCTTCGCTAGTGTGTCTTACCTAAGCTTATTTATTGGTTGGTCAGTATATTGGGATATTATGTGATATGTTGATTTCTTTAATTAACCCTTATTTTATGGTAGTATTTGAGAATGTCGACTGAGAATGTTAAAAGTGGAGTAAATGAGACTGTGGAGACACCTTTACTCACCAACGAGGAGAACGTGGAACAGGCTGGCAATGTTCCTCATGTAAACAACACCACTGAGCAGATGATGAACGATGGAATGTTTAGAAGCTTTTTGCAGTTCATGCAAAATCAGACGAGGGAGACTCGTGTACAAAATATAGGTGGAAATGATAGTAACGCGCGGTTTGTCACGGCCAAGTAGTTCAAAGAGTTGGGACCACCAGAATTCTGGGGAAAGCCGGATCCAATTAAGGCGGAGACATGGGTCAAGCAAATTACCAAGCTATTCGATGTCTTGGGATGCACGAAGGAACAGAAGGTTCCATTTGCCATCTTTTTGTTCCTTAATGAGGCAGATTACTGGTGAAAATCTGTGAAGCGTACCCATCCAGCCGCACTCACCATGTCTTGGGAGACATTTCTAAAACTGTTCAATGACAAGTACTTTTCTAAAAGTATTCGTCTTATGAAGGAGGTAGAGTTTATTAAACTGGAGCAGAACAACATGACGGTGTCCCAATACGAGGCGAAGATCGAGGAGTTATCGAGGTTTGCACCTCGTTTGGTGGAGAATGAGGAACGTATGACACAGATGTTTCTGAGAGGTTTGAAACCCGATATACGTCAGTATCTCATTTCTCATAAATTTTCTCTATATTCAGATGTTGTTAATAGGTCTCAATTATTAGAGCGAGATAATGAGTACGTTCAACCGAGGGACCACAAACAGGATCGTACTGGTGACAACAGTCATCGGAACAACGATAACCAGCGGGAAAAGAAAAACATGGACAAAAGCGATAACCACTCTGGTGGTAATCGTGGCCATGATAATAGAAGAAACGAGTGGGGGGGAGAGATTTTAAAAAGAAGAAATTCAACAATGACAATGTGAATACGTCAGCACCAGCAGCAACTGGTTCTAAGGGAGGAGAACGACTACCGGTCGTATGCTACAAATGCGAAAAAGAGGGACATATCAGCCCAAACTGTCCACAACAGTTCAAGGTATGCTATTATTGTGCAAAGGAAGGACATATCGCTCGAGATTGTATGGTAACGAAACCAAGTCCAGTGGGGATGGTGACTCAAAAGGCTATCCCAGAAAAGTCAAAGTCAACGGTTCCTGGAAGAGAGTTTGTCGTGACTGGTCAAAATGCAAGGAACCCAAACGAGGTGATCACGGGTAAGCTGATCATAAATTCTTGTGAAGTTTATACATTTCTAGATACCGGTGCTACCCATTCATTTATCTCTCCTGCTTGTGCTCAACGTTTAAACTTGACTCCAGAGAAATTAGACTTTAACCTATCTGTGGAGACTCCGTTAGGAAAAACTTTCATCACATCCACTATTTATAAATCTTGTTTGATCCAAGTTGGTACCATCACATTACCTGTTGACCTTATCTCTTTAAAGATACTTGCTTTTGATATGAGTTTAGGGATTGATTTGTTAACTACTCATCATGCTAAAATTGATTATTTTCGTAAGGTTGTTAGTTTTCATATTTCTAATCAATCTGTTGTTCGAATTCAAGAAACTAAACCATTAAAATCAATCAGTGTCATATCAAGTCATAAAGCTATTCGTTTATTAAAAAATGGATGTCAACCTTTCTTAGCCCATGTTATGGATTTGAATAAACACACGTCAGATTTGAATAATATTCATGTTGTTAGTAAATTTCCTAATGTATTTCTTGAAAAACTTCCCTGTCTACCCCCGGAACGTGAAGTTGAATTTTTTATTGATTGGTACAAAGCCCATTTCTAAAATCCCATATCGCATGGCTCCTACTGAACTTCAGGAGTTAAAGGTCCAACTACAGGAGTTGTTGGACATCGGTTTCATTCATCATAGTAAATCTCCTTGGGGTGCTCCTGTTTTATTCGTAAAGAAGAAAGATGGGTATTGACTACCGAGAATTAAACCATGTCACTATCAAGAATAGGTATCCGTTACCTCGAATTGATGACCTATTTGACCAGTTGCAAGGAGCATAATTCTTTTCAAAGATCGATCTTCGTCCTGGATATCATCAGCTGAAGATTAGAACTGAGGATATCTCAAAGACTACCTTTAGAACTCAGTACGAGCATTATAAATTCTTAGTCATGTCTTTTGCATTAACTAATGGACCTGCGGCTTTCATGGATATGATGTATCGAGTATTCAAGGAATATATAGATCAGTTCGTCGTTGTCTTTATTGATGACATCCTCATATATTCCAAAAGTCGTGAAGATTATGAGCACCATTTGAAGCTGGTACTCCAAAGGCTTTGTGAAAACAAGTTATATGCCAAGTTGAAGAAATGCGAGTTCTGGCTTGAGGAAGTAGCATTCCTTGGGCACGTGGTGTCAAAACATGGAGTATCTATTGACCCGGCGAAGATTGAAGCAATACAAAGTTGGGAGCAACCGAAGTCGGTGACCAAAGTACGTAGGTTTCTGGGCTAAGCTGGTTATTATCGGAGATTTGTGGAAGGATTTTCTCGATTCACTACTCCATTAACTCAGCTGACTCAGAAAGACACAAAATTCATATGGAGCGGGAATGCGAGAAGAGTTTTCATGAGCTTAAGAGGAGACTCATTTTGGCACATGTTCTGACAATACCATCTGGTTCTGATGGATTTGTTATCTACAACGATGCTTCCGACAAAGGGTTAGGATGTGTTCTCATGCAACGTGGGAAAGTCATAGCTTATGCCTCGCGACAACTTAAAGAATATGAGAGGAATTATCCTACTCATGATTTAGAGTTGGCAGCAGTCGTTTTCGCGTTGAAAATTTAGAGGCACTATCTATATGGAGAAAAAGTGGAGATATATTCAGATCATAAAAGCCTCAAATATTGCTTCACCTAAAAGGAACTCAACATGCGGCAACGACATTGGCTCGAGCTGTTGAAAGACTACAACCATACCATTCAATACTATCTTGGAAAAGCGAACATGGTAGCTGACGCATTGAGCAGAAGATCATATGCGGGAACGAGTGCGATGTTGTCAACACAAAGACCCATTTTTCGTGATTTACAAAAGATGAAGATAGAATTCAAGACTCCAGGGACCCATACGATCATGTCAAGTATACGCATAGAACCAGCTTTAATCGATAAAGTTAAAGTTGCTCAAGCCACAAACCTGGAGCTGATGCTTATTAAGAAGAAAGTGCAAGAAAGTGTTATTCCAGAAGCAAGAATCGATGAAGAAGGAATAGTTTGAGTCCACTCCAGACTTTGTGTTCCTAACGATTCTGATTTGAAGTGTAAGATCATGATGGAGGCACACAATACAATATTTGCAATCCATCCTGGAAGTACCAAAATGTATGGTGATCTTCAACATATATTTTGGTGGAACAATATGAAGAGAGAGATTGAAAAGTTTATCTCGAGGTGTTTAACTTGGCAACGCGTAAAGGCGGAGCATCACGTGCCTAAGGGTCCATTACAACCACTTGAGATTTCGAAATAGAAGTGGGAACACATTACCATGGATTTCGTTACGGGTCTTCCCACGGTTTCTCAAGGCATAAATGTTATTTGGGTTATTGTTGATAGATTAACCAAGTCTGCTCATTTCTTGCCGATACGGGAGACTTATTCCCCTGAACGTCTTGCTCGTATGTATGTAAATGAGATTGTGTGATTGCATGGCATGCTAGTATCCATTGTTTAGGATCGTGACCCAAGATTGACTTCACGATTTTGGGTTAGCTTGCAAAAAGCTATGGGCACGGATTTACGATTCAGTTTGGCATACCATCCTCAAACGGACTGACAATCAGAGAGGACTATTCAAACTCTTGAAGATCTATTAAGACTTTGTGTCTTAGACTTCAAAGGGAGTTGGGATAAGTATTTACCATTGGTGGAATTCTCTTACAACAACAGTTATCAGGCAAGTATAGGTGTGGCTCCATTCGAAACATTATATGGACGAAAGTGTCGCTCTACAATATGTTGGGATGAGGTGGGTGAAGTAACATTGTTGGGACCAGAGTTGGTACGTATGACTATGGAAAAGATCCAAATGATTCGACAACGTATACAAACGACACAAGATTGACAAAAGAGTTATGCGGATCTTCATCAAAAGGACGTGGAATTTAGTATTGGGGATCATGTATTATTACATATTGCTCCATGGAAGGGAATTACAAGATTTGGGAAAAGAGGAAAGCTCAATCCATGATTTATTGGTCTATTTCAGATTCTTGACTGAGTAGGAAATGTGGCCTATAGACTCGCGTTACCTCCAAGTATGTCTCGTGTTCATAATGTTTTTCACATATCCGTGCTTCGTAAATATGTGAAAGACCCGAACCACGTTATTGAGTTAGAATCGGACGAGATAGCCGAAGACTTAACGTATGAAGAGGTACCTGTCAAGATCTTGGATAGAAAGGAGCATGTCCTACGCACAAAAATCATACCACAAGATAAAGTTTTGTGGAGGAACCATGCTATAGAGGAAAAGACCTGGAGTTGGAAACGAAAATGAAAGCGAGGTATCCTCACCTTTTCGAAACACCAGGTACGTACGTTAATTTCGAGGATGAAATTTCATAAGGAGGGGAGGTTGTAAGACCCCAACTTATTATAAAAGAGATTTAATTTCATCTATTTATTATTTTGAAATAGTAAGGGTTGATTTAATTAATATGGTTAGTTATGGGTGAAATGCGCAAATATTTCAAGTAAGCAAGTGGTTATAAAATATTCATTGTTGTCGGGGAATATTCGTTTGGTCGTGAAAAATTCTTATTGTCGGGAAATATTCGTACGACGGCGCAGCCTTGTGTGGGCCCCATAACGGAAAGCGATTAGATGAAGAAAACAAAAAGTATAAGTTGTTTATAAATAACGGCGTAGTTGTTACCGTTAATACTGTTAAAATACTCGGTGGGTAAAATACAGTAGCACACGGTATTGCACCAATTATTGATTCTTATGTAAGAAGGCACTACTAAATAATTGTTACAGTAATTATTGTTCAATATTTTATTTTATTGATTCAATAATTGTTGCATTGATATTTTATATTACCGTTATTCAATAATTGTCACTACACAATATTTTCTATTATCGGAGCAATAATTCATATTATCTGAATAATGTTATTAGATAACATTATTGGCAATGTCTAGAAAGTTCTGTCTAAGGAGAGGTTTGGTCACCTAATTACGCGCCAGTAAGGAAAAATCCTTATTGGAAAGCCCCCTCTTTCTTGGGAACTGCCTAGTTTTCAGTATTGTGATTATGTAATATTATTTATGAATAAATAATTATTGATTTATATGATGAGAAAAATATTCGTTGTATGTGGATATAGATGGAGAAAATTTTTTAATGTGACAATTGTCGAAAATTAATATTTTATCTTTTTCTAATAAAAATTCATTTAAATATATTATTATATAATAATAATATAATAATGGTGATATTTTTACAATGAATATGGAATATATGAATAAATGAGAAGGAAGAGTATTTTTGTTACTAAAAATATTTAAAACATGTTTTTCATGTTTGTGGACCCCTTTTCTTGACTGAAATTTGATTATAGCCTGTAAAATCATCCGTTTGTGAATTTCGGTCAATTTCTGTTTGAAATTTAGAAAAAATTTATTCTGTAAAGTTGTAGATAATGGAATTTCATATTGAAAGGACATGAGGTTCAAATTTTTCTGATAAAAGGGCTATTTATTATGAATTATTGAAGTTCCGAAATAATTGATTTTTGAAGTTTTAGTTATTTTTTTAAGAAAAACATTTTTATTATTTTGGTGGGCCCCATAAATGTTGTAAAAATGCTGATTTTAGATGTCAAGAGGTGGGCGTGAAATTTTTTAAAATATATTAATATTTTATTAAATTTTCTGCTTTGGTGTTCTAAGCATTTTTCTATAAATAGGGTGCTTAGGTTAGAATTGAAAATCGCTCCAGAAACTAAAGTTTTCTCTCTCTTTCTCTCTCTATATTATCGAGCGTATTCTTGTGAGTATTTTGATACTTTGAGTGTTGCTATACGGTGCAAGTTTCCTTCAGCACTAGATCCAGTATTGTAGCTAGAAGTATTGTCTTTTCTGAGGTAAGGGATGTTTTTTTTATAAATGATATTATTTCTTTCAATATCATTATACCAAAATATTGGTCTGAACTTTTTATTAAATTTGGAACTTTTTGTGTCGGGATTACTATTCACGTATACGGCACTATTCACGTATATGTCACTATTCACCAAAAAAAATTAAATTTTTGTTTTTGTCTAAGATATGTATTATGGATACTAGCTTTGATTGTATCCATGTTTTGATCATTCTTGAATTTTACTTCGCTATGATTATTTATGAAGTATTTTTGAACTCGGATTGTTTAAAGTACGAATTCTTAATATTTGTTCTTTTGTTTCACTGGATTCATTTTTTTAAAAGATTTTTCATCATCCTCAGTCCTAAATGATGATATTACTGAATATCTTTGGCCTGTAGTGCAAAGATGAATGATTTTCTGATGAATATCTTTGGCCCGTAGTGCAAAGATGAGAAGGTGTTTAGATGAACATGACCAACTGATGAATATCTTTGGCCTGTACTGCAAAGATGAATATTTGATTTAAGATGTATATTGATTGATGTTACAGGGATAAAATATTGATGATGAAATTTTAAATTTATAGATGATAGTAGATTTTATCCTCTACTTAACTCTTCTAATGAATTATTATTTCCGCTGCGAATATCGATTTAAAATTTGTTGTCTGTTGTATTCTATTAGATTTTTCCCTATTGAGAACTAACGATAATTTGTTCTATATTATCTTAGTCATAATATTCTTTACTGGGCTAGTTGAGCTCACCCTTTTCCTTTTTGTTCCATTTTCTTCTCAGGAGGCGAGAATGTAGCAAGTACTAGTCGGGGTATGGAATGATGACTCTAGAAGTTGTTTTAGTAGTCCTCACCATTTTTATAAAATAATGTATCAATAATTGTAATGAGGACTTATTTGGGTGTGAATATTGTCTAGATGACAATATTTGTATTTAAACTCACAGTTTATGTTTTGTATTAATAAAGTTGTAGTTGTTTCTGTACCATGTATTTGACAACTCAGAATGGGTGATGTATACCTATTTTGGGGGTGTCACATTGTGTTCCTAACGATTCTGACTTAAAACATATAATCATGATGGAGGCACACAACACACCATTTACAATTCACCCTAGAAGTACCAAAATGTATCATGATCTTCAACATACATTTTGGTGGAGCAATATGAAGAGAGAGATTGCAAAATTTATTTCAAGGTGTTTAACTTGTCAACGTGTAAAGGCGGAGCATCGAGTGCCAAAAGGTTCATTGCAACCACTTGAGATTTCGAAATTGAAGTGGGAACATGTTACCATGGATTTCGTTACGGGTCTTCTTAAGGTTTCTCAAGGCATAGATGCTATTTGGGTTATTGTTGATAGATTAACCAAGTCTGCTCATTTCTTCTCGATACAGAAGACTTATTCCCTTGAACGTCTTGCTCTTATGTACGTGAATGAGATTGTGAGGTTGCATGGCATGCCAGTATCCATAGTTTCGGATCGTGACCCAAGATTCACTTCACGATTTTGTGTTAGCTTGCAGAAAGCTATGGACACGGATTTACGATTCAGTTCGGCATACCATCCTCAGACGGACGAACAATCAGAGAGGACTATCCAAACTCTTGATGATCTATTAAGACTCTGTGTCCTGGACTTCAAAGGGAGTTGGGATAAGTAGTTACCATTGGTGGAATTCTGCTACAACAACAGTTATCAGGCAAGTATAGGTGTGGCTCCATTTGAAGCATTGTATGGATGAAAATGTCGTTCTCCAGTATGTTGGGACGATGTGGGTGAAGCAACATTGTTGGGACCAGAGTTGGTACGTATAACTACATAAAAGATCAAAATGATTCGACAACGTATGCAAACGGCACAGGATCGACAAAAGAGTTATGTGGATCTTCATCGAAAGGACGTAGAATTTAATATTGGGGATCATGTATTGTTGCATGTTGCTCCATGGAAGGGAGTTACAAGATTTAGGAAGAGAGGAAAGTTCAATCCATGATTTATTGGTCCATTTCAGATTCTTGATCGAGTAAGAAATATGGCCTATAGACTCGCATTACCTCCAAGCCTGTCTTGTGTTCATAATATTTTTCATATATATATGTGCTTTGTAGATATGTGAAAGACCCAAACCACATTATTGAGTTAGAACCAGACGAGATAGCTGAAGACTTAACATACGAGGAGGTACCTGTTAAGATCTTTGATGGGAAAGAGCATGTTCTACGTACAAACGTCATACCACAAGTCAAAGTTTTGTAGAGGAACCATGCTATTGAGGAAATGACCTGGGAATTAGAAACGGAAATGAAAGCGAGATACCCTAACCTTTTCGAAACACCAGATACGTACGTCAATTTCGAGGATGAAATTTTATAAGGAGGGGAGGTTGTAAGACCCCAACTTTTTATAAATGAAATTGAATTTTCTCTATTCATTATTTTGAAATAGTAAGGATTGATTTGATTAATGTGGTTAGTTATGGGTAAAATGCGCAAACATCTTAATTAAGCAAGTGGTTATAAAATATTCTTTGTTGTCGGAAAATATTCGTTTGGTCGTGGAATATTCTTGCTGTCGGAGAATATTCGTACGACGGCGCAACTTGATGTGGGCCCCATAACGGAAAGCGATTAGATGAAGAAAACGACAAGTATAAGTTTTTATAAATAACGTCGTAGTTGTTACCGTTAGCACTGTTGGAATACCCGTTGGTTAAAATACAGTAATACGCGGTATCGCACAGTAGCACACGGTATTGCACCAATTATTGATTCTTACGTAAGAATGCACTACTCAATAATTGTTACAGTAATTATTGTTCAATATTTTATTTTATTGATTCAATAATTGTTACGTTGATATTTTATATTATTGTTGTTTCAATAATTGTCACTACACAGTATTTTCCATTATCAACGCAATAATTCATATTATTTGAATAATATTATTAGATAGCATTATTGGCAATGTCTAGAAAGTTCTGTCTAAGGAGAGGTTTGGTCATCTAATTGCGCGCCAGTAAGGAGAAATCCTTATTGGAAAGTCCCCTCTTTCCTGGGAACAGCCTGGTTGTCAGTATTGTAATTCTATAATATTATTTGTGAATAATTAATTATTGATTTATATAATAAGAAAAATATTCATTTTATGTGGATATAGATGGAGAAATTTTTTAATGTGACAATTGTTAAAAATTGATATTTTATCTTGTTTGATAAAATAATTTATTTATATATATTATTATAATATAATAATATAATAATGGTGATATTGTTACAATGAATGTGGGATATATGAATAAATGAGGAGGAAGAGTATTTTTGTTACTAAAAATATTTAAAACATATTTTTCATGTTTGTGGATCCCATTTTTTGACTGAAATTTGATTATATCCCGTAAAATCGTCCGTATGTGGATTTCAGTTAATTTTTGCTTGGAATTTGAAAAAACTTAAACTTACAAAGTTATAGAAAATTGAATTTCCTATGGAATGGGCATAAGATTTGAATTTTTCTGATTAAAGGGTTATTTATTATGAATTATTGAAGTTTCAGAATATTGGATTTGAACTGATTTTTGGATTATAAAATATTTTTTTAATGAAAAACATTTTTGCAATTGGGTGGGCCCCACATGCGATATAAATATGCTGAATTCAGTTGGTCTAAGGTGGGCTTGAAATTTTTTAATTATATTAATATTTTATTAAATTTTCTACTTTGGTGTTCTAAGCATTTTCCTATAAATAGGGTGATTAGGTTAGAATTGAAAATCACACTAGAAACTAAAGTTTTCTCTCTCTATATTATGGAGCATATTCTTGTTAGTATTTTGATACTTTGAGTGTTGCTATATGGTGCAAGTTCCTTCAACACTATATCCGGTATTTCAGTCAGAGGTACTGTATTTTTAGAGGTAAGGGATGTTATTTTTTTTATAAATGATATTATTCCTTCTAATATCATTATGCCGAAATATTGATATGAATTTTATTGTCGAATTTCTATCTTTTTGTGTTGGGGTTACTATTCACGTATACGACACTATTCACGTATACGGCACTATTCACCGAAAAATGAAATTTTCTCTTCTTTGTCCTAGAAGTCTATTTTTGTTACTATCTTTGATTGTATCCATGGTTTGATCTTTTTTCTTGAATTTTACTCCACTATAGTATGTTATGGGGCATTTTTGAACATGGATAAATCGAAGTACGAATCCTTAATATTTGTTCTTTTGTCTCACTGGATTCATTTTTTTTAAAATATTTTTCATCATCCTCAGTACTAAATGATAATATTACTTAATATCTTTGGCCTATAATGCAAAGATGAATGATTAACTGATGAATATCTTTAGCCCGTAGTGCAAAGATGAACAGGTGTTTAGATGAACATGACCAACTGGTGATACAAATGAATATCTTTGGCCTGTAGTGCAGAGATGAATATTTGATTCAAGATGTATATTGATTGATGTTACAGGGATAAAATATTGATGATGGACTTTTAAACTTTAGAAGATAGTAGAATTCATTCTCTACTTAACTCTTCTAATGAATTGATGTTTTCGCTGTAGTTGTTGATCTAAAATTTGTTGTCTATTATATTCTATTAGATTTTTCCCTGTTGAAGGCTAACGATAATTTGTTCTATATTATTTTAGTCATAATATTCTTTACTAGACTAGTTGAGCCCACCCTTTTTCTTTTTGTTTCATTTTTCTTCTCATGAAGCGAGAATGTAGCGAGTACTAGTTGGAGGTATGGAATGATGGTTCTAGAAAGTTATTTTAGTAGTCCTCACCATTTTTGTAAAATAATATATTAATAATTGTAACGAGGACTTATTTGAGTGTGAATATTGTCTAGAAGATAATATTTGTATTTAAACTCACAGTTTATGTGTTGTCGTATTTTGCACGACAATTGTATTAATAAAGTTGTAATTGTTTCTATACCACATTTTGGCGACTCAGAATGGGTGATGTATACCTATTTTGGGGGCGTCACATTCTGCCCCCTTCTCTCTCTCTCTCCCTCACGGTTTTTTTTTCATGTTTCTCTTTCTTTCTCTTTCTTCTTTCTCTTCATATCTTATTTCTTCTTATTCCTATCTCTTTCTCTTTCCTCTTCCTTTTCTTAATTAGCCAACCCCTCTCTTTTTTCTTCTCTATTCGGCACAAGTGGCCTCTTTACATTCCACACATTTTATTTATTTATTTTTTTAATTGCTTTAGTTAATGCCCAAAATGTCCTCATTAATTTGGGTTTAAAAAAATTGGGTCAGTCTCTTTACTCTTTTGGGCTTTTTAATAAATTCTTTGGGCTAGTATGTAAGACCCCAACTTATTATAAATGAAATTGAATTTCTCTATTTATTATTTTAAAATAGTAAGGGTTGATTTGATTAATGTGATTAGTTATGGGTACAAATGATCAAATATTTTTAAATAAGCAAGTGGTTATAAAATATTTATTGTTGTCGGGGAATATTCGTTTGATCGTGAAATATTCTTACTGTCGGGGAATATTCGTATAACGGCGCAGCCTTGTATGAGCCCCATAACGGAAAGCAATTGGATGAAGAAAACGACAAGTATAAGTTGTTTATAAGTAACGACGTAGTTGTTACCGTTAATACTGTTGGAATACTCGGTGGTTAAAACACAGTAGCACACAGTATTGCACTAATTATTGATTCTTACGTAAGAAGACACTACTCAATAATTGTTATAGTAATTATTGTTCAATATTTTATTTTATTGATTCAATAATTGCTACGTTGATAGTTTATATTACTATTGTTTCAATAATTGTCACTACATAATATTTTCCATTATCGGAGAATAATTCATATTATCTGAATAATATTATTAGATAATATTATTGGCAATGTCTAGAAAGTTCTGTCTAAGGAGAGATTTGGTCACCTAATTGTGCGCTAGTAAGGAGATATCCTTATTGGAAAGCCCCCTCTTTCCTAGGAACTGTCTGGTTGTCAGTATTGTGATTCTGTAATATTATTTGTGAATAGTTAATTATTAATTTATATGATTAGGAAAATATTCGTTGTATGTGGATATAGATGGAGAAATTTTTTAATGTGACAATTGTTGAAAATTAATATTTTATCTTTTTCTGATAAAAATTCATTTAAATATATTATTATATTATAATAATATAATAATGGTGATATTTTTACAATGAATGTGGGATATATAAATATATGAGGAGGAAGAGTATTTTTGTTGCAAAAGTTATTTAAAACATGTTAAACATGTTTGTAACCCCATTTCTTGACTGAAATTTAATTATAGCTTGTAAAATCGCCCGTTTGTGAATTTCGGTCAATTTCTGTTTGGAATTTAAAAAAACTTAAACTTACAAAATTGTAGAGAATGGAATTTCCTATAGAAAAGACATAAGGTTTGAATTTTTCTGATTAAAAGGCTATTTATTATGAATTATTGAAATTCTGAAGTTTCAGAATAATTAATTTTTGAAGTTTTAAATAATTTTTTTAATAAAAACGTTTTTTACTCTTTGGTAGGCCCCACTTGCACATGTTAATGGCTGAATTCAGATCTTCAAAAGTGGGCGTAGGAAAAATTTAATAAATAATAATATTTTATTAAATTTTCTGCTTTGGTGTTCTAAGCATTTTCTTATAAATAGGGTGCTTAGGTTAGAATTGAAAATCACACTAGAAACTAAAGTTTTCTCTCTCTTTCTCTCTCTATATTATTGAGCGTATTCTTGCGAGTATTTTGATACTTTGAGTGTTGCTATACGGTGCAAGTTCCATTTAGCACTATATCGAGTATTCCAACTAGAAGTACTGTCTTTTTTGAGGTAAGGGATGTTATTTTTTTATAAATGATATTATTTCTTTCAATATCATTATGCCGAAATATTGATCTAATTTTTTTTATCAAATTTGGAACTTTTTATGTCGGGTTTACTATTCACGTATACGGCACTATTCAAGTATACGGCACTATTCATCGAAAAAATTAAATTTTCATTTTTATCCAAGATATATATTATGGATACTAAATTTGATTGTATCCATGTTTTGATCATTCTTGAATTTTACTTCACTATGATTATTTATGAAGTATTTTTGAACTCGGATTGTTTAAAGTACGAATCCTTAATATTTGTTCTTTTGTTTCACTGGATTCGTTTTTTTTAAAAGATTTTTCATCATCCTCAGTCCTAAATGATGATATAACTGAATATCTTTGGCATGTAGTACAAAGATGAATAATTTTCTGATGAATATCTTTGGCCCGTAGTGTAAAGATGAACAGGTGTTTAGATGAACATGGCCGACTAATGAATATCTTTGTCCTGTAGTGCAAAGATGAATATTTGATTCCAGATATATATATTAATTGATGTTTCAGGGATAAAATATCGATGATGGACTTTTAAATTCATAGATGAAAGTAGATTTCATTCTTTACTTAACTCTTCTAACGAATTATTATTTCCGCTGCGAATATTGATTTAAAACTTGTTGTCTGTTGTATTCTATTAGATTTTTTTCTGTTGAAGACTAACGATAATTTGTTATATATTATCTTAGTTATAATATTCTTTACTAGGCTAGTTGAGCTCACCCTTTTCCTTTTTGTTCCATTTTTCTTCTCAATAGGCGAGAATGTAGCAAGTACTAGTCGGGTTATGGAATAATGGTTCTAGAAAGTTGTTTAGTAGTCCTCACCATTTTTGTAAAATAATGTATCAATAATTATAATGAGGACTTATTTGGGTGTGAATATTGTCTAGATGACAATATTTGTATTTAAACTCACAGTTTATGTGTTGTATTAATAAAGTTGTAGTTGTTTCTGTACCATGTTTGACAACTCAAAATGGGTGATGTATACCTATTTTGGGGGCGTCACAGTTGGTATCAGAGCTTAGGGATATGATCTCTGGTGGAGATCGGGGAATAAAACTAGGAGGGGAGAGACGAGTAAAACCTTCGCTAGTGTGTCTTACCTAAGCTTATTTGTTGGTTGGTCAGTATATAGGGATATTATGTGATATGTTGATTTCTTTAATTAACCCTTGTTTTATGGCAGTATTTGAGAATGTCGACTGAGAATGTTAACAGTGGAGTAAATAAGACTGTGGAGACACCTTTACTCACCAACAAGGAGAACGTGCAACAGGCTGGCAATGTTCCTCCTGTAAACAACACCACTGAGCAGATGATGAACGATGGAATGTTTAGAAGCTTTTTACAGTTCATGCAAAATCAGACGAGGGAGACTCGTGTAGAATATACATGTGGAAATGATAGCAATGCGCGGTTTGTCACGGCCAAGAAGTTCAAAGAGTTGGGACCACCAGAATTCTAGGGAAAGCCGGATCCAATTAAGGCGGAGACGTGGGTCAAGCAAATTACCAAGGTATTTGATGTCTTGGGATGCACAAAGGAACAGAAGGTTCCATTTGCCACCTTTATGTTCCGTAATGAGGCAGATTACTGGTAAGAATATGTGAAGCGTACCCATCCAGCCGCATTCAGCATGTCTTGGGAGACATTTCAGAAACTTTTCAATGACAAGTACTTTCCTGAAAGTATTCGCCATATGAAGGAGGTGGAATTTATTAGAATGGAGCAGAACAATATGATGGTGTTCCAATAAGAGACGAAGTTCGCGGAGTTATCCAGGTTTGCACCTCATTTGGTAGAGAATGAGGAACGTATGACACAGATATTTTTGAGAGGTCTAAAACCCGACATACGTCAGTATCTCATTTCTCATAAATTTTTTCTATATTCAGATGTTGTCAATAGGGCTCAATTATTAGAATAAGATAACGAGTACGTTCAACCGAGGGACCACAACCAGGATCGTACTGGTGACAGCAGTCATCGGATCAACGATAACCAGCGGGGAAAGAAGAACACGGACAAAAGCGGTAACCACTCTGGTGGTAATCGTGGCCATGATAATAGAAGAAGTGAATGGGGGGGATTTTAAAAAGAGGAAATTCAACAATGACAATGTGAAGACGTCATCACTAGCACCAACTGGTTCTAAGGGAGGAGAACGACCACCGGTCGTATGCTATAAATGCAGAAAAGAGGGAAATATTAGCCCAAACTGTCCACAACAGTTCAAGGTATGCTATAATTGTGGAAAGGAAGGACATATCACTCGAGATTGTACGGTAGCGAAACCAAGTCCAGTGGGGATGGTGACTCAAAAGGCTATCCCAAAAAAGTCAAAGTCAACGGTTCCTAGAAGAGCGTTTGTCGTGACGGGTCAAAATGCAAGGAACCCAAACGAGGTGATCACGGGTAAGCTAATTATAAATTCTTGTGAAGTTTATACCTTACTAGATACGGGTGTTACCCATTCATTTATCTCTCATGCTTGTGCTCAACGTTTAAACTTGACTCCGGAGAAATTAGACTTTGACCTATCTGTGGAGACTCCGTTGGGAGAAACTTTCATAACATCCACTGTTTATAAATCTTGTTTGATCCAAGTTGGCACCGTCACATTACCTGTTGACCTTATCTCTTTAAAGATACTTGCTTTTGATGTAATTTTAGGGATTGATTGGTTAACTACTCATCATGCCAAAATTGAATGTCTTCGTAAGGTTGTTAGTTTTCATATTCCTAATCAACCTGTTATTCGAATTCAAGCAACTAAACCACTAAAATAAATCACTGTTATATCAAGTCATAAAGCCATTCGTTTATTAAAAACTAGATGTCAAGCTTTCTTAGCCTATGTTATGGATTTGAATAAAGACACGTCAGATTTGAATAATATTCCTGTTGTTAGTAACTTTCCTAACGTATTTCCTGAAGAACTTCCCGGTCAACCCCCAGAACATGAAGTTGAATTCTTTATTGATCTTGAACCTGGTACAAAGCCCATTTCTAAAACCCCATATCGAATGGCTCCTATTGAATTTCAGGAGTTAAAGGTCCAACTATAGGAATTGTTGGACATAGGTTTCATTCGTCCTAGTACATCTCCTTGGGGTGCTCCTGTTTTATTCATAAAGAAGAAAGACGGGAGTATTCGACTTTGTATTGACTACCAAAAATTGAACCATGTCACCATCAAGAATAGGTATCCGCTACCTCGTATTGATGACCTGTTTGACATGTTACAAGGAGCACAATTCTTCTCAAAGATCGATCTTCGTTCTGGATATCATCAGCTGAAGATTAGAGCTGATGATATTCCAAAGACTGCCTTCAGAACTCGGTACGAACATTATGAATTCTTAGTCATGTCTTTTGGATTTACTAATGCTCTTGCGGCTTTCATAGATATGATGACCGAGTATTCAAGGAATATTTAGATCAGTTCGTTGTTGTCTTTATTGATGACATCCTCATATATTCCAAAAGTCATGAAGATCATGAGCACCATTTGAAGCTGGTACTCTAAAGGCTTCGTGAAAACAAGCTATATGCCAAGTTGAAGAAATGCGAGTTCTGGCTTGAGAACGAAGCATTCCTTGGGCACGTGGTGTCAAAACATGGAGTATCTGTTGACCCGGCGAAGATTAAAGCAATACAAAGTTGGGAGCAACCTAAGTCGATGACCGAAGTACGTAGCTTACTGGGCTTAGTTGGTTATTATCGGAGATTCGTGGAAGGGTTTTCTCAAATCACTACTCCGTTAACTCAGTTGACTCGGAAGGATACAAAATTCGTATGGAGCGAGGAATGCAAAAAGAGTTTTCAAGAGCTCAAGAGGAGACTCATTTCTGCACCTATTCTGATAATACCATCTAGTTCGGATGGATTTGTTATCTACAGCGATGCTTCGGGTAAAGGGTTATGATGTGTTCTCATGCAACATGGGAAAGTCATAGCCTATGCCTCGTGACAACTTAAAGAATATAAGAGGAATTATCCTACTCATGATCTAGAGTTGGCAGCAGTCATTTTCGTGCTAAAGATATGGAGGCACTATCTATATGGGGAGAAAGTGGAGATATATTCAGATCATAAAAGCCTCAAATATTTCTTCACCCAAAAAGAACTCAACATACCGCAATGACGTTGGCTCGAGCTATTGAAAGATTACGACCACACTATTCAATACCATCCTGGAAAAGCGAACGTGGTAGCTGACGCGTTGAGTAGAAGATCATATGCGGGAACGAGTGCGATGCTTTCCACACAAAGGCCTATTTTGGGTGATTTACAAAAGATGAAGATATAATTCAAGACTCCGGGGACCCATGCGATGATGTCAAATATATGCATAGAACCAACTTTAATCGATAAAGTTAAGGTTGCTCAACCCACAGACCCAGAGCTGATGCGTATGAAGAAGAAAGTACAAGAATGTGCTATCCCAGAAGCAAGAATTGATGAAGAAGGAATACTTCGAGTCAACTCTAGACTTTGTGTTCCTAACGACTCTGATTTGAGGTACAAGATCATGATGGAGGCACACAATACACCATTTGCAATTCATCTCGGAAGTACCAAAATGTATCGTGATCTTCGAAATACATTGTGGTAGAACAATATGAAGAGTGAGATTGCGAAGTTTATCTCGAGGTGTTTAACTTGTCAACGTGTAAAGGCGGAGCATCAAGTGCCTAAGGGTCCATTACAACCACTTGAGATTCCGAAATGGAAGTGGGAACACATTACCATAGATTTCGTTACAGGTCTTCCCACGGTTTCTCAAGGCATAAATGCTATTTGTGTTATTGTTGATAGATTAACTAAGTCTGCTCATTTCTTGCCGATACGGGAGACTTATTCCCTTGAACGCCTTAATTGTATGTACGTAAATGAGATTGTGAGATTGTATGGCATTCCAGTATCCATTGTTTCGGATCGTGACCCAAGATTCACTTCACGATTTTGGGTTAGCTTGCAAAAAGCTATGGGCACGGATTTACGATTCAGTTCGGCATACCATCCTCAAACAGACGGGTAATTAGAGAGAACTATTCAAACTCTTGTTATATTACAACTCTCTAAATTATAAATTAATTTAATTTAGAATATTATCTAATAAATTTAATTCATAAATATTTACTAATAATAACCACATCAATAAAATATTTATTTCATCAATTTCAACAATAAACAAATCAAATAAATATTTATATATTTCAATAAATATTTAATATTATAATTTGAAATTCCGGAATGTTGCATCATTCCCTCCTTACAAGGATTCTGTCTCCAGAATCACAACTCCAACAATCAAATCGTCACATTCTTCTCTTCTTACAAAGATTCTGTCCCCAAAAACGAAGACACAGACTAAACAAATAACTCAGGATAATTCTTCATCATTTCAGCTTCTAGTTCCCACGTAGCCTCTTCGACGTTGTGGTTCCTCCATATCACCTTCACAGAAGGTATCACTTTATTTCTGAGCACTTGTTCTTTCCTGTCGACTATATGGATAGGAACCTCTTCATAAGACAAATCTTTACTGAACTGTAATGGTTCATACTCAATCACATGTTTGTAATCGGGTTTATATGGTCGCAACACCGACACGTGAAAAACGCTGTGCACATGTTCTAATTTTGGAGGTAAAGCTACCTCGTACGCCACTGCTCCCACTCTTTGTAGTATCTCGAAAGGTCCAATAAACCTTGGGCTGAGCTTTCCTTTCTTGCCAAAACGAATTTTCCCCTTCCAAGGAGAAACTTTTAGGAAAAAGAAATTTTCTACTTTAAATTCGCGATTATGCCTGTGTTGATCAGCATACTTCTTCTGTCTGTCTTGAGCAGCTACCAATCTTCTTCAAATCTTGAAAACTCTATTCACATTTCTCCGTCCAAACAAATTTTACAGCTTTTCTTGTCAAATTTGTCAACGGAGTGGCAATCTTGGAAAAATCCTGAATAAACCGTCTGTAATAACCTACCAACCCCAAGAAATTTCTTACTTCCGAAGGAGTTCTTGGTTGTTCCCAATTAATCACAGCTTTAACTTTTGATGGATCCACTAAAATCCCATCTTTATCAATTACATGCCCACGAAATTGTACACGTTCCATCCAAAATTCACATTTAGAGAATTTAGGGTACACCTTTTCTTTTCTTAGCGTCTTCAGCATCAAACGTAAATGTTCAACATGTTCTTCTTGAGATTTGGAGTACACCAAAACATCATCAATGAATACCACCACAAATTTATCTAGAAATGGTTTAAACACCCTATTCATCAAATCCATGAATGCTGCAGGGGCGTTTGTCAAACCAAAAGACATCACCAAAAATTCATAATGTTCATACCGAGTTCGGAATGCCGTCTTCGGTACATCCTCCTTTCTCACTTTCATTTGGTGATACCCACTTCTCAAGTTTATTTTTGAGAAATATCTAGCACCCTTCAATTGATCAAACAAGTCATCTATTCTTGGCAATGGATATTTATTTTTAATAGTGACTTTGTTTAATTCTCTATAATCAATGCAAAGACGCATTGACCCATCCTTCTTCTTCACGAATAATATCGGCGCTACCCATGGTGATACGCTTGGTTAAATATATTTCTTGTCTAGCAATTCTTGTAGTTGTACCATCAGTTCCTTCATCTCTACCGGAGCCATTCTGTACAGGGCCTTCGATATTGGAGCAGTTCCTGGCGCTAAGTTGATCACGAACTCAATTTCTCTGTCAGGCAGAAGTCCTGACAAACCTTTTGGAAACACGTCTACAAAATCCCTAACCATTGGTATCTCCTCCAGTTTCACACCCTTCTCATTTTGAGTATCGCCTATGTAAGCTAAGTATCCTACACAGCCTTAACTCAATAACTTCCTAGCCTGCATAATCGTCAGACATCTCATTTGTCTAGGCGATTTGCTACCATAGAAAACTACCTTTGACGGAGTCATAAGGTTTATACATTTCTTTTGACAATCAATTACCGCTTCATAATTGAACAGCCAATCTATTCCCAAAATAGCATCAAACTCTCCAAGTCTAATCGGGATTAAATCTACCATCATGATATTCCCCTTAATATTCACCCTACAGTTCTTGTATACGAACCTAATAGGAATTACTTTCTATTCGCAATTTCTATGTTTAAAGGGAAATTCAATTTAACTTCTTAGCAAATTTTTCAGATATAAACGAGCAAGTATCACCCAAATCAAATAATACATATGCATTTATATCATTGATTGGAATAATACCTGACACGACATCTTTTGATTGAACTGCGTCTTGCACTGTCATGTTGAATGTTCTGGTTGTGGGTTTGTTTGATGCCGTTGGTCCAGATCGAAATGGCCCATGTTCCTCCACTGCTACCTCCCTTGCTTCTTGCTATCTCTCCAGCCTTCTTCTTAGGGCACTCACGAGCAAAGTAATCCTTGGACCCGCACGTGAAGCAAACGTTCTTCTTGGGTTGATTGCAATTTGGGGCGATGTAACCCTCTTGGCCACAATTAAAGCATGCACGTTTCCCTATTAAGCATACACCCTTGTGAAACTTCCCGCATGTAGCACATGCTTCGAACTTCTTATTTTGCTGGTTACCCTGCTAACTTCCAGCACTCACATTTTCATTCCATTTCCTCTTCAGATTGTTGTTGTCGTTTCCACTACTACCACCTCCATTCTGAATCTCCACTTCATTCTTCTTCTTTTTCTGTTCTTGATTGAACTTTGTTACAACCTTGCCTCCACCTTCAGTGAGAATTTCCTTCTCCATTACCGCTGCAAACGTATTCAGCTAGAACAGGGAGACCCTACTGTACTACCAGGGCTTCAGTCCCTGTTCAAACCTCTTCGCCTTGCATTCGTCTGTGCTGACTAGATATAGCACAAACCTCGCCAACTCATTAAATTATGCGACATACTCAGACATCGTCATCGTTCCTTGCTTCAGTTCTAAAAACTACACTTCTAGCTGACTCTTCGAACTCTCTAGGAAATAGGTCCCGAAGAATATCTCCTCAAACTTATCCCAGGTCATCACTCCTTGACCTTCCCGAGTTTTATTGGCCTGCCACCAATAACTAGCCTCTGCTTTCAATATAAATGTTGCAAAAGTAGTCTTCTGATCCTCCCCTACTCTCGCAACATCAAATACTTTCTCTATCTCCATGATCCAGGTCTGTGCATCAACTGGATTCATGGACCCATGAAATTCTGGTGGTCCAACCGCCTTGAAGTCCTTAAACGTTGTAGCTTGATTCTGCGGTTGATTCTGTAGTGCACCTCTCAGTAACGTCACCAGCTGCTGAACTAGGTTAGCATTAACATTGTCGTTATTGGTGGTTCCCCCAGCGGTTCTTTATCGTGGTTAACGTCTTGGAGGCATTTTCTGTTGAAATACACTCATTAGATTATTACTCAATTTCTTTTAAGTATTTTCTACTTAACTTGTACCTCATAAAAGAAATCATCACAGAACATATAACACTTTGAATAAAATCAAATACTAACTTTTATTCATTCATAGTCTTTTTGAAAAACATAAGTACAATAGCATCACTGCTATTTACATTACTTTCATGAACTACAAAAGTTTCAGGATAACTTCATCATCATATCCCATTTATTAAATATCACTAGGGATTTACAATTTATTTAACATTTTATTAATGTCATATCAGGCACATTCACTATAATGTCCTACTAAGATACTGCGTAGCCTTATGACGCTCTTCCTTCATACTTCGGAACATTGTTTGGCGATCTAATATGTATGATGGTAGTGTCTAGAACTGAATCGAATAACCCATGACCCGATCTCGAGCTCGATTAATCACGGTATTGAATACTTTATCCATCCCCTCCATCTTCATTCTCTTTGCCTGTGCATCTCTTGCTGCTATCCCGACTCGTTGCAAAGCTTCTTCGTACGCGTCTTCAGCCCTTGCCCTCTTAGTAGATTCTTCATGCAGCTTGCTCTTTAGTTTTGTGATCTCCTCGGTCAGTTGTTCATGCACTCCTTCTGTGTGAACCAACTTCTGTTCGACATATGTCAGACGTTCATCTCGATCATGGATCTCGTCGTCCTTCTGTGCCATCGAAGTCTGTTGTTCAGCTACTATCTCTTGCAACTCCTCGACTGTATCCTAAAGTTCCACATTGCGGTCGTAGACTTCATCTTATATACGAGTGGCTATGAAGTTCAGTGGAATCTCTTCCTCCTCGTCCACGTCATCCTCATTTGACGGTGGAAGATCAACGGGATCCTCCTCATCCGTTTTCACATCATCATCCTCAACTTCAACCATTGTGACCAACGGGGCTGACTCCCGTGGAAGTAGTTGTTCCCAAACCACCTGAATGTCACGAGACTCCTCTTCTCTAGTCATCTGAGGTCCTTCCTCCGTAGCCTGACTAGATTCTCCGACATTAGTCATCTTGACAAATTTTTTTTAAGTTTTAATTATTAATCATTACTACTCGACACTCACGAGTACATAAGTTGTAATCATATAAGCACATAAGTGTTTTATTACTTCTTCCTTAAAACTCGATAAGAGTTTATCACCACTATCTTTTCAAAGGTTACTTCCTAAGGCTTTTCCCCCACCTAAGCTTCATAACCTAAAGCTTTGATACCAACTTGTGATACCCCCAAATCTAGGTACTTTATTCCCAAAGAATTTGGTGTTCACTTAATCAAAACATTCATATCTAACTACCCAATCATAATAGAATTGAATAATAAAACCTTCCCATTAAGGGATTACATTAATAAAATCTCCCAGGTTATCTAGCCTTCAAACACAATCATTCAAATGCGGAATTTAAATAACTTCATTACAATAATTCAAGTAAAGTCTTATAATAAGAATGCCAACATATTACAAGTCTTCAATATTTGTTCAGCTTTCCTTTCCCTTTACTAGTGCTAGGTACGTAGACCTTCTCTACTTTAGCTGTAATGTTTATATAAGCAAGAGTGAACAAACAAAGCTCACTTGAAATAATAATGAATAAAATCTTTACAACAACTGCCAAATGATAGGCTGAACAAAATGCTTTATCAATGATAATCTAAATTATGAAATATTTAATTGAGGGTCATAAGACCACGAACTATGTCCATAGTTATAAGTAATCTTTCAACTTAACCTTTAACAGTCATAAGACTATAGGGAATCCACGTACTTAGGAGGATCAACCCTTCGTACAATGTATTGTGCACAAACATTTCAACGCTATACGTAAATTATCCCCTATAATAGGGTTGTTCTTCTCAATTTTAGAGTACAAGTCCGCACCAAAGAAAGTTTGGTTTGGATAAGCTTTCAAGGTAATTTGAAGTTTAACGATCAACAACTAGATGACTAGTTGAATCAATAAGGTTTGATAACACAACAATTGATCAATAATAACATAATATGGAACAATGAATAATTGGAAGCAAACTAATTATATATTGAACTCATGCTTAGAAACAATTACAAAGCATAAATATCTAATGACAATAAACCTTGCTTGAATAATATTAAGCTAGGGCTATGAATTATTGAATATACATTAAGTAATAGCAAACTGAAAATAAAACTTGCTCATTATATGAATAACTTGTGTCAAGTAATTGAAATAAGACAATTCGACATTAGAAATTAGAATTCAAGAAAATTGCATTCACAATACACGAATGACAATAAAGAAACTTGTCTAACAATAAACAAGTTAGAATACATCAATAAGTATTGGAATTCAAAGCTTGTTCGAATAAAGTTAAAGTTATAGCTTGCTCAAATAATGATTAGGAATATAAGAATTTGCTTAATGAAAGTTTAAAGTAAGAAACTTGCTCAATGTAAAAAGATAAGGTTTAGAAACTTGCCTCAAGCGTAAGCTATAATATTAAAATTCATGTCCACCTACACATTTTAGTGCAATCACAATATCTATTAGACATGTTAACATCCACTTCCAAAATAACACCCATTTCTAGATAAACTTGTTAATTTAGTACAAGTCTTATGCTACTAGGTAAATATCAGAAATTTCAAGTGTTAACCTTCACAACACTTGTTTACTATTCATTACAGACACTAAGTTCTAACATATCGCGTTCGTAACTTACTAATCATTTTTGAAACTTTGAAATTACTAACCACATAACACGATTTTATTTTAACCTGGTTACTACACATTTGACACATTAACATAACCTTAGACCAAATGGTAATGGTACTCAAAATCTGCAGTAGCAACAAAAGTAACTATCTCAGGACAGGGTATGGCGCAGCTGCGCCATACACAGGCCTGGGACTGGCGCAGCTGCGCCAGCACAGCTGCGCAGTTTTTAGCCTTAGCACCAGCGCAGCTGCGTTGGTGCACAGACAGAAGCAGAAACAGATAAACAGTAGCCATTTTTAGCCCAACTAACACGAATTTCACCCACAAAATAGTGAAATTAACATATACAATTGATATAAAACTATCATAAATATGTTTCCTCACATATTCATCAATATAGAACAATTTAACGACAACTTTAACTAATTTAAATTCTTAAATTTCATATTTTCATACAAAAACTCTATTTTTTTACATTCTACATAGAAATCATCACTGTGATCACTATTCTTGCCCAAATCACTCCATTCAAACTACGTTCTCTTCGTTTCTTAATGGACTAGCATAAACAAGACTCAATTTACAGATTATCACACAAATTAACCATCATAATTGGTATTTTCACAGTCATATGAAAAATATATTTACTATAAACACTTTTCTTTCTTTTTGAACGAAATTAGCATAATAATCATTGTCTAAACACTAGTTCTAACATCACAACACATATAACCACCATAATTGACTTGCATAACAACAATTTGAAAGAAATAGAATTCACAAAACTTAAAACTTCATGCCGTAAAAACTCATATATATATATATATATATATATATATATATATATATATATATATATATATATATATATATACAGAAATGATCAGGTAAGGAATCCCTTACTTTATTAAAATAAGGGACTTTTTTTTTTGCTTTTTTTTAACTTTTTTTTTAAAACAACTAAAAAAAAAAGTTTAATATTTTATGGAACTGAAATTTTTCCATAATACAATGTTTTGGGCGTGTTTTAAATACCTATACCAAAAAGTGGTGGTACAGTCTGCCCAGACTGTACATAAATATTTTGTTATGCATACCCAAATCACACTCAAAACACTGTATTATGAAAAAATTTCAATTTCATAAAATATTAAACTTTTTTTTAGTTGTTTTAAAAAAAAAGCAAAAAAAAAGCAAAAAAAAAAAGTCCCTTATTTTAATAAAGTAAGGGATCCCTTACCTGATCCTGACCCTATATATATATATATATATATATATATATATATATATATATATATATATATATATATATATAATAAGATTATGGAAAATACCTTCAACTTGCTAAGATAATCCTTGCCAATCAACTGAAATAATTCATTTTTGCACTACATGCCAACTGTGTAATCAATAATGAACAGTTCATATTTGCACTACAGGTCAAAGATATACAACTGTAAAATCAATAATACTGAGACTCAGCTTAATAGTGTCACGACCACGAATTATCCATGCACTACGTGCCAAAGATAATCGTATTTTCAATTACGGTCATGATTATACCGAACAATCTCTGGTCATAATCATACCAAGTCCATCTATACACGTAAGCCACAGATGACTTTTACCACATCTATGAATTTATATTTCATTGTTGAGACTCAGCTCAATAATTAATCCACATCATCGAATCATCCCTGCACTACAGGCTAAGGATATTCTTTAGTATCACGACCACGAATTATCCATGCACTACGTGCCAAAGATAATCGTGTTTTTAATTACGGTAATGATTATACCGAATAATCCCTGGTCATAATCATACCAAGTCCATCTATGCACGTAAGCCACAGATGACTTTTACCACATCTATGAATTAATATTTCATTGTTGAGACTCAGCTCAATAATTAATCCACATCATCGAATCATCCCTGCACTACAGGCCAAGGATATTCTTTAGTATCACGACCACGAATTATCCATGCACTACGTGACAAAGATAATCGTGTTTTTAATTACGGTAATGATTATACCGAACAATTCCTGGTCATAATCATACCAAGTCCAGCTATGCACGTAAGCCACAGATGACTTTTAACACAATATAAGCATGAGGATCATGACAATGATATAAAGAATCAATCAAATAAGATAAAGGATAAATATTAAACATTTATAATATAATTTATCCAGGGTTCAAGAGTATCCCAATGTTATCAATCACTTAATAATCTCATAATCTAATTTCATTAATATTATAACAATATTTTAATCACTTCTTAAAATTATAAACAATTTATTTCAGTTGTTTACACTTTACCAAATAATGTATTTAATCATTCAAACATGTTATACTCATAAGATTTCATCACCAATAATCAAATTCCTTATCAACAATCTACATATACCTTATATAGGATTTCCAAGCCATAAAATCATATCTTCCAACTTTGTTACTTCACATAACACATTTAACTCATATGTTCGTAACTAAACTATTTTCATGAAAAATACTAAATCAGTTCCAAAAATAATTCTTTTCTGAGATTTAGCATAATATAGTCCCAAAATGAAAATATATTTTTCTCAGAATTTTTAAAATTCATTTACTATTTTTCAAAAATCAATTTCTAATTAATTCTTTAAGAAATTAGCTACCTCACGGTTAACTCCAAAAATTCCCAAATCTTGGCAGAATCTTACACATGTTAACATGATCCTCCAGTTTAAATTTCATAGTCATCGGAGTTATAGAACTCCGGTTATAGCGTTTTTCGTCAAAAAAACCTGAATATTGAAATTGTCATAACTTGCTCATTTTAAGTCAGAATGAGCTCATTTTTGGACAGGAGGTACTTTATACCATATACTTTCATGTCCCAAAAGGCCAGAATTTTTTTTCACAAATTATGTGGCCGAAATAGCCCCTTTAAGTAGCTTTTTTGGGTTTTGCAGCTTTGGACTCCTTTGCTAAAAAAATAGTCCACACGCAAATCTACAACACCTTTTCCAATGATTCCACTTGGATAAGTTAGGAAACTTATAGATCTAACTCTAGAACTTAACCAAACTCAAAAATTCAAAATATAATAGGAGATATGGTCAATTAAATTTCATATTCCATTTTTACCAAAATCTGATTTTTTAACCCTTTGTGATTTCTAAGAAACTTTCATGTTTTCTCATAATAACCAACATAACTCATCATAACACTTACTATTACTACATATACCTATGATTTTCATTAGTCCAATGCTTTTATTATGACTTTCATCATAATCCACGTAAACAGATCCTTTTAGTTGAAGAAATATTTGAGGGTTTTAAAAATGAGTTTTGTACTGGGTCAATACAAAATTCGATTTCATGCTCTAGGGGTAGTTTAAGAAGTCTTCAAGAATACGTCAGGAAATTTATTAACAATAAGAATATCATTCAAAACTGTGACTCTCATCCAAGACTTGGATAGCACATGAAATGAAGGTTTCTCCTAACGGAGTTTCAACCGATAGGTCAAAGTCTAACTTCTCTAGAGTCAAATTTAAAAGTTGAACGCAAGCAAGATAGATAAAAGAATGGGAAGAACCGATATCTAATAGGGTATAGACTTCGCAAGAATTTATAATTAACTAACCCGTGCTAACTTCGTTCGGTTTACTCGCTTTTTGAGAAGTCATGAAAAACGCTCTTCCTAAAACCAACGACTTTGTTTTGTCCGTATCCGCCTTTGGTGCCACCGTCCCAGCTGGACTTGACTTTGGTGCACGACAAAATCGAGCTAAATGACCTTCTCTTCTTGCAATTTCAACTTCTATTATCTTTTCCAAGATTACCACCGAAGTGGTTACCATTCTTGGCATGATAATTTTTCCCACGATGGTTATCATTGTTCCGATAGCCGTTGCCACCAGTATGATTATTATAGTGTTGTTGGACGTTACCTTTTGCTTGAGCTGAATCAACACTCTCATGTGCTTCATTGCTTATCTCAGTATTTTCAGATGTCATTCTCAAACACTAACACAAAACAAGGGTTAATTAACATATCACATTTTATTCCTATACTCTGACCGACCAATTAAATATCAAATAAACTTAGGTAGGTCATACTAGCGAAGGAATTCCCCGTCTCTCCCTCCTAGTTCTTATCTCACATCTCAGCCAGGGATCATATCCCTAAGCTCTGATACCAACTTTGACGCCCCCAAAATTAGGTATTCATCACCCATCTTGAGTCGCCAAATACATGGTACAAAATACAAATATAAACTTAATTATACAAATGTCGTGTAACATACGACAATACATAAACTGAGAGTTCTAATAGGAATATTGTCATCTAGACAATATCCATACTCAAGGAGTCCTCATTACATTTATTGTCGCACTATTTAATAGAATAGTGAGGACTACTAATGTTATCTTCTGGACCATCACTCCTTTCCCTGACTCGTCCCAGCTATATTCTCATTTCCTGAAGAGAACATTGAAAGAAAGGGTGAGCTCAACTAGCCCTGTAAGAAATATTATGACTAAGAAAATGACGAATAAATTATCAATAGTCTTCAACAATGTTAAACTGATAAAATACAATAGACATCAAGTTTAACTGCAACAGAATAAGCAATCCATTAGAAGAGTCAAGTAGAGAATAAAACCTACTATCTTCTATGATTTAAAAAGGTTTTTTAACACTGTTATCGCTGGGACTCAGCTTAATAAAATAATCCACATCATCTAATCATCCCTATATTACGGGCCAAGGATATTCATTAAATCATCAATGGTCATGACTATACCGAAAAATTTCTTGTCATAATCATACCAAAAACTGTCTATCAATGCATTACAGGCCACTGAAGACTTTTACCACACCACTTATAACATCACAGTTCATGATTATACCGAATGATCCCTGGTCATAATCATACTAAGTCTATCTATGCACGTAAGCCAAAGATGACTTTCAACATAAAATAAACATGAGGATGATGACAATGTTATAGGAATTCAATTAAACAAGTTTAAGAATTAGTTTATCTAGGAACTAATAATATCCAAATTGTCAACATGATACTTCTTTGTAAAGTAACAGTCAAGAATGCTCAGAAGAATATTTCTATGAAAAGATACTGGATGAAGCGCAAATATCAAGGATATTCCACTAATTTCATGGAGCATAGAAATCAAAACTTTAACCAAATGAGTATAATAAAGAATATATGAAACTGCAAATGGATTTTCATCAGCCATGCGATAATCCACGTATACAGATCATTTCCACAATTTAATAAGGAATGAATATAAAGGATTATTCACCATGCATGTGGCAATCCACATAGACAGGTTATTCCAACAGAATAACAAAGAATAGAATAACAGAAGGATTCACCATGCATGCGATAAAGACTGCACAGACAGGTTATTCCCAACAGAATAATAAATGCGAAATAATAAATATGGAACCAGGTCAGGTGAAATTTACACCGACAGGATATTTCGACAGAATAATAAATGCGGAATAATAAATGATGGAACCAGGTCAGGTGAAATTTACACCGACAGGATATTCCGACAAAATAGTAAAGAACGGAATAATGAAAGAGTTTCACCAAGTATGCGGTACTTCGCATAAACAGGTTATTCCAACATAATAATAAAGAATAGAATAACAAAAGAAGATCACCAAGTATTGGGTAAACAGCATATACAGGTCATTCCACCAAGTATAGGGTAAACCACGCATACAGGTTATTCCAATAGAATAATAAAGGATAAAATAACATAAGTTCTCTTCATGAATAAAAAAGAATAACACCCCTTACCGTTTTAAAGAAGAACTGAAATAAAGAAGTACTTAAGTGGTAGAATACTCTTCTTCTTTCTCTCTATAGTTTCTCTCTCTAGAGTTCAGTGAATTCGTAAGAAAATAATAAAGGAATGAGCTTCTATTTATAGGAAAATAGAATGCATAGTAACTAATGTAAGACCCCAAATTATTAATAAATAAAATTTAATTCCTCTATTTATTATTTTGAAATAATAAGGGTTGATTTGATTAATGTGGTTAGTTATGGGTAAAATGCGCAAATATTTCAAATAAGCAAGTGGTCCTAAAATATTCATTGTTGTCGGGGAATATTTGTTTGGTCGTGGAATATTCTTGTTGTCGGGGAATATTCGTACGACGGCGCAGCCTTGTGTGAGCCCCATAACGGAAAGCGATTGGATGAAGAAAATGGCAAAAATAAGTTGTTTATAAATAACGGCGTAGTTGTTACCGTTAATACTGTTGGAATACCCGGTGGTTAAAATACAGTAATACGCGTTGTTACACAGTAGCACACGGTATTGCACCAATTATTGATTCTTACGTAAGAAGGCACTACTCAATAATGGTTACAGTAATTACTGTTCAATATTTATTTTATTGATTCAATAATTGTTGCGTTGATATTTTATATTACTGTTGTTTTAATAATTGTCACTACACAGTATTTTCTATTATCGGAACAATAATTCATATTATCTGAATAATATTATTAGATAATATTATTGGCAATGTCTAGAAAATTCTATCTAAGGAGAGGTTTGGTCATCTAATTGCGCGCCAGTAAGGAGAGATCCTTATTGGAAAGCCCCTCTTTCCTGGGAACGGCCTGGTTGCCAGTACTGTGGTTCTGTAATATTATTTGTGTATAATTAATTATTGATTTATATGATGAGGAAAATATTGATTTTATGTGGATATAGATGGAGAAAATTTTTAATGTGACAATTGTTGAAAATTAATATTTTATCTTTTTCTGATAAAATAATTCATTTAAATATATTATTTTAATAATATATTGATGATGATATTTTTATAATGAATGTGGGATATATGAGTATATGAGGAGGAAGAGTATTTTTGTGGCATTAAATGATTAACACATGTTTTGTGTGTTGGTGGACACAATTCTTGACCGAAAATTTATTATTGACTGTAAAATCGCTCGTTTGTGAATTTCGGTCAATTTTTGTTTAGAATTTGGAAAACCTTTCTTCTGTAAAGTTGTAGAGAATTGAATTTCCTATAAAAACTCGCGAGATTTGAATTTTCTGATAAAAGGGCTATTTATTATGAATTATTGAAGTTCTGAAGTTCCGAAATAATTGATTTTTGGAAGTTTTATTTATTAGAGTTAAGAAAAATGTTTTTTGGTATTTTGTTGGACATCATTAACATGTGTGGCTGGTGTTTTTGACCAAAGGTGGGCTAAGGAAAATTTGTATAATTATATTAATATTATATTCAATTTTCTGCTTTGGTGTTCTAAGCATTTTTCTATAAATAGGGTGCTTAGGTTAGAATTGAAAATCACACCAGAAACACAAGTTTCTCTCTCTTTCTCTCTCTATATTAGTCAGCGTATTCTTGTGAGTATTCTAATACTTTGAGTATTGCTATACGGTGCAAGTTCAAGTCATAACCTATATCCGGTGTTTCAACTAGAAGTACTGTTTTTGCTGAGGTAAGGGATGTTATTTCTTCTTAAATGATATTATTTTCTTCAATATCATTATGCCGAAGTATTGATCTGAATTTTTTATCAAATTTGGAACTTTTCATGTCGGGGTTACTATTCACGAGTTACTATTCACGAGTTACTATGCACCGAAAAATGAAATTTTCTTCTTTTTGTCCAAATATCTATTATGGATACTAGCTTTGATTGTATCCATGTTTTGATCATTCTTGAATTTTACTTCACTATGATTGTTTATGAGGTATTTTTGGACATGGAATAGCTGAAATACGAATCCTTAATATTTACTCTTTTGTTTCACTGGATTCGTTTTCTCTAACATATTTTTCATCATCCTCAGTCCTAAATGATGATGTTACTGAATATCTTTGGCCTGTAGTGCAAAGATTGATGATTTTATGATGAATATCTTTGGTCCGTAGTGCAAAGATGAACATGTGTTGAGGTGAACATGACCAACTGATGAATATCTTTGGCCTGTAGTGCAAAGATGAATATTTGATTCCAGATATATATTGATTGATGTTACAGGAATAAAATATCGACAATGAACTTTTAAATTCATATATAGAAGATAGTAGTTTGCATTCTCTACTTAACTCTTCTAATGAATTGATGTTTCCGCTGCAGTTGTTGATTTAAAACTTGTTGTCTATTGTATTCTATTAGATTTTTCCCTGTTGAAGACTAAGGATAATTTGTTGTATATTATCTTAGTCATAATATTCTTTACTGGGCTAGTTGAGCTCACCCTTTTCCTTGTTGTTCCATCTTTCTTCTCAGGAGGCGAGAATGTAGCAAGTACTAGTCGGGGTGTGGAATGATGGTTCAAGACAGTTATTTTTGTAGTCCTCACTATTTTATAAAATAGTGTATCAATAAGTATAATGAAGACTTAATTGAGTATGAATACTGTCTAGATGACAATATCTGTATTTAAACTCACAGTATATGTGTTGTCGTATTTTGCACGACAATTGTAATAATAAAGTTGTAGTTATTTTCTGTACCATGTATTTGGCGACTCAGAATGGGTTGTGGATTGGACCTATTTTGGGGGCGTCACAGTTGGTATCAGAGCTTAGGGATATGATCTCTGGCGGAGATCGGGGAATAGAACTAGGAGGGGAGAGACGAGTAAATCCTTCGCTAGTGTGTCCTACCTAAGCTTATTTGTTGGTCGGTCATAATATAGGGATATTATGTGATTTGTTAATTTGTTAAATTAACCCTTGTTTTATGGCAGTATTTGAGAATGTCGACTGAGAATGTTAACAGTGGAGTAAATGAAACCGTGGAGACACTTGTACTCACCAACGAGGAGAACGTGCAACAGGCTGGCAATGTTCCTCCTGTGAACAACACCACTGAGCAGACGGTGAACGATGAGATGTTTAGAAGCTTTTTGCGATTCATGCAAAACCAGACGAAGGAGATTCCTGTTCAAAATATAGGAAGAAACAATGGCAACGCACAGCTGGTCACAGCCAAGCAGTTCAAAGAGTTGGGACCACCAGAATTCTGGGGAAAGCCGGATCCGATTAAGGCGGAGACATGGTTCAAGCAAATTACCAAGATATTTGATGTCTTGGGATGCACGGAGGAACAGAAGGTTCCATTTGCCACCTTTATGTTCCGTGGCGAGGCAGACTACTGGTGGGAATCTGTGAAGCGTACCCATCCAGCTGCACTCAGCATGTCTTGGGAGATATTTCAGAAGCTATTCAATGACAAGTACTTTCCTGAAAGTATTCGTCATATGAAGGAGGTAGAGTTTATTAGACTGGAGCAGAATAACATGACGGTGTCCCAGTACGAGGCGAAGTTTGCGGAGTTGTCCAGGTTTGCACCTCATTTGGTGGAGAATGAGGAACGTATGACGCGAATGTTTCTGAGAGGTTTGAAACCCGGCATACGTCAATATCTCATTTCTCATAAATTTTCTCTCTATTCAGATGTTGTCAATAGGGCTCAATTATTAGAGCGAGATAACGAGTACGGTCAATCGAGGGACCATAACCAGGATCATACCGGTGACAGCAGTCATCAGAACAACGATAACCAGCGGAGAAAGAAGAATACGGACAAGAACGACAACCACTCTGGTGGTAATCGTGGCCATGAGAATAGAAGAAGCGAGTCGGGAGGAGATTTTAAAAAGAGGAGATTCAACAATGACAATACAAAGACGTCAGTACCAGCAGCAACTGGTTCCAAGGGAGGAGAACAACCACCGGTCATATGCTATAAGTGCGGAAAAGAATGACATATCAGCCCAAACTGTCCACAACAGTTTAAGGTATGTTATAACTGTGGAAAGGAAGGACATATCGCTCGAGATTGTATGATAGCGAAACCAAGTTCAGCGGGGACGGTGACTCAAAAAGTTGTCCCAGAAAAGTCAAAGTCAACGGTTCCTGGAAGAGCATTTTTCGTGACTGGTCAGAATGCGAGGAACTCGAACGAAATTAGCACGGGTTAGTTAATTATAAATTTTTGCGAAGTCTATACTTTATTAGATACCGATTCTACCCATTCATTTATTTCTCCTGCTTGTGCTCAACGTTTAAACTTGACTCCGGAGAAATTAGACTTTGATTTATCTGTGGAAACTTCTTTAGGAGAAACTTTCATTTCATCCACTGTTTATAAATCTTGTTTGATCCAAGTTGGCACCATCACATTACCTGTTGATCTTATCTCTTTAAAGATGCTTGCTTTTGATGTGATTTTAGGGATCGATTGGTTAACTACTCATCATGCCAAATTGATTGCTTTTGTAAGGTTGTTAGTTTTCATATTCTTAAGCAACCTGTTATTCAAATTCAAGCAACCAAACCATTGAAGTCAAACTCTTTCATATCAAGCCGTAAAGTCATTCGTTTATTGAAAAACGGATGTCAAGCTTTCTTAGCTATGTTATGGACTTGAACAAAAATACGTCAGATTTGAATTATATTTCTATTGTTAGTAAATCCCTGACGTATTTCCTGAAGAATTTCTTGGCCTACGCGTGATATTGAATTTTGTATCATCTTTGAATCTGGTACAAAACTCACTTCTAAAATCTCATATCGAATGGCTCCTATTGAACTTCAGGAGTTAAAAACCTAACTGTAGAAGTTTGTACCCGAGCCTCTATCTGGTGACTTCCTTTGTGGAATGCACTGAAGCCAGACTCTCTGTAGGGGACGCCATATTCGTGTGGTAGTAAACTGATAGGTGTCATTGTGACGTGATATCCAAGATTTGGATATGAGTCACAGTTGGGAGCAACCTAAGTTAGTAATCGAAATACGTAGCTTTCTGGTTATTATCGGAGATTCGTAAAAGGATTTTCTCGAATCGCTACTCCATTATCTCAGCTGACTCAAGAAGGATATCAAATTCGTATGGAGCGAAGAATGCGAGAAGAGTTTCCAAGAGCTTAAGAGGAGACTCATTTCGGCACCTGTTCTGACAATACCATCTGGTTCAGATGGATTTGTTATCTACAGCGATGCTTCAGGCAAAGGGTTAGGATGTGTTCTCATGTAACGTAACGTGGGAAAGTCATAGCCTATGCCTCGCGACAACTTAAAGAATATGAGAGGAATTATCCTACTCATGATCTAGAGTTGACAGCAGTCGTTTTCGCGCTAAAGATCTGGAGGCACTATCTATATGGGGAGAAAGTGGAGATATATTCAGGCAATAAAAGCCTCAAATATTTCTTCACTCAAAAAGAACTCAACATGCGACACCGACGTTGGCTGGAGCTGTTGAAGGATTTCGATCATACCATCCAATACTATCCTGAAAAAGCGAACGCGGTAGCTGACGCATTGAGTAGAAGATCATATGCAGGAACGAGTGCGATAATGTCAAGTATACGCATATAATCAACTTTAATCGATAAAGTTAAAGTTGCTTAAGCCACAGACCGGGAGCTGATGCGTATGAAGAAGAAAGTACAAGAAGGTGCTATTCTGGAAGCAAGAATCGATGAAGAAGGAATACTTCGAGTCCACTCCAGACTTTGTGTTCCTAACGATTCTGATTTAAAGTACAAGATCATGATGGAGGCACACAATACACCATTTGCAATCCATCCTGGAAGTACTAAAATGTATCGTAATCTTCGACATACATTTTGGTGGAACAATATGAAGAGAGAGATTACAAAGTTTATCTCGAGGTGTTTAACTTGTCAACGTGTAAAGGCGGAGCATCAAGTGCCAAAGGGTCATTGTTGATAGATTAACCAAGTCCGCTCATTTCTTGCCGATACGTTAGACTTATTCCCTTTAACGTCTTGCTAGTATGTACGTGAACGAGATGGTGAGACTGCATGGCATGCCAGTATCCATAGTTTCGGATCGTGACCCAAGATTCACTTCAAGATTTTGGGTTAGCTTGCAAAAAGCTATAGGCATGGATTTACGATTTAGTTCAGCTTACCATCCTCAAACGGACGGACAATCAGAGAGGACTATTCAAACTCTTGAAGATCTATTAGCACTTTGTGTCCTAGATCTCAAAGAGAGTTGGGATAAGTACCTACCATTGGTGGAATTCTCCTACAACAACAGTTATCAGGCAAGTATAGGTGTGGCTCCCTTTGAAGCATTGTATGGACAAAAGTGTCGCTCTCCAGTATGTTGGGATGAGGTGGGAGAAGCAACGTTGTTGGGACCAGAGTTGGTACGAATGACTACAGAGAAGATCCAAACGATTCGACAACGTATACAAACGGCACAGGATCGACAAAAGAGTTATGTGGATCTTCATCGAAAGGACGTGGAATTTGACATTGGGGATCATGTATTATTACGTGTAGCTCCATGGAAAGGAGTTACAAGATTTGGGAAGAGAGGAAAGCTCAATCCACGATTTATTGGTCCATTTCAGATTCTTGACCGAGTAAGAAATGTGGCCTATAGACTTGCGTTACCTCCAAGCATGTCTCGTGTTCATAACGTTTTTCACATATCTATGCTTCGTAAATATGTGAAAGACCCGAACCACATTATTGATTTAGAACCAGACGAGATAGCTGAAGATTTAACGTACGAGGAGGTACCTGTTAAGATCTTGGATAGGAAGGAGCATGTCCTACGCACGAAGGTCATACCACAAGTTAAAGTTTTGTGGAGAAACCATGCTATTGAGGAAATGACCTGGGAGTTGGAAATGGAAATGAAAGCGAGGTATCCTCATCTTTTCGAAACACCAGGTACGTATGTCAATTTCGAGGACGAAATTTCATAAGGAGGGGAGGTTGTAAGACCCCAAATTATTAATAAATAAAATTTAATTCCTCTATTTATTATTTTGAAATAGTAAGGGTTGATTTGATTAATGTGGTTAGTTATGGGTAAAATGCGCAAATATTTCAAATAAGCAAGTGGTCCTAAAATATTCATTGTTGTCGGAGAATATTTGTTTGGTCGTGGAATATTCTTATTGTCGGGGAATATTCGTACGACGGCGCAGCCTTGTGTGAGCCCCATAACGGAAAGCGATTGGATGAAGAAAATGACAAAAATAAGTTGTTTATAAATAACGGCGTAGTTGTTACCGTTAATACTGTTGGAATACCCGGTGGTTAAAACACAGTAATACGCGTTGTTGCACAGTAGCACACGGTATTGCACCAATTATTGATTCTTACGTAAGAAGGCACTACTCAATAATGGTTACAGTAATTACTGTTCAATATTTTATTTTATTGATTCAATAATTGTTGCGTTGATATTTTATATTACTGTTGTTTTAATAATTGTCACTACACAGTATTTTCTATTATCGGAACAATAATTCATATTATCTGAATAATATTATTAGATAATATTATTGGCAATGTCTAGAAAGTTCTGTCTAAGGAGAGGTTTGGTCATCTAATTGCGCGCCAGTAAGGAGAGATCCTTATTGGAAAGCCCCCTCTTTCCTGGGAACGGCCTGGTTGCCAGTACTGTGGTTCTGTAATATTATTTGTGTATAATTAATTATTGATTTATATGATGAGGAAAATATTGATTTTATGTGGATATAGATGGAGAAAATTTTTAATGTGACAATTGTTGAAAATTAATATTTTATCTTTTTCTGATAAAATAATTCATTTAAATATATTATTTTAATAATATATTGATGATGATATTTTTATAATTAATGTGGGATATATGAGTATATGAGGAGGAAGAGTATTTTTGTGGCATTAAATGATTAACACATATTTTGTGTGTTGGTGGACACAATTCTTGATCGAAAATTTATTATTGACTGTAAAATCGCCCGTTTGTGAATTTCGGTCAATTTCTGTTTAGAATTTGGAAAAACTTTCTTCTGAAAAGTTGTAGAGAATTGAATTTCCTATAAAAACTCGCGAGATTTGAATTTTTTGATAAAAATGCTATTTATTATGAATTATTGAAGTTCTGAAGTTCCGAAATAATTGATTTTTGGAAGTTTTATTTATTAGAGTTAAGAAAAACGTTTTTTGGTATTTTGTTGGACATCATTAACATGTGTGGCTGGTGTTTTTGACCAAAGGTGGGATAAGGAAAATTTGTATAATTATATTAATATTATATTCAATTTTCTGCTTTGGTGTTCTAAGCATTTTCCTATAAATAGGGTGCTTAGGTTAGAATTGAAAATCACACCAGAAACACAAGTTTCTCTCTCTTTCTCTCTCTATATTAGTGAGCGTATTATTGTGAGTATTCTAATACTTTGAGTATTGCTATACGGTGCAAGTTCAAGTCATAACCTATATCCGGTGTTTCAGCTAGAAGTACTGTTTTTGCTGAGGTAAGGGATGTTATTTCTTCTTAAATGATATTATTTTCTTCAATATCATTATGCCGAAGTATTGATCTGAACTTTTTATCAAATTTGGAACTTTTCATGTCGGGGTTACTATTCACGAGTTACTATTCATGAGTTACTATTCACGAGTTACTATTCACCGAAAAATGAAATTTTCTTCTTTTTGTCCAAATATCTATTATGGATACTAGCTTTGATTGTATCCATGTTTTGATCATTCTTGAATTTTACTTCACTATGATTGTTTATGAGGTATTTTTGAACATGGAATAGCTGAAATACGAATCCTTAATATTTACTCTTTTGTTTCACTGGATTCGTTTTCTCTAACATATTTTTCATCATCCTCAGTCCTAAATGATGATGTTACTGAATATCTTTGGCCTGTAGTGCAAAGATTGATGATTTTATGATGAATATCTTTGGCCCGTAGTGCAAAGATGAACATGTGTTGAGGTGAACATGACCAACTGATGAATATCTTTGACCTGTAGTGCAAAGATGAATATTTGATTCCAGATATATATTGATTGATGTTACAGGGATAAAATATCGACGATGAACTTTTAAATTCATATATAGAAGATAGTGGTTTGCATTCTCTACTTAACTCTTCTAATGAATTGATGTTTCCGCTGCAGTTGTTGATTTAAAACTTGTTGTCTATTGTATTCTATTAGATTTTTCCCTGTTGAAGACTAAGGATAATTTGTTGTATATTATCTTAGTCATAATATTCTTTACTGGGCTAGTTGAGCTCACCCTTTTCCTTGTTGTTCCATCTTTCTTCTCAGGAGGCGAGAATGTAACGAGTACTAGTCGGGGTGTGGAATGATGGTTCAAGACAGTTGTTTTTGTAGTCCTCACTATTTTATAAAATAGTGTATCAATAAGTATAATGAAGACTTAATTGAGTATGAATACTGTCTAGATGACAATATCTGTATTTAAACTCACAGTATATGTGTTGTCGTATTTTGCACGACAATTGTAATAATAAAGTTGTAGTTATTTTCTGTACCATGTATTTGGCGACTCAGAATGGGTTGTGGATTGGACCTATTTTGGGGGCGTCACAACTAATCCATGAACGGTTCAGATTGATTTACTTTAATCTGACGGTTCATATTTTAAGCAAAACTTTTTAAATAAAATATAATATATTCTAATTATTGCCTAATAAAACAAACAACTTTAATAAAGTGTTCTGTTTTATATAAAAAGATGTTTCTGTTTTATTACGTTAATAATACGAATAAAACAAAACTTCATTATCGCTAAATAATTCATATTATTAATTGACAATAATTGAATCAAACTGAGTGACTTCTCACATAAGCATTAATAATCAATACTGTGTGCTACTATGCAACCACACGTATTACTGTAATTTTACTACCGAGTAGTTCAACAGTATCAACGGTAAAACTTCTGTCGTTATTTTTAATAAAATATTTTTGTCATTTTCTCAATCCGACAATAATTCTGTTGTGGGGTCCACCAATGATTGTACCGTCGTACAAATATTCCCCGACTAATCGAATATTTCCCGTAAATAGTAACTCATGAATAGTAACTCATGAATAGTAACTTATGAATAGTAACTCGTGAATAGTAACTCGTGAATAGTACTCCGACACAAAAACTATCCCAAAAACTCGAGTGAACAATATTAGAGTGAATAGTAACCGGGTATTTTATGACAACTTGTCTACTTTGAAAATTTTTCACATATCACCTTTAACTTTAATCTTTTATCAATTTAACCATTTACCAAAATAGAAAAATTGAATACTTTTATTTCATAAAATTCGGGGTCTCACATTAATAAAATAAATTAATTATGCATACCATATTTTTAAATAAATCTTCCACTTTAACAAATATCACAAAATTATAATTTCATTATAATTTTATTTAATAATTTAATATACCGATTTAAATTATTAAATTAAACAACAATATAACATCCCATGTTATATTACAACTCTTTAAATTATAAATTAAAGTAATTTAGAATATTATCTAATAAATTTAATTCATAAATATTTACTAATAATAACCACATCAATACAATATTTATTTCATCAATTTCAACAATAAACACATCAAATAAATATTTATATAATTCAATAAATATTTAATATTATAATTTGAAATTCCGGATTGTTACAGTTACTTCCTAAGGCTTTTCCCACACCTAAGGTTCATAACCTAAAGCTTTGATACCAACTTGTGACACCCCCAAATCTGGGTACTTCATTCCCACAAGATTTGATGTTCACTTGATAAAAACATTCATTTCTAACTACCCAAATATAATAAAATTTAACAATAAACTTTCTCATTAAAGGATTACATCAATAAGTCCAATAAAATCTCCTAGGTTATCTAACTTTAAAATACAAACATCAAATGCGGAAATTAAATAACTACATCACAATATTTAAGTAGAGTCCGACAATATAAAAGTTAACAGGTTTATAAGTCTTCGACACTTGTTCATCTTTCCTTTCACTTTACTAGTGGTAGGTTCATCGACCTTCTCAACTTTAGCTGTAATAGTTATATAAGCAAGAGTGAGCAAACAAATGCTCACTTGGAGTGACAATGAATAATAATAACATAGCAAATGCCAAACAAATAGGCTCAATAGGATTGAATAATATTCTTTATCAATGATAATCAAGAAAAGAAATTGAAGTATATGTCTGACGGTCATAAGACCACGAACTATGTCCAAAGTTATAAGTATTCTATTAACTTAAACCTAAACAATCATAAGACTGTAGGGACTTCTCGTACTTAGAGGGATCAGCCCTTCGTACAATGTATTGTGCACAAACATCTAAACGCTTATCATAAATAATTCCCTATAATAGGGTTGTTCATCTCTGTATATTTAGAATACAAGTCTACACCAAAGTAAGTTTGGTTTGGATAAGTTTCAAGGTAATTTAGAGTTTAACGAACATCAACTAAGGATTAGTTGAATAAAATGTAATACCAATTGTAAGACCCCAAATTATTAATAAATAAAATTTAAATTCCCTCTATTTATTATTTTAAAATAGTAAGGGTTAAATTAATTAATGAGGTTAGTTATGGGTAAAATACAAGTCTGCACCACAGTAATACGCGTTGTTGCATAGTAGCACACTGTATTGCACCAATTATTGATTCCTACGTAAGAAGGCACTACTCAAAAATGGTTACAGTAATTACTGTTCAATATTTTATTTTATTGATTCAATAATTGCTGCGTTGATATTTTATATTACTGTTGTTTCAATAATTGTCACTACACAGTATTTTCCATTATCTGATCAATAATTCATATTATTTGAATAATATTATTAGATAACATTATTGGCAATGTCTAGAAAGTTCTGTCTAAGGAGAGATTTGGTCATCTAATTGCGCGCCAGTAAGGAAAAATCCTTATTGGAAAGCCCCCTCTTTCTTGGGAACGACCTGGTTGTCATAAATGTGATTCTGTAATATTATTTATGAATAATTAATTATTGATTCATATGATAAGGAAATATTTATTTTATGTGGATATAAATGAGGGATATATTTTTGTGGTTCAAAATGAAGGAGTTAATGTTGAGATTTTTATCGGTATTTTTGTCGGAATGGAGGTATTAAAAATCAGGGTTTTTGAGATATTTTGCGGGGGTTATAATTTTTAATCCGACCGTTGGATCGTGGTAATTTTTGGATATGTTATACATATATAAGTTGAGTATATGTCCACAAATTTTGAACCGTTAAAAATGAACGTCTGATTTATTATGAATTTTACGAGATGACTGGTTCAGGAATTGTTGAATTTTCAGAGTTTATCATTTTGGTGGAAAATTCTAGAATTGGTGGGCCCCACTCTTGGTTGGTGAAAAAATGTGCTGAGATTTTTATTCAAATGTGGTAGGCTTGAATAGTAGCAGGTAAAGCCATCAGGTTACAGGTTAAGTCTGCTTCGGCGTGCTAACATTTTCCTATAAATAGAGGGCTAAGTTAGAATTGAAAATCACACCAGAAATAAGTTTTCTCTCTTTCTCTCTCTAGATTATTGAGTGTATTTTGTGAGTATTTAGATACTTTGAGAGTTTCTATTCATCAGAGCAAGTTTTTTTCAGTCTTATACCGGTATTCTGACCAGAAGTACTGTCTTTACGAGGTAAGGGATGTTATTTTATTCGAAAATGATATTATTTCTTCAATATCATTATGCCGAAATATTGGTTAGAAATTTTTATCAAATTTGGAACTTTTCACGTCGGGATTACTATTCATGAGTTACTATTCACGAGTTACTATTCACCGAAAAATAAAATTTTATTCTTTTCGTCCGAAATATCTATTCTGGGTACTAGCTTTGATTGTATCCATGTTTTGATCATTCTTGAATTTTACTTCACTATGAATAATTATAAGGTATTTTTGGGCATGGATAAATCGAAATACGAATCCTTAATATTTGTTATTTTGTTTCACTGGATTCGTTTTCTTTAAGATATTTTTCATCATCCTCAGTCCTAAATGATGATATTACTGAATATCTTTGGCCTGTATTGCAAAGATGAATGATTAACTGATGAATATCTTTGGCCCGTAGTGCAAAGATGAACAGGTGTTGAGATGAACATGACCGACTGGTGATACAAATGAATATCTTTGGCCTGTAGTGCAAAGATGAATATTTGATTAAAGGTGGTTATTGATTGTTGTTACAGGGATAAAATATTGATGATGAACTTTTAAATCTTAGAAGATAGTAGAACTCATTCTCTACTTGACTCTTCTAATGGTTTGTTGTTTCCGCTGCAGTTATTGATTTAAAACTTGTTGTCTATTGTATTCTATTATATTTTTCCCTGTTGAAGACTAACGATAATTTGTTCTGTATTATCTTAGTCATAATATTCTTTACTGGGCTAGTTGAGCTCACCCTTTTCCTTTTTGTTCCATTTTTCTCAGGAGACGAGAATATAGTGAATACTAGTTGGGGTATGGTGTGACAACCCCAAAATAGGTCCATTCCATCCAACCTATTCTGAGTCGCCAAATACATGGTACAGAAAACAACTACAACTTTTTTACAATAATTGTCGTACAAAATACAACAACATATATGGTGTGAGTTTGGATACAAATATATACTAAATGTGACTCATGTCCCAATCGTGGACAACACCTCACAATGACACCTTACATAAAGGTATAGTCAAAAATTATTTTAGAAATTAGAATCTTTGGGAAGTTTTCAAGAAAACCTTCGTACATGGGAGGCCATGCGTCTAGGTTGTAATAGATATCATATGGCCACAGAATTATCCTTGTTTGACCCAATATACCCCAAAGAAAAACGAGAAGATTACTATCATATTCTTTCCAATGGTGAGTCTTCTCTTGACTTTTCATTATCTCCACTGTCTCTAATTGAGAATTATACTTCAAACAAACACCAAGATTATATAGGTAGTGCTCGTAAATATACTCAGCAAGTGGATGGGCACAATGCTGTCTTATGATGACACGATGTTGTATGTCATTAGACATCTTGTATGATAGTGGCAAAAACACCCTTTCAAAGTTGAGTTCACCGCACCCTCAACAGCTATAGACCACCGTTCTATTCCCCTGTTATCCCCCGCTCGACCCAGCTACACTAGTATTACCTGAAAGGAATTGTGAAGCAAAAGGGTGAGCACAACTAGCTCAGTAAAGAATATCATAACTAAAGATAATTAAATTATCAATAGCCTTCATCAGTAATAAATCAGAGATTTAGAACATATGGTAGATGATAAAATTTTTCAACCATAATTGTAGTGGAACGAGCAATCCATTAGAAGAGTCAAATAGACTACAAAGTCTATTATCTTCTCAATGTTAAAAATCCACCAACAATGTTTTATCCTTGTAACATCAATCAACAATTCTGGTCCACAATCATATGAATAACTCATAATCATAACTGTAGTTCTAAATTCCTCTTCTCATCTAGGACGAAGATAATTTTCATCAACTATCTTTACCTGAAACATCAAAGATCATGGTTACACCAAATCACATTTCCTGTTCATAATCATACTAATAACTTCATCTTCGCACTACGGCCAAAGATATTCATTTGTATCATCAGTTGGTCATGTTCATCTCAACACCTGTTCATCTTTGCACTACTGGCCAAAGATATTCAACAACATGTTATCTTTGCATTACGGGCCAAAGATATTCATCAACAATTCATCTTTGCACTACAGGCCAAAGATATTCATCAACAGTTCATATTTGCACTACAGGCCAAATATATTCATATCTCAAAGAAATATATAATCATTTCAGAATTTATATAAACAATAATTATAACCATGTTGATCAATTCACCTTTGCACTTAAGCTAAAGATATTCAATTATAAATTTAATGGTCATGATCATACCAGTCAACAATTCAACTTTGCACTACTGGCCAAAGGGAACCCATAGTCATGATCATACCAAAAATCTACCCATCTTTACACTCAAGTCAAAGAGAAATATCATCATTAGGGTTATAAAAATGTTATATATGATAATAAAATCAATATAATCAATATATAGATTTAATCTCAAGAGTAATATTCATAAATCAACTATAATTTAGTCAGAAAAAGAAATCAATTTTGTCGTGAATAGTAACTCGTGAATAGTAACTCATGAATAGTAACTCGTGAATAGTAACCCGACATGAAAAATGTAAAAATTCCACAATAAAATTCATACCAATATTTTGGTATAATGATATTGAAAGAGTAATATTTCTTAAGCTTATAAACAATTTATTTAAATTGTTTACACTTTACTAATTAATGCATTTAATCATCATAAAATGCCAACTCTTAAGATTTCTTCATCAATAACCAAAACCCTCATCAAAAAACTCTGCATATATCTCATATAGGATTTTCAAACCATAAAATCCTATTTTCTAATTTTCTTACTTCACATAACATATTTAATTCATTTTCTCATAACTAGTCTATTTTCATGAAAAATACCAAATCAGTTCAAAAAATATTTCTTTTCTGGGATTTAGCAGAATATAGTCCCATATTGAACATATATTTTTCTCAGATTTTTTTAAAACTCATTTACTATTTTTCATATGGCCAAAATAGCCGAATATTTAGATATTTATCAAAAATTGTACTTTTGTTCAAAAATTTCGAAATTTATGGAGTATACTTCTATCATATACATGTACTCTCAATAAAAATTTTACCAATTTTGGAGTTAACCACAAGGAGTTATAAGCGGTTACTTTTAAAATAGTATTTTCTCATAAAATTCATAACTCTTAATCTATACATCCAAAAATTACCATTTTTGGACACAATACATAAAACTCATCAAAATATCGTTTCAAATTTTTCCAGAATTTTCTGAAGGTCGGAAGAAGTACGAAATGAAAAACATAATAACCCTTAAAATCCCTTACTATCCCTTACCTCAAAAGAGCAACACTTCTGACTGGATATCGGATATGACGCTGAAGGAAACTTGCACTGATGAATAGCAACTCACCAAGTATCTAAATACTCATAAAATACACTCAATAATCTAGAGAGAAAAAGAGAGAAAACTTATGAATTCTGGTGTGATTTTCAATTCTAACTTAGCCCTCTATTTATAGGAAAATGTTAGCATGCCGAAACAGACTTAACCTGCAACCTGATGGCTTTACCTGCTACTATTTCCACCCACCACATTTGAATAAAAATCTCAGCACATTTCTTTACCAACCAAGAGTGGGGCCCACCAATTCTAGAATTTTACACAAAAATGATTAACTCTGAAAATTCAACAATTTCTGAACCAGTCATCTCGTAAAATTTATAACAAATCATACGTTAATTTTTAACGGTTCAAAATTTTTGGACATATACTCAACTTATATATGTATAACATATCTGAATATTACCACGATCCAACGATCGGATTAAAAATTATAATCCTCGCAAAATATCTCAATAACCCTAATTTGATTTTCAATACCTCCGTTCCGACAAAAATACAGATAAAACACCTCAACATTAACTCCTTCATTTTTAACCACAAAAATATATCCCTCATTTATATCCACATAAAATAAATATTTTCTTATCATATGAATCAATAATTAATTATTCACAAATAATATTACAGAATCACATTTATGACAACCAGGCCGTTCCCAAGAAAGAGGGGGCTTTCCAATAAGAATTTCTCCTTACTGGCGCGCAATTAGGTGACCAAACCTCTCCTTAGGCAGAACTTTCTACACATTGCCAATAATGTTATCTAATAATATTATTCAAATAATATGAATTATTGATCTGATAATGGAAAATACTGTGCAGTGATAATTATTGAACAACAATAATATAAAATTTCAACGTAGCAATTATTGAATCAATAAAATAAAATATTAAACAGTAATTACTGTAACAATTATTGAATAGTGCCTTTTTACGTAAGAATCAATAATTTTAAAAATATTATGCAATACCGTGTGCTACTGTGCAATAACGCGTATTACTGTATTTTAACCACCGGGTATTCCAATAGTGTTAACGGTAATAACTACGCTGTTATTTGTAAAAACTCAAATTTGTCATTTTCTTCATCCGACAGTTATTCTGTTATGGGGCCCACAAATGGCTGCGCCGTCGTACGAATATTCCCCGACAGAAAGAATATTCCACGACCAAACGAATATTCCCCGACAACAATGAATATTTTATAACCACTTGTGTATTTTGAAAAAAAATTCATATATCACCCTTAACTTTAATATTTATCAATTTAACCATTTACTGAATAGTAATTATAAGAAAAATTGAATACTTTTATTTCATAATTAAAATTTGGGGTCTTACAATCTCCCCTCCTTATGAAATTTCATTCCCGAAATTTACGTACCTGATAATTCAAAGAGTTGAGAATACCTTGCTTTCATTTCAGATTTCATCTTCCCTGTCATCATAATTTCTTCATTGCTCATCTATGTATTTCAGATATCATTCTAGAATACAGCTTCAAAACAAGGGTTAATTGAACAAATTAACATATCACATAATATTCCGATATTATGACTGACCAACAAATAAGCTTAGGTAGGACACACTAGCGAAGGATTTACTCATCTCTCCCCTCCTAGTTCTATTTTTCAATCTCCGCCAGAGACCATATCCCTAAGCTCTGATACCAACTGTGACAACCCCAAAAAAGGTCCATTCCATCCAACCTATTCTGAGTCGCCAAATACATGGTACAGAAAACAACTACAACTTTATTACAATAATTGTCGTGCAAAATACAACAACATATATGCTGTGAGTTTGGATACAAATATATACCAAATGTGACTCGTGTCCCAACCATGGACAGCACCTCACAATGACACCTTACATAAAGGTATAGTAAAAAATTATTTTAGAAATTAGAATATTTGGGAAGTGCTCAAGAAAACCTTCGTACATGGGAGGCCATGCGTCTAGGTTGTAATAGATATCATATGGCTACAGAATTATCCTTGGTTGACCCAATATACCCCAAAGAAAAACGAGAAGATTGCTATCATATTCTTTCAAATGGTGAGTCTTCTCTTGACTTATCATTATCTCCACTGTCTCTAATTGAGAATTATACTTCAAACAAACACCAAGATTATATAGGTAGTGCTCGTAAATATACTCAGCAAGTGGATGAGCACAATCCTGTCTTATGATGACACGAGGTTGTATGTCATTAGACATCTTGTATGATAGTGGCAAAAACACCCTTCTAAAGTTGAGTTCACCTCACCCTCAATAGCTATAGACCACCGTTCTATTCCCCTGTTATCCCCCGCTCAACCCAGCTACACTCGTATTACCTGAAAGGAATTGTGAAGCAAAAGGGTGAGCACAACTAGCTCAGTAAAGAATATCATGACTAAAGATAATTAAATTATCAATAGCCTTCATCAGTAATAAATCAGAGATTTAGAACATATGGTAGATGATAAAATTTTTCAACCATAATTGCAGCGGAATGAGCAATCCATTAGAAGAGTCAAATAAACTACAAAGTCTATTATCTTCTCAATGTTAAAAATCCACCAACAATGTTTTATCCCTGTAACATCAATCAACAATTCTGGTCCACAATCATATGAATAACGCATAATCATAACTGTAGTTCTAAATTCCTCTTCTCATCTAGGACGAAGATAATTTTCATCACCTATCTTTACCTAAAACATCAAAGATCATGGTTACACCAAATCACATTTCCTGTTCATAATTATACTAATAACTTCATCTTTGCACTACGGAAAAAGATATTCATTTGTATCATCAGTTGGTTATGTTCATCTCAACACCTGTTCATCTTTGCACTACTGGCCAAAGATATTCAACATGTCATCTTTGCACTACGGGCCAAAGATATTCATCAACAATTCATCTTTGCACTACAGGCCAAAGATATTCATCAACAGTTCATATTTGCACTACAGGCCAAATATATTCATATCTCAAAGAAATATATAATCATTTCAGAATTTATATAAACAATAATTATAACCATGTTGATCAATTCACTTTTGCACTTAAGTTAAAGATATTCAATTATAAATTCAATGGTCATGATCATACCAGTCAACAATTCAACTTTGCACTACTGGCCAAAGGGAACCCATAGTCATGATCATACCAAAAATCTACCCATCTTTACACTCAAGTCAAAGAGAAATATCATCATTAGGGTTATAAAAATATTATATATGATAATAAAATCAATATAATCAACATATAGATTTAATCTCAAGAGTAATATTCATAAATCAACTATAATTTAGTCAGAAAAATAAACCAATTTTGCCGTGAATAGTAACTCGTGAATAGTAATTCATGAATAGTAACCCGACATGAAAAAGGTAGAAATTCTATAATAAAATTCATTCCAATATTTTGGTATAATAATATTGAAAGAGTAATATTTCTTAAGTTTATAAACAATTTATTTAAATTATTTACACTTTACTAATTAATGCATTTAATCATCATAAAATGCCAACTCTTAAGATTTCATCATCAATAACCAAAACTCTCATAAAAAAACTCTGCATATACCTCATATAGGATTCTCAAACCATAAAATCCTATTTTCTAATTTTCTTACTTCACATAACATATTTAATTCATTTTCTCATAACTAGTCTATTTTCATGAAAAATACTAAATCAGTTCCAAAAATATTTCTTTTCTGAGATTTAGCAGAATATAGTCCCATATTGAACATATATTTTTCTCAGAATTTTTTAAAACTCATTTACTATTTTTCATATGGCCAAAATAGCCGAATATTTAGATATTTATAAAAAATTGTACTTTTGTCCAAAAATTTCGAAATTTATAGAGTATACTTCTATCATATACATGTACTCTCAATAAAAATTTCACCAATTTTTGAGTTAACCACAAGGAGTTATAAGCGGTTACTTTTAAAATAGTCTTTTCTCATAAAATTCATAACTCTTAATCTATACATCCAAAAATTACCATTTTTGGACACAATTAATAAAACTCATCAAAATATTATTTTACATTTTTCCAGAATTTTCTGAAGGTCGAAAGAAGTACGAACTGAAAAACATAATAACCCTTAAAATTCCTTACTATCCCTTACCTCAAAAGAGCAACACTTCTGACTGGATATCGGATATGACACTGAAGGAAACTTGCACTGATGAATAGCAACTCACCAAGTATTTAAATACTCACAAAATACACTAAATAATCTAGAGAGAAAAAGAAAGAAAACTTATGAATTCTGGTGTGATATTCAATTCTAACTTAGCCCTCTATTTATAGGAAAATGTTAGCATGCCGAAACAGACTTAACCTGCAACCTGATGGCCTTACCTGCTACTATTCCCACCCACCATATTTGAAAAAAAATCTCAGCACATTTCTTTACCAACCAAGAGTGGGGCCCACCAATTCTAGAATTTTTCACAAAAATGATTAACTCCGAAAATTCAACAATTTCTAAACCAGTCATCTCGTAAAATTCATAACAAATCATACGTTCATTTTTAACGGTTCAAAATTTGTGGACATATACTCAACTTATATATGTATAACATATCCAAATATTACCATGATCCAACGGTCGGATTAAAAATTATAACCCTCGCAAAATATCTAAAAACCCCTAATTTAATTTTCAATACCCCCGTTCTGACAAAAATACAGATAAAACACCTCAACATTAACTCCTTCATTTTTAACCACAAAAATATATCCATCATTTATATCCACATAAAATAAATATTTTCTTATCATATGAATCAATAATTAATTATTCACAAATAATATTACAGAATCACATTTATGACAACCAGGCCGTTCCCAAGAAAGAGGGGGCTTTCCAATAAGAATTTCTCCTTACTGGCGCGCAATTAGGTGACCAAACCTCTCCTTAGGCAGAACTTTCTAGACATTGCCAATAATGTTATCTAATAATATTATTCAAATAATATGAATTATTGATCTGATAATAGAAAATACTGTGCAGTGACAATTATTGAACAACAATAATATAAAATTTCAACGTAGCAATTATTGAATCAATAAAATAAAATATTGAACAGTAATTACTGTAACAATTATTGAGTAGTGCCTTTTTACGTAAGAATCAATAATTTTAAAAATACTGTGCAATACCGTGTGCTACTGTGCAATAACGCGTATTACTGTATTTTAACCACCGGGTATCCCAATAGTGTTAACGGTAACAACTACGCCATTATTTGTAAAAACTCAAATTTGTCGTTTTCTTCATCCGACAGTTATTCTGTTATGAGGCCCACAAATGGCTGCGCCGTCGTACGAATATTCCCCGACAGAAAGAATATTCCACGACCAAACGAATATTCCACGACAACAATGAATATTTTATAACCACTTGTGTATTTTGAAAAAAAATTCATATATCACCCTTAACTTTAACATTTATCAATTTAACCATTTACTGAATAGTAATTATAAGAAAAATTGAATACTTTTATTTCATAATTAAAATTCGGGGTCTTACATATGGAATGATGGTTCTAGAAGTTATTTTAGTAGTCCTCACCATTTTTGTGAAATAATGTATCAATAATTATAATGAGGACTTATTTGAGTGTGGATATTGTCTAGATGACAATATTTGTATTTAAACTCACAGTTCTTATGTTGTAACAGTAAAGATGTAGTTATTTCTGTACCATGTATTTTGGCGACTCAGAATGGGTGTTGTATACCTATTTTGGGGGCGTCACAGTTGGTATCAGAGCTTAGGGATATGATCTCTGGCGGAGATCGGAGAATAGAACTAGGAGGGGAGAGACGAATAAATCCTTCGCTAGTGTGTCCTACCTAAGCTTATTTATTGGTCAGTCATAATATAGGAGTATTATGTGATTTGTTAATTTATTTAATTAACCCTTGTTTTATGGCAGTATTTGAGAATGTCGACTGAGAATGTTAACAGTGGAGTAAATGAGACCGTGGAGACACCGGTGCTTACCAACGAGGAGAACGTGCAATAGGCTGGTAATGTTCCTCCTGTGAACAACACCAATGAGCAGATGATGAACGATGGAATGTTTAGAAGTTTTTTACAATTCATGCAAAACCAGACGAGGGAGACTCGTGTTCAAAATACAGGAGGAAATGGTAGCAATTCACAATTTGTCACAGCCAAACAGTTCAAAGAATTGGAACCACCAGAATTTAAGGGAAAGCCGGATCCGATCATGGCGGAAACGTGGGTCAAGCAAATTATCAAGATATTCGATGTCTTGGGATGCACGGAGGAACAGAAGGTTCCATTCGCCACCTTTATGTTCCGTGGTGAGGCAGACTACTGGTGGGAGTCTGTGAAGCGTACCCATCCAGCCGCACTCAGCATGTCTTGGGAGACATTTCAGAAACTGTTCAATGACAAGTACTTTTTTGAAAGTATTCGTCATATGAAGGAGGTAGAGTTTATTAGACTGGAGCAGAATAACATGACGGTGTCTTAGTACGAGGCGAAGTTTGCAGAGTTGTCCAGGTTTGCACCTCATTTGGTGGAGAATGAGGAACGTATGACGAGGATGTTTCTGAGAGGTTTGAAACCCGGCATACGTCAATATCTCATTTCTCATAAATTTTCTCTCTATTCAGATGTTGTCAACAGGGCTCAATTATTAGAGCGAGATAACGAGTACGGTCAACTGAGGGACCACAACCAGGATCATATCGGTGACAGCAGTCATCAGAACAATGATAACCAGTGGAGAAAGAAAAATACAGACAAGAACGACAACCACTCTGGTGGTAATCGTGACTATGAAAATAGAAGAAGCGAGTCGGGAGGAGATTTTAAAAAGAGGAGATTCAACAATGACAATACGAAGACGTCAGCACCAGCAGCAACTGGTTCCAAGAGAGGAGAACGACCACCGGTTATATGCTATAAGTGCGGAAAAGAAGGACATATCAGCCCAAACTGCCCACAACAGTTTAAGGTATGTTATAATTGTGGGAAGGAAGGACATATCGCTCGAGATTGCACTGTAGCAAAACCAAGTCTAGCGGGGATGGTGACTCAAAAAGCTGTCCCAAAAAAGATAAAGTCAACGGTTCCTGGAAGAGCGTTTGTCGTGACTGGTCAACATGCGAGGAACCCAAACGAGGTGATCACGGGTAAGCTAATCATAAATTCATGCGAAGTTTATACCTTATTAGATACCGGTTCTACCCATTCTTTTATCTCTCCTGCTTGTGCTCAACGTTTAAACTTGACTCCGGAGAAGTTAGACTTTGATTTATCTATGGAGACTCCGTTAGGAGAAACTTTCATCACAGCCACTGTTAATAAATCTTTTTTGATCCAAGTTGGCACCATCACATTACCTGTTGACCTTATCTCTTTAAAGATACTTGCTTTTGATGTAATTTTAGGGATTGATTGGTTAACTACTCATCATGCCAAAATTGATTATTTTCGTAAGGTTGTTAGTTTTCATATTCCTAACCAACCTGTTGTACGAATTCAAGCAACTAAGCCATTAAAATCAATCACTGTTATATCAAGCCATAAAGCCATTCGTTTATTAAAAAACGGATGTCAAGCTTTCGTAGCCTATGTTATGGATTTGAATAAAGACACGTCTGTTGTTATTGACTTTCCTGACGTATTTCCTGAAGAACTTTCCGGTCTACCCTCGGAACGTGAAATTGAATTCTTTATTGATCTTGAACCTGGTACAAAGCCCATTTCTAAAACCCCATATCGAATGGCTCCTATTGAACTTCAGGAGTTAAAGGTACAACTATAAGAGTTGTTGGACATCGGTTTCATTTGTCCGAGTACATCTCCTTGGGGTGCTCCTATTTTATTTGTAAAGAAGAAAGACGGGAGTATGCGACTTTGTATTGATTACCGGGAATTAAACCATGTCACTATTAAGAATAGGTATCCGCTACCTCGTATTGATGACCTGTTTGACCAGTTACAAGGAGCACAATTCTTTTCAAAGATCGATCTTCGTTCTGGATATCATCAGCTGAAGGTTAAAACTGAGGATATTCCAAAGACTGCCTTCAGAACTCGGTACGGGCATTATGAATTCCTAGTCATGTCTTTTGGATTGACTAATGCTCCTGCAGCTTTCATGGATATGATGAACCGAGTATTCAAGGATTATTTGGATCAGTTCGTTGTTGTCTTTATTGATGATATCCTCATATATTCCAAAAGTCATGAAGATTATGAGCATCAACTGAAGCTGGTACTCCAAAGGCTGCGTGAAAATAAGTTATATGCTAAGTTAAAGAAATACGAGTTCTGGCTTGAGGAAGTAGCATTCCTAGGGCGCGTGGTGTCAAAACATGGAGTATCTGTTGACCCGACGAAGATTGAAGCAATACAAAGTTGGGAGCAACCAAAGACGATGACCAAAGTACATAGCTTTCTGGGCTTAGCTGGTTATTATCGGAGATTCGTGGAAGGGTTTTCTCGAATCGCTACCCCGTTAACTCAGCTGACTCAGAAAGATATCAAATTCGTATGGAGCGAGGAATGCGAGAAGAGTTTTCAAGAGCTTAAGAGGAGACTCATTGCGGCACCTGTTTTGACCATACCATCTGGTTCGGATGGATTTGTTATCTACAGCGATGCTTCAGGCAAAAGGCTAGGATGTGTTCTCATGCAACGTGGGAAAGTTATAGCCTATGCCTCGCGATAACTTAAAGAATATGAGAGAAATTATCCTACTCATGATCTAGAGTTGGCAGTAGTCGTTTTCGCGCTAAAGATCTGGAGGCACTATCTATATGGGGAGAAAGTGGAGATTTATTCAGACCATAAAAGCCTCAAATATTTCTTCACTCAAAAAGAACTCAACATGCGACAACGACGTTGGCTCGAGCTGTTGAAAGATTACAACCACACTATTCAATACCATCCTAGAAAAGCAAACATGATAGCTGACGCGTTGAGTAGAAGATCATATGCAGGAACGAGTGCGATGATGTCAAGTATACGCATAGAACCAACTTTAATTGATAAAGTTAAAGTTGCTCAAACCACAGACCCGGAGATGATGCGTATGAAGAAGAAAGTGCAAGAAGGTGCTGTTCCAGAAGCAAGAATCGATGAAGAAGGAATACTTCGAGTCCACTCCAGACTTTGTGTTCCTAACAATTCTGATTTGAAGTACAAGATCATGATGGAAGCACACAATACACCATTTGCAATCCATCCTGAAAGTACCAAAATGTATCGTGATCTTAGACATACATTTTGGTGGAATAATATGAAGAGAGAGATTGCAAAGTTTATCTCGAGGTGTTTAACTTGTCAACGTGTAAAGGTGGAACATCAAGTGCCAAAGGGTCCATTGCAACCACTTGAGATTCCGAAATGAAAGTGGGAACACATTACCATGGATTTCGTTACGGGTCTTCCCACAGTTTCTCAAGGCATAAATGCTATTTGGGTTATTGTTGATAGATTAACCAAGTCTGCTCATTTCTTGCCGATACGGGAGACTTATTCCCTTGAACGTCTTGCTCGTATATACGTATATGAGATTATGAGACTGCATGGCATGCCAGTATCCATAGTTTCGGATCGTGACCCAAGATTCACTTCAAGATTTTGGGTTAGCTTGCAAAAAGCTATGGGCACAGATTTACGATTTAGTTTGGCATACCATCCTCAAACGGACGGACAATCAGAGAGGACTATTTAAACTCTTGAAGATCTATTAAGACTTTGTGTCCTAGATTTTAAAGGGAATTGGGATAAGTACCTACCATTGGTGGAATTCTCCTACAATAACAGTTATCAGGCAAGTATAGGTGTGGCCCCATTTGAAACATTATATGAACAAAAGTGTCGCTCTCCAGTATGTTGGGATGAGGTAGGAGAAGTAACGTTGCTAGAGCCAGAGTTGGTACGAATGACTACAGAGAAGATCCAAACGATTCGACAACGTATACAAATGGCACATGATCGACAAAAGAGTTATGCGGATCTTCATCGAAAGGACATGGAATTTGACATCGGGGATTATGTATTATTGCGTGTGGCTCCATGGAAAGGAGTTACAAGATTTGGGAAGAGAGAAAAGCTTAATCCACGATTTATTGGTCCATTTCAGATTCTTGACCGAGTAAGAAATGTGGCCTATAGACTCGCGTTACCTCCAAGTATGTCTCGTGTTCATAATGTTTTTCATATATCTGTGTTACGTAAATATGTGAAAGACCCAGACCACGTTATTGAGTTAGAACCGGACGAGATAGCTAAAGACTTAACGTACGAAGATGTACCTGTCAAGATCTTGGATAGAAAGGAGCGTGTCCTACGCACGAAGGTCATACCACAAGTTAAAGTTTTATGGAGAAACCATGCTATTGAAGAAATGACCTGGGAGTTAGAAGAAACGGAAATGAAAGCGAGGTATCCTCATCTTTTCGAAACACCAGGTGCGTACGTCAATTTCGAGGACGAAATTTCATAAGGAGGGGAGGTTGTAAGACCCCAAATTATTAATAAATGAAATTTAAATTCTCTATTTATTATTTTGAAATAGTAAGGGTTAAATTGATTAATGAGATTAGTTATGGGTAAAATGCGTAAATATTTCAAATAAGCAGGTGGTTATAAAATATTCATTGTTGTCGGGAAATATTCGTTTGGTCGTGGAATATTCTTCCTGTCGGGGAATATTCGTACGATGGCGTAGTCTTTTATGGGCCCCGTAACGGAAAGCGATTGGATGAAGAAAACGACAAGTATAAGTTGTTTATAAATAACGGCGTAGTTGTTACCGTTAATACTGTTGGAATACCCGGTGGTTAAAACACAGTAATACGCGTTGTTGCATAGTAGCACACTGTATTACACCAATTATTGATTCTTACGTAAGAAGGCACTACTCAATAATGGTTACAGTAATTACTGTTCAGTATTTTATTTTATTGATTCAATAATTGTTGCGTTGATATTTTATATTACTATTATTTCAATAATTGTCACTACACAGTATTTCCCATTATCAGATTAATAATTCATATTATTTGAATAATATTATTAGATAACATTATTGACAATGTCTAGAAAGTTCTGTCTAAGAAGAGGTTTGGTCATCTAATTGCGCGCCAGTAAGTAAAAATCCTTATTGGAAAGCCCCCTCTTTCCTGGGAATGGCTTGGTTGTCATAAATGTGATTCTGTAATATTATTTATGAATAATTAATTATTGATTCATATGATAAGGAAATATTTATTTTATGTGGATATAAATGAGGGATATATTTTTGTGGTTCAAAATGAAGGAGTTAATGTTGAGATTTTTATCAGTATTTTTGTCGGAATGGAGGTATTAAAAATCAGGGTTTTTTAGATATTTTGCGGGGGTTATAATTTTTAATCCAACCGTTGGATCGTGGTAATTTTTGGATATTTTATACATATATAAGTTGAGTATATGTCCACAAATTTTGAACCGTTAAAAATGAACGTATGATTTATTATGAATTTTACGAGATGACTGGTTCAGGAATTGTTAAATTTTTAGAGTTTATCATTTTGGTGGAAAATTCTACAATTGGTGGGCCCCACTCTTGGTTGGTAAAAAAATGTGCTGAGATTTTTATTCAAATGTGGTAGACTTAAATAGTAGCAGGTAAAGCCATCAGGTTGCAGGTTAAGTCTACTTTGGCGTGCTAACATTTTTCTATAAATAGAGGGCTAAGTTAGAATTGAAAATCACACCAGAAACAAGTTTTCTCTCTTTCTCTCTCTAGATTATTGAGTGTATTTTGTGAGTATTTAGATACTTTGAGAGTTTCTATTCATCAGAGCAAGTTTCTTTCAGCCTTATACCGGTATTCTGACCAGAAGTACTGTCTTTACGAGGTAAGGGATGTTATTTTATTTGAAAATGATATTATTTCTTCAATATCATTACGCCGAAATATTGGTTGGAAATTTTTATCAAATTTAGAACTTTTCACGTCGGGATTACTATTCATGAGTTACTATTCACGAGTTACTATTCACCGAAAAATAAAATTTTCTTTTTTTCGTCCGAAATATCTATTCTGGGTACTAGCTTTGATTGTATCCATGTTTTGATCATTCTTGAATTTTACTTCACTATGAATAATTATAAGGTATTTTTGGACATGGATAAATCGAAATACGAATCCTTAATATTTGTTATTTTGTTTCACTGGATTCGTTTTCTTTAAGATATTTTTCATCATCCTCAGTCCTAAATGATGATATTACTGAATATCTTTGGCCTGTATTGTAAAGATGAATGATTAACTGATGAATATCTTTGGCCCGTAGTGCAAAGATGAACATGTGTTGAGATGAACATGACCGACTGGTGATACAAATGAATATATTTGGCCTGTAGTGCAAAGATGAATATTTGATTAAAGGTGGTTATTGATTGTTGTTACATGGATAAAATATTGATGATGGACTTTTAAATCTTAGAAGATAGTAGAACTCATTCTCTACTTGACTCTTCTAATGGTTTGTTGTTTCCGCTGCAGTTATTGATTTAAAACTTGTTGTCTGTTGTATTCTATTAGATTTTTCCCTGTTGAAGACTAACGATAATTTGTTCTGTATTATCTTAGTCATAATGTTCTTTACTGGGCTAGTTGAGCTCACCCTTTTCCTTTTTGTTCCACTTTTCTCAGGAGGCGAGAATGTAGCGAGTACTAATCAGGGTATGGAATGATGGTTCTAGAAGTTATTTTAGTAGTCCTCACCATTTTTGTGAAATAATGTATCAATAATTGTAATGGTGACTTATTTGAGTGTGGATATAGTCTAGATGACAATATTTGTATTTAAACTCACAGTTCTTATGTTGTAACAGTAAAGATGTAGTTATTTCTGTACCATGTAATTTGGCGACTCAGAATGGGTGTTGTATACCTATTTTGGGGGCGTCACACCAATATGCTATGGAATAAGTCATAAATGAATCAACATTGTATATTAAGGTCATACTTTAGAAATGAACTAAAAGCATAAGCATCGAATAATGTAACATACCTTCCTTGAACAATATTAAGCTAAGGCTAGAATTTTGTTTAGTAACATAATTGGATTATTGAGCATGCATAAACAATAGCATGTTGAACGATAAAACTTGCTCAACATAATTGTATCAGAATTTAGAAATTCGCATACTAAGAAACAAGTTAAAAGTAGGAAATCTTCTCAAAGTAAGAGTTAGGTTAAAGAGCTTGCATGAATATAATTTAAGTTGTATAAATAAGATTAGGAATTACTTGCTCAATATAAAGCTAAATGGAACAAACTCAAATAGAGGTTATAGTTCGAAAACTTGCCTTGCGTGTAGGCTAAACCGTAATACTCGATTCTCAATATCCTATACACATGTCATCATGACATAATTAGTTACTACATGTACTCCGTACATAATTAAGTACCTATTTCATGTATGACTTGGTTTTAATCATATAGTCAAGTCACACTATTAATGCAATAACATAACTCATTAATTGTTAATAATATTCTCACTCTTGGTACTATAACACCACAATATAAAAATCACAATTTAACAGTCATAACATTGCACCTTATCAACAATTATAGATTTTGTATAATAAAAACACATTTTCTGGCCAACACTGCTGACCGGCGTTGCGGCGCCACAGTTTGCATTGGGAATGGAGCTGCGGCGTGGCATTGGCGCTGCGGCGTGAGTCACATGCCTTAGATATGTGCTGCGGCGCGAGACCTAGTGCTGCGGCGCCAAATTACAATACCAGACAACCAGTTTTTGCGAAGAACACAAACAAAGCCAATTTGGCCTAAATCTTACTTTCTAGCAACCAATTAAACAGTATAATTTACATAGACAACTTAAGGTTTCTAGCATGTTTTTACCCATATAACCAACATAAACATCAAATTTAAAACTTTGAATTCCATATTTTATGCAAAAACTCCATTTTTAACATCCTTAACAAAATTAACACTGTGATCACCATTGTACACCAAATTAACTCATTCAACCTACGTTCTCTTCGTTACTTACTGAATTGACATATTCAAGGCTAAATTTATAAATTAGTTTACAAGTTAACCACCAAATTTGATACTTTCACAAGCTATATATATAAACATGCACTGTAAATAATTTTCTTTCTTTTTAACATATTTAGCATACTAATTCTTTGTCTAAATTCTAATTCTAACATCACAAGTACACACAATCACAATTAATCAGTAATATATCAACAATTCAGGGAAATTAAATTCACAGAGACTTGAAATTCATGACGTAGAACATACATACATATATATATATATATATATATGTATATATATATATATATATATATATATATATATATATATATATAATATCAAGGTTATGGAAGTATACCTTCTCTTGCTTGAACAATCCTTGCTAAAACATAGAAATTGTTTGGGAATCATCAAACTTTTATCTCAAATTCTATCTATTCTCTCTTCAAACTCTCTCTATTTTCTTTTCTTTGTATTCTCTATTCTCTTTTCTTCTTAGGATTAGGTAAATTCCAAACCTTTTACGTAACAATAAAACAGACATTCCAAAACGTATAAAACTGCCGTATAATTATTATAATAATTATATATCAGTTATAAAATATATTTTATTTATTATTTTGATTTATTTTATTTATATTATTTATTATAATTCAAATTAAAAATTCAAAAGCCATAAGGCTGTGTTTGACAAAACACTTTTAAAAATAAAGACTTAATGTCTTTAAGCCTTGTTTGGGTAAATCCATTTAAAACTACTTTAATTTATTTTTAATAAATCATTTATACTACAGTTTATAGTCCCATTTTATTTCTTTGGATTTCCATATCCAATAAACATACTAAAAATTTTTTCTACTTAATCCAATTTTAACAAAATTATAATCTTAATTAACATACCATTTTAAATTATTAAATTAAAACAGCAATGTAGCATTTTATATTATCTCTAACAACTCTCTAAGTATTAAATTAAATCATAGTATTATCTAATAAATTTAATTCGCAATTATCTACAAACAACAACTACATCAATAAAATATTTATTTAACTTAATAAATATTTTAAATTATAAATAAAATCTTGTATTGTTACAGATGTGGTCCAGACTCGAAGCAGAATGCAAGGAGGACCACACCTAGCTACTAAGTACAGAAGATGGTCAAGCTCAAAGACATCTTAGCAGCAAGGCACTAACAATAACATCAACACCAACAAGTATCCAGGACCTGAGGGGTACTTGTCCAGAAGGACTAAATGAAGTTCCAAGCCTGCTGGGCTTGAAGAGTTCCTAGGGAACTAGAGGAGTTCCAAGCCTGCTGAAGAGTTCTTAGGGAACTGAAGTTCCAAGACTGCTGGCCTTGAAAGAATCTTAGTGATTCAGGGTGCTGCCCTTCCTTAATGGAAATCCTGTAGTTAAAAGCAGAAGAGTGGATTAGAAGCTTTAGTCTCTGAACCACTTAAAATTCCTTGTATCTTTTACATTCAATCATTTACTTACTGTCATTTACATTATGCACCTAACTACTATAAATGCTATGTATGTATTAACTGCTTACAACTAAACTAACTCTACGAACAATGTATGTATGTTCATGATTATATCAACGAAGGGGATCTTTTACTTATTCCGCTGTGCTTGAAAATATTCTTATGTTTGTCATATGCTAAGTCATTAGCAATACAAAATAAACGAGAAAAGTATTTGAAATTAAAAAGGATCTATTCAACCCCCCCTTCTAGATCTATTGTGTGCCTACTTGAACTAACACTATACAGTAAAAGTGATTAAATCATAAAGTTGATTTAGATAAGTTTTGTTACCTCATCATGTGTGATGAGACAATTAAATGTGTACTCTAAAATATGGGAGTAAATAAATATGTACTATTAAAATATTTATTTCAATACTGATGTGTACGTAAATAGAAAAAGGAGATATTAAATTATTAGTGACCAGTTAAATTATGTTCACACATGTTATAAGTATTAATTAGACTGGACTAATGTATATGGATTATATTATGTGGGTACATAAATAATCCCTAACTTTTCATTATATAGTAGCATTAACACATTAAAATTACATTTTGGGAGGAACTAAACTAAGCATTTTAAACAACTTACTGAGGATTTAGAAGCTTCTGTTACCCAAACAGTAACCTATGCCTTCTTTGTGTAACCACCAAGTTGTGCACAATAGCTATGAAGCTAGGTGATCATTGGCTAGAAGATGGTTGATAATGAGTGGTTGAAAAACCTTTTGTTAACCATTATTTTCTTCTTTTACCTCATGAATTCAACCTTTGGTGTAAAGCCTTTAACTAGACCACAACTCCTCAACAAAATGGCAGCTATGTTATTCAATTCACGTTGCTGTAATTGGTTTGTGAAATCCTGAGAATTAGAGTGTGAGTGTTTGTTGTTCAAAGAGAAGTCTAGCAATTACAGGAGATAGAAACTAAGCAAGTTAAGCTTCTAAGAAGGTAAATTCTTGTTTTCAATACTTAATTTTAAAGTTTGCAAGTCATGGAAATCTTACTAAATTCTTGCAAAATTGATTTGGAAATTATGATATCAAGTGTTTATGAAGTGTGCATACATGTAGAAACATCTAATAATGAACTTGAACAAGTTTAAATTGAGAAAATCAATGTTGGTTTGATATTCTGCAGAACAGAGTACCTTTCTGGGAGCTGCACCAAGTTTATACTAGGGTGCAGCACAGCTACGCCGGTCCCCAGAACCATATTCTGGTTTCTTTTAGGTAGTGTTGCTTCTAACTTGGTATTGAAGACCTATACATGCATGAAAAGAAGTGTAACATGTGGTATAAAGCTTTCTTATGTAATAATCCAGAATTTTAAATTGTAATTTAAAATATATTTTGATTTATATAAATATTTTAATTGATATGTTTATTGATCAAATAAATATTTATTTAAGGTGATTTATTTTAATAGTTAATTATTTGTTTAATAAATAATTAATGAGTTAAGGAAATTAATTATCATGAGATAATATTCTAATTTAAATTATAAATTAAGTTATAGAGTTTATAATGATTAAATGAATTATTATAATGATATTTTAATTTGAATTTGTAATTAAAATGATGTGTTAGTTTATTAAATAAATTTATAATTTTAAAGAAAATTATAATTATGTTTTATTGATTTATGTGATAAATTAATTTAATAAATTATTATTAGAATTAATTAAATTGAATATTAAAATTTAATTAAATATAGTGTGACCATAAACTATACTATAAAGGAGTTATTAAAACAAGTTAAATGAGGTTAATTCAGTTTTGCCAAACAAGGCTTAATGCATATTAAGTCTTTAATTTAAATATATTTTACCAAACAAGACATAAGGATTTAAATGATTAAATTTTGAAGTAGTTAGCCAAACAAGCCTTATGGCTTTTGATTTTCAAATAAAAAATAACTGATGTCAGTTAAAGTTATATTTATATTATATAATTAATACCTATATTATTACCTATACATTATATCTTTAGTACGTAAGGTTAGAGTAAGAGAGAAAAAACTTAGAAGAAGAAAAAAAAGAGAAGAAGAAAGTTGCAGAGAAAAATTAAGAGAGAATTGGGAGAAGTCTGGAGAATTTGAGAGAGAAATTGGGGAAAAGAAAGCTTGATAATCAAAGGATAACCATCATCTTCTAAAACTAAGGTATCATCTTACTTTTACTTTTCAAAAAGTTATAGTTTTATTCTCTTCCAAAATTCTCTGTAAAACTTTTTGAAGGTTGAATTATTTGTTGTATATAGTTTCTATATGATAATTAGTTGTTAACAGTTGTTTTCATAAGTTTATAGATGAGTTTTAGTGAATTAATTCATGTTATGTATTTGTTTATGAAAGAAATCATGTTACAGTGAATTGGTATGAAAATATATAAATATGGCTTAGTTTAAAGTAAAATTGAGGAATGTATAAATTGGCTATTGATTGTGAAAATACATGAAGAAACGAAAACAATGTAATTAGAACCAACTGTTTTGGCTGTAAAACGAATTCATAGTGAATAATTTCGGTATGAATGTCAAAAGAAGAGAAAATAAGAGAAACAGCGAAATTTAAATGTTGTAATCTTGATGTTTATGTGGTTTACGTGATTATAAACATGTTAGAAACATTAGTTTATGTTTCTGTAAACATATTACACCTTGGGTAGGTTGGTATGGTTGTTAGAAAGGAGTTTGTAGGCCTAATTTGGATTTCTATAGTGTTCGGGATCATAATTTGCGAACTAGCAGAAAGGACCCCCGCCCCGGCGGGCTACCTTAGTGTAAAAACCCCCGCTCCGGTGGGGGGGGGGGGTGGTCTATTTTGCCAAATTGTGAAGAAAAATAAATTGATCGGACATATTTTACTAAAATGAGCATAACTGTTTCATACGAACTCCAATTAATGCAATTCAAGATCATTCGGAACGAGGACGAATAGGCCTATAACTTTTATTGTTTAGGTTTTTCAGTTTGATGTCATTATGAAGGGTCAATATTGCCATCTTTAAGACTGTTGTGCCTTTGGAGGCAATCCGAGTGCGTCGAAATACCCGAATGCAACTGTAATCCTTTGTGTATTACTATAACCTAATGATAACACGTTGGACATGTAATAGGATGTTGTATAAAGTTGTTAATGTGTATATGGTGTAATGACGTGATCACTTATATAGTTGTAATAAAGCTAAAAGGCGATGTTTATGAAAAGATGTGATTTTGTTTAAACTTCAACTTAGTTAGTAAGCTATACTAAAAGTGGGAAAAAAACTCATGAAGTTAATATTATTGTAACTAATGTGTATTGTCAATACATATGGTATGTGTAGGACTTGTAGTGAACAAGAGTAGTGATTGTTTAACCTACGCACGAGACAAGTTTTCTAACTCTACTTTTACAATTGTGCTAGTTCCTAAACCTACTTATATATATATATATTCTAACTTGATTATGTTCATGCAAACTCTTCAACCTAACTCTTAGTTTGAGAAGGGTTCCTATCTTTAATTTTGTTTCTTATTACGCAAGTTCCTAAATTATGTTATTCTCATGTTGAACAAGTTTTATTCCTTAACTTGTTATTAATCATGCACGTTCATTAATTCATTTCTTTTATTGAGTAAGATTAATAGCCTAAGCTTATTATTGTTCAAGCAAGGTTTGCTATAATATTCAAATGCTTATGCTTCCTAATTCATTTCAAAACCATGATTTTGATGTATAATGTTGATTCGCTTATAATTCATGACTATTTCATATCATATTGCTATCAAACACTTGAAGTGATATTAAACTATATTGATTCAACTAATCCTTAGTTGATGTTTGTTGAACTCTAAATTACCTTGAAACTTATCCAAACAAAACTTCCTTTGGTGCGGACTCGTATATTAAAACTGAGATGAACAATCCTATTATTAAGGGATAATTTATGCATAGCGTTAAAATGTTTGTGCACAATACATTGTATGAAGGGTCGATCCCCCTAAGTACGAGGAGTCCTTATAGTCTTATGACTGTTAAAGTTTAAGTTGAAAGATTACTTATAACTATGAACATAGTTCGTGGCCTTATAAACCTCAGATATATATTTTAGAATTTTGATTATCAATAATAGAGCATATTGTTCAGTTCTATTGAGCCTATTATTTGGGAACTATTGTAAAGTTTTATTCATTGTCACTTCAAGTGAGTCTTGTTTGCTCACTCTTGCTTATATAAGTATTACAGCTAAAGTTGAGAAGGTCGATGTACCTAGCACCAGTAAAGGGAAAGGAAAGATGAACAAGTATTGAAGACTTGCAAACATGTTGGCTTTTAATATTGTCAGACTTTATTTTAAATCTTGTGATGTAATTATTTAATTTTCCGTATATGATGTTTGTATTTAAAGGTTAGATAACATGAGAGATTTTATTTGAAGTTATTGATGTAATCCTTTAATGGGAAGGTTTATTATTAAATTTTATTATGATTGGGTAGTTAGATATGAATGTTTTTATCAAGTGAACACCAAATCTCGTGGGAATGAAGTAGCCGAATTTGGGGGTGTCACAAGTTGGTATGAAAGCTTTAGGTTATGAACCTTAGTTGGGGAAAAGCCTCAGGAAGTAACCTTTGAAAAGATAGTGGTGATAAACTCTTATCGAGTTTTAAGGGAAAAGTAATAAAACACTTATGTGCTTATGTGATTTCAAACTATGTGCTTGTGAGTGTCAAGTAGTAATAAGTAATAATTAAAACTTATAAAATTTTATTGTCAGGATGGCTAATGTAGGAGAATCCAGTCAGGCTAGGGAGGAAGGACCTCAGATGCCTAGAGAAGAGGAGTTTCGTGACATTCAGGTGGTTTGGGAACAACTACTTCCATGGGAGTCAGCTCTGTTGGTCACAGTGGTTGAGCAGGAGGGTTTACCTGATGAGGATGATGATGTAGAAACGGATGAGGAGGATCCCGTTGAGCTGCCACAGTCGAATGAGAATGACGAGAACGAAGAGGAAGAGATTCCACTGAACTTGATCGCTGCTCGTATGTACGATGAATTGTATGATCGCAATGTAGAACTTCAGGATATCGTCAAGGAGTTGGAAGAGATAGCAGCTGAACAACAGACCTCGATGGCACAGAAGGATGACGAGATCGAGTGGAACGTCTGAATAATGTCGAAGAAAAGTTGGTCCACACTGAAGAAGAGAATGAACAAATGACAACGGAGATTGTAGAGCTGAAGAACAAGTTGAAGGAATAATCTACTAAGAGGGCAAGAGCCGAAGACGCGTACGAGGAAGCTTATCAACGAGCCGGGATAGCAGAGAGAGACGCACAAGCAAAGAGGATGAAGATGGAGGAGATGAATTACGTATTCAACACCGTGATTAATTGGGCTCAAGATCGAGTTATGTATTATCTGATTCAGTTCGAGACACTGCCGCCATATATATTGGATCGCCGAACAATATTCCGGATTATGGAGGAAGAGCGTCGTAAGGCTTCACAACATCTTAGTAGGACATCGTAGAAAATGTACCTGATATGCAATTAATAAAATGTTAAATAATATGTAAATCCCTAGTGATATGTAATCGATGGGATATGATGTTGATGTTGTCCTGAAACTTTAGTAGTTCAGGAAAGTAATGTAAATAGCGGTGATGCTATTGTTCTTATGTTTTCAAAAAGATTATGAATGAATAAAAGTTATTATTTTATTTCATTCAAAGTGTGATGTGTTATATGATGATTTCTTTTATGGGGTGCAAGTTAAGTAGAAAATATTTAAAGGAGTTGAGTAATAATCTAATGAGAATATTTTAATAGAAAATGCCTCTAAGACGTAAACCACGATAGAGGACCCCTGAGGGATCTACCAACAATAACAATGCTGAAGCTAACCCCGTTCAGCAGCTAGTGACATTATTGACGGGTGCATTGCAGAATCAACCGCAGAATCAAGCTACAACTTTTAAGGATTTCAAGGCAGTTGGACCACCAGAATTCCGTGGGTACATGAATTCAGTTGAGGCACAGACCTGGATCATGGAGATAGAGAAAGTGTTAGATATTGCGAGGGTATGGGAGAATCAGAAGACTGCTTTTATAACATTCATGTTGAAAGCAGAGGCTAATTATTGGTGGCAGGCCAGTAAAACTCGAGGAGGACAAGGGGTTATAACTTGGGATAGGTTTAAGGAGATATTCTTAGAGACTTATTTCCCAGAGAGTTCAAAGAATCAGATAGAGGTGCAATTTTTAGAACTGAAGCAGGGATAAATAACAGTATCAGAGTATGCCCCAAAATTTAACGAGTTGGCGAGGTTTGTGCCATATCAAGTCAGCACAGATGAACGCAAGGCTAGGAGGTTTGAACAGGGACTGAAATCCTGGTTGTACAGTAGGGTCTCCCTGCTCCAGCTGAAGACATTTACAGTAGTAATGGAGAAGGTAATTCTCGCTAAAGGTGGAGGCAAGGCAGTAATGAAGTTAAATCAAGAACAGAAAAAGAAGAAGAATGAAGTGGAGGTTAAGAATGGTGGTGGTGGTAGTGGAAATGGTAACAATAACCTGAAGAATGGAATGGAAATGTGGGTGCTGGAAATCAGCAGGGTAACCAACAGAATAAGAAGTTCGAAGCATGTGCTACCTGCGGGAAGTTTCACAAGGGTGTGTGCTTAATGGGGAAACATGTATGCTTTAACTGTGGCCTGGAAGGTCACATTGCCCCAAATTGCAATTAACCCAAGAAGAACGTTTGCTTCACGTGTGGGTCAAAGGATCATTTTGCTCATGAATACCCTAAGAAGAAAGATGGGGAGACAACATGAAGAAAGAGAGGTAGCAGTGGAGGTACATGGACCATTGCTGGACCAACGACATCAAACAAACCCACAGCCAGAACCTTCAACATGACTGTGCAAGATGCTGTGCAATCAAAGGATGTTGTGTTAGGTATTATCCCAATCAATGATATAGATGCTTATGTATTATTTGATTCGGGTGCTACTTGCTCGTTTATATATGATGAATTTGCTAAGAGGTTAGGATTGCCTAGTGAAGAATTGAATTTTCCTTTAAACATAGAATTTGCGAATAAGGAAGTTATTCATGTTAGGTTCGTATACAAGAATTGTAGGGTGAATATTAAGAGGAATATCATGATGGTAGATTAAATCCTGATTAAACTTGGAGAGTTTGATGTTATATTGGGAATGGATTGACTATTTAATTATGGAGCGATAATTGATTGTCAAAAGAAATGTGTAAACCTTATGACTCTGTCACGGTAGCAAATCGCCTAGACATGCGGGATGTCTGACGATTACGCAAGCTAAGAAGTTGTTGAGTCAAGACTGCGTGGGTTATTTAGCTTACATAGTCGATACTCAGAAGAAGGGTGTGAAATTGGAAGAGATAGCAGTGGTTAGGGAGTTTATAGATGTGTTTCTGGAGGATTTGCCAGGACTTCCGACTGACTGAGAGATTAAGTTCGTGATGGACTTAGCGCCAGGAACAGTCCCGATATCGAAGGCCCCGTACAGAATGGCTCCAGTAGAGATGAAGGAACTGAAGGTACAACTGCAGGAGCTGTTAGACAAGAAATACATTCAGCCGAGTATGTCACCGTGGGGAGCACAGGTGTTATTCGTGAAGAAGAAGGATGGGTCAATGCGTCTTTGCATTGATTATATGGAATTAAACAAAATCACTATTAAGAATAAATACATGTTGCCAATAATAGATGATTTATTTGATCAATTGAAGGGTGCTAGATACTTCTCGAAAATAGATTTGAGAAGTAGGTATCTTCAATTAAAGGTAAGGAAGGAGGATGTACCTAGAACGACATTCAGAACTCGATATGGACATTACGAGTTTCTGGTGATGTCTTTTGGTTTGACTAATGCCCCTGATGCATTCATGGATTTGATGAACAGAGTGTTTAAACCATTCTTTGACAAGTTTGTGGTGGTATTTATTGACGACATTCTGCTGTACTCCAAATCTCAAGAAGAACACGTGGAATATTTACGTTTGACGTTAGAGACACTAAGAATGGAAAAGTTATACACAAAATTCTCGAAGTGTGAATTTTGGCTAGGTCGTGTACAATTTCTTGGGCATGTGATTGACAAAGATGGAATTTTAGTGGATCCATCAAAAGTTGAAGCCGCAATCAATTGGGAACAACCAAGAACACCTTTAGAGGTGAGGAGTTTCTTGGGACTGGCCGGTTATTATAGACGGTTTATTCAAGATTTTTTCAAGATAGCCACTCCGTTAACAAATTTGACAAGGAAAGCTGTAAAATTTGCTTGGACGGAGAAGTGTGAAGAATGTTTTCAAGATTTGAAGAAGAAGCTAAGTGTGGCACCTGTGTTATCATTACTAGATAATACATGAAACTTTGTGGTGTATAGTCACGCCTCACATAAAGGATTGGGTTGTGCTCTTATGCAGAACGACAAAGTTATTGCATATGCATCAAGACAACTGAAAGACTATGAGAAAAGACATCTGACTCATGATTTAGAGTTGGCTGCGGTGGTATTTGCTCTAAAAATATGGAGACACTATCTCTATAGAGAAAAATGTGAGATTTACATAGACCATAAAAGTCTGAAGTATATTTTTATTCAGAAGGACTTGAACATGCGTCAAAGAAGATGGATGGAATTGATAAAAGATTATGATTGTGAGATATTTTATCATCCAGGCAAAGCGAATGTGGTTGCAGATGCTTTAAGTAGGAAAGGTCGGGAAAAGTGGATGTTGATAACCACTCAGGAGCTTATTTCAACAATGACAAAGGTAGAGTCGGAAATAAAATTTCCAAAAGAATCCGATGAACGACTATTCCAGATAGAAGCTAGTCCAACTTTGGTGGACAAAGTTAAGAATGCTCAACTACAACATAAAGAATGTGGAAAGATCAATGAGAAAGTGGTTGAGAGTGGTGAAGTGAAATACAAGATCGATACCGAAGGGTTACTAAGATTTGAGGGAAGAATTTGGGTTCCAGCAATACCAGAGATTAAAGACGAAATCTTAACCGAAACACGTAACACAAGATATTCGGTTCATCCAGGAAGTACGAAGATGTATCAAGATTTACGACGACATTTTTGGTGGCCAAACATGAAAAGAGATGTTGTAGAATGTGTTGTGAAATGCTTGGCGTGTCAAAGAGTTAAGGTCGAGTATCAAAGACCAAGTGGATTACTTCAACTGTTGGAAATACCGGAATGGAATTGGGAACACATCACAATGGATTTTTTGGTGGGTCTTCCAACTACTCAGAGAGGATGCGATGCGATTTAGATGATAGTGGACTGACTAACAAAATTAGCACACTTTTTGCCAATAAAGATTAGGTTTAATCTTGATCAGTTGGCAAAGTTATATGTTAAAGAGATAGTTTCAAGGCATGGAGTGCCAGTGTCAATTGGGTCAGATAGAGATCCGCGATTCATGTCAAACTTCTAGAAGAGACTACAAGAATACATGGGAACACAGTTGCGAATGAGTACGGCATATTATCCGCAAACAGATGGCCAAAGCGAACGAAAAATCTAAACATTGAAAGATATGCTTAGGACATGCATCATGGACTTCAAAGGGAGCGGGGATGAACATTTACCATTGGTGTAATTTTCATACAACAACAGTTATAACGCAAGCATCGGCATGCCGCCCTACGAAGCATTGTATGGCAGAAAGTGCAGAACTCCATTGTGCTGATATAAAGTCGGTGAACGTTAACTATTAGGACCAAAACTGGTATAACAAACTGCTGAGGTTGTCAAACTCATCAGAACAAGATTGGTAGCTGCTAAAGATAGATAGAAGAAGTATGCTAATCAATACAGACAAGATCAGGAGTTCGACGTGAAATTACGTGTTCTTAAAAGTTTGTCCTTGGAAGGGAAAAATTCAGCCCGAGGTTTATTGGACCCTTCAAAATGTTGCAAAGAGTAGGAGAAGTGCCTTACTAGGTAGCTTTACCTCCAGAATTGCAAAACGTTCACAATGTTTTTCATGTTTCGGTGTTACGACCGTATAAACCCAATTACAAACACGTGATCGAGTATGAACTATTGTAGTTTAATAAAGACTTGTCTTATGAAGAAATTACTATCCAGATAGTGGACAGAAAAGAACAGGTGCTCAGGAATAAAGCAATTCCTTCCGTGAAGGTGATATGGAGAAACCACAATGCTGAAGAAGCTACGTGGGAACTCGAAGATAAAATGATGAAAGATTACCCTGAGTTATTTGTTTAATATATGTCTTCGATTCTGGGAACAGAATCTTTGTAAGTAGGGAAGAATGTGACGAATGATTTGTTTGAGTTGTGATTCTGGGGACAGAATCTTTGTAAGGTGGGAAGGATGTAATAATCCAAAATTTTAAATTGTAATTTAAAATATTTATTGAGTTATATAAATATTTTAATTGATATGTTTATTGATCGAATAAATATTTGTTTAAGCTAATTTAATTTAATTGGTTAATTATTTATTTAATAAATAAATAATGAGTTAAGGAAATTAATTATCATGAGATAATATTCTAATTTAAATTATAAATTAAGTTAGAGAGTTTATAATGATTAAATGAATTATTATAATGATATTTTAATTTGAATTTGTAATTAAAATGACGTGTTAGTTAATTAAATAAAATTATAATTATGTTGTATTGATTTATGTGATAAATTAATTTAATAAATTATTATTAGAATTAATTAAATTGAATATTAAATTTTAATTAAATATAGTGTGACCATAAACTATACTATAAAGGAGTTATTAAAACAAGTTAAATGAGGTTAATTCAGTTTTGCCAAACAAGGCTTAATGCTTATTAAGTCTTTAATTTAAATATATTTTACCAAACAAGACATAAGGATTTAAATGATTAAATTCTGAAGTAGTTAGCCAAATAAGCCTTATGACTTTTGATTTTCAAATAAAAAATAACTGATGTCAGTTAAAGTTATATTTATATTATATAATTAATACCTATATTATTACCTATACGTTATATCTTTAGTACGTAAGGTTAGAGTAAGAGAGAAAGAACTTAGAAGAAGAAAAAGAATAGAAGAAGAAAGTTGCAGAGAAAAATTAAGAGAGAATTGGGAGAATTCTGGAGAATTTGAGAGAGAAATAGGGAAAAAGAAAGCTTGATAATCAAAGGATAACCATCATCTTCTAAAACTAAGGTATCATCTTACTTTTACTTTTCAAAAAGTTATAGTTTTATTCTCTTCCAAAATTCTCTGTAAAACTTTGTGAAGGTTGAATTATTTGTTGTATATAGTTTCTATATGATAATTAGTTGTTATAAAGTTGTTTTCATAAGTTTATAGATGAGATTTAGTGAATTAATTCATGTTATGTATTTGTTTGTGAAAGAAATCATGTTACAGTGAATTGGTATGAAAATATATGAATATGACTTAGTTTAAAGTAAAATTGAGGTTTAAATTCTTTGTATAATGTATAAATTGGCTATTGATTATGAAAATAGATGAAGAAACGAAAACAATGTAATTAGAACCAACTGTTTTGGTTGTAAAACGAATTCAAAGTGAAGAATTTCGCTATAAATGTCAAAAGAAGAGGAAATAAAAGAAACTGTGAAATTTAAAGGTTGTAATCTTGATGTTTATATGGTTTATGTGATTAGAAACATGTTAGAAACATTAGTTTATGTTTCTATAAACATATTACACATTGGGTAGGTTGGTATGATTGTTAGAAAGGATTTTATAGGCCTAATTTTGCTTTCTATAGTGTTTAGGATCATAATTCACGGACTAGCAGAAGGGACCCCCGCCCTGGCGGGGGTGGGGGGGTGGGGGGGTGGGGATCTATTTTGCCAAATTGGGAAGAAAAAAAAATTGACCGGACATCTTTAACTAAATGAGCATAACGTTTTCATACGAACTCCGATTGATGCAATTCAAGATGATTCGGAATGAGGACAGATATGCCTATAACGTTTATTCTTTAAGTGTTTCCTATTGATGTCGTTATGAAGGGTAAAAATGGCCATCTTTAGGACTGTTATGCATTTGGAGGCAATCGGAGGGCGTCGGAATGTGCGAATGCAAGTGTAATCCTTTGTGTATTAGTATAACCTAATGATAACATGTTGGACATGTAATAGGATATTGTATCAAATTGTTAATGTGTATATGATGCAATGACATGATCACTTATGTAGTTATAATAAAGCTAAAAGGTGATGTTCATGAAAAGATGTGATGTTATTTAAACTTAAACTTAGTTAGTAAGCTATACTAAAAGTGGGAAAGAAACTTATGAAGCTAATATTATTGTAATTAATGTGTATTGTCAATAGATATGGTATATGTAGGACTTGTGGTGAACATGAGTAGTGATTGTTTAACCTACGCATGAGACAAGTTTTCTAACTCTACATTTACGATTGTGCAAGTTCCTAAACCTACTTATATATCTATTCTAACTTGATTATGTTCATGCAAACTCTTCAACCTAACTCTTACTTTGGGAAGGGTTCCTATCTTTAATTTTGTTTCTTATTACGCAAGTTCCTAAATTATGTTATTCTCATGTTGAACAAGTTTTATTCCTCAACTTATTATTAATCATGCACGTTCATTAACTCATTTCTTTTATTGAGTAAAATTAATAGCCTTAGCTTATTATTATTCAAGCAAGGTCTGTTATAATATTCAAATGCTTATGCTTCCTAATTCATTTCTAAACCATGATTTCTATGTATAATGTTGATTCACTTATAATTCATGACTATTTTATATCATATTGCTATCGAGCACTTGAAGTGATATTAAACTATATTGATTTAACTAATCCTTAGTTGATGTTCGTTGAACTCTAAATTACCTTGAAACTTATCCAAACCAAACTTTCTTTGGTGCGAACTTATATAATAAAACTGAGATGAACAACCCTATTATTAAGAGATAATTTATGCATAGCGTTGAAATGTTTGTACATAATATATTATATGAAGGGTTGATCCCCCTAAGTACGAGGAGTCCCTATAGTCTTATGTCTGTTAAAGTTTAAGTTGAAAGATTATTTATAACTATGGACATAGTTTGTGGTCTTATGACCCTCAAATATATATTTTAGAATTTTTATTATCAATAATAGAGCATATTGTTCAGTTCTATTGAGCCTATTATTTGGCCACTATTGTAAAGTTTTATTCATTGTCACTTCAAGTGAGTCTTGTTTGCTCACTCTTACTTATAGAACTATTACAGCTAAAGTTGAGAAGATTGATGTACCTAGTACTAGTAAAGGGAAAGGAAAGATGAACAAGTATTAAAGACTTGTAAACATGCTGATTTTTAATATTGTCAGACTTTATTTTAAATCTTGTGATGTAATTATTTAATTTTTCGCATATGATGTTTTATTTAAAGGTTAGATAACCTGGGAGATTTTATTTGTAATTATTGATGTAATCCTTTAATGGGAAGGTTTATTATTAAATTTTATTATGATTGGGTAGTTAGATATGAATATTTTTATCAAGTGAACACTAAATCTTGTGGGAATGAAGTACCAGAGTTGGGGGTGTCACATCTTATGAGATAGGAAATGACCAACATGATTTAGTTGGGGGGTTATAACAAAACTCAATGTTTCAAAGATGAACTGTATTGAAACTCATGTCTGCAAATTATTGTTTTCAATACTTAATTTCAAAGTTTGCAAGTCATGGAAATCTTGCTAAATTCTTGTAAAATTGATTTGGAAATTGTATTATCAAGTGTTTATGAAGTGTGCATACATGTAAGGAACATATAATAATGAACTTGAACAAGTTTAAACTGAGAAAATCAATGTTGGTTTGATACTCTGCAGAACATAGTACCTTTCTGGGTCTAGTCCAGGAAGGGCGCAGCTGCGCCGAGTTTATACTAGGGTGTAGCGCAGCTACGCCAGTCCCCAGAACTAGATTCTAGTTTCTTTTAGGCCGTGTTGCTTCTAACTCGGTATTGAAGACCTATATATGCATGAAAAAAAGAGTAACATGTGGTATCAAGCTTTCTTATAAGATAGGAAATGACCAACATGATTTAGTTAGGGATTTATAACAAAACTCAATGTTTCAAAGACGAACTTTAATGATAGTCATGTCTGCAAATTCTGAGCTTGATAGTATACACACATGACTGGTTTTTTAGCATAAAGGAGCATGGGTTATGAATTATAGTTCCTTCGTTCATGACTAAATTGTTAAGCTTTGAGATAGGTGATTTTTTCATAGAAAAACTTGATGTAGTGAAGCTAATATCAATGAATATTACATGGTGTATGTTTTGACCTTGTGAATATGCTAACATGACTTAACTACACATGAAAAGAGATTTAAATATGTCTTGTATGTGTTAAATTCCATTGTTCAAGATTAAAAATGATTTCAAAAGCAAACTCGAATATTTCCCAAACCAAACTACATTTGTGTGTGTAGTTAAGTATTGAATATTGAATATGGCATGGCTGTGTTCATTGTATTTATAAACATGATTCTTATATGTTAGATATAATGACAACTAACCAAGCATGAGTTTAAACATGTTTTTAAGTGATAAACAATGCTAGATATGAATAAATGATGTGAACACTTATAAACATGGGTAATACAGATTATGTGATCTCTTTATGTGGACATATGACTGAATTTAGCAAGCATTATAATTACATGACCTTATTTGACTTTAATTCCGTAGAAATCCTAAACTAAGACCATGACATGTAAAAGTAAACTTAAGATGGTCATACGTTTATGTAAAGTCCTCTAGCATGTATGCATGTTAAGTTTAATTGTTTTGGTATGCTAAAGAATGGTGCAAAAATAGGAAATGCAAAGCTCAACTCTGGTCAGGCTAGAGGATAGCGCAGTTGCGCCGTCCCTAAGCCTAACCAGGGCGTAGCTGCGCCATCCTGCAGTATTACCTGTCTAATTTGTTTATGATCTGAGATGTAGTGCATGTAAGACCCCGAATTTATGAAATGAAAGTATTTAATTTTCTTATAATTATTATTCTATTTAGTAAATGGTTAAATTGATAAAAGGTTAAAGTTAAGGGTGATATTTGAAAATTTTGCAAAGTAAGCAAGTTGATACAAAATATTCGTTGTGTCGGGGAATATTCGATTGGTCGGGGAATATTCTTTTTAACAGAGAATATTTGTACGACGGCACAATCATTGGTGGACCCCACAACGGAAGTATTGTCATAGTTAGAAAATGACAGAAATATCTTTTTATAAAAATAATGGCGAAATTGTTACCGTTAAACTGTTGAACTACCCGGTTGTAAAAGTACAGTAATACGCGTGGTTGCATAGTAGAATATGATATTGATTATTGATACTTAAGTAAGAAGCCACTTAGTGTCGACGTCGGGATTTTTTATTTGTCCCTTTTCGTTACCTGTTTTTTTGTGTTCTCATTTTACGTGAGATGTGTTTGAAAAAACAAGTGAAAAAGGTCCGACATATGTAATGTCGATGATTGGACTATAAGAGTCGCCAGTTGGTTTTTTAACTGGTTGTACCAACACAACCGAGAAAAGGTTTGCATATTGACCCAGTGATGTGACACTGCTAAACGGGTCGGTGAAACCGAGATTCAATTAGGGTCCGGGGACTTGCTTATGCGGAGGGAAGGTGTTATGCACCCCCCGACATCCGTGTTGCCACAGTGACCGCCACTTTTCAAGAAACTGTTATATGAATATTTATGTGTGTGTGTGTGGATCAATGTGCTATTATTTGGATGTAGTGCGAGGCCTCGTTCACACCTATATACACAGGGTTTGAATTTATATAAAAATTCCGTTTTAAACAAGATATGGCAGTGATGTTTTAAAAGAGGTTTTTCAAACCCAGTGCTCAATAGTATTTGAGACCTTTTACACTCCCATTTTATTCAATATTCGGCTTGGTTGATTTTATTTTACAGATGCGAGGCATCTGTATGAAAATAATGTACAAAAAGGTGCTGAATTCCTCATGGGTATGAGAATTGTAACGCCCCGAAATCCGGTCTATCTTCACACCCAGATTTCGTACGTCACGAGTACATCCTTCATCCACCATACATCATTATATACTAAAATATAACAACATACACTCTCAAATCCCAGGTTCTGGAAACCTTATAACCTATTTCCTTACAAATAATGGTAAATTACATTATCCATTTCATCTTACACGGGTGACTTTCATCCGCCACAAAGGATTCATAACTGTTCATTAAACTAGTCTATAGTTTAATTCTATCATTCTATATTACAAGTCTGCATTTGCTCTGCACGTACATTCACGTACTGAATGGCACTTCATCTGGATACCTTCAGCTTGATCTTTACGGGATCCTTAAGTTCTTCTAACCTTGATCGCTGAAAATTGTTTTTCATTTAAAGCAAGTGTGAGCATTCAATTGCCCAGCAAGTCATAACAGTTGAACAAACAACTTCAGAATTTAAAACATTTCCTTAGAACTTCTATAACCGAACAAAGGTTATGAAGCAGCTTGAATAATAGGAATAGTCTCGATTCCTATCATTTAAAACATCAATCATTTTCACCTTGAAATACTTTCATTCCTCTACCTTTTTCATACACATCCTGTCTGGCTAGAATCATTAGCACATACTTAACAATAAAGGTTCATGTATAAACAGAACATACTTGTATTGAACAGCCCAATCACAGAATATTTTATATCATGGAAACACCGAAGTGTTCAAATTGTGGCTCAAGGCCTCACACATTCTACCACCTTGTACATATATCGCACATATGCACATAGACAGAACTTCTCAAGTTCAACATATAAGAAGTTTTAGAAACTAGCATTCATTTAAAGTATGAATGAAGTTAGGAAACTTGCCTTACGCCCAGCTACAGCTTACGCCGAACTGCTCATCCAATTCCTATATAACACATAAGGAAAAACCACATGTACCAATTAGTCATCTATTTGACTTACGCATTGGTTTAGTTAACTTTACTTCTTAGGGTTCGCATTCTTGCAATATAAGTTTACGCGACTAACTTTCTTTACCAGTTAACGGCTTTATGACATACGGAGATGTCTTACTTAAAACGTTCATCATCTTGGATGATTTATATTCTTATCTTCTTCTTATAACTTCTCTAGGACTCAGCACACATCGTTTCTCTACTAGTAGTCCATATGGTACTCTGAGTGGTTTCCCACAAACAACCAACAAACAAGTTCCCGTCTCATCTACACTGCCATCACAGTGAGTTAGATCGGTTGCCAGTTTCGTATATACCTTCGCTCTCTGAAGGAATTGTTTAGCCCAGCTCCCATATGTCAACCATCAAAGTTACGTTTGTACCACAACCTAACTTCTCTTAACTTAGACGAACCATTAAACTATAATGTTCGTTAAGTCAACTTCTTCTTCCTTACAGCTTTCTGGCAACTAAATGCCATACCTCAAGATTCATTCTTTATCGTCTAAGTCATACAGTCATTTGTATACTCGGAGCGATCATTCATTGTCAATACTATGAGGTCATAGCGTTAACCATTTCATATGAATTTATTCATATCATACAACATCTGGTTCCTTCCACTCAAAACGTTTATCCAAGTTATACTTATTAACTCGGCTTCTTAATGTTATACGTTATTATCTTCAACTCAGTTTCTTCACCATTTACGGTTAATCAACATTCTTCATTACATTACGGCTTTCTTGATACCATTCGTATCTTACTTACTAATTTCATCAACGTCTAAGTCAGACAACTAGGGTATACTTAGAACGTTCGTCAAACGCGAATACGATTCACAAGGATCGTTTACGTATTCAACGTTCACGTTGCTCGTTTCTTAATCTCTCATTCAACCTTTATTCAAGGTTTTGATCGCTTTCAATCATTATCCATCCCATGAACCCCATGTTCATTATTCTTTCTTAATGTCGAAGCCATACCGTTCGTTGTATGCTAAGACTGATCGTTCTTCGCAACAACGTTGCGTTCACAGCGTCTATACGCTTTACGTTCATCTTACAATGCCATGCCATAACATCGGATTGTTATTCAGTACCTTCATCACTCAACGTCTAAGGAATCACAATCATAGCAATCCCTCACGTTCGTTCATTACGACTACGGTCCCCGGATATCGGTTCCGTAACCCGAGTTTACATTCTTTATCTTTTAATCTCGTTTAATCTTTCCGTTCAACCTTTATTAAAGGTTTAAAACACTTACTCAAGTGTTACATTATGTGAACTATATGTTCAAACTTCTTTTTTGCACATCCCCCAGTAATTGAGAAATAAAAATCTCATTTCTAGGCATTGTTATGCATTGGCGCTGCGGCGCCGTGCCCTTCCTTTCCTCTCCCGCTGCTGCGCGAGCCACTTCTCTCTCTTCTCTTCCCGGCCTGGCGCTGCGGCGCCAAGTCCTTTGATATCTCTCGCGCTGTGGCGCAACTCTCCAGAAGGTTTGGCCGATCTCGCGCTGGGGCGCCGGCCTCCAAGGCACGACTCGCGCTGCGGCACCGAGCATGAAACCTAGAAATTTTTTTTTAAGTCTTTGACAAGCTTGAGACGCCAATTTCGAAATCTCATAACTTCTTCGTTATAACTCGGAACGAGGTAGTTCCAAAGCCATTCTCTTCCTTATCTTACGTGCTTTAATACCTCTCAGATAGAACTTCATTCTAAATCCGATAACGTGCCATTCGATTGGCTTGATCTTCACCCTTTATTCATTTTTACGCTTTTAACGCTCTTTGTTCGTTCGTCCGTCATTCGGTCATCCGAACTCGGAACTCATTCGTTCTTGAGTCCACGACTCATGTTTTCTATGTTCCCTTACTTCCTTATGAAACCCTACACATTCGGGTTCATTTACTAACTTTCTAATTCTCGTTCGTCTTTTACGAAATTTCGCCATAACTTCGTTATAGCTAAGTTTTAATCCGTTCTTCATGAACGTTTCTACCGATCCTAACCAAGCAGTATGCAACTAACTTATACGCGATGGTTTTAAACTTGTCCATCAACAACAATTATCATACGATGGTTTTAAATTTGTCCATCAACAACGTTCTTCGTGTTCTTCGCGTGTTCTTCGTGTTCTTCGTTTTAATCGATATTTTGGATTACGATTCCACTTTTTATTGGAATTTGATGTTATAGAACATTAGTCCTTACTTATTTCACCTACTTATTCATATAATCCACTCGGATCGCTCTAATTTATTACGAATCTTATACTTCTTTAAGAAATTTATAAACTAAATTTCTAAGTTCTTATTCCTTTTTTTCTCATGATTTCAACCATATGAACTCATCTCCAACCTTATCTACTTCTTATCTTCATTAATTTATGTTTTCAAGCTTAGAAACTCAAAGAAATTTAAAAAGAAACTAAGTTCCGAATTACCGTTCTTCTTTAATCCTCTTCCGTTATACAAAGCCGGCGATTTGCAAGCTTTGCTATTAGACGATCACTTTCGATCCGATCATTCATGCTCACGCTCTTCCTTCTCCCTTCCATCCGACTTCTCTCTCTCTCTCTCTCTCAAGTGTGGGATTTTCAAAATCCACCAATAATGAAATAAGCTTACTATTTATAGATTTTCAAAGCTAAGGGCATTTTAGTCATTTCGCCCCCACCTCCTTACTATTCCCACCTCCTCCAAGCCTTAGCCACCAAGTTTACTTGGCCACCACCCTTACTTGGTGGCCAAGTAGCCGCCCCTCTTGCCCATGGGTCACCCCATGGGTTGCCCCATTGGTTTTGCCCATCCGTTTACCCATCGGTTCGATCCGCAGTTTCTTTTCTTGGTTTGGGCCTTAACCCTAATTCTTATTGGACCTAACTTGGGCTTGATTCACAAAGCATTGGGCTTGACATAATCCAAGTCTAATTAGATTCTACAAAGTCCATGAACTCAAAGTCCATTAAGACTAATCGTATTCTACGCATTCCATTCTCGTATTCTCGTCGTATATTATTCGTATGATATTCGTATTATATGTCGCAATAATCTTCGTACTATCCTCGTATTATACTTCATATCATACTCATATCTCTCAAGCATAATAACCCTAATTATTATACGTGATCATAAAATTCTCGGAACTCACTTTCCTAACCCTTAGGTTTTGAGTCCGTAGGCCAAAACTTTGTTTTTGCCATAACTGAAATATTATTGAATATTCCATCACGTCTCAAAATTAAACGTAATCTATAACTTCTTGAAATTTCAAAATAAATCTCTGAGCAGAAATGGATGAATAGTGCCTATTTCGTCTTTTTCCCCGAAAATATTTTGTTCCCAAAAAACTTTCGTTTTCGTCTTGAAAAATCTTATTCGCTCAATCTAGCTCATAGCCAGAATACTCCCGACTTATAATCATCCTAGGTTATAGAACGATTAATAAACACATAGCACAGAATAGTATTAATAAAATTTAGTTTTACTAATAACTAATTCTTTAAACCTAAATTCTGGACAAGCCGAATTTCCTGGTCGTCACACTCTTCCCTCCTTATAAAAATTCCGTCCTCGGAATTTCTTAAAACCACACCCTTACTCGGGTCATCACATTCACCCCTTCTTCACAGAATTTCGTCCTCGAAATTTTAGCCTACCATTCTTCTCAACTTCACTTCAACGGAGTTCTTATCTTTCCCTCATTCCTAACCCCATAACCTATCAAGAATCATGAAGCAGAAGGAATAACGAGGAATATAAAATTTCCTCTTAAAACGTTTCATACTTTTGCTGAGGGGTCAAATCGACCATGAACTCTTACTGGGTTAACCAGCATTTCGCCGTAAGCCCTTCTTTAACGGTCTGTTTACAATCACAAAGAAAGTAAACTTCCTCTTCCATGTTCTCCTCAGACTTAATAAAACAATTTGGTTTGGCACCACTTCTTCAAAGAAAGCTCGATTTTCTTTTAAGCATGGCATACCATTTGTCTAGCCAAATCAAATAGCTTAGACCATACCAATAAATTGGATATCAACTGGAAACATTTGTCTAGTCAATTCAATTGACATCGACTACTTCTTGAAATTCTTTTCGCAATACATCAAAACGGTTTATGACGTCATAATACCGTACTTTTTATAGTACGTTGAGGACTTCGTCAGTTTGTGACTTCGTCATTATACATCATACCATAGTAGGTTGTTGATCCTAAGATCACATCCAACACAAGGTGCAATTGCATTAACAACTCCATCGTTTTACCATCCTTGCATCGAATGCACTGATGATATAAAATTCATTTTGATATTTTAAATCAATTCCTGTCTAGCCGAAGCAATTAGCATAGACATACCAAGAATAGCTCTTTTAAAAATTCTATTGATTCTTAAAGTTGAATCAAATCTTTCCTTTTTCAAAATGTATTTATCAGCACGAGTTCAATAAAGTTTGAAATCTAGCATAGCTAGATGACTTGGAATATCCTATTCTCCATCTTCCTTCATTGTCGTACTGCGACAATACTTAATCCTCTCTAGCACCTTCATTGCTAAGCCTACTAAAAACAACTCATTTCTAGTCTAAACATTCCTATATCCTAGTACAGTCCATCAACTTACCATATATTATGAGTTCAGGAACTTTCCACAATAATATGAGTTTAAGAATATCCAGACAGACCATAGGCGTCCATTCGTTGAGACGTTCGAAAACATACCATATTCTTATGAGTCACGAACTTACCATAAGTATGAGTTTCAGGAACTCGTACCTACCTTATCGTTCTCTACCTACCAAGTATAAACATGAGAAAAGATTCACCTTCTCGCCATATACATCTTGATAGCGCGACCAATTCCAATGATTATCACTGTAATAAGCTAAGCAGTTGTTACACTAAGCACAAACCTCTGCCCATAACAAAGGTTCATACAACTCAGCCATCACATGAGTCCTCAATTGAAATTTTACAACTTCTAAATCTCTCTCTACTTAATACGAATTTTCTTTGATTCATATACGATCCTGCTCAACTCAATCTGAATTCTTCTTCCTGTACTACTTCATAGTACCTTTCATTCATAGCACTAGCTATAAATCATTCATCATTTAACAGCTCATCTGTTACTACGATTCACTATGATCACAAGGTGATCTTCTTATTCTTTTCTCTATGATTATAGTCTTAGGTACTCCTACCTAAGGTTTATAACCTATCAACTCTGATACCAACCTGTGACGCCCCGAAATTTGGTCTATCTCACACCCGGATTTCGTACGTCACGAGTACATCCTTCATCCACCATACATCATTATATACTAAAATATAACAACATACACTCTCAAATCCCAGGTTCTGGAAACCTTATAACCTATTTCCTTACAAATAATGGTAAATTACATTATCCATTTTATCTTACACGGGTGACTTTCATCTGCCGTAAAGGATTCATAACTGTTCATTAAACTAGTCTATAGTTTAATTCTATCATTCTATATTACAAGTCTGCATTTGCTCTGGACGTACATTCACATACTGAATGACACTTCATCTGGATACCTTCAGCTTGATCTTTACGGGATCCTTAAGTTCTTCTAACCTTGATCGCTGAAAATTGTTTTTCATTTAAAGCAAGTGTGAGCATTCAATTGCCCAGCAAGTCATAACAGTTGAACAAACAACTTCAGAATTTAAAACATTTCCTTAGAACTTCTATAACCGAACAAAGGTTATGAAGCAGCTTGAATAATATGAATAGTCTCAATTCCTATCATTTAAAACATCAATCATTTTCACCTTGAAATACTTTCATTCCACTACCTTTTTCATACACATCCTGTCTGGCTAGAATCATTAGCACAGACTTAACAATAAAGGTTAATGTATAAACGGAACATACTTGTATTGAACAGCTCAATCACAAAACATTTTATATCATGGAAACACCGAAGTGTTCAAATTATGGCTCAAGGCCTCATACATTCTACCACTTTGTACATACATTGCACATATGCACATAGACAGATCTTCTCAAGTTCAACATCTGAGAAGTTTTAGAAACTAGCATTCATTTAAAGTATGAATGAAGTTAGGAAACTTGCCTTACGGCCAGCTACAGCTTACGCCGAACTGCTCATCCAATTCCTATATAACACATAAGGAACCACATGTACCAATTAGTCATCTATTTGACTTACGCATTGGTTTAGTTAACTTTACTTCTTAGGGTTCGCGTTCTTGCAATATAAGTTTACGCGACTAACTTTCTTTACCAGTTAACGGCTTTATGACATACGGAGATGTCTTACTCAAAACGTTCATCATCTTGGATGATTTATATTCTTATCTTCTTCTTATAACTTCTCTAGGACTCAGCACACATCGTTTCTCTGCTAGTAGTCCATATGGTACTCTGAGTGGTTTCCCACAAACAACTAACAAACAAGTTTCCGTCTCATCTACACTGCCATCACAGTGAGTTAGATCAGTTGCCAGTTTCGTATATACCTTCGCTCTCTGAAGGAATTGTTTAGCCCAGCTCCCATATGTCAACCATCAAAGTTACGCTTGTACCACAACCTAACTTCTCTTAACTTAGACGAACCATTAAACTATAATGTTCGTTAAGTCAACTTCTTCTTCCTTACGGCTTTCTGGCAACTAAATGACATACCTCAAGATTCATTCTTTATCGTCTAAGTCATACAGTCATTTGTATACTCGAAGCGATCATTCATTGTCAATACAATGAGGTCATAGCGTTAACCATTTCATATGAATTTATTCATATCATACAACGTCCGGTTCCTTCCACTCAGAACGTTTATCCAAGTTATACTTATTAACTCGACTTCTTAACGTTATACGTTATTATCTTCAACTCGGTTTCTTCACCATTCACGGTTAATCAACATTCTTCATTACATTACGACTTTCTTGATACCATTCGTATCTTACTTACTAATTTCATCAACGTCTAAGTCAGACAACTAGGGTATACTTCGAACGTTCGTCAAACGCGAATACGATTCACAAGGATCGTTTACGTATTCAACGTTCACATTGCTCGTTTCTCAATCTCTCATTCAACCTTTATTCAAGGTTTTGATCACTTTCAATCGTTATCCATCCCATGAACCCCATGTTCATTATTCTTTCTTAATGTCGAAGCCATACCGTTCGTTGTATGCTAAGTCCGATCGTTCTTTGCAACAACGTTGCGTTCACAGCGTCTATACGCTTTACGTTCATCTTACAATGCCATGCCATAACATCGGAATGTTATTCATTACCTTCATCACTCAACGTCTAAGGAATCACAATCATAGCAATCCCTCACGTTCGTTCATTACGACTACGGTTCCCGGATATCGGTTCCGTAACCCGAGTTTACATTCTTTATCTTTTAATCTCGTTTAATCTTTTCGTTCAACCTTTATTAAAGGTTTAAAACACTTACTCAAGTGTTACATTATGTGAACTATATGTTCAAACTTCTTTCTTGCACATCCCCCAGTAATTGAGAAATAAAAATCTCATTTCTAGGCATTGCTATGCACTGGCGCTGCGGCGCCATTTCCTTTCCTCTCACGCTGCGGCGCGAGCCACTTCTCTCTCTTCTCTTCCCGGCCTGGAGCTGCGGTGCCAAGTCCTTTGAAATCTCTCGCGCTTTGGCGCAACTCTCCAGAAGGTTTGGCCGATCTGGCGTTGGGGCGCCGGCCTCCAAGGCACGACTCGCGCTCCGGCGCCGAGCATGAAACCTAGAAAAAATTTTCTAAGTCTTTTACAAGCTTGAGACGCCGATTTCGAAATCTCATAACTTCTTCGTTATAACTCGGAACGAGGTCGTTCCAAAGCCATTCTCTTCCTTATCTTACGTGCTTTAATACCTCTCAGATAAACTTCAGTCTAAATCCGATAACTTGCCATTCGATTGGCTTGATCTTCACCCTTTATTCATTTTTAACGCTCTTTGTTCGTTCGTCCGTAATTCGGTCATCCGAACTCGAAACTCATTCATTCTTGAGTCCACGACTCACGTTTTCTATGTTCCCTTACTTCCTTATGAAACCCTACACATTCGGGTCCATCAACAATGTTCTTTATGTTCTTCGCGTGTTCTTCGTGTTCTTCATTTTAATCGATATTTTGGATTACGATTCCACTTTTTATTGGAATTTGATGTTATAGAACATTATTCCTTACTTATTTCACCTACTTATTCATATAATCCACTCGGATCGCTCTAATTCATTACGAATCTTATACTTCTTTAAGAAATTTATAAACTAAATTTCTAAGTTCTTATTCCTTCTTTTCTCATGATTTCAACCATATGAACTCATCTCCAATCTTATCTACTTCTTATCTTCATTAATTTATGTTTTCAAGCTTAGAAACTTAAAGAAATTTAAAAAGAAACTAAGTTCCGAATTACCGTTCTTCTTTAATCCTCTTCCGTTATACAAAGCCGGCGATTTGCAAGCTTTGCTATTACACGATCACTTTCGATCCGATCATTCATGCTCACGCTCTTCCTTCTCCCTTCCATCCGACTTCGCTCTCTCTCTCTCTCAAGTGTGGGATTTTCAAAATCCACCAATAATGAAATAAGCTTACTATATATAGATTTTCAAAGCTAAGGGCATTTTAGTCATTTCGCCCCCACCTCCTCCAAGCCTTATCCGCCAAGTTTACTTGGCCACCACCCTTACTTGGTGGCCAAGTAGCCGCCCCTCTTGCCCATGGGTCACCCCATGGGTTGCCCCATTGGTTTTGCCCATCCGTTTACCCATCGGTTCGATCCGCGGTTTCTTTTCTTGGTTTGGGCCTTAACCCTAATTCTTATTGGGCCTAACTTGGGCTTGATTCACAAAGCATTGGGCTTGACATAATCCAAGTCCAATTAGATTCTACAAAGTCCATGAACTCAAAGTCCATTAAGACTAATCGTATTCTACGCATTCCATTCTTGTATTCTCGTCGTATATTATTCTTATGATATTCGTATTATATGTCGTAATAATCTTCATACTATCCTCGTATAGTACTTCATATCATACTCATATCTCTCAAGCATAATAACCCTAATTATTATACGTGATCATAAAATTCTCAGAACTCACTTTCCTAACCCTTAGGTTTTGAGTCCGTAGGCGAAAACTTTATTTTTGCCATAACTGAAATATTATTGAATATTCCATCACGTCTTAGAATTAAACGTAATCTATAACTTCTTGGAATTTCAAAATAAATCTCCGAGCAGAAATGGATGAATAGTGCCTATTTCGTCTTTTTCCTCGAAAATATTTTGTTCCCGGAAAACTTTCGTTTTCGTCTTGAAAATTCATATTCGCTCAATCTAGCTCATAGCCAGAATACTCCCGACTTATAATCATCCTAGGTTATAGAACGAATAATAAACACATAGCACAGAATAGTATTAATAAAATTTAGTTTTATTAATAACTAATTCTTTAAACCTAAATTTTGGACAACCCAAATTTTCGGGTTGTCAGAAGAATCATCTGAGGAAATCCAAACATCACAGATAAATTTACAAGCTACTTACAGCTGAAAAGGTCCATTACGGGAATCGAATCTAGATTCAGTGGACTGAATCTGTGATCACATGATTTCTAGGCTCACATGATGCCGCAGTTGATATAAACGCAGTAAGCATGTATATATATAAAAGCTGTAAATATATATATACAGACATGATCACCAACCACGAAGCACCTCCATGGGGGATCAAAAATATAAATGAAGTTGTAAAAGCAATCAACCGCCACGGGGGAAACTCCAAGCGGGACGAAATGTACAGAAATCAATAAAAGCGGTTAACCACCACGAAGTAAACTTCAGGTGAGACGAAATGTAAATATATATATATATATATATATATATATATATATATAAGCGATAAACGCACCAGATATAAAATCCAAGCTCATCGGACAAAGTCCAGCAACAGTTAATATATATAAGTATATATATATATATATATTAAAGCAGTAAACGCTCCAGACCGAAGTCTAAGCTCATCGAACAGAGTTCGAAATGCAATTCATATATATAAATGTATATATATACAAAAGCAAATAAACGCTCCAAACCGAAGTCTAGGCTCAATCGAGACATAACTCGATAATGTTAGTCCATATATATAAATATATATGTATATTGTAACATTCCAAATTTTTTTAAGTGTAAATTATAAATATTTATTGATTTATATAAATATTTATTGGATGTGTTTATTATTGAATAAATAATTGTTCAATTTGATTGAGTTGATTTAGTTAATTATTTATTTGTTAAATAATTAATGTGTTATGTAGATTGACTTATGTTATTAAGTGAATTATTTAATAAATTGTTATTAAATAAAGTATGTTGATTTATATAAATATTTATTGGATGTGTTTATTATTGAATAAATAATTGTTCAATTTGACTGAGTTGATTTAGTTATTTATTTATTTGTTAAATAATTAATGTGTTATGTGGATTGACATATGTGATTAAGTGAATTATTTAATAAATTATTATTAAATAAAGTATGACAAATAGCTATGTTATAAAAAGTTATTAAAATAAATTAAAGTAATTTAAATTTAGTTTTGCCAAACAAGGTGTAAGTATATTAATCCTTTATTTTATAAATGGTTTGCCAAACAAGGCCTTATGACTTTTGAAATTCTTGTTAAATTTAAATTATATTATTAATAGAATAAAACAAATATATAAATAAAATATATTTATATTTATAAGTTATACGTTATGTATTTGATAACTGATATAATAAGTAGGCTTATTATTGCCATATTAGTTTTATTCTACGTATATTTGTTTTGGTTTACGTTCATTGTTAGTACCTAGTCTATTACTGAGAGAAGTAAGAAAAGAGAAAGGAAAAGTTCAGAGAGTTTGAGAAGAAGCCAAGTGCAAGATTGTCCAAAACAAGTTTTGTTGACAAGTTTTCTAAAGCAACAAAAAGGTAGGTTCCTAAAACCTTAATGTATAGATATGTTTTAAGCCATTTTCATATGAACTTGGTAGTCTCTATTTTCTGGTTTTTCACTGTGTATAAGAGTTTTACCAAAATTTATGTAAAAGCTATGTTGGTATAATTGGTTAGGTAATTACGTGTTTTGTTGTTAGAATTGATATACTAGCATGTATATATGTATATATAATTGTATGCTTAATATATAAATATGATGGTATGCTAAATTACGTAATTAAGAAATTTGTTCTTTACATTGAAAAACATGTATGAATCGTATGTTTGCAAAATAACAAAATTGGTATGTGATTATGCAAATTGTGAACTAATACTGAGAAATTGAACTACACATGTGAATTAATTTATATGTTGGCATACTTGTATTTCAAAGGAATCAAATTTGGTTGATAACAGTAGAATTTTAGTTCACTGTATTTTTATTTGTCAACCATGGAGTTTTGATCTAATAACAGTGTTCCAAAGAATTAGTCTACGATATTGTTAATTAGTGGTTGGTAATTGGTATACGGATGATTGTTAGCAATTATGTGTAAGTTATATTAGTTATACATGTTGTTTGGGGCGAATTGTTGTTACAAATTTAAGACAGTAGCTTTGGCTCTGTTCTTCGTTTTGGTTCTGTGAGTTTCGGCGCCCCAGCGTCAAAATTCACGCTCCAGCGTCAAATTTCGCGCCTTAGCGCCAGAAGTCGCGCCCCAGCTAGATTTCGCGCCGCAGCGCCGAAGTCAGCGCCGGAGCGCCGGACCTCGCATCGCAGCGTCGAGTCCCTATGTAAGTCTCGCGCCGAAGCGCCACCTCAGCGCCGCAGCGCCTCCTCAGCGCCGCAGCGCCACCTCAGCGCCGCAGCGCCACCCACAGTTCAAACTGTAGTGCCACAGCGCCACTTAATAGAAAGTTCAGAAACGACTTTTGTCTTGCACAAAAGTCTAATTTTTATGGAATGATATATGATAAATGTTGAGTATGTATTTTTGGTATTATAGTATGTTAATACCATGAGTGAACATGGAATTACTAACTAACAAATATTGTTATTAGTTTTAATGGATAGAATTGGATTATACAATTTATAATCAAAGAATACGTGATGTAGAGATATAGTCTGTTGTTACTGACTGATTATGTCAGGTTAACATATGTATATAGGATATTGTGATTTGGATATTAACGGTTTAATCTATATGCAAGGCAAGTTCTCTAACTCTACTCTTATAATTGTGCAAATGCTTAAATTTTCTTTGAGCAAGTTTTCTAAACTTCTCTTTTTACATTGAGCAAGTTTTCTAACTCTAACACTTTGTTGTGCAAGTTTAATTTTGTAAAGCCCCCAAATCCAGGTACTTGAAACCCGAATTCGGTGCTTCACGATACCATTTCTATGAGCGGAATAATACTAATAATAATAACAATAATATAAAGATTAACTTAATTTACATATCATCAAAGTCAAATCCCCAGGTACGAGACCTTTAATCATTCATTACAATACATGATAGATAAATATATATCATTCTTCTTTTAATAAAGTCTAAACTATTACATAATATATATAGCATAACACTTATTCAGCAACTTTCCCTTTTTCTTTGTTCTTGGCAGAGCCTTCATGTTGTTCACACTTAGCTGAAAATATTTAAATTAAGCAATGATGAGCATTTGAGTGCCCAACAAGTAATAACAATTATATATATATATATATATATATATATATATATATATATATAAATAAGCTGAAAGAATTTAAATGTTTTCTTTATATTACCCTTCTACAACAGATCAATAGTTGTGAAGTAATCTGTACCAATAATAATAACATAACAATCCTCTTTCAAATTTTTGAAACTATGTAATGACTATATTTAGGGTTAAGGTGACATACTATGAACATTGTGTTAGTTCTTAGTAGGCACAAGTTATCTAGAAGGGGGGGTTGAATAGATATTTGAAAATCTTTTCTGATTTAAACTTGTTCTTAGATAGTGATTAAAACTTAGCAGAATTAGTGTTTGTTTTAATCTTGTTAACCAAGCAATGAAGTTATGGACGAGTAAGGAAGTTATAGCAGATATAGCAGTTATGGCAGGAATGTAAATGACACAGCTATTTTTAAGTGGTTCAGAGCACACAAGGCTACTAGTCCACTCTTCTACTCAACGAGTAGGATATCCACTAAGGATGTCTCTTACAAACTTCTGAATCACATTGGATTCCTTCTAGACCAGCAGCCTAGGAACTTCTCTAGTTCACTCTTGAACTCTTCAAGTTCATCAGACTTGGCTATCTTACAGTTCACTACGAACTCTTCAAGTCCAGCAGACTTGGTACTCTTCTTCAGTTGATTGATGATTGTTGTCTCGTTCTGAAGGTCGCTACTCAGTTGCTGTGTAAGCACTGGTTCGTCTAAGAACTGAGTAGCGTAGCAAGCTTTGTAATATCTCAGATCGTAGAGTTGAGCCTTAGAGAATTATTCACGTTGAATGTTTTAATGCTTGCTTGATTCCCTCTCATCTGTCTGATCTGTATATATGTGATACAGAAAACTATCCGTTTGAATCCATCCGTTGAGGCATTAAATGCGTCTGAACTTTCTGTGCTGTGATGGTGACATTTCTGTACATCTTCTGAATTCTGCATCCTGGACCACTGACACTACAGACTGCTTTCTCACCTACCACCTGAAAATGTGTTTTGTCCCTCTTTTCCATAGTACTATCATTGGCTTCTTCAATACTCCTCTTTGTTGCGTCCTAAGGATATTTCATATAATCTGGGACTGATGGGCACTGCAGCTTCTCAGATTCATTCCTCGTATCTTGAATTAACAACTCATGAGGCTTGACGTTTTCTGACATGAGATAGATGACGCTCTACGATTTGGATCGATGTGTTCTACGATCTAGATCGTAGTGTCTTGACTTGCACACTATGATGACATCACTTGAGAGCACTACGATTTCTCTTAAACTTTTATGCACTACGATCTTCTCTTACTCGTGTAGTTGACTCTACGTTCCCGAGAGCACACTACGATCGTTGACTTGTAAACTGCATGTTTTCTTCAGCATACAACGATTGTGAAGTTGGCTCGGCGAACCTTGGGACCACTCTACGATTTCTGAAGAGTTCCCTTCAAGGCAGGCACACTACGATCTTTAGGCTCTACGATTTCTGCCTTGACTTATGCAATGTTGATCAGATTGATGCACTACGATCTCTTCATGACTAGTCTATTACATCTCAAGATCAACCTAACAGATTTGATCTTTCTATCTATACATTTTGGAACAGAATGATACACGTTGAAAGCTTAGATCAACCTAACAATTTTGATCTATCACTAAGTCCTTGTACATATATTCTTTAAGGACCTTATAAATAATCATGAACACATTCATTAAAACATCAAATCATAATATGCATTCTCTCAACAATCTCCCCCTATTTGATGTTGACATAACTAAGGAGTTTTGTTGTCATGATTATTAGTGACTAGATGCATCTGCAGAAATTTAAAGATGACTTAGTATTTCATTGTGCAACTGAAATTTCTAGAGAATAAGCATGAATTTATTGATGATCAAAGGATATTACAATAGCATTACATCAATAAAGCATTAAACTTTTAACTTATCTCTGTTTTCTTGATCTCTTGTATGGAGGTGGGTTTGCATATTCTTCAGCTCTTCTCTTCCTTTGAGCTTCTTCATTTCTTGCTAACTCCTCCAGCTCGCTTGGACTTAGAACTGGATTCTCCTCATGTCTGCGCATGAATGCAGGATCTCCAGTTGGCATTCGAAGGTGTACAGTAGTCACGTCTTCCGAGCTAGGAGTTGACTGTTGATGGCTCAGAGGAATAGCTATTACATTTTCCTGCTGACCAGATCGTTGAGTCTGAGTAAGTGATGGTCTTGCAGGAGGGCTTCTTGATGATTGACCATGGAATTGACTTCTTCCCCTATCTTGAATTGCATAACCTCTTCTGCCTCTGTCTCCTTTCCCTTGGTCTCCTTTCCCTTCTTGATCTCCTTTTCCTTTAGCTTTCTCCCCTTTTATGTCAGCATCAAGGGTTCGAATATCTGCAGATAGCCTGTTAACCTCTTGGACAAGCTCGTTGAGTTGACTTCGAGTTTGAGCAATGTCCTCCTTATTCTCCTTGATCTGTTGGTCAGCTCTAGCTTCTTTCTTCTGGAGAACTGTAAGAATCGTATCATTATACTTCTCCTGATTTGCATACGATTTTTGGAAGTCGTACACAGAAGCTTTTAAGTTGAGAATATTGTCCAGCATGACTGAAATCTTATACGATTTCTGGACTGATTTGCATACTTCTCCTATTTCTTGTAGCCTTTCACAGAGAGGTTCTTCTTGTGATGCATCTTCTTCAGACCCTCTTGAAATCTTATGCTGTCTAGAAATGGGTGCCCTACATTTTGGAAACCTAGGGTCAGATTGACATTTTCTTCCCTTAGCTTTAGTTCAACTCCTCTAACTCGTGTGGTGACGGTGTTATTTTCATACACTCCATTCTTGTAGAACTCCTTCACCGGTTGAGGATAGATGAGTGTATCAGTGCTGAGCGCCTCTTCGAGACCAGCCTTCTTCAGTAAGGCTAAGATCTTGTGGAACTTGGGAGGAGCGGTTTTGAACTCGTCAAAACAGAGTCTGTAGCCCGAAATCACGTTGGAAGCAGCCATTGATTCTGTAGTTGAGAAGAGAGATGGAACTGAACTTTCTTCTGAGTTAGGGTTTTGCTTTTGAGAGAGAGAGAATGAGAGATAAGCTTTTGAACTTCAGTATTTCAAAATCACGATTCTAACTGTACTTATAGCTTCCCTCTCCCTTTTTAACTTAGTGTGACAGGTGTCTCCTTTTGCTTGGCTCTACGATCTTGTCTGCGTGGGAAAATACTGATTTGTCCTTTGAGTCTTCAGAGCTGAGGTGTCCTTAGTATAACTATGATCGTAGAGTTAGTCTTCTGGTCGTTGAGTCTGATCAGTATTCGTAGAGTCTGTCCTGCGATCGTCGAGTCTGTCATACTATCGTTGAGTCTGTCTGGATCCTAGTGATGAGTTTTGACTAAGCATTCTTTTTAAGGTAACTCAGGAAGGGCCAACCTTTTGGTGTGATTCAAGGGTTAGGTTTGTCCCTGAGACACCTCTTGAAGAGATTGCTTTGTTATAAAGCTTGTCATCACAGGATTCACTTTGCTTGTTGAAAGGACTTTTGGTCATCGTCGAGTCTGCACCATGATAGTTGAGTCTTTGCTACGATCGTTGAGGTAGATTTTTGTTCAGCTCTACGATCGTGGTCCTTTCTTGATCATGTCTACGATTTTGAGTTCAGTCTCCCCTTTTTTTTATATCTGTCATTGTTAGCACAGTCTAGAGCATATATCTCATGGTGATAGATTTAGTATGCTTAGCTCACTTATTAACTTGTTCAATCAGGATTCATCTAATGGTTTAGTAAAGATATCAGCAAGTTGATTTTCAGTAGGGATATATTGTAAAGAAATAGTTCCATTTTGCGCATGATCCCTAATGAAGTGATATCTTATTTCTATATGCTTTGTTCTAGAATGCATAACAGGATTATAAGTAATTGCTATGGCACTTGTGTTATCACAGTGTATAGGTATAGACTTGAAATCAAACCCATAGCCAGCTAGCTGATTTCTCATCCAAAGGATCTGAGCACAGCAGCTGCCAGCAGCAATGTATTCAGCTTCTGCAGTTGAAGTGGACACTAAATTTTGCTTTTTGCTGAACCAAGATACAAGTCTGTTCCCCAGTAGTTGACAAGTGCCACTTGTACTCTTTCTATCTATTTTGCATCCTGCATAGTCAGCATCTGTGTATCCTATTAGTTCAAAAGAGGATTCCTTGGGATACCACAGCCCCAAGTAGGGTGTACCCTTAAGATACCTGAAGATTCTCTTTACAGCAGACAAATGTGACTCTTTAGGGCTAGCATAAAATCTAGCACATATGCATGTTGCAAACATTATATCTGGTCTACTGGCAGTTAGGTATAAAAGAGAACCTATCATACCTCTATATTGAGTTATATCAATACATTTACCATTCTCATCCTTGTCAAGTTTGGTTGCAGGAGCAATTGGTGTTTTCATGGGAGAGGTTGATTCCATGCCATACTTCTTTAATAAGTCTTTGATTTATTTGGCTTGGTTGATGAATATTCCTTCATCAGTTTGCTTCACTTCCAGTCCAACGAAGAAATTTAGCTCACCCATCATGCTCATTTCAAACTTGCTCTGCATTAGCTTAGAGAATCTCTTACATAACTTTTCATTAGTAGAACCAAAAATGATATCATCAACATATATTTGAACTAATAAGACTTTATCCTTATGCTTTTTAAGAAATAAAGTGGTATCTACTCTACCTCTAGTGAACCCATTTTCTATTAAGAAATTAGTCAGTGTTTCATACCATGCTCTAGGTGCTTGTTTGAGACTATATAACGCTTTATCTAATCTATAGACATAATTGGAAAGAGATGGATTGATGAAACCTAGAGGTTGTTCTACATAGACTTCTTCTTGAAGCTCTCCATTTAGAAATGCACTTTTGACATCCATCTGAAAGACTTTGAACTTCATGTGAGCAGCAAAGGCAAGAAAGATTCTGATAGCTTCTAGTCTGGTAACAGGTGCAAATGTCTCATCATAGTCAATGCCTTCTTCTTAAGAATAGCCCTTTGCCACTAATCTTGCCTTGTTTTTTGTAATGACCCCATCTTCATCCATTTTGTTCCTGAAGACCCACTTGGTTCCTATGACAGGATGACTCTTTGGTCTGGGTACCAATTTCCACACTTTGCTTCATTCAAATTGGTTGAGTTCTTCCTGCATGGCTTCTATCCAACTGGAGTCTTCCATAGCATCCTCTATCTTCTTTGGCTCTATCTATGACAGGAAGCTTAGATAGAAGCACTCATTCTGAGTAGCAGCTCTTGTCCTGACTCTTGCACTTGGGTCTCCAATAATTAGATCATGAGTGTGATCTCTTGCCCATCTGCTCCCGGTAGGAACATCTGTCCTGATTCCCTCCTGTCTTAGATCTTTAAGGTCTATCTCTTCTTCTGGGAGTGGAGGCTTGCTGTCTTGGATGGGCCTCTCTACGATCTCATTATCACGCTCTACGATTTCACTATCTGGCACTACTATCGTAGTGTTGATCTCTACGATTTCATTCATGGTGTCTGTACTGCCGGTTGTAGAGTCTTGAGGCACTGATTTGTCTGAGTCAGTTTCATCAAAGATGATGTGTATTGAGACTTCGACACTCAGTGTCTTCTTGTTGAACACCCTGTAAGCTTTGTTGTTTGTGGCATATCTAAGAAAGATTCCTTCGTCTGACTTGGGCTGGAATTTTGTCAGATACTGCTTTCCATTGTTAAGAATATAGCATGCACAGCCAAAGACATGGAAGTAGCTGACACTTGGCTTTCTTCCTTTCCACAGTTCGTAAGGTGTCTTTTTGATCGTAGAGTGTGTGAGTGATCTGTTCTGAGTGTAGCATGTAGTGTTGACAGCTTCTGCCCAGAAGTATTCAGGCAGATGAGCTGCTGCTAGTAGAGTCCTTCCAGCTTCTATTAGGGTTCTATTCATTCGTTCAGCAACTCCATTTTGTTGAGGAGTTCGTGGAGCTGAGAAGTTATGACTGATGCCATTGTCTGAGCAGAACTGATCCATTTTTGAGAAATCGAATTCTCTGCCATGATCACTCCTTATGGCCTTGATTTTCTCCCCTTTTTCATTCATCACCAGTCTGAACATTTTTATTAACTCAGAGCTCGTTTCATCCTTAGAAGTTAGGAAGAATACCCATGTGAATCTAGTGTAGTCGTCGACTACAATTAGAGAGTATCTTTTTCCTCCAAGACTGGTTGTTGGGATTGGCCCAAAGAGATCCATGTGAAGCAACTGCATGGGTTTGTCAATAGAGTTGGTAGTCTTGCTTTTAAATGAGCTTCTGGTTTGCTTTCCAAGCTGGTAGGCATTGCATGGCCTTTCTTTCACAAAGTTGAACTTGGGTAGACCAGCTACAAGATCTTTTAATACCAATTTGGACATGTTCTTGAAGTTTATGTGGGACAGCCTTCTATGCCATAGCCAGCTCAATTCTTCGGATGCTTTTGCCAGAAAACATATTGTTTCATCTGAGCTTAGTTGACCAAGATCTATAGTGTAAACATTTCCTTCTCTTGTTCCGGTTAGCTTTATGGCAGATGTCTTCAGATCTCTGACTTGACATTGATTGTTGAGAAATGTTACTTGATGACCCTTGTCGCAGAGTTGGCTGATGCTTAGAAGGTTGTGTTGAAGACCTTCCACATAGGCTACTTTGCTGAAAGATATTGCACCATTGCCAGCAGAACCATATCCTCTTGTCTTGCCCGAGCAGTTGTCTCCAAAGATGATTGAGGAACCCTCCTTTTCTACATAGTTGGATAGAAGAGCTTTGTTCCCTGTCATATGCCTTGAGCATCCACTGTCAAGATACCATGTTGAGATCGTGGAGCTCTTTTCCTGTTAAAATATTTGATACTTCATTTTGGTACCCATATGTGCATGGGTCCTTCTTTGTTAGTTCCTTTGGGGACCCAAACTTGTCTAGTCTTGGGTCTCACATGCATGGAGTTATAATAACATTTTGTAGCTCTATGACCATATTTATCACATATAGAACATCTATTATGATGCATGCTCGTGTGTGTGTGGTGATTCATCTTCCAGTTAGACTTGAGTGGTCTCTTAGCTAGCCTTCTGTTAAACTAATTCTCTTCCTTCCACGTGTACTTCGGTTTCATAAATAGTGATGAGTGTACCTTACTTCTACTGTACCTTCCCAGTTGATTCGTAGAGTTGATTTTTCTTGACTCTACGATTCTTCGAGGTTGGTAAGTAGTGGTTGGGTTACTCTTCTCCTTTATGAAGCCTAGACCAGCATGTGATCCTTTACTTCTCAGAGTATAGCTAGAATCAGTAGAACAAGGTTGAACTTGATCTTCCACCTGTGAGGATTTAACAAAAACAATACCTCTACTAAAGCCTGAGACATTACTAGAGCTAGTTTCCATTTTATTTTCCACACTTGGCTCTGAGATGGATTTCCCAAAGTCTAAGCCTGTTCTGTCGAATGTGCTTCTTTGACTGGATAATAGGCAGTCCATGGATGATGAGAATTTGTTCCATGCAGAGATAGTCTTTTCTAGATCCTCAATTTTAGAGGTTAGCTCAGACTCTCTTTGTGTGTGATGTGTGTTTATCTGCTTTAAAGTTTCATTCTCATCTTCAAGCTTGGAGAGAATATTAGAACTTAGAAGGGCTATTTCAAGCTCTTCTTGAACTTTCTTCTTCTCCTCTTAAAGAAGTGAATGTTCCTTAGATAACACTCTGAACCACTTCATATATTGATGTAGATCATTGGTTATGCCACGCAGTGCAGTTCTTAAGTCATTCATATCTACATCAGGTGAGTTGAAATCAAATACCTCGTCAAGATCTACATTGTGAATGTTGAGGCTTTGTTTGTCCTTTGCATGTTTGGCCATCAAGCACAGATTGGCCACTTGTGGTTCTTCTTCATCTCCAGAGTCAGTATTTGAGTCATTATCTGAATCACTCCATGACCCTCCAGCTACTAGGCCTTTGTCTCTTTTCTGAGGCCTCTTGCTTCCTTTGTATTCTTTCTTTCCATGATGTTTCTTCTTTAATTCTTCTCTTAGAGGTTTGTTGCAGTCGACAATAAAGTGACCAGGCTTCTTGCAGTTGTAGCATAGATCATTTGCTTGTTCCTGGCTGGTGTAGTTGCTGACCTTCTTTTGCTTGCCAGCTTTGCCTCGACGCATGAACCTTCTTAGTTTTCTTACCATCATGGCAAGATCGTCATCATCGTCTTCATCATCGTCAGATTCATTATCAGTGATGACTTTAGAAATATTTTCAGTTGCTTTGAGAGCAACACCCTTTTCCTTTCTTCTTCCTTCTAAAAGGGTTTCAGCACGTTGAGTCAGCTCCAGCTCATATGTCAGGAGATTTCCATACAGCTGTTGAACTGCCATCTCGTTAAGATTCTTTGACTCTCTTATTGCAGTGGTCTTGGCATCCCACTTGCTTGGCAGGGCTCTCATGAACTTTATGGTAAGATCTTTGTTAGGGTAGATCTTTCCATAAGCTCGTAGAGAGTTGAGCAGTATGTTGAATCTTTTATAAGTGGCAGTTACGTTCTCTCCTTGCATATGAGCAAACATCTCGTACTGCTGTGTTAGAAAAGACTGTTTGTTCTCTCTAACTTCTTCAGTTCCTCCGTGTATGATAAGCAGAGCTTCCCAAACTTCCTTGGCTGTTTTACAGTTTACAACATTGTCAAACAGATCGTCCTCCAAGGATTGGAATAGGATGTTCTTGGCCTTTTTGTCAAGTTGGACAGCTTTCTTCTCTGAGTCTGTCCATTCTTCTTTAACTTTGATTTGAACTCTGTTTGGATCATCAGTGGTTGGTGCAAGCTTTGTTGGTATGTAAGGCCCGTTCTGAACAGTCTCAAATAGATCTTTGTCTATTGAGTCCATGTAAGCTTGCATCCTGACTTTCCAGTTGGCAAATTTATCCTTGTTACACATTGGTGGTTTGCTGCCTCCACCGGTCCTGGATTCGCTTGGTACTAGTGCCATTTGGATCTACTAAAGCGTGTAAGCTGTAAAAATATAACCTGCTCTGATACCAATTGTTGGTTCTTAGTAGGCACAAGTTATCTAGAAGGGGGGGTTGAATAGATATTTGAAAATCTTTTCTGATTTAAACTTGTTCTTAGATAGTGATTAAAACTTAGCGGAATTAGTGTTTGTTTTAATCTTCTTAACCAAGCAATGAAGTTATGGACGAGTAAGGCAGTTATAGTAGATATAGCAGTTATGGCAGGAATGTAAATGACACAGCTATTTTTAAGTGGTTTAGAGCACACAAGGCTCATAGTCCACTCTTCTACTCAACGAGTAGGATATCCACTAAGGATGTCTCTTACAAACTTCTGAATCACACTGGATTCCTTCTAGACCAGCAGCCTAGGAACTTCTCTAGTTCACTCTTGAACTCTTCAAGTCCAGCAGACTTGGCTATCTTACAGTTCACTACGAACTCTTCAAGTCCAGCAGACTTGGTACTCTTCTTCAGTTGATTGATGATTGTTGTCTCGTTCTGAAGGTTGCTACTCAGTTGCTGTGTAAGCACTGGTTCGTCTAAGAACTGAGTAGCGTAGCAAGCTTTGTAATATCTCAGATTGTAGAGTTGAGCCTTAGAGAATTATTCACATTGAACGTTTTAATGCTTGCTTGATTCCCTCTCATCTGTCTGATCTGTATATATATGTGATACAGAAAACTATCCGTTTGAATCCATCCGTTGAGGCATTAAATACGTCTGAACTTTCTGTGCTGTGATGGTGACATTTCTGTACATCTTCTGAATTCTGCATCCTGGACCACTGACACTACAGACTGCTTTCTCACCTACCACCTGAAAAGGTGTTTTGTCCCTCTTTTCCATAGTACTATCATTGGCTTCTTCAATATGCTTCTTTGTTGCGTCCTAAGGATATTTCATATAATCTGGGACTGATGGGCACTGCAGCTTCTCAGATTCGTTCCTCGTATCTTGAATTAACAACTCATGAGGCTTGACGTTTTCTGACATGAGACAGATGACGCTCTACGATTTGGATCGCTGTGTTCTACGATATAGATCGTAGTGTCTTGACTTGCACACTATGATGACATCACTTGAGAGCACTACGATTTCTCTTAAACCTTTATGCACTACGATCTTCTCTTACTCGTATAGTTGACTCTACGTTCCCGAGAGCACACTACGATCGTTGACTTGTAAACTGCATGTTTTCTTCAGCATACAACGATTGTGAAGTTGGCTCGGCGAAGGTTGGGACCACTGTACGATTTCCGAAGAGTTCCCTTCAAGGCAGGCACACTACGATCTTCAGGCTCTACGATTTCTGCCTTGACTTCTGTAATGTTGATCAGATTGATGCACTACGATCTCTTCATGACTAGTCTATTACATCTCAAGATCAACCTAACAGATTTGATCTTTCTATCTATACATTCTGGAACAGAATGATACACGTTGAAAGCTTAGATCAACCTAACAATTTTGATCTATCACTAAGTCCTTGTACATATATTCTTTAAGGACCTTACAAATAATCATGAACACATTCATTAAAACATCAAATCATAATATGCATTCTCCCAACACATTGTTTTCATTTTCGAAAAGGCTAAACAGAAATTCATCTGCAAACCGACATAACTTACGGGCACGGAGGGTGATCAGCCCGTTGTACCCTGCATTGATCAATACTACATGCAGGAACGAGGGTATCATTCACTCTGTCCACCTTGGGTGCATAAAAAGGTTTCCCATGTAAGGGATGTTCATACTTGTCTGGGTTCCAAATCAAAGGTTTTATCTTGTTCAACAATAATCTATAATTCAACATATATATATATATATATATATATATATATATATATATATATATACTGAAAAATGTGTATCAACATTTGATTAAATACAATGATTATCCAAGTAGGGACACTTATATAACTATTTATAGAAATTAACGAACATAATATATATCTGAGTTACCATATACTAACATGTTGATAATCAATAAGCGTATATAATATAGGGTTAATAATCTGTATAGTAATAATATAATTCTGAAACTTCTTACTCATATCCATTGCATAAAGAAAATGCAAAGGTAAGATACTTGCCTGATACGCTGCTTACAATTTGCAATTTAGATTTATCTTTTGTATAGCAACCTATCAGTAATAAGTTAATTTTACTGATTAGAATAACATATTATAACACATAACACTGCTTATTGCAGTCAGCACATACCCTAATCACATTGGCACATATGTTTAACAACCATTGAATCACAAATAAACACTTATACATTCAAAATATCTAAATCCAGATCAATTTCAGAAACATGTCGGTGTACCGACGACTTTAACGGTTAATTATCGAGTCTAAGACTCTATCCTGTAACTCAATATCAGTCATATTATTTCTAAATAACTGAATATAATTTTAAAATATTTATTATAATTTATCATGAATTTTCAAACATCGGAATCATATTTAAATGATTTAAATACAAACCAATTCTATTATCATTAATATTTAATTAATATTAAACTATTAATGAAACCATTGCCAAAATATAAATGTTATTTATAATAACTCAAAATACCTTTAAAGTATTAATATTACCCTTAAATGATTTTTAAAACATTTAAAATTATTTTTAAATAATTATCATTAATATTAAATTATTAATGTATTATTTATCAAAATATTAAAAGTCATTTAATTATAACTTAAAATATTTTTAATTCATTTATATCCTTTTTAAATGATTTTTAAATTAATAAAACCATTTTTAAACTATTTATTTAGTATAATTATTAAATAAATTAATATCATTAATAATAATTAATAACCATTAATATTAATTATTAATAAAATTATCTTTTAAATATTAAAAGTTATATTTTATAACTTAAAATATCTTTAAACACTTTATTTTCATTTAAAATGATTATTATAATATTAAAATTATTTTTAAACTAAATTATTTAGTATAATTATTCAATAACTTTAATATCGTTAATACTAATTAATTAATGAAATTTACCTTTAAATATTGAAAGTTATATTTTATAACTTAAAATATTTTTAAATACCTTATTATTATTTAAAATGATTTTTAACATAATAAAATCATTTTCAATCAATTTATTTAATTCATTTAGTAAATAACTTAATGATCATTAATATTAATTTATTAATGAAATTTATAACAAAATATTAAAAGTCATTAAAAATAACTTAAAATATTTTCTTATATCATAATATAATTTTAAATGATTTTTTAAATATTAAAATTATTTTTAAATAATTTATTTAATATTATAATTAAATAAATTATATACTTTTAATATTCCAAAAATATTAAATATTTATAAAATATATTAAAAACTAATTTTTGAAATTTAAAATAATTTTTAATAATTTATTTAGTATTTTTAATAATTAAAAACTATTTATTTTTTACTTTTTTTCTATTTATTTAATAATTTCCGAAAAATAAAATACTATTTGTCGCTAAAGACCGCCTATAGCGAAAGAACCGTCGCTATAGGTGTTCTTCATGTTCTTCATGCAAACCCAGAACACCATGCCAGTTAATGAGTTGCTAGCTAGGTTTGACCAAGTGTTGTTATCTGTGTAATGTATTTCTGGGTATTTTATTTGTCAGATCGTGTACTACTAATGTTATACTACAAGATCCAACAGCAAACATGACCAAAACATGTATCAATCAAAGAGATCTGATCCCTCAAACAAGCTGTCAGATATGTTATTCATTTCTGGGTTACCCATAAATGAAGAACAGGTTGTCTGTCCATTTTTTGCCTTCTATAACATGTGATTCTTGTGCGTTTTGTGTGAACTAATGCATGTAGTATGTAGATAACATGTAAGTCTAGAGATCCATTACATAAAACCGAATGAACAACAACAAAATCAAAAGATATAAGCTGGTCAAACCTTGTCAGAGATCATACACTTAAGTTTTCTGGGTTACCCGGAAAACTAAGTTCGTGATCTTCTGGCCTGGTTTGACTTTCCAATGACTTCGATCCATTAGATATTTAGGCGATCTAAAAGCTTAATCTTGAAGTCCATATACCATAGTACAAACATATTACAACATCAACAACAAATAAACTAACACTTGCAAGATCTAAGACCATGAATCTACTGTCAGACCGTCCTGAAAACTTTCTGGATAACCCATAAATGGCCCGGTCAATGTCGTTCAACGACCTTTGACCGGTTATAACTTACAATCTACAACTGATCTAGGCTTGATTCTTGATCCAGAGCAAAGATCTCATAACAGACTACATATTTAAAACATAAAACAACCAAAAACATAAACCGATAAGGATCTACAGCCCCTGACATTCATTGTCAGAACACAAAACAAAAATTTTCCATATTTTATAAAACTTCAAATCCGAGCCTCTAGATGTTATGGATCTAACATCTAGCAACCCAGATCATCATTATACACTAGATTTAACATGTTTAACACAAAAAAAACAACATCAAACCACAGATCGATGGACAGATTTTCAAGTAGGGTTTATACCTCTAATGAACAAATCTTGATTTCCGGCTTCTGATTTGTTAGTGATTTTTCATGGGGCTTGCTTATGGAACTGATTTAGCTTATATTTTCGTTGGTTTAAGAGAGAGGGAGTCTAGGTTGAGTGTTTGGAGAGAAATGAGCTAAATGGTGACTTTCTCTCTCTCTTGATCTATATAAACTAGTGTATGATACATGAATGGCTGATATATATGACTGATTACTGGCAATTTAAGTCAATAAGTCAACATGTTAGGTCACCAACTCCAACAACTCTAACACTTGGCAAAATTCAATAATACAAGAGGGGTAAAATGGTTTTTTTGCATGAAATTTTAAGGACAATTCTAGTAATCATGCAAACCCTTAGGGTTTGACCCTTAGGGTTTAACCCTACGATTTTCCAACATTAGATTTTCTAGGATTACATTTTAGGGTTCACACAAAATAAAAATAAAATTAACATTTTAGTTTCTAAAATTAGAAAATTAGGGTTTTCTAATTATGATTAATTTTCTAATTAATTTATACAGGAACATTAGGGTTTAATATCACTGATTATAATTAACATTGCTAAAATAGTAATTAAGGTTTATAATTTTTGATAATTAGGGTTATCGATTTATAATTAGGTTTTTTAATTATCAAATTAGGGTTTTTAAAATATCTTAGGGTTCTCTAAAAATTAATTAGGGTTTCTAGATTATAATTAGGGTTTACCTAATTAATCAAATTATTATATAATACACATCATAAAATATATAACACTGTCATATAACAGTCTTAAACTCACAGTTGATTTTCAAATTAGGGTTTCTCCCAATAAAATTAGGGTTTAACCAATTAATATCAGGGTTTTGAAATTAAATACCATAATTGACCAATTGTCATTAATACGTACATACAGCACATATTTATAGCACTAAAAATCAAAATATAATTAATATTATATTATTATTCTCAATACTTGATAAAAATCCAAAATTACGGTTTGGATTTCATATCTGATTTATTCTTCATATTTAACCTTAATAATTAAGGTAAAATAATTAACTTAATAATTTGTACTAAAATTCACATAATAAAATAATTATTATAATTATTCTAAAAATCACTCCATATATTACTTAAATAATATATGATTATATATTCATGAAAAATAATTAATAAAAATATTTCTGCTATCAAATTAATTATTATAAGAATATACTTTTTAATAATCAATAATTCTAAAATAAAATTACTTGTAAATAATCATGTAATAAATATATTTGTATTTACCACATAAATACTTATACACCTTATCTTGTACAAATCCTCATCCTTAAAATAATAATAAAAAATTATACAAAAAAATTCTTATTTATTTATATAGAAAATATCAAGTTGTTACATTCACCCTCCCTTATAAAGATTCCGTCCCCGGAATCACCATTTTAAAACCTATATATACCAGGGTACGTAGCATACACAATCATTGCAAGTAGATCTCGATCAACCTTGATCAAACTGATCTTTAAGTATTCACATAAAGCTTGTCTTTCTGATTAAACGGAAATTTAATTTCTAAAAGAACTCATATTCCTCCCTCAAAATTTCTTTATAAAATAATTTAATATATATAGGAAGATCATGTATGAGAAAATATATGTTATGCGAATAATACCTAGAATTCCATTGCCAGCTGCTGCCGTATCTTGTACTGTCATGTTGTAGACCCTAGCTGTTGATTTTGTTGGCTTGCTCGATGACGTAGGTCCCGTGATTGCTAAAGTGCCGCTACCAGTGCCAGTATTCACACTTCCTGCCTCCATCCTCCTCTTCGGACAATCTTTCACCTTGTGCTCAGTCGATCCGCACAGAAAACACCCACTGTTCATTCTTGGATTGGGGCAGTTGGGAGAGATATGGCCCTCCTGCCCGCACTTATAGCAAACAAATTTTCCCTTCAGACATTCCCCAGAATGGTTCTTTCCACAAGTCTTACACGGCACTACCTGCTTCTTAACACCTTCTTGTTTCACCTGCACACTTCCAAAGTTGTTCACCTTCCTCTTTCCATCTCCACTCCTACTCCCACTATTAATTCCTACCTTCCCAGCTCCTTCTACCTTGCCCTTATTCTTCCTCTCCTTGTTATAGAGGCTAATGGCCTCACTTCCCTCCTCAGCAATAATCGCTTTCTCCATGAGTGCTGTAAATGTAGGGATCTGCAATACCGCCACCTTGTTGTAGAGCCAAGGTTTCCATCCCAGCTCAAACCTTTTCGCTTTTCTAGCCTCCGTATCAACTTGATACGGGGCAAACCTAGCTAACTCATTAAATTTGGTGGCATATTCGGACACCATCATATTCTTCTGCTTCAATTCTAAAAATTTAACCTCCATCCTAGCCTGCATACTGGACGAGAAATAGTTCTCAAAGAACAGTGTTTTGAACCTATCCCATGTAACTACACCTTCTCCTGCCCTCGCCTGATTTGCTTCCCACCAAAAATTTGCCTCACCCTTCATCATGTAGGTGGAAAAAGCAGTCCTCGGCCCCTCAGCTACCCTAGCTATCACGAATGCTTTTTTAATCTCTTTCACCCAAGTCTGGGCTTCAACAGGGTCAGTTGTACCTTTGAATTCTGGCTGTCCTACAACCTTAAAATCTTTGAAGTTAGCTAAGCGGTTGTCCGGCTGGTTCCCTGCAGCTAGTATTCCCTGTTGTATAGCCTGAGCTATCATGTTCGCGAAGTTCTGCATCGGGTCTGCTTGTTGTTGTGTCTCAGCATTGTTGACAGATTCTTCTGCCCTTTGATTGTGAGTTCGACGTCTTGGCGACATTATCTGATTAAACAAAATCATAAATTTAACTTACATTCTAAACCTTATAGCATAAGTTTATCATATTAAACTTGTTTCATTACTCAAACATAGATTCATATTCCTTCAACGAATATTTTACATAGCATAACACATAATGCTTTAAACATCAGCTATCCCTTTGTGAATATAAAATTCGGGATTTACAACTTGATCATTACAAAAGTTTTAAAATATATCCTTACACATACATACTAAGCACACATATTATATTAAACACACCTATATCACCGAACCTATACTACCTATTCGCTACGCCTTTTTCCTTGGAAAACTTTCTGCCTGATGACCTTCTATCCCACAGATAAAACATGTTCCTGCTTTGTAGTCAGGACAATACAGAGTAGTATGTCCTTCATAACCATAAAGATAACATATTCTTTTCACTTTCTTCTTATCGAATCTTCCTAAGTTATGGTCTTCTATCTTTCTTTTCCTCTTCGTGCGCGGAGCTACACACGATGTGTTAATGGTGGCTCCCATCTGATCAATTTGGATTTTAAGCTTATCTTGTTCTTTCATTATTTCTATTAACGCTTGACGCAATTGACTATTTAAAAACTTTTCTATTTCCCACAGCCTTTCTAGAGAAGAAACCTTGTTCCTCAGATCCTGCACCTCCGTTGATACTTGATCAGCTTCAACTTTAGTGTTCGAATCACTATCTGTCAGTTCCACCATTTCCGGATCTGGTACTACGTTTTCTACAATAACTATCTCGTCTGAGTTGGTTTCATTGTGAGCCTCTATTTCAGCTATTAGCTTCGATATCAGCTCGGGTGTATGGGTTTGATTGTTCTTCATGCTATAAGCATATATTAAGCCTTTCCCACCAGACATTTACACACATAAATTATCCTGATTAGCATATAATATATACACATAGCAATTAATAGTTTTATATAAGTTATCTTTTATTTTGTTTGACGATGAATTCATTCAATTCATCTCCTTTGTAAACTCTATATGAGTTATTTATATTTTCAACGTTTTCCTCTGTTCTAATGTTATAGCCTAAGATCTAGCCCACCTAAGGTTTTTAACCCTAAGCTCTGATACCAACCTGTAAAGCCCCCAAATCCAGGTACTCGAAACCCGAACACGGTGCTTCACGATACCATTTCTATGAGCGAAATAATACTAATAATAATAACAACAATATAAAGATTAACTTAATTTACATATCATCAGAGTTAAATCCCTAGGTACGAGACCTTTAATCATTCATTACAATACATGATAGATAAATACATATCATTCTTCTTTTAATAAAGTCTAAACTATTACATAATATATATAGCATAACACTTATTCAGCAACTTTCCCTTTTCTTTTGTTCTTGGCAGAGCCTTCAGGTTGTTCACACTTAGCTGAAAACATTTACATTAAGCAAGGATGAGCATTTGAGTGCCCAGCAAGTAATAACAATTATATATATATATATATATATATATATATATATATATATATATATATATAAGCTGAAAGAATTTAAATGTTTTCTTTATACTACCCTTCTACAACAGATCAATAGTTGTGAAGTAATCTGTACCAATAATAATAATATAACAATCCTCTTTCAAATTTTTAAAACTACGTAATGACTATATTTAGGGTTAAGGTGACATACTATGAACATTGTTTTCATTTTTGAAAAGGTTAAACAGAAATTCATCTGCAAACCGTCATAACTTATGGGCACGGGGGTGATCAGCCCGTTGTACCCTGCATTGATCAATACTACATGCAAGAACGAGGGTATCGTTCACTCTGTCCACCTTGGGTGCATAAACAGTTTTCCTATATAAGGGATGTTCATACTTGTCTTGGTTCCAAATCAAAGGTTTTATCTTGTTCAATAATAATCTATAATTCAATATATATATATATATATATATATATATATATATATATATATATATACTGAAAAATGTGTATCAACATGTGATTAAATACAATAATTATCCAAGTAGGGACACTTGTATAACCATTTATAGAAATTAACGAACAAAATATATATCTGAGTTACCATATACTAACATGTTGATAATCAATAAGCGTATATAATATAGGGTTAATAATCTGTACAGTAATAATATAATTTTGAAACTTCTTACTCATATCCACTGCATAAAGGAAATGCAAAGGTAAGATACTTGCCTGATTCGCTGCTTACAATTTATAATTTAGATTTATCTTTTGTATATCAACCTATCAGTAATAAGTTAATTTTACTGATTAGAATAACATATTATAATACATAACACTGCTTATTGCAGTCAGCACATACCCTAATCACATTGGCACATATGTTTAACAACCATTGAATCACAAATAAACACTTATACAGTCAAAATATCTAAGTCCAGATCAATTTCTAAAATATGTCGGTGTACCGACGACTTTAACGGTTAATTATCGAGTCTAGGACTCTATCCTGTAACTCAATATCAGTCATATTATTTCTAAATGACTTAATATATTTTTAAAATATTTATTATAATTTATCATGAATTTTCAAACATCGGAATCATATTTAAATGATTTAAATACTAACCAATTCTATTATCATTAATATTTAATTAATATTAAATTATTAATGAAACTATTGCCAAAATATAAAAGTTATTTATAATAACTCAAAATACATTTAAAGTATTAATATTACCCTTAAATGATTTTTAAAACATTTAAAATTATTTTTAAATAATTATCATTAATATTAATGTATTAATGTATTATTTATCAAAATGTTAAAAGTCATTTAATTATAACTTAAAATATTTTTAATTAATTTATATCCTTTTTAAATGATTTTTAAATTAATAAAACTATTTTTAAACTATTTATTTAATATAATTATTAAATAAATTAATATCATTAATAATAATTAATAACCATTAATATTAATTATTAATGAAATTATCCTTTAAATATTAAAAGATATATTTTATAACTTAAAATATCTTTAAACACTTTATCTTCATTTAAAATGATTATTATAATATTAAAATCATTTTTAAAGTAAATTATTTAATATAATTATTAAATAACTTTAATATCGTTAATACTAATTAATTAATGAAATTTACCTTTAAATATTGAAAGTTATATTTTATAACTTAAAATATTTTTAAATACATTATTATTATTTAAAATAATTTTTAATATAATAAAATCATTTTTAATCAATTTATTTAATTCATTTAGTAAATAACTTAATGATCATTAATATTAATTTATTAATGAAATTTATCACAAAATATTAAAAGTCATTAAAAATAACTTAAAATATTTTCTTATATCATAATATAATTTTAAATAATTTTTTAAACATAAAAATCATTTTTAAATAATTTATTTAATATTATAATTAAATAAATTAAATACTTTTAATATTCCAAAAATATTAAATATTTATCAAATATATTAAAAATAATTAAAAACTAATTTTCAGAATTTAAAATAATTTTTAATAATTTATTTGGTATTTTTAATAATTAGAAACTATTTATTATTTTTTTCTATTTATTTAATATATTCCAAAAAATAAAATACTATTTGTTGCTAAAGACCGCCTATAGCGACAGAACCGTCGCTATAGGTATTCTTCATGTTCTTAATGCAAACCCAGAACATCATGCCAGTTAACGAGTTGCTAGCTAGGTTTGACCAAGTGTTGTGATCTGTGTAATGTGTTTCTAGGTATTTTATTTGTCAGATCGTGTAGTACTAATGTTATACTACAAGATCCAACAGCAAACATGACCAAAACATGTATCAATCAAAGAGATCTGATCCTTCAAACAAGCTGTCAGACATGTTCTACATTTCTAGGTTACCCAGAAATGAAGAATTAACCCAGAAATGAAGAACAGGTTGTCTGTCCATTTTTGGCCTTCTATAACATGTGATTCTTGTGCGTTTTGTGTGAACTAATGCATGCAGTATGTAAATAACATGTAAGTCTAGAGATCCATTACCTAAAACCGAATGAACAACAACAAAATCAAAAGATATAAGCTGGTCAAACCTTGTCAGAGATCATGCACTTAAGTTTTCTAGGTTACCCAGAAAACTAAGTTCGTGATCTTCTGGCCTGGTTTGACCTTCCACTGACTTCGATCCATTAGATATTTAGGCGATCTACAAGCTTAATCTTGAAGTCCATATACCATATTACAAACATATTACAACATCAACAACAAATAAACTAACACCTGCAAGATCTAAGACCATGAATCTACTGTCAGATCGTCCTGGAAACTTTCTGGATAACCCACAAATGGCCCGGTCAATACCGGTCAACGACCTTTGACTGGTTATAACTTACAATCTACACACTACAACAAGACAGTAAATAGACAACGCTTAAACCACAACGTTTTTTATAAAAACGTTGTGGTATTTTTTTTCACAACGTTTTTTAACAAAACGTTGTAGATACATATGAAAAAATGTTATCTATTTAAAAGAACCTTTTTTTGGTTTTAAATAGATAACGTTTTTTTTTAAAAATGTTGTGTAGGTCAAAAACACAGAGGTAAAAAAAATCTCACCGAATGAAAACTTAAATTAAAAAGCCTAAACAGTTAGAGAGAGAAACATATACTTCTTTGTGTCTCTACTCCTGATTTAATTCTCCTCCCAAAACCCTAGCGTCGTCATAATCGACAGAGTTCTAATTAACTTGAGGGACGAAAATCCACATGAGGAAAACCTTCATACACATCAAAATCTCCGATTCTTCTCACCCTCCACCCCTAAACCTTTGTGGAGACAATTAAGGGTTTGGGTAGTGGAAACCTTTGGGTTCGGGGGGCTGTGATTTTAGTGCTGCAAATGGAAACAGTCGCTACTCTTCTATCAAATGGAAACCTTTGGGTTCGGGCTGCGATTTTAGTGCCATCTTCGCAGAAGCATGAAACATCCCCACGTAATACATTATTTCATCTTAATTTGGGGACTTTCCCTATTATATATCAGTTTATTGCTGGTAAATCATTGTGGAGGACATATATTTTGGTGAATTTGGAGAACTAAACTTAGATACTCACTGGATTTTTTACGTCAAAGAAATAATTGCTGACTGGACTTTTGAGAATTTACCTGTTTGTGATATAATAATGAACAACAGTAGGTTGCAAGAATTTACCTGTTTGTGATATACTTTGTTGAGCCATTCTTTTGTACACCGAAGTATCACAGCTCTTCTTTCAATTTGAGACAAACTCTATTTGGGACCTTTCAGTTTATGTTATTGACCACCTATATTTTGTGTAATTTTACAGGAATGTTGTGGAAAATCTTTATTTCTGTGTATTTCTCGTTAGAGTTTGAATTTCTTTTCCTTAAAAGTTTGCTGACATATCCATTGTTTCCTCTTCTCAACTGCAAAGCAGATACTGGCTCTAGTTCCGGATTTAGTCAATATGTTTGCTCATGTCTGTTTATATTGAGATTGCTTAATTTCATTGCCAATCAAGGTTATTTACATTATAGTATGTCGTCTTTTGTAATTCTTCTCATCTGTCAATTGAAATACACACTTGAACTGTTGGTGGTGCTTTTACAATGATAAATACAGTTGTAGCCTCATTTGTTTGATTAATTTAACTTTTATGCCTTCAATTAATCTTTATATTACATGAGTTGACCCTTTGTATGGTCCAGGATCACGAGGTAAAAAGCATGCTGACATCAACTATGTGCAAATTAGATCCAGAGTCTGATGGTGAGGATGGTATTTTATGTGCTTATCATAATATTTTGTGTGTTCATTTATTCATGTATTAACATGTTATTGAAATGATTTGAAGTGGCTGGTGTGTTGGATGAAGAAAATATGTGTTCTTGTCCTCGACATTCAACCCTTTTGACAACTGCTACTTCTGGAGATGGTTAGTTTGTTTTTATGTGACACTTAAAAAGTACATCAGTTATTAATTCGTCTATTTGGTAGATAAGTATTTAATATATTGTCCTTTCTCTTGTTGTTGGCTAATTAGCTACAAAATGTACTCCTGGTATTGACATTCAGTTGTCTCCGAAAAAGGCTCTACGTGCTGTGATGCTGAAAAGCCGTTTTACAGACACTATACTGAAGGTGAAATAGAAGATACTCCTTAAACATGTAATGCATTTTACGTTTTTTGGGTTTCACTTTGGCGTTCAGTTCCATATGTTCGTTAATAAATGAAAATCCAAGCGAAGCACAAACCGACCATGACACTAGCAATTTTTGGTGTAATTTAGGTATTTCAGTATTTGTGCAATTGTAATATATGAATATATTGATTTCTTCTTTGTCATTCTTTGTATTTTTTATTCATTTGTATGCTGAAACAATATAAGCCACATACAACTGATCTTAGTTCATGAATTTGATTAATTGACAAGCTCCAACCATTGCAGCAGCAACTTATTTGAGGATGGCAGGAAGGTGACATTGTGTGGTTCCATGACTACCATCTAATGTTCTTGCCCAAATGCCTAAAGGAATACAACAGCAAAATGAAAGTTGCTACTCACTTATCTGATGCTTATGCTGCTCATATCCATTTTTACCTAAAGATAATGCTGCTAATACCCATTCTCTCTTATTAAGCCAACCCATGAATTGGTTTTTATGCAATATAAAATGCTCTCTTTATGTAACTCTTGGAAATAAAGATTTTCTTCCTCTTTAGTTTAATTTTCATAAAATTATTTGAATTCACAATACAGAACTATTTTTCTCTATAGATAACTACTCTTAAGGGTTATTTGCAAATCTTTTTTAACTAATTATTTTCGTGGAATTTTTTGTTAGGAAAAATATATGCAATCTTTTTTATATCTCTGTAAGTTTGCAAAAACTAAAAACAAAATTTTGTTTTACAGTTTCCATACTTATGACTATGTTAGGCACTTTGTTAGTGCTTGTACTCCTATTCTTGGACTGGAGGGTACACCTGAAGGAGTAGAAGATCAAGGAAGGATGACTCGTGTGGTTGCGGTGTGCCTATTTTAATTATTTATGATGTTTACTCTTTCCTGGTTATTGTTTTTCTCCTTCAACAGCACTTCTTCCACAGTGTTGTTTATCAGTTTAGCATATCAAGTGTTTACAATTGCTCTTTTGAATCTCTGAAAAGTCATCCTTGTAATTCTTTCTTAAGTTTTTTATAATTGTGAAACTTCAGTTTCCTATTGGGATAGATTCAGATCGGTTCATTCGTGCGCTTGAGGTTTCTCAAGTCCAAGAACACGTCAAAGAATTAAAAGAGAGATTTTAAGGGCGAAAGGTAGGTGATATTTCCACCTTTTACTCTATTTTTCTCTATTTAAATTTAATCAATTTAAACTTCTAAAAAAACCGTGGATCAAGTTTTTTCCTCATTTGTTGTTGCATCTGCAAACTGTGATTTCCTATTTGGTTTTGTTGGCGTAAAGCAGTGGCAGGATTTTGCTGAATCATTTGAAGGGAACAAGAAAACTGTACTGCCAGGATTTATGTGACTATAAAATGATGAACAATGTTTCTTGTTGGTTTCATGAAATGACAGAATCTACATTGTTCAATAAAGTCAAACTCCTGCTAGTTTGAGTAATTAATCCACTAATGATCATATATGTGCTATCAGACTTGGTTTCAAATAATAGGACATGCATTTACAGTATATTTATAAAGTTGAAGGACATAATAGGAGATGCATATATAGGTTTACTAGAACATAAATCCTATGAAACTCTGTTGACCTGCTTTGAAATCATGATCTTTTATTTAGTGTTAGGCCTTCTAATTTATGTTTTCCTTCTCTTAGCTGAATTCATCTTCTCTGGCAATTTGTGATGATATCCCATTGTGCTTAAGATTTTTATTTATTTACTTACCCTGCAGATACCAGTCTTGGCTGTCATGATATTTTTCCATACTACAGCAAGCTCAAGCATGAACAACAAAGAGCTGCAGCTGCCAAGGAGGGTTGGGGTTACCGTTTAGTTTTCTCAGCCCATCTGGTAATAATTATGCACACTTCATGGCTATATTAAAATGTGTCGATCAATTGTTTATTTTTTAAGTCCAATTTTTACCTTGACAATAATCTCCCATCTTATTGTGCCTGTCACAGGTTGGAATCTTCATTGTTGCTGATGCACTGTTTATTGGGGCTCAGCAAGTGGGTCATTATCTTCAGGATATAAGGTCTCACTGAGTATCAGGTTTGTCTCCGAAGGTACTTATGACCAAATCATCTAGGTAATCACTTCCGTCGGTACATAGTCACCTTTTTAACACCAGAGCGTTGCTCAGCTTCCTAATTTGGAGGGTTGATTATCAATTTACAAAAGTTGTTATTATATATTTTTATGTGAATCAATATTTTGGTCCGACATCCTTTTCTTGCCTTGCCATTTGAAATGTCTCAGTTAATAGAGTTGTAATTCACATGAGTTTGCAAGTATGCCTCATCAATTTTGTCAAACCAATACTAGCTTGTAATAGAGGTAAAATCATGGATATTTGTTTTTGCTGCTTAATAATGACACTTTATTTAGTTATTAATATAGTAATACTGGCTTGTTTTTCTGCCTTACTGTCTTATGTGGTTCATGGACTGATATGATATAATTTTTAACAGCCTACTGATATAGCTCTCTTGCTATTCTTGGCAGTTGAGTAGCTGCTTCTTGATTTGCATGAAAGATGATAGAATTGAAGGCATATATGATACTTAGACGAAGTACGTGATGAGCGGGCAACATATGTGAGCAGCTACATGTAGAGCATATATGATAGTTTGGTATATATTTTGTGGATGTAGTAATTTGAATTACACGAATGGTATTATTGGAATGTATTTTGAATGATTGATACATTTTGACTTTAAATTTAAATGAGAATTTATACCTTTTAGTTATATATCATGGTATTAGCATATTGCAGGGGCATTGGTAATGTAGGTGAACCAACCTTTTTTTTTCTTTTTTTTTTAATCTACAACATTTTAAAAACGTTGTGTAATCATACCTTCTACAACGTTTTTATCCAGAAAACGTTGTGGAATCATACCTTCTACAACGTTTTTAAGCATCTGCTAATTTATGGATAACAAATCTACAACGTTTTTTTTCTTAAAAACGTTGTGTAATGTGCTTAACTACAACGTTTTAAAAACGTTGTGTAAGGGTGTCAAATAGACAACACCCTTAACCACGACGTTTTTCTGACTGAAACCACAACGTTTTTTCCGCGTTGTCTATTTACTGTTTTGTAGTAGTGACAACTGATCTAGGCTTGATTCTTGATCCAGAGCAAAGATCTCATAACAGACTACATATCTAAAACATAAAACAACCAAAAACATAAACCGATAAGGATCTACAGCCTCTGACATTCATTGTCAGAACACAAAACAAAATTTTTCCAGATTTTATAAAACTTCAAATTCGAGCCTCTAGATGTTATGGATCTAACATCTAGCAACCCAGATCATCATTATACACTATATTTAACATGTTTAACACACAAAAAAACAACATCAAACCACAAATCGATGGACATATTTTTAAGTAGGGTTTATACCTCTAATGAACAAATCTTGATTTCTGGCTTCTGATTTGTTAGTAATTTTTCATGGGGCTTGCTTATGGAACTGATTTAGCTTATATTTTCGTTGGTTTAAGAGAGAGAGAGAGAGTCTAGGTTGAGTGTTTGGAGAGAAATGAGCTAAATGGTGACTTTCTCTATCTCTTGATCTATATATACTAGTGTCTGATACATGAATGGCTGATATATATGACTGATTGCTGGCAATTTAAGTCACTAAGTCAACATGTTAGGTCACCAACTCCAACAACTCCAACACTTGGCAAAATTCAATAATACAAGAGGGGTAAAATTGTTTTTTCTCATGAAATTTTAAGGGCAATTCTAGTAATCATGCAAACCCTTAGGGTTTGACCCTTAGGGTTTGACCCTTAGGTTTTCCAACATTAGATTTTCTAGGATTACGTTTTAGGGTTCACACAAAATAAAAATAAAATAAACATTTTAGTTTCTAAAATTAGAAAATTAGGGTTTTCTAATTATGATTAATTTTCTAATTAATTTATACAGGAACATTAGGGTTTAATATCACTGATTATAATTAACATTGCTAAAATAGTAATTAAGGTTTATAATTTTTGATAATTAGGGTTATCGATTTATAATTAGGTTTTTTAATTATCAAATTAGGGTTTTTTAAATATCTTAGGGTTCTCTAAAAATTAACTAGGGTTTCTAGATTATAATTAGGGTTTACCTAATTAATCAAATCATTATATAATACACATCATAAAACATATAACACCATCATATAACAGTCTTAAACTCACAGTTAATTTTCAAATTTGGGTTTTCCCCAGTAAAATTAGGGTTTAACTAATTAATATTAGAGTTTTGAAATTAAACACCATAATTGACCAATTATCATCAATACGTACATACAACATATATTTATAGCACTGAAAATCAAAATATAATTAATATTATATTATTATTCTCATTCCTTGATAAAAATCCAAAATTAGGGTTTGGATTTCATATCTGATTTATTCTTCATATTTAATCTTAATAATTAAGGTAAAATAATTAACTTATTAATTTGTACTAAAATTCACATAATAAAATATTTATTATAATTATTCTAAAAATCACTCCATATATTATTTAAATAATATATGATTATATATTCATGGAAAATAATTAATAAAAATATTTTTTCTATCAAATTAATTATTATAATAATATACTTTTTAATAATCAATAATTCTAAAATAAATTTACTTGTGAATAACCATTTAATAAATATATTTGTATTTACCACATAAATACTTATACACCTTATCTTGTACAAATCCTCATCCTTAAAATAAAAAAAAAATATACAAAAAATTTCGTATTTATTTATATAGAAAATATCGGGTTGTTACAAATTTCGTTGATTACGTTATTGCTTTTAATTCAATTACAATTACGCAAGTTGCTAACTCTACACTTTCGTAGAGCTAGTTTGTTTATTATTGAGAAAGTCATTGTATCTAGTTGTTCATGGGGATACAAGTATTCTAAATCTTATACTTTAATATTGAGCAAGTTTCTTTAATATGTAACTTGTTATTTAGCATGCGAATCGGTATATTTTAATATTGTAGTGTTGAACAACATTATCGTTCAAATTACTATTCACTTTGCATGCTTAGTATCCAATTCTCAATAGCCTTGACTTTATATGTTTCAAGCAAATTATGTTATGATTATTCAGTGTTTATGCTATTAGATTATTTCTAAAGCATGATATTAAGTTACAAATATCGATTTAGTTATGATTATTCCATAGCATAGAGTTAGTTCTTTTGTATTCAACTAATCCTTAGTTGATGATCGTTGAATTCTAATTATCTTGTAATGTATCCAAACCAAACCTACTTTGTTGCGGACTTGTATTCAAATACTGAGATGAACAACTCTTTTATAAGAGGTTTACGCTTTGCGTTGAGATGTTTGTGCACAATACATTGTACGAAGGGCTGATCCCCCTAAGTACGTGGAGTCCTTATAGTCTTATGACTATTAAAGTTAAAGTTGAAAGATTACTTATAACTGTGGACATGGTTCGTGGTCATTAGACCCTCAGTTGTATATTTCACAATGTTAATAGAACATATTGTTCAGTTCTATTGAGCCTAGTAGTTGGCAAATGTTGTAAGATTTTCTTCATTGTTATTTCAAGTGAGCTTTGTTTGGTCACTCTTGCTTATATAACTATTACAGTTAAAGATTAGAAGGTAGATGTACCTAGCACTAGTAAAAGAAAGGGAAAGATGAGCAAGTACTGAAGACTTGTAATGTGTTGACAGTTATTTACTAGACTTTTATTTAATTGATATAATGAAGTATTTATTTAATTTTCGCATTTGAAAGATTGTAATTAAAGGTTAGATAACCTGGGAGATTTTGTTTATGTAATCCCTTAAGGGAAGGTTTATTATTTAATTTTTTATTATGATTGGGTAGTTAGATATGCATGATTTGATTAAGTGAACACCGAATCTTGAGGTAATGAAGTACCGAGATTTGGGGGTGTCACAAGTTGGTATCAAAGCTTTAGGTTATGAACCTTAGGTGGGGGAAAAGCCTTAGGAAGTAACCTTTGAAAAGATAGTGGAGATAACTCATATCGAGTTTTAAGGAAGAAGTAATAACACACTTATGTGCTTATGTGTTTATAACTTATGTGCTCGTGAGTGTCGAATAGAATGATTAATAATTAAAACTTTAAAACTTTGTTGTCAGGATGACTAATGTCGGAGAATCCAATCAGGCTAGAGAGGAAGGACCTCAGATGCCTATAGAGGAGGAACCTCGCGACATTCAGGTTGTTTGGGAACAACTACTGCTACGGGAGTTAGCCCCGTTGGTCACAGTGGTTGAAGATGAGGATGATGATTTGGAGACGGATGAGGAGGATCCCGTAGAGTTGCCACAGGAGGATGAGGATGACGAGGATGAGGAGGAAGAATTAACCTCGAGAGCTGCTCATATGTATGACGAAGTCTACGACCGTAACGTGGAACTTCAGGATACCGTCGAGGAGTTGCAAGAGATAGTAGCTGAACAACAGACTGCAATGACACAGAAGGATGACGAGATCCAGGATCGTGAGGAACGAATGACTAATGTTGAAGAGAAGCCAGTACAAACTGAAGGAGAGAAAGAACAATTGATCGAGGTGATCGCAGAACTGAAGAACAAACTGAAGGAAGAAGCTACTAAGAGAGCAAGAGCTGAAGACGCATACGAAGAAGCTTATTAATGAATCGGGATAGCAGTAAGAGACGCGCAATCAAAGAGGATGAAGATGGAGGAGATGGATAAAGTATTCAATACCATGATCAATCGAGCTCAAGATCGGGTCATGGGTTATCCGATTCAGTTCGAGACTCTACCATCATACGTGTTAGATCGCCGAACAATGTTCCGAGTTATGGAAGAAGAGCGTCGAAAGGCTACGGAGTATCTTAATAGATCATCGTAGGATATGAGAAATCCCTAGTGTTAAATAATGTGTAAATCCCTAGTGTTAAGTAACCATGAGATATGAGAATGATGATGTTGTCATGTAACTTTTGTAGTTCAGGGAAGGAATGTAAATAGCAGTGATGCTATTATTATTATGTTTTTCGAAGTAATAATGAATAAATAAAAGTTATTATTTTATTCAAAGTGTTATGTGTTATGTGGTTATTTCTTTTATGGAGGCAAGTAATTAGCAAATACTTAAAGAAGTTGAGTAATAGTCTAATAGATGTTTTTTTTATCAGAAAATGCCTCCTAGATGTGAACCACCCCGACAGAGAACCAATGAGAGAACTAACAATAACGATGTTGAAGATAATCCCGTCCAACAACTAGTGACATTACTAGCAGGAGCGTTGTAGAATCAACCTCAAAACTAAGGCACAACGTTTAAGGAGTTTAAGGCGGTTGGACCACTTGAATTCTGTGGGTCCATGAATCAAGTCGAAGCACAAACCTGGATTATGGAGATCAAAAAGGTATTCGATGTCGCTAGGGTAGGGGATGATCAGAAGACTGCTTTCACAACTTTCATGTTGAAAGCAGAAGCTAGTTATTGGTGGCAGGCCAATAAAACTTGTGAAGGGCCAGGAGTGATGACCTGGGATAGGTTCAAGGAGTTGTTCTTCGAGACTTATTTCCCGGAGAGTTCAAAGAGTCAGCTAGAAGTGCAGTTTCTAGAACTAAAACAAGGAACGATGATGGTATATGAGTATGCAGTGAAATTCAACGAATTGGTGAGGTTTGCGCCACATCAGGTAAGCACAGACGAGCGTAAGGCAAAGAGGTTTGAACAGGGACTGAAGCCCTGGTTGTACAGTAGGGTTTCTCTGTTCCAGTTGAAGACATTTGCGGCAGTGATGGAGAAGGAGATTCTTACTGAGAGTAGAGGCGAGGCTGTAACAAAACACAATCAAGAGCAGAGGAAAAAGAAAAGTGAAGGTGAAGCTAAGAGTAGTGGTAGTAACAGCGAAAATGGCAACAATTTGAAAAGGAAGTGGAATACGAATGGGGGAGCTGGAAATCAGCAAGGAAGCCATCAAAAGAATAAGTTCGAAGCATGTGCTACATGCAGAAAGTTTCACAAGGGTGTATTCTTGATGGGGAAATGAGTATGCTTCAACTGTGGCTAGGAGGGTCACATCGCCCTAAATTGCAATCAACCCAAGAAGATTGTTTGCTACACCTGCGGGTCAAAGGATCACTTTGCTCGCGAGTGTCCAAATAAGAAGTCAGGTGAGACAGCTAGAAGCAAGGGAAATGCTAGTGGAGGTGCACTGGCTATTGCTGGATCGACGTCAATAAATAAGCCCACAGCCAGAACCTTTAACATGACGGTGCAGGACGCGGCGCAATCAAAATATGTCGTGTCAGGTATTATCCAAATCAATGATATAAATGCATATGTATTATTTGATTCTACTTGCTCATTTATATCTGATGAATTTGATAAGAAGTTAGAAATATCTAGAGAAGAGCTGAATTTCCCTTTAAACATAGAAATTGTAAATAGGAAAGTGATTCCTGTTAGGTTCGTATACAAGAACTGTAGGGTGAATATTAAGGGGAATATTATGATGGTAGATTTAATCCCGATAAAACTCAGAGAGTTTGACGTGATATTGGGAATGGATTGGCTATTCAATTATAGAGCGATAATTGACTGCCAAAAGAAGTGTGTAAACCTTATGACTCTGTCAAAGGTAGTTTTTCACGGTAGCAAATCGCCTAGACAAATGAGATGTCTGATGATGATGCAGGCCAAGAAGTTGTTGAGTCAGGGCTGTGTAGGGTACTTAGCTTACATAGTCGATACTCAAAAGGAGAAGGGTGCTAAATTGGATGAAATACCAGTGGTTAGGGAATTTATGGACGTTTTTCCTACATATTTGCCGGGACTTCTGCCCGACAGAGAAATTGAATTCGTGATCGACTTGGCACCGGGAACAGCACCAATATCGAAGGCCCCGTACAGAATAGTTCCGGTAGAAATGAAAGAACTGATGGTACAGTTGCAAGAGCTACTAGACAAGAAGTATATTCAACCAAGCGTATCGCCGTGGGGAGCGTCGGTTTTATTCGTGAAGAAGAAGGATGGGTCGATGTGTCTTTGCATTGATTATTGAGAATTGAACAAAGTCACTATTAAAAACAAATACCCGTTGCCTAGAATAGATGACTTGTTTGATCTGTTGAAGGGTGCTAAATATTTCTCAAAAATAGATTTGAGAAGTGGGTATCACCAATTGAAGGTAAGAAAGAAGGATATACCTAGAACGACATTTAGAACTCGGTACGGACATTACGTGTTTCTGGTGATGTCTTTTGGTTTAACAAATGCCCCTGTCGCGTTCATGGATTTGATGAACAGGGTGTTTAAACCATTTTTGGACAAGTTTGTAGTGGTATTTATTGATGACATTCTGGTGTATTCCAAAACTCAAGAAGAACACGTGGAACATTTACGTTTGACATTGGAAACACTAAGGAAGGAAAAGTTGTACGCAAAATTCTCTAAGTGCTAGTTTTGGCTCGATCGTGTACAATTTTTGGGTCATGTGATTGACAAAGATGGGATTTCAGTGGATCCATCAAAAGTGGAAGCTGTAATCAATTGGGAACAACCAAGGACACCTTCAGAGGTGATGAGTTTCTTGGGACTGGCCAGTTATTATAGAAGATTCATCTAAGATTTTTCTAAGATAGCCACTCCGCTAACAAATTTGATAAGGAAAGCTGTAAAATTCGTTTGGACGGAGAAATGTGAAGAGAGTTTCCAAGATTTGAATAAGAAGCTAAGTGTGACACCTGTGTTGACATTACCAGATAATACAGGAAATTTTGTGGTGTATAGTGATGCCTCACACAAAGGGTTGGGTTGTGTTCTTATGCAGAACGACAAAGTTATTGTATATGCATCAAGACAACTGAAGGATTATGAGAAAGGGTATCCGACTCATGATTTAGAATTGGCTGCAGTTGTATTTGCTCTGAAGATCTGGAGAAACTATCTTTATAGAGACAAATGTGAGATCTACACAGACCACAAAAGTCTGAAGTATATTTTCACTCAGAAGGATTTGAACATGCGTCGAAGAAGGTGGATGGAACTGATAAAAGATAACGATTGTGAGATCTTTTATCATCCGGGAAAAGCGAATGTGGTTGTAGATGTTTTAAGCAGGAAAGGTCGAGAGAAGTTGATGCTGATAACAACTCAGGAGGAGCTCATTTCAGCAATGACAAAACTGGAGTTGGAAATCAAATTTCTAAAAGAATCTGACGAACAACTATTCCAGAAGATGAAGAGTGTGGAAAAATCAAAGAGAATCTGATTGAGAGTAGTGATGTAAAATACAAGATCGATACCGAAGGATTACTACGGTACGAGGGAAGAATCTGGGTCCCAGCAACACCAGAGCTAAAAGACAAAATATTAATCGAAGCTCATAGCTCAAGATATTTGATTCCTCCAAGAAGCACGAAAATGTATCAAGATCTATGCCGACATTTTTGGTGGCCAAATATGAAAAGGGACATTGCAGAATGCGTGGCGAAATGTTTGACATGTCAAAGTGTAAAAGCTGAACATCAAAGACCCAGCGAATTACTTCAACTGTTGGAAATACCGGAATGGAAGTGGGAGAATATCACGATAGATTTTGTGGTGAGTCTTCCAACTACTCAGAGAGGATGCGATGTAATTTGGATGATAGTGGACAGACAGACGAAATCAACCCACTTTTTACCAATAAAGATTTGGTTCAATCTTGATCAGTTGGCAAGATTGTACATTAAAGAGATCGTTTCGAGACATGGAGTGCCAGTGTCAATTGTGTCCGATAGAGACTCGCGATTCACTTCAAATTTCTGGAAAAGACTACAAGAATGCATGTGAACTCAATTGCGAATGAGTACGGCTTATCATCCACAAATAGATGGCCAAAGCGAACGAACGATCTAGACATCGGAAGATATGCTGAGAGCATGTGTCATGGATTTCAAATGAAGCTGGGAAGAACAATTACCATTGGTGGAATTTTCTTACAATAATAGTTATCACGTGAGTATCGGTATGCCACCTTACGAAGCATTATACGATAGAAAGTGTAGAACTCCACTGTGCTGGGATGAAGTCGGTGAACGTCAACTGCTAGGACCAGAACTGGTGTAACAAACTGCTAAAGTTATCAAACTCATCAGGACAAGATTGGTAGCAGCTCAAGACCGGCAGAAAAAGTATGCTGATCAACACAGGTAAGATCGCGCATTTGATGTAGGAAGCTACGTATTCCTAAAGTTTCTCCTTGGAAGGGGAAAATTTATTTCGGTAAGAAGGGAAAAGTAAGCCCGAGGATTATTGGACCCTTTGAAGTGCTGCAAAAAGTTGGAGAGGTAGCTTACGAGGTAGCCCTACCTCCAGAGTTAGAAAACATTCACAATGTTTTTCATATTTCGACGTTACGACCATATAAACTGTGACACCCCCAAATCTAGGTACTTCGATTCCACGGGATACTATCTAACGCATACTTCACACATAAACACATAAGTATTTTATTATCTTCAATGAATTACCAAAAATTCATTTCTTAAGACTTGATAAGAGTTTTCCTTTACTATCTTCTTTCCATAAGGTTACTACCTAGGGTTGATCCCCCACCTAAGGTTCATAACCTACAGCTCTGATACCAACCTGTGACACCCCCAAATTCGGGTACTTCGATTTCACGGGATTTGGTGTTCACTGTACAAGCATCATCTATCTATCTACCCATAAATAATATCAAACCATAAAATAGATAGAAATCATAATAAAATCTCTTCCCTTAAGGGTTACATCAACTGATTCATAAATAAATCCCAGGTTACTCTAACCTTAAAACATCTGTGCGGAATTCTAAACAAATGAGTCTTAAACAACAACATAACTCAAGTCTTAAACAAATACATCAGTTAATAAATAACAGGTCTTCATCATTTGCTAACTTTGCCCTTGCCCTTACTAGTGGAGGGTTCATCGCTTCTTTCATTCTTAACTGCAATGTTATTATTAAGCAAGAGTGAGCACAAATGCCCACAAGTATAAAAATGAAATGACAGTATAATAACATGCGAATAATCAAAGACATTTGAATAAAGCTCAACTTTTGAATCAAGAATAAATAACATGAATTAAAAGAATACTGAGGGTCATAAGACCTTGAACTATGTCCTAGGTTAACAAGGTTTATACTTGAAACCTTTAACAGTCATAAGACTATGGACCTTCTTCTCGTACTTAGGGGGATCAGCCCTTAGTACCATACTGTGCACAATATCTTAACGCTAAAGCGTAATTAATCCCCTATACAGGGTTGTTCATCTCAGTTTGACATTCGAGTCCGCACCAAAGGAAGTTTGGTTTGGATACTTTCATCAAGGGTTCTGAAATTTAGAACGCTCATCAACTATGGACTAGTTGAATCAATAAGGTTCACTAGTCTAATAAGGTTCAACAATAATTGATATTTGATTAGAATAATAATCTCAAAAGTATACAATAGGACAATTATTGTATAACTGAATCATGCTTTGGAAAGATAATTAATCTTTAATACCATGCTTGAACTTGAATAATAACAAGGATAATTTATTCAAGGTAAATAATAAACTTGAACAATAATGACAAGTGGGGTTAGGGAAACTTGCTCGTCATAAAAGTAACGTTTAAGTTTTAATAAACTTGCTCAATAGAATGGAGTTAGGGATAGGATACTTGCCTCATGCGTAGATTACACTTTAACTAAGCACGTTCTTTGAATTAAATCCTACATACCAATCATATACACAATACCAGTTAATTATAAATTAACTAATCATTATAAACTCTTTCTCTTTGACTACTTTAATTATTCGACTAAACTTAGTCAAATTTTCACTTTGTCACATCATTAGTACTTCGTGAATTACCAAACTAATTATGTAATTTAATAATTCAAATCACATGTAATTATGTTATTTACATGTTAAACATCTATTTTAATATCACATTATACCTATAACATGTTTACATGTTCATTACATTAATCCACTAACACATTGTTAGACTTAAACATTTAAAAAATACATTTCTGAATTTTCTGGGGAGTGGCGATGCGGCGCCACTAATGAACTAAGGATTCGCGCTGCGGCGCCGTGGCGCTGTGGCCGGGCCCTTGGCGCTGCGGCGCTGTGGCGCTGTGGCTCGAGTCATGGCGCTACGACACGGTGGCGCTGCGGTGCGGGAAATGAACTGGTAGCCGTCGCTGCGGCGCGGCTTACCAGACACAGAAATGGCTGTTCGCGAAAAATCGCAGAACATGCCAATTTCTCCCAATTTCTTATTTTCTACTCAAAATTAGACATACCCACAAGTTATAGTTCATGTATATTCATAATACAACATATATAAAGTGATTTTAACCATTTAAAACACTTAATCACAGAATTAAATCATGAAAAAAATGGGTTGTTCTTGATGTTCTTGAGGATTTCGAACATAAACATATAATTTAACACTACAGATTCGTTATAACACCGAATCCGTTCGTTTAAGGCTTGATCACTTCGTATTAACATGCTCAATAATATAAGGGTGTAAAATTTAGGGATAATATATAATCAATACATCAATTATCACACATAAGGCCATATGGCCAAATCACGTACTCTGTTTATTTTGAAATAACAAGTCATCAGATTACTACACTTAGGGTATGGGATCATGCAATATATATATAAAACATGTTAAGCTACTCTTATGATTACATTTATACTCATAATTGTTACCTTATTCAACCATAGAAACTCTACAGAGGACTTAAGCCATAATTATGAAAACTTTAAAAAGACGTAGAAATAGAATTTGGGAAAGAAGAGATTACCCAAAGCGTAGATGAGTAAGGATGACAATTCTCTCTATTTCAATCATAGTACATACAATCTCTCTCAAAGATTTCTCCAACTCTCTCTGCAAACTCTCTGGTTCTAAAAATACGTAAGTTAAACTCAACTGAGCCTTTAAGCGCAGAGTTGAGGTCAGTTATTCCATTCGTGGTTTAACTGTCCCCAACTCCTCCTAAGGCCTCATTTGGCTAACAAACTATGTTCAAAACTCATTATTTTAATAAACCTTTTATCATATAGTTTGAAAATGTCACCCTTTTTATAAAATAAATCCCATATTTTATTTAATTTACTTTAAATAAAATATAATAATTACTCGTAAATTCACATAATCATATATTCAATTATCTCATTAATAAATAATGTCAATTTATTAATTCTCTAATTAATAATTAAATTAATTAAATAACATCATGCTTAATTAAATTATTTCATTTAATTCAATAAGCTCACATAATCACATACTTGAATCATAAAAATTCTCTACATTAATTTAATAAATGTAACACATAAAATTAAATTAATCTACCACAATTGCATCGATTAATTATTAAATCTAATAATTAAATCATCGAAAAATATTTATTTAATTCAATAAATATTAAAATTAAATTACAAAATTCTCGTTCGTCACATCTTTTCCCCCTTAAAAGGATTCTGCCCCCAGAATCACGACTCAATTGCATCGATTAATTATTAAATCTAATAATTAAATCATCGAAAAATATTTATTTAATTCAATAAATATTAAAATTAAATTACAAAATTCTCGTTCGTCGTCACGATCTTTCCATTCTTCCCCCCTTACAAAGATTCTGTCCCCAGAATCGCTTACAAATAATTAAGTAAATAAATGAGGGTAATTCTTCATCATATTCTCTTCGAGTTCCCACGTAGCTTCTTCAGCATTGTGGTTCCTCCAAATTACCTTAACAGAAGGTATAACTTTATTTCTCAGAACTTGTTCTTTTCGGTCGACAATGTGGACAGGAATTTCTTCGTAAGATAAGTCTTTCTCAAAATACAGGGGTTCGTATTCAATTACATGCTTGTAATCAGGTTTGTAAGGTCGTAACACAGAAACATGAAAGACATTGTGGATATTCTCGAGTGCTGGAGGTAATGCTACCTCGTACGCAACTTCTCCAATTCTTCGCAGTACCTCAAAGGGTCCAATAAATCTTGGGCTCAATTTTCCTTTCTTTCCGAACCTGATCTTTCCCTTCTAGGGAGAGACCTTCAAGAAAACATAACTACCTGGTTCAAACTCGATATTTTTACGATGTGGATCAGCGTATTTCTTCTGTCGATCTTGAGCTGCTACCAGTCGTGCTCGGATCACTTTGACTATTTCTGCCGTCTGCTGTACCAATTCTGACCCTAGCAATTGTCTTTCACCAACTTCATCCCAATAAAGCGGAGTTCTGCACTTTCTACCGTATAACGCTTCGTAAGGCGGCATACCAATACTAGCGTGGTAACTGTTGTTGTAGCCGAACTCTACCAACGGTAGGTGATCATCCCAATTTCCTTTGAAGTCCATTACACAGGCTCGTAACATATCTTTCAGTGTTTGAATCGTTCGTTCGCTCTGTCCGTCTGTTTGAGGGTGGTAAGCTGTACTCATTCGCAGTTGTGTACCCATGCATTCCTGAAGACGTTTCCAGAAATTTGATGTGAAGCTCGGATCCCTATCGGAAACAATAGACACCGGCACTCCGTGCCTCGAAACAATCTCTTTCACATATAATCTTACCAACTGATCTAAGTTAAATCTGATTTTGATAGGAAGGAAGTGCGCGGATTTCGTCAGTCGGTCAACGATAACCCATACTACGTCGTAGCCTTTCTGAGTCGTCGGAAGGCCAACCACGAAGTCCATCGTAATATGTTCCCATTTCCATTCTGGGATCTCCAGCGGTTGTAGCAATCCACTCGGTCTCTGATGTTCTGCTTTAACTTTCTGACATGTCAGGCATTTGGCAACACATTCTGCAACATCACGTTTCAAATTCGGCCACCAGAAATGTTGTCGAAGATCTTGGTACATTTTTGTACTACCAGGGTGAATCGAATATCTTGAATTATGAGCCTCACTCAAAATTTCATCCTTAATTTCTTATACTGGCGGAACCCAAATTCTGCTTTCAAATCTCAATATTTCTTCCTTGTCCATCTTAAATCTTGGTTCGGTTCCTTCAGATATCTTCGATGTTACCTTTTTGCATTCATCATCCTGAAGCTGAGCCTCCTTCACTCTATCTAGTAGAGTTGTACCAGATTGCATCTGAAATAGCTTCTCATCAATCTCCATAGGATACTTCACTTCTAACTCCAGTTTCTCCATATCTGCAATTAGCTCCTGCTGAGCAGTCAACATCATCAATTTCTCATGACCCTTTCTACTTAAGGCGTCGGCAACCACATTAGCCTTACCCGGATGGTATAAAATCTCACAGTCATAATCCTTGATTAATTCCAACCATCTTCTTTGACGCATATTCAAATCTTTCTGTGTAAAAATATATTTCAGACTCTTGTGGTCCGTATATATTTCACACTTCTCTCCGTATAGATAGTGCCTCCAAATTTTTAAAGCAAAAACAACTACGGGTAACTCCAAATCATGGGTTGGGTAACCCTTCTCGTAATCCTTCAACTGCCGTGACGCATACGCAATGACTTTCCCGTTTTGCATCAGTACACAGCCAAGTCCTTTATGCGACGCATTGCTAAAAACAACAAAATTTCCTGTATCATCCGGAAGAGATAACACAGGCGTTGTATTCAACCTCTTCTTTAATTCTTGAAAACTCTCCTCACACTTCTCCGTCCAAACAAATTTCACAGCTTTTCGAGTTAAATTCGTTAACAGAGTTGCGATCTTAGAAAAATCTTGTATGAATCTTCTATAATATCCTGCTAATCCAAGAAAACTTCTTACTTCTGACAGCATTCTTGGTTGATCCCAGTTAATCACATCTTTTACTTTGGATGGATCTACCGAAATTCCATCTTTATCGATTACGTGACCAAGAAATTGTACTATCTCAATCCAAAATTCGTATTTCAAAAACTTAGCATACAACTTCTCCCTTCTCAATACTTCCAATGTTAACCTCAAGTGTTCTTCATGTTCCTCTTTGGTTTTGGAATATACCAAAAATGTCGTCTATAAATACCACCACGAATTTGTCCAAAAATGGCTTGAATACACCATTCATTAGTCCCATAAATGCTGCAGGAGCATTCGTAAGACCAAACGACATTACTAAAAACTCATAATGACCATATCGCGTTCGGAACGCTGTCTTCGGTACATCCTCTGGCCTCACCTTCAGTTGGTGATAACCACTCCTCAAGTCAATCTTGGAAAAGTATTTTGCTCCCTTCAATTGATCGAACAGATCATCGATCCTCGGTAATGGATATCTGTTCTTAATCGTGACCTTATTTAATTCTCTGTAGTCAATGCAGAGCCTCATCGATCCGTCCTTCTTTTTCATGAACAACACCGGCGCTCCCCACGGCGATACGCTCGGTTGAATGTACTTTTTGTCCAACAATTCTTGTAGTTGTACCATTAATTCCTTCATCTCTACTGGCGCCATTCGGTATGGTGCCTTCAATATTGGAGCAGTTCCGGGCGCCAAATCAATCACAAAGTCTACTTCCCTATTTGGTGGAAGTCATGGCAAATCGTCTGGAAATACATCGACGAAGTCTCTCACAATCGGTATCTCCTCTACCTTCAGGTTCTCTTTTCGACTGTCGACTATGTAAGCTAAATATCCTACACAGCCTTGTCTTAATAACTTCCTGGCCTGCAACATCGTCAGACAACTCGCTTGTCTAGGCGACTTGCTACCATAAAACATAACATTTGACGGAGTCATAAGGTTAATACGCTTCTTTTGGCAGTTAATTACAGCCCCATAGTTGGATAGCCAATCCATACCCAATATAACGTCGAATTCCCCCAATCGAATAGAGATAAGATCTACATTCATGATATTACCCTTAATATCCACCCTACTGTTCTTAAACATGTACTTAACAGGGATTATTTCTCTATTCGCAATTTCTATTTTCATGGGGTAATCCAATTCATCCATAAGCAAATCTAAACTATTAGCAAAGTCTTCGGATATAAAGGAACAAGTAGCACCCGAATCAAACAAAACATAAGCATTAATTTTATTGATCGGAATGATACCTGACACCACCTCACGAGACTGGATTGCATCCTGCACCGTCATATTGAAAGTTCTGGCGGTTGGTCGGTTTGTTGCAGGTGGTCCGGTGATGGTTAAGGTATTTCCACTGCTATTTCCCCGGTTTCCTCCTTGTCCTGATCCTCCCGATCCCTTCTTGGGACAGTCTCTTGCTAAATGATCTTTCGAACCACAGTTGAAACAAGCACCCTTCTTTGGGTTTGGACAATTTGGTGCTATGTGGCCTTCCTGACCACAATTGTAGGACACTCTCTTTCCCTTCAAATAAACTCCTAGATGTGCCTTGCCGCAAGTCGGACATGCTTCTATCTTCTTTTTCTGCCCTCCGTGTTGACTTCTAGCTGTCGAGTTATCCGTCCACTTCCTCTTCTGATTATTATTATTCCCAATATTACTTCCACCAGTCTTGTTATTACCTTCATTCTCACTCTTTTTCTTTTTCTGTTCTTGGTTGTACTTAGTCACTGCATCACTTCCTCCTTCCGCGAGAATGGCCTTTTCCAAAACTCCCGCAAACGTGTTAAGTTGAAACATTGATACCTTGCTGTATACCCAAGGCTTCAGTCCTTGTTCGAATCGTCTGGCTTTCCTCTCGTCAGTGTGTACTTGATACGGGGCAAACCTTGCCAACTCATCGAATTTAGCCGCGTATTCAGGCACGCTCATGTTTCCCTGTTTCAGTTCCAGAAATTGCACATCCATCAGATTCTGGGAACTAGCTGGGAAATACATTTCGAAAAACATCTCTTTGAATCTCTCCCACGTAATTACACCTTCACCTCCTCGCATCTTGTTTGTCTGCCACCAGTAGCTAGCCTCAGACTTCAGCATAAATGTCGCAAAAGCGGTCTTCTGATCTTCTCGAACCCTAGCAACGTCGAAAACCTTCTCCATTTCCATCACCCACGTTTGAGCCTCGATGGGGTTTCTGGAACCTTTGAACTCTGACGGTCCCACCGCCTTGAAGTCCTTAAATGTTGCGCTAGGTGGAGCATGCGGTTGGTTATTCATTGCTCTAGCCAGTAGATTCACCAACTGCTGAACAGGATAGCGTTGGCATTAATGTTATTATTGGTTGACTCTTCCTGAGCCGGTTGACGTTGTTGTCTTCTCCTTGGCGGCATTTTTCTGTTAAATAAACGTTTATTAGAACTTTATTTATTTCTCTACATAGTTAAGACATTACTCAACAATTTAACATATCACTTAACACATCATCTCAAACAACTTGATATCTTTTCATTCAAATAAAAAAAATTTTAACATTAAACTATAGCATACTGCTATTTACATCATCTATCCTGGGATAAAGAATCCACAGGATTTAAAACATTCAAATATTAACATATTCCTTAGTTCATAAACACATCAGAATTTACATAAAACTTTATAAGTCTTTCACATAAATAAACAGATTCTATTCCTGTCTTCCAAGGTGCTCAATAGCCTTGCCACGCTCCTCATTCATGATACGAGACATCGTCCTGCGATCCAACATATACGATGGAAGTCCTTCAAACTGAATGGGGTACCTTAACACTCGCTCTTGAACCTCATCCATCGCATGATTAAGTGTGGCGTACGTGTCTTCAAGCTTTGCCTTCTTTGCATGACTATCATCTTCTGCACGATCAGCTCGATGTGATTCTCTTACCCATCCTTCCTCTGCTATTTTCAGTCTTCCGGAGGTTTCCTTCAGTTCCTTCTTCAGCTTCTCTATCTCCTCGGTCTTATCTTTGGTTTGACCCTTCTCATGAATCAGATCCCACTCCACATTTCCTAAACGTGTATGAAGGGTCACAATCTCTCTATCCTTCTCCTCTAAAGTAGACTGTTGAACAGTCGCTCGCTCAGTCAATTCCTGAACCTCATCTTGTAACTCCATGTTACGATCATATAGTGTGTCATACATCTCAGCATCAACAGTGTACTGTGGTAGCTCCTCTTCTTCTTCCTCCTCATCAAACTCCTCCTCAGGATCAATCTCAGGTTCATGTTCCTGACCAACAACGGTGATCAATGGAGATGAAACCCTCTGAACTAACTGTTCCCTAACAACATGTATGTCTCGGGTCTTCTCCTCTGTCGGTACTATAGGTACACGAGTTCCTTCCTCTCCAGCTTGACTAGCTTCTCCAACGTTCGACATCCTGACAACAAAATTTTTAAGTTTTAGTTACTAAGTCGTACTATCTAGCGTATACTTAACACATAAACACATAATGTATTTTATTATCTTCAATGAATTACCAAAAATTCATTTCTTAAGACTCGATAAGAGTTTTCCTTTACTATCTTCTTTCCATAAGGTTACTACCTAGGGTTGATCCCCCACCTATGGTTCATAACCTACAGCTCTGATACCAACCTGTGACACCCCCAAATCCGGGTACTTCGATTCCACGGGATTTGGTGTTCACTGTACAAGCATCATCTATCTATCTACCCATAAATAATATCAAACCATACAATAGATAGAAATCATAATAAAATCTCTTCCCTTTAGGGTTACATCAACTGATTCATAAATAAATCCCAGGTTACTCTAACCTTAAAACATCTGTGCGGAATTCTAAACAAATGAGTCTTAAACAACAACATAACTCAAGTCTTAAACAAATGCATCAGTTAATAAATAACAGGTCTTCATCATTTGCTAACTTTGCCCTTGCCCTTACTAGTGGAGGGTTCATCGCTTCTTTCACTCTTAACTGCAATGTTATTATTAAGCAAGAGTGAGCACAAATGCCCACAAGTATAAAAATGAAATGACAGTATAATAACATGCGAATAATCAAAGACATTTGAATAAAGCTCAACTTTTGAATCAAGAATAAATAACATGAATTAAAAGAATACTGAGGGTCATAAGACCTTGAACTATGTCCTAGGTTAACAAGGTTTATACTTGAAACCTTTAACAGTCATAAGACTATGGACCTTCTTCTCGTACTTAGGGGGATCAGCCCTTAGTACCATACTGTGCACGATATCTTAACGCTAAAGCGTAATTAATCCCTTATACAGGGTTGTTCATCTCAGTTTGACATTCGAGTCCGCACCAAAGGAAGTTTGGTTTGGATACTTTCATCAAGGGTTCTGAAATTTAGAACGCTCATCAACTATGGACTAGTTGAATCAATAAGGTTCACTAGTCTTATAAGGTTCAACAATAATTGATATTTGATTAGAATAATAATCTCAAAAGTATACAATAGGACAATTATTGTATAACTGAATCATGCTTTGGAAAGATAATTAATCTTTAATATCATGCTTGAACTTGAATAATAACAAGGATAATTTATTCAAGGTAAATAATAAACTTGAACAATAATGACAAGTAGGGTTAGGGAAACTTGCTCGACATAAAAGTAACGTTTAAGTTTAAATAAACTTGCTCAATAAAATGGAGTTAGGGATAGGATACTTGCCTCATGCGTAGATTACACTTTAACTAAGCACGTTCTTTGAATTAAATCCTACATACCAATCATATACACAATACCAGTTAATTATAAATTAACTAATCATTATAAACTCTTTCTCTTTGACTACTTTAATTATTCGACTAAACTTAGTCAAATTTTCACTTTGTCACATCATTTGTACTTCGTGAATTACCAAACTAATTATGTAATTTAATAATTCAAATCACATGTAATTATGTTATTTACATGTTAAACATCTATTTTAATATCACATTATACCTATAACATGTTTACATGTTCATTACATTAATCCACTAACACATTGTTAGACTTAAACATTTAAAAAATACATTTCTGAATTTTTGGGGAGTGGCGCTGCGGCGCCACTAATGAACTAAGGATTCGCGCCGCGGCGCCGTGGCGCTGTGGCCGGGCCCTTGGCGCTGCGACGCTGTGGCGCTGTGGCTCGAGTCATGGCGCTACGGCACGGTGGCGCTGCGGCACGGTGGCGCTGCGGCACGGTGGCGCTGCGGCGCGGGAAATGAACTGGTAGCCGGCGCTGCGGCGCGGCTTACCAGACACAGAAATGGTTGTTCGCGAAAAATCGCAGAACATGCCAATTTCCCCCAATTTCTTATTTTCTACTCAAAATTAGACATACCCACAAGTTATAGTTCATGTATATTCATAATACAACATATATAAAGTGATTTTAACCATTTAAAACACTTAATCACAGAATTAAATCATGTAAAAAAATGGGTTGTTCTTGATGTTCTTGAGGATTTCGAACATAAACATATAATTTAACACTACGGATTCGTTATAACACCGAATCCGTTCGTTTAAGGCTTGATCACTTCGTATTAACATGCTCAATAATATAAGGGTGTAAAATTTAGGGATAATATATAATCAATACATCAATTATCACATATAAGGCCATATGGCCAAATCACGTACTGTGTTTATTTTGAAATAACAAGTCATCAGATTACTACACTTAGGGTATGGGATCATGCAATATATATATAAAACATGTTAAGCTACTCTTATGATTACATTTATACTCATAATTGTTACCCTATTCAACCATAGAAACTCTACAGAGGACTTAAGCCATAATTATGAAAACTTTAAAAAGACGTAGAAATAGAATTTGGGAAAGAAGAGATTATCCAAAGCGTAGATGAGTAAGGATGACAATTCTCTCTATTTCAATCACAGTACACACAATCTCTCTCAAAGATTTCTCCAACTCTCTCTGCAAACTCTCTGGTTCTAAAAATACGTAAGTTAAACTCAACTGAGCCTTTAAGCGCAGAGTTGAGGTCAGTTATTTCATTCGTGGTTTAACTGTCCCCAACTCCTCCTAAGGCCTCATTTGGCTAACAAACTAGGTTCAAAACTCACTATTTTAATAAACCTTTTATCATATAGTTTGAAAATGTCACCCTCTTTATAAAATAAATCCCATATTTTATTTAATTTACTTTAAATAAAATATAATAATTACTCGTAAATTCACATAATCATATATTCAATTATCTCATTAATAAATAATGTCAATTTATTAATTCTCTAATTAATAATTAAATTAATTAAATAACATCATGCTTAATTAAATTATTTCAATTAATTCAATAAACTCACATAATCACATACTTGAATCATAAAAATTCTCTACATTAATTTAATAAATGTAACACATAAAATTAAATTAATCTACCACAATTGCATCGATTAATTATTAAATCTAATAATAAAATCATCAAAAAATATTTATTTATTTATAGATGATGGAGCCACAGGTGTACCTGCGGCTGAGCCGTAGGTGTACCAGAGCCTACCCGGGGCGCCCCGGGCTTCGCGGGTCTCGTCGTCTCGAAGTACGTGCACGTAGGCAATGTGATATCCATTTAAACTTTCAGAATTGCAATTCGGGCATCCGATTGAGTTATATAGGACCTATTTCAGACCGCCGTTGTCAAGAGTTGTGCAATGACATGGGATTAGAGGTTGTACGAAGTCATGAAGATGGGACGATGCCCTTCGGTCTTCAGCTTAAAATTCTATCCGTTGTCCTGCATAATAGTCACTCGGGATTAGTTTTTCTTGGCTCTTGTGGGACGTTGTTGTGTAGAAATGTATGTTTGAAATGTTGAGACGGCGTTATGTGGCGTCATGGTGGCAAGATGATGACTTTGCCCCTCACGGGGGTTATCTCTGATTTGTGCTGATAAAGTAGACGTTGCTCAGGGTTATTGCTTAGATTGGACTGCTGGAAATGTTGAAGGTCCTCAGTGTCATCTCTGAGGTGTGTCTATCTTGTACTGAGTGCCTCGGTATGAGGACCGAGATTGAAGCTGCTTGGATTTGAAACAAGCATTTTCGGGGTTATCGCCGGAACTACATTCCTTGGGTTATCGCCAATATTTGTAGCTAATCCCATGGTTGGGACTGAGACTGGAACATCTCGGGGTTATCTCCAGGATGAAACTGGTCTTCTTCGGTTTATGTTCCGGTATTGGATCTGCATGCCTCGGGGTTATCTCCAAGGTTGGAATTGTTACTCCTGGTGTGTGTTACGGGGTTGAGCTGTTACTCCCAGTGTGTGTTCTGGGGTTGAGCTATTCCTTCCGGTGGTATCCGGAATGGATATAAACTGTCTTCCAGGGTTTCCTCTTAAAAGATGAATCTGCGCTCCTGTGATGTCAGTAACAGATATGTAAAAAATTTCGAGTGTCTACAGATGCCCCTCTTTATCATATTCATGCAATGCAATGCATGGATAGGATAAAGAATCCTAGACACTTGAAATATAACATAAAGCAACTGGGTGATACATGTGTATGGGGTTATTGCCCAATATGCTGAGGATAATTGCTATCTTCCTATAGCTTCTACTGGGGATTTGGCAATGATGACCAAATTGGATGTGCGATCCAAATCTTTAAGGATGTTGACGTTGTAGTTATCATCAAAATCCTGAATCCTTGATACAAACTTGATTCCGAAGTAGTGCCTCTAATGTGTAATAGATCTATGGGGATAAAGCTTTGTCTGTTTGAGGATGTGTATAACATATTCCGACATCAATCCTCCTTGATGACGTTTCCCTTTCCTAGTTTGTATCGCCAGAGTATGTCAATATTTTGTTTGTTTTACTGCCAACAACAAATGTTGTCAGGGCTTCCCGACCTTCATTGACGTGTGAACCAATGGTTTACCACGCGTTGTAACCCCCGCCGGGGATACATTTGATCCTCTGTTGAAGTGTAGATTAATGGATGAACTCCCTGCTGGGGATAAATGCCAAGGATGCTTGGACATTGTTGATGTGTGTATCAACTGCTAAAATCACCGGATGGTTTCTGGTGCGACGTTGGGTTTACTTGCCAATGGCTGAAATGATGTCAAGGTTGCCTGACCTTCATTGATATGTACATCAATGGATGACAATGCGTTGTGATCCCCACCGGGGTTGTTGTATTATCATTGACGTGTGTCAACGGAACACGCATTGTAACCCCCATCGGGGTGACATGTTGGATCATCGTTGATGTGTGTGTCAACGGCTGGAATCATCGGACGGCTTCCGATGCTCCATTAGATTTACTTGCCAACGGTTATAGTGATGTCTAGGCTGCTTGATCTTTATTGATATGTATGTCAACAAATGATATGCATTGTAACCCCCGCCGGGGTTATGTACTTCGACATATGTACCGCGTTATGACCCCTGCCGGGGTTATGTGGCAAAGTAGGATGATTATCCTGACTGAAAGGAATTGGACCTGCGTGAGGTATCGCTGAATGTGACTTATATCGTTTGAGATCATCAGCATAGTATACCCTGTGGTTGGGCGAATACCAATGAATGATGTGAAGACCCACGGTTCAACCAGGATTGTAGGCTATTCTGCTCAATCGTGTAGCATTTTTATTCCTGATTTGGCCTTTTTGGGTTGCGAGAACTCCTTTGCAACTCGAACTGGACCGAGCTGGAGGGGTGGGACCCACATAGGGGTGCCGCAGGCACACCTGCTGCAGTAGCAGATGGACCTACGGCCAACCGTAGATTATAAAGACCAACATGTTGCTTTCATAAGTCATTTTTAACTTGCGCCGCGAAGGAAATCTGAGAGCTCTTCTTCAGATCTGCTGTGTTCGGACGTTTTTCTGCAAAATCTATTACCGTACAAGTGTTCTACACTATCTTGGTAATGTATGCATGTATTTTTTCTAGTTTTTATCCGTTAGAAAATGACTTATCATATGAAATGCATCTAAACACATAGTAGTGATTATGTATGCTCGAATGATTTGATAAAAAATATTCAACATAGTAAATGTTAGTATTAAACTATGTTGAACATAATGATTTGAAAAAAATTGACTTTTGAGACAGTCAAATTGGCACCTTTTCTGCTATTTCTTATCCTATTTGAGGACAAATGAGCACAGGTGAAAAAGCAAAGTAATCCTGATAATTAGGCTACCCTGATGGATTGTTGACTTTGATTTTTAGATGCAAATAGGATGTATATGACTATGGGCAAGTGAGCTACGGAATGGCCACCTAGTCATGTCTATGTGCATGTGGATAGTCTTATTTACAAAGGAGACTATGTCAAAATTTTCCTAAAATGTAGGAATTATGTAGCCATGCATTTTTAACTCTACTGCAGCTGTATGTTAAAATGATGCATGCATGCAGATAGTCATTAAATGCATTTTGAAAAGCTCCAGGTTAGAATATACCACACCCTTTCTGAGGTGATTTGGAGAATTGTTGTCCAGATATTATGGATCCGAATCAGCTGATTAGTTCTCATAGAACCACTTCTGGTGTACGGAGGAGGGCTTTTGAAGTGCCTCGACCCTGTTTCATTAGACAGCCTCGTCGGTAGGTGGAGGCGGTGATACATCCAGTCCAGGTTGATGTGCCAGACGTCGAGGACGAGGAGGAGGATGTTCCGGTTGCGAACCCCGCTCCTGCTATGTATATTCCCCGTAGGGAACTCCCAAGCATCCAGGTAGTAAACCCAGAGCTTCTGGGTGACTTGAGTCGACATCCCTCGATGTATTTGCATGCTAACGAGGTATGACGTCAAAACTTGATCTTCCTTCTTTCCTATTTGTGATGAGTAAAAGGATGTAATGTTGATCTGTATTTCATGCAGGTTCCTGGATTTACATAGCCTCGAGGGAACTGGTTCAGTATAAACTCTATGTACCATGCTCTTCATCTTGATTATAGAGCGGTAGTGCATGATTTGGGTTTTGGAGCATTCTTTTCCATCCTTCCCTGTCATTGTCCCTAGGGTTACCTCAGGGCATTGTCTGAGCGGTGGTTTCACCAGACTCAATCACTCCATTTGCTGGACTATGAGGTGATGATGACGCCGATGGATTGGCAATTTATCACAGGTATGGAGTTTAGAGGGGAACCAGTGCCTTGCACGGCTGATATTACCCCGACTGCCGTCAGATCCTTGTTAGGAGTTCCGGCGGAGGTGCTTAAGGGCAGGACTGTCCGTGCAGGTCCTTTGAGCATAGATGCTATGAGTGGGCTATTGAGCGGGCCCATGCCAGATGATGTTAGAGTCAGGGATTGCATTCTTCGGCGATTATTCTTGATGATCATTAGGGGCTGTTTCATAGCAGATAACTCCTCTACGGTGTCGTTCGCTTTGATCAGTGCCACTCGACATATGGACTGTATTGGAGAGTATAATTGGGGTTCCTATACCTTTGTTTATTTCCTCAGGGGCATGCATATGCGCTCACAGGGCTTGACCGAGGCTTGGTTAGGATTTTACCCATTTCTGCTAGTGAGTATTTCTCTTGTCATTTACCATGTATAGGTTAAGAGTGTTAACTGACAGCAGATGAAAGGCTCCCATGCTTGCGTCCGGTGAGTGTGTTAGGATTGGATACCTACCCACGGGGTCGACAATGGCATCAGTCTATATTGGTGGAGGTCCCTGTAGCTGAGGGTTTCACTCACTGTCGCTTGCAGCTAGAGTTGTTGACAGCTGACATTATCACATGGATTCCCTATTATGCTAAACATTTGGCCATCGGATTTGAGGATGGATACCCGACTGGTGTCTAGTACGTGATTTTCACCTGGAGAGTTCCTCTCTTTACAGATGGAGGATGGGAGCTCTATTTTGGAGAGTGTGCTATTTGGAGCACCACAGGGGAGATCTGTATGCCGATCTTGCTTCCTGCCAGGCTTTATTGGCCTATGTCGCAGTCACCCGTCATTGATATCTCATTATTGGGTGTTGACGATTTTGCATTGTCAGAGGGTCTTTGTACTCAGGATGTATTCCAGCGCTGGTGGATCCCTCATACTATTGGAGCCCAGACCCGCACCACTCAGTTCATGGGCGATATGGTTTCAGGATCCGTGATGATGACGGATTGGTTAGCCTATGTCCGAGATCTGACTCATGTGACACAGATTGACAGTTTATCTCGGTAGTTGGACCAGGCACATATTTTTATTCGGCATTTGGGCAGAGATCCGACAGAGGCAGCTTTGTTTGATCCTTCCAGCTCAGGCGGTGGCCCGTCAGATGACCCATTTGGTTTTGTCGACGCAGATCCTCCTTTATATCTGTCTAACATCCCTATTAATAGAGATCCAGTGACTCAGGAGGAGTTACATCAGGTGGATAGGATTGATGATGTGGACATCGACACCATTATCTTCTTCTGATGTGTATTCTCGTTATATCTTTTGATAGGCCTCTATTAGCTAGTGGGTGTCTGTGCCCCATTCTCGCTATATCTTTTGATAGGCCTCTATTAATAGTAGGGCGTCTGTGCCCCATTTCCCTGTATTTGTAGCTGTACAGAGATGATGTATTAGATGATGATATACTTAGGAATGTATGTACAATTTTTCCATTCCCTATATCATATTGCCATCTATTATCTATTATGCATATGTATGTTATGCATATGTATGTATGTCTAGAGATATTCAGCATTGACCCCTGGATGGTTTTTTGACACGGCCCGTGCAGATGTCTTCTTCGACAGTTAGCCGTATTAATCATACCCCACCATTATTGGTGGTATATGGTATACGATCTTGGTATGATAGCATGTCACCATCAAACAAGGTGACCATAGATCATTTATTACAGCATTCTATGACCATGTTTATGTTTTAGGTTCCCACAGGATTTGTGGATGGCATGCTGGAGCACTCGGTATCGAAGAGGTAGGTTTTCTTATTTGGGACCTAGGAGTTGACTCCCACTCTGGAGGAGTATGCACGGTTGACGATGCTGCCACTGGACAGACCTTGCGTGCATATAGCTTTGGGGGACATGAGTCGGTGATTCATGACCCTCACTGGATTGAGGCGTAGAGTAGTGCAGGATGAGCTGACATCTGGCCACGTTATATCCCAACGTTTTCTGTTTGACAGATTTGGCTCTGAGGATAGTTATAGATAACATTCCGAGGATTTCACCACATCGGAGGATCATTGGCGTATGGCCAGGGTAGATGTATTGCTATTGTGTGTACTGTCATATGTCTACATGCCACTGTATTTGGATGAGTTGGACATAGGAGTTATCATGGCGGTGAGAGCTCTCAGGGAGGGTCGTTCCATCATACCTATGATTATAGCCGAGATATTGAGGTCAGCTACATAGTGCTACACTTATCCAACATGAGTATTTACGGGCAGTTCGGTCATGCTATACGTTTGGTTTATGTCACATCTAAGACCGATTGGAACTTTCAGACGACATGGGCATTGTTTCACTCATGATATAGCCATGACATATTCATTTCAGCCTGCGAAGTGAACGGATGCTACATCTTGGTCCGCTTTCTTAGCTGGGATTGAAGACCAGTTTAGTATATTACCGTGCTCAGGGCTCAGCTCACCTTATAGCTTTATTACTCATGCTCCAGGCATGGATTACATCCCTCTGGCTGGTTTGAGGGGCATAACTACTTACCATCCACTGGCCGTGATGTCATAGTTTGACCAGTTTTAGGATTTTCATCCTTTCGAGGGAGCGCTGGGCCAGCGTTTAGCTTCTCGCTATCTTTCAGTAGAGGACAGATCCCGTGTATATGCATGTTGGGATCAGCGCGAGATATCCGCTTTCCTTATTAGTCATCCAGGTTATTCTACAGAGTATTTCGCATGGATGGAGACAAAGACTGCACCGGCTGAGGTAGTATCCATATTGCCGAGAATTGACTTAGATGGTGGAGAGCCCATGGAGGACATTGATTCTCCCACCGAGGAGGAGCTATCTACTGGGTTGCCTGTATCTCCTTTAGATTCTCCCAGTACTAGCACTGTCGTGATTCAGCATTCAGCATAGTACTTTGAGCAGAGTCTTCATCTGATGACCTTCGAGAGAGATCAGGCTAGAGCCCTGATGTTAACAGTTCTTGATGGGAGAGATGCAGCCCTGTTAGAGAGGGACGAGGCATTGGCTTGTATAGATACCGCTGTTGTTGAGCTTGATGAGGCCAGATCAGCCAGAGATGCAGTGATAGTTGAGCGGGATAGCACCATATCTGCCCAGGATGTAGCCGTCACAGACAGTACTGCAGTGAGGTCCCTTACCACTGGCATGCTTGCAGATATGAGCACATATATTGATGAGATTATGGTCACCATGCAGATGGTTGCAGATCTGTTGGGTCATGTGGATATCCTCGTACAGGAGACCACAACCTTGCCTCCTTCTTCCGAGAGGGATGCCATGTTGGGCTTATTAGCTCGCATATGTACCAATTTATAGATGGGCTTGTATTTTCCTGCACCGACTAGCTTAGCCATTTTGTCATGTACAGTTTACATTATGTATATCAAATTGCATTATATATAGCAGGGAAATATATTTTTGATCACTTCCCTTTTAGATATGCTCTGATACTTGCTTGATATTTGCTTGCTTCTTCAGGGTTTGTGATCTTGATGTATTCTGAATTCCTCCATGCTGGATGGACATTGAGTTGTCTCTAGATAGCTCAGAATAGATCATGGATCTATGTGTATCCCTACCATTTTTTCAGTGTCTTGGGACCGGTTTCTGTATGGAAATGTGGAGAAGGTTGTGGCTTTCCTCTATGAGATTGACCGCACCACGGATGGTCGCCAATACTCCTATTTAGGAGGAGCCTAGTTAATTATATCTCTTATGGATTGGTGTTGTTCTTCAAGGTACAACCGCAGCTTAAATGGTCGTCGAATCTCATATTCACGACGAGAGGTTTGGCAATTCCATCCCTTTGGTTTGAAGCCAATTAAATATGGTGAATTGAAGTTTGATCCCAGTACCATTGACATGTATTTGTGTTTTAGTAGGGGGTGAGACGGAACCATAAATGGCTACCTACGTACTCCTATTGAAGAGGAGATCAGGTTTGCATAGTTTAAACCTGGTGTAAGAGGTTCAACGTTGTTTATGAAAGGCAGGTGGGTGTAGAAGCTTTATTGATGAAAAAGGTCGTGGAAGTGTTTTTGTGGTTTTTGTTTTTGTAGAAAAGGGTAGAAATGTTTTTGTTATTTTTTTTATTGCAACCGGGCCATATAGAATATGGTTGCCTACGTACTCCCGTGTATCAAGGAGATCGGGTCGACGTAGTTCACCCCTCACGGTTAGTTAAAAAGCGTGATCCCATGTGCAGGATAAACTGCGGGGAAGAAAGATTAATCCCATGTATAGGTCAAACTGTGGGGAAGAAAGTTTAATCCCATATGCAAGATAGACTACGGGGAAGATAAAGTTTGATCCTAGGTTGAGAACAAACTACAGGTACGAGAAGTTTGATCCCATGTATGGGTAGCCAAACTGTAAACGTGAGAGGTTAAATCCGTAGTGGGATGACCTAAGTTATATGAGCGCAGTTAAGCCAAGCTGCTGGCTTAAAGAGTATGTTTCCCTGAGGGGCAAAGTGTGGAAAAGAGTTATATGTAGTAAAGGGTTAAAGAACAGGAATGACTAATGATCTGATGATCCAACACCAGGATGTTTGCTTGATGGTAACTTCAGACATAGTGTCGTTTCATGGTGTCCGAGTTAATAAGTTGTGGAAATTCATCGCTATCCATTTCTTGCAATTTGAGAGCGCCTCCTGTCAATACTTCTTTGACAACAAACGGGCCTTCCCAGTTAGGAGTGAATTTTCCCTTAGACTAATCTTGGTTGTCAATGATCTTCTTCAAAACAAAGTCATGTTATTTAAACTACCATAGCCGGACTTTTCTATTGTAGGATCGGGCGATCCTTTGTTGATCTAATTCACCATAGAAGATAGTCGTGGTTCGCCTTTCATCTATTAGAGACAATTGGTGATACCTGTCTTGTACCCATTGATCTTCATCCAGCTGAGCGTCCATCAACACTCTGAGGGATTCCATTTCTACTTCTATGGGGAGTACTACTTCCATCCTATAGGTTAATGCGTAGGGGGATACCCCAGTCGAAGTGCGCATTGATGTTCTGTAGGTTAACAGAGTAAGAGGTAATAAGTCAGGCTATCCTTTATGATTGGCGGACATCTTTTGCATAATCTTCTTGATGTTTTTGTTAGCCGCTTCAACAGCACCATTCATCTTTGGACGATAGATGACGAAGTTAAGGTGTTTGTTGTGAAATTTACTGCATAGTTTCTCTATCATTTTGTTGTTGAGGTTCTTAGCATTGTCAGATAAAATTACCTCTGGTTGTCTGTATCAACAAATGACATTGTTTCTGATGAAAGCAATGATGACTTCTTTGGTAACCCTGGGGAAGGAGGCTGTTTCTACCCACTTGGTGAAGTAGTCTATCATGGTGAAGATGAAGCGATGTCCATTACTAGCTTTGGGCTCGATGGGCCCAATCACGTCCATTCCCCACATTGAGAAGGGCCAAGGTGAACTCATATTATGGAGCTCCCGTGGAGGGGCGTGGATAGTATTCCCATGAATTTGGCATTGATAACATCTCTTGACGTGGTTATAACAATCAACCTTGAGAGAAAGCCAATAATGTCATGTCCTGAGGATCATATTGACAAGGAGCAGGCCACTCATGTGTGGGCCACAAACTCTGCCATGGATCTCATCCACGAGTCTCTGAGCTTTGTCTTTGTCTAAACATCTGAGAAGACCTAGTCCTGCATCTCTCTTATATAGTGCATCTCCGTTCAGGTAGAATTTCATAGCAAGTCGATGAATCCGCCTTTGTTCAGTCAGGCTCGCCTCAGCAGGTGTAGATCCATCTCGTAGGTACTCCTTGATATGTTGATACCAAGGTTGTTGGATGGGAGGTAGCTCATCCGATACTTCTCCAACATAGTTCCCATAGGCTGGTGCCTTTTGTAGGGCTACTGTGATGCTTGGCATGTGTTCCTTGTCAGGTATGTGCATCAAGGAGACCAAAGTTGCTAATGCATCCGCAAAGTCATTCCTATTACGAGGAATGTGTATAAAGGAGATTTCTTCGAACTCTGAAGCCATCTGTAAAACTTACCAATGGTAAGGCAGCAATCGCAGCTCTTTGGTTTGATAGATTCCTGTGGATTGTTTGATTACCAACTCTGAATCCCCAAAGACAATTAACCGTCCGATACCCATTGAACGGGCAAGTTTTAGCCCTATGATACAGTTTTCATACTCAGCTTTGTTGTTGGTGCTGATAAACTTTAATTTGACGGCAACGGGATACTGCTCCCCCGTACCGGATACTAGAACTGCTCCAGCTCCAGAACCTTCCGTATTAACAGCTCCATCAAAATACATCTTCCATGCTTGGCGTGTATCGTACTGCTATTGTGGCTGAATTTCCATTACCCCTTCATCGAGGAAGTATGTTTCCAAGGGTTTGAAATCCCCTGAAGGTGCGGCGGCCAGTTGAACTGCAACTCCTTGACCTTTAATGGACTTTTGAGTCACGTAGACAATGTCAAATTGTTGTAGGATCAACTGCCATCTGGACAGTCGACAATTCAGTATGGGTTTACTGAACACATACTTGAGAGGGTCCATGCGGGATATGAGATGGGTTGTGTGCCCACGGAGGTAATGGTGTAACCTCATGGCAGCCCATGCTAAAGCACAACAAGTCCTCTTAATCAGAGTGTACTTGTGTTCACTGCTGCTGAATCTTTTGCTGAGGTAATAGATAGCTCGTTCTCGGCCTCTATCGTCTTTTTGGCCCAGCATACAGCCCATGGCATTTTCACTTATGGACATGTACATGAACAGGGGAACATCATCCCTGGGTGGTACGAAAATAGGAGCTTTGACTAGCTGCTCTTTGATGGTAAGGAAGGCCTTCTAGCACTCATCATTCCATTTCATGGAGTAGTTCTTCCTTAATAGCTTAAAGATAGACTCACAGGTTGCTGTGAGTTGAGAAATGAATCGGCTAATGAAGTTGATTCTTCCCAAAAATCCCTGTATTTCCTTCTCTGTCTGAGGAATGGGCATTTTTGTGATGGCCTGGATTTTGGTAGGATCCAGCTCAATTCCTTTGTGGCTGACTAGGAATCCTAGCAACTTACCTGATTTAACGCCAAAGGCGCACTTGGCTGGATTCAACTTCAAGTTGTACTTACACAACCTGTTGAAGAGCTTTCTGAGATGGTCTAAGTGGTCCTCCTCCTTTCGGGACTTGACAATGATGTCATCCACGTAGATCTCGATCTCTTTGTGCATTAAGTCGTGGAAGAGAGCCATCATAGCTCGTTGATAAGTAGCTCTGGCATTGATGAGGCTGAATGACAACCATTTGTAGCAAAAGGTTCCCCAAGGAGTGATGAAAGCAATTTTTTCACGATCTTCCTCAGCAACCATGATCTGATGGTACCCCGCAAAGCAATCAGCAAAGGAGTACATGCAGTATTGCGCAGTATTGTCAAAGAGAATGTGGATAAAGGGCACAGGAAAGCTATCTTTAAGGCAAGCTTTATTCAGATCCCGATAATCCACGCAGACTCGCACCTTTCCTCCACGCTTAGGCACGGAAACGATGTTAGATATCCTTTCAGGATATGTGGACACCATGATAATGCCAGCTTGAAATTATTTCACAATTTCTTCTTTCATCTTTAAACTCCACTCAGGTTTCAATCGCCTGAGCTTCTGCTTTACTGGCTTGAATCCCTCTTTAATGGGAAGGCGATGAAGAACAATGTCAGTAGACAAACCCACCATGTCTTCATGAGACCATGTAAACACATCCTAAAATTTGGTTAATAGAGTAACCATGTCATTCCGTTGGTTTGGGGTAAGGTCAGAATCTATCTGGATTAACTTAGGGTTTTCTAAAGTTCAAAGATTGAAGGAGGTGGTTTGATCAAGGTTGGGTTTAGGCTTGTCTTCGACCCATTCTTTGATCTCCGAAGGCACCTCAATGTCCTCTTGTATTTCCAGCAAGTTTGAGTCCAAGTTTTCATCAAAGTTAAAATCCTTGTGGAGAAGAGGCATCTTATCAGCAAGTACAGGTACATCTAAGTTTAGAGTCCTGAAACAAAATATATTTTCACTTAGTATATATGAAGTTGCTTAATCATACAAAGTGTTAGCATGTACTGGCAAAATGACTGCTAATACTGTACAGAAAAGTAAGCAGTTATGATATCTACAGGGCAGAAAGAAGTCCTGCCCATTTTACCCTTGTCGACCAATGCAAGGAGTGCTGCTCCAACTGGCAAGGATAAAGTCCGGGTGGACTGCATTGATGGAGGGGCTGTCATCGTCCTCCTTTTCCCGAATGATGACCATGACGTCGGGGCAATCGTCGTCTGGGGTATATCTATTTGTATGTTCATCATGAACAATGATGCGCATGCCTGACATTATCCGGACGACGTTTTTTTTATTCTTTGTTTCTCTTCCTCCACTCTGGGATCTTGAACAAAGACTTCTTTTGCTTTGAACGACACTGGCTTGGGAAACAGCATAGCCATCACGTTGGTTGTATGACGCCCCCAAAATAGGTATACATCACCCATTTTGAGTTGTCAATAACATGGTACAGAAACAACTACAACTTTATTAATACAACACATAAACTGTGAGTTTAAATACAAATATTATCATCTAGATAATATTCACACCCAAATAAGTCTTCATTACAATTATTGATACATTATTTTCAAAAAATAGTGAGGACTACTAAACAACTTTCTAGAACCATCATTCCATACCCGGACTAGTACTTGCTACATTCTCGCCTCCTGAGAAGAAAAATGAAACAAAAAAAAAGGTGAGCTCAACTAGCCCAGTAAAAAATATTATGACTAAGATAATATAGAACAAATTATCGTTAGTCTTCAACAGGAAAAAATCAGATAGAATACAATAGACAACAAGTTTTAAATCAATATTCGCAGCGAAAATAATAATTCATTAGAAGAGTTAAGTAGAGAATGAAATCTACTTTCATCTATGAATTTAAAAGTCCATCATCGATATTTTATCCCTGTAACATCAATCAATATATATATCTGGAATCAAATATTCATCTTTGCACTATAGGCCAAAGATATTCATCAGTCGGTCATGTTCATCTAAACACATGTTCATCTTTGTACTACGGGCCAAATATATTCATTAGAAAATTATTCATCTTTGCACTACATGCCAAAAATATTAGGTTATATCATCATTTAGGACTGAGGATGATGAAAAATCTTTTAAAGAAAACGAATCCAGTGAAACAAAAGAAAAAATATTAAGGATTCGTACTTTAAACAATCTGAGTTCAAAAATACTTCATAAATAATCATAGTGAAGTAAAATTCAAGAATAATCAAAACATAGATACAATCAAAGCTAGTATCCATAATAGATATATTGGACAAGAACGAAAATTTAATTTTTACGGTGAATAGTGCCGTATTCGTGAATAGTGTCGTATACGTGAATAGTAACCCCGACACAAAAAGTTCCAAATTTGATAAAAAGTTCAGGCCAATATTTTGGCATAATGATATTGAAAAAATAATATCATTTATAAAAAAAATAATATCCCTTACCTCAGAAAAGATAGTACTTCTAGCTGGAATACTGGATATAGTGCTGAAGGAACTTGCACCATATAGAAACTCTCAAAGTACTAAAATACTCACAAAAACACGCTCGATATTATAGAGAGAGAAAGAGAGATAAAACTTATTTCTAGTGTGATTTTCAATTCTAACCTAAGCACCATATTTATAGGAAAATGTTTAGAACACCAAAGCAGAAACTTTAATAAAATATTAATATTTTAAAATTATATTCCTACGTACACCACACCAGACCAAAATCATCAGCCACTCACCCCACAAAAATAACAAAAACGTTTTTCTTAATTAAAATATTTTAAACTTCAAAAATTAATTATTCCGGAACTCTGGAACTTCAATAATTCATAATAAATAGCCTTTTTATAAGAAAAATTCAAATCTTATGTTCTTTTCATAGGAAATTCTATTCTCTACAACTTTACAGAAGAAAGTTTTTCTAAATTCCAAACGAAAATTGACTGAAATCCACAAACGGGCGATTTTACAGGCTATAATCAAATTTCAGTCAAGAAATGGGATCCACAAACATGACAAACATGTTTTAAATATTTTTAGTAACAAAAATATTCTTCCTCCTCATTTATTCATATATCCCACATTCATTGTAAAAATATCACTATTATTATATTATTATAATATAATAATATATTTAAATGAATTTTTTTATCAAAAAAGATAAAATATTAATTTTTAACAATTGTCATATTAAAAATTTTCTCCATCTATATGCACATACAATGAATATTTTCCTCATCATATAAATCAATAATTAATTATTCACAAATAATATTACAGTATGACAATACTGACAACTAGGCAGTTCTCAGGAAAGAGGGGGCTTTCCAATAAGAATCTCTCCTTACTGGCATGCAATTAAGTGACCAAACCTCTCCTTAGACAGAACTTTCTAGACATTGGCAATAATATTATCTAATAATATTATTCAGATAATATGAATTATTGCTCCGATAATGGAAAATATTATGTAGTGACAATTATTGAATAACAGTAATATAAAATATCAATGCAACAATTATTGAATCAATAAAATAAAATATTAAATAGTAATTACTGTAACAATTATTGAGTAGTGCTTTCTTACGTAAGAATCAATAATTGGTGTAATACCGTGTGCTACTGTGTTTTAACCACCGAGTATTTCAACAGTATTAACGGTAACAACTATGCCGTTACTTATAAACAGCTTATACTTGTCGTTTTTTTCATCTAATCACTTTCTGTTATGGGGCACACACAAGGCTGCGCCGTCGTACGAATATTCCCCGACAGTAAGAATATTCTACGACCAACCGAATATTCTCTGACAACAATGAATATTTTATAACCACTTTCTTATTTAAAAATATTTGCGCATTTGTACCCATAACTAACCACATTAATCAAATCAACCCTTACTATTTCAAAATAATAAATAGAGGAAATTAAATCTCATTTATAATAAGTTGGGGTCTTACAACCTCCCCTCCTTATTAAATTTCGTCCTCGAAATTAACGTATGTACCTGGTGTTTCGAAAAGGTGAGGATACCTCGCTTTCATTTCCGTTTTCAACTCCCAGGTCATTTCCTCTATAGCATGGTTCCTCCACAAAACTTTAACTTGTGATATGATCTTTGTGCGTAGGACATGCTCCTCTTTATCTAAGATCTTGACAGGTACCTCTTCATACGTTAAGTCTTCGGCTATCTCGTTCGGTTCAAACTTAATAACGTGGTTCGGGTCTTTCACATATTTACGAAGCACGAATATGTGAAAAACATTATGAACACGAGACATACTTGGTGGTAACACGAGTCTATAGGCCACATTTCCTACTCGCCCAAGAATTTGAAATGGACCAATAAATCGTGGATTGAGCTTTTCTCTTTTTCTAAATCTTGTAATTCCCTTCCATGGAGCAACACACAACAATACATGATCTCCAATACTAAATTCCACGTCCTTTCGATGAAGATCCGCATAACTCTTTTGTCGATCTTGTGCCGTTTGTATACGTTGTGGAATTATTTAGATCGTTTTCGTAGTCATATGTACCAACTCTGGTCCCAATAATGTTACTTCACCCACCTCATCCCAACATATTGGAGAGCGACACTTTTGTCCATATAATTCTTCGAATGAAGCCACACCTATACTTTCCTGATAACTGTTGTTGTAAGAGAATTCCACCAATGGTAAATACTTATCCCAACTCCCTTTGAAGTCTAAGACACAAAGTCTTAATAGATCTTCAAGAGTTTGAATAGTCCTCTCTGATTGTCCGTCCGTTTGAGGATGGTATTCTGAACTGAATCGTAAATCCGTGCCCATAGCTTTTTGTAAGCTAGCCCAAAATTATGAAGTGAATCTTGGGTCACGATCCGAAACTATGGATACTGGCATGCCATGCAATCGCACAATCTCATTTACATACATACGAGAAATACGTTCAAGGGAATAAGTCTCCCGTATCGGCAAGAAATGAGCAAACTTGGTTAATCTATCAACAATAACCCAAATAGCATTTATGCCTTGAGAAACCATGGGAAGACACGTAACGAAATCTATGGTAATGTGTTCCCACTTCTATTTCGGAATCTCAAGTGGTTGCAATGGACCTTTAGGCACTTGATGCTCTGCCTTTACACGTTGACAAGTTAAACACCTCAAGATAAACTTCGCAATCTCTCTCTTCATATTGTTCCACCAAAATGTATGTCGAAGATCACGATATATTTTGGTACTTCTAGGGTGAATTGCAAACGGTGTGTTGTGTGCCTCCATCATGATTCTATGTTTCAAGTCAGAATCGTTAGGAACACAAAGTCTGGAGTTGACTCGAAGTATTCCTTCTTCATCGATTCTTACTTCTAGGATAACACCTTCTTGTACTTTCTTCTTCATACGCATCAGCTCTGGGTTTGTGGCTTAAGCAACTTTAACTTTATCGATTAAAGTTGGTTCTATGCGTATACTTGACATCATTGCATGGGCCTTTGTAAATCACGCAAAATGGGCCTTTGTGTTGACAACATCGCACTCGTTCTCGCGTATGATCTTCTGCTCAACGCGCCAGCTACCACGTTCTCTTTTCTAAGATGGTATTGAATGGTATGGTCGTAGTCTTTCAACAACTCGAGCCAATATTGTTGCCGCATGTTGAGTTCCTTTTGGGTGAAGAAATATTTGAGGCTTTTATGATCTGAATATATCTTCACTTTCTCTCCATATAGATACAGCCTCCAGATTTTTAATGCGAAAACGACTGTTGCCAACTCTAAATCACGAGTAGGATAATTCCTCTCATATTCTTTAAGTTGTCGCGAGGCATAGGCTATGACTTTCCCATGTTGCATGAGAACACATCCTAAACCTTTGCCGGAAGCATCGCTGTAGATAACAAATCTATCCGAACCAGATGGTATTGTCAGAACAGGTGCCGAAATGAGTCTCCTCTTAAGCTCTTGGAAACTCTTCTCGCATTCCTCGCTCCATAAGAATTTTGTATCTTTCCGAGTCAGCTGAGTTAATGTAGTAGCGATTCGAGAAAATTCTTCCACGAATCTCCGATAATAACCAGCTAAGCCCAAAAAGCTATGTACTTCGGTCACCGACTTCGGTTGCTCCCAACTTTGTAATGCTTCAATCTTCGTCGGGTCAATAGATACTCTATATTTTGACACCACGTGCCCAAGGAATGCTACTTCCTCAAGCCAGAACTCACATTTCTTCAACTTGGCATATAACTTATTTTCACGAAGCCTTTGGAATACCAGCTTCAAATGGTGCTCATGATCTTCACGACTTTTAGAATATATGAGGATGCCATCAATAAAAACAACAAAAAATTGATCTAAATATTCTTTGAATACTCGATTCATCATATCCATGAAATCCGCAGGAGCATTAGTCAATCCAAAAGACATGACTAAGAATTCATAATGCACATACCGAGTTCTGAAGGCAGTCTTTGCGATATCCTTAGTTCTAATCTTTAGCTGATGATATCCAGAACGAAGATCGATCTTTGAAAAGAATTGTGCTCATTGCAACTGGTCAACCAGGTCATCAATTCAAGGTAGCGGATACCTATTCTTGATAGTGACATGGTTTAATTCCCGGTAGTCAATACAAAGTCGCATACTCCCATCTTTCTTCTTTACGAATAAAATAGGAGCACCCCAACGAGATGTACTAGGATGAATAAAACTGATGTCCAACAACTCCTGTAGTTGGACCTTTAACTCCTGAAGTTCAATAGGAGCCATTCGATATGGGGCTTTAGAAATGGGCTTTGTACCAGGTTCAAGATTAATAAAGATTTCAACTTCACGTTCCAGGGGTAGACCAGGAAGTTCTTCAAGAAATACGTCAGGAAAGTCACTAACAATAGGAATATTATTCAAATCTGATGTGTCTTTATTCAAATCCATAACATGGGCTAAGAAAGCTTGACATCCATTTTTCAATAAATGAATAGCTTTATGACTTGATATGACACTGATTGATTTTAATGGTTTAGTTGCTTGAATTCGAACAACAGGTTGATTAGGAATATGAAAACTAACAACCTTATGAAAATAATCAATTTTGGTATGATGAGTAGTTAACCAATCAATTCCTAAAATCACATCAAAAGCAAGTATCTTTAAAGAGATAAGGTCAACAGGTAATGTGATGGTGCCAACTTGGATAAAACAAGATTTATAAACAGTGGATGTGATGAAAGTTTCTCCTAACGAAGTCTCCACAGATAGGACAATGTATAATTTATCCGGAGTCAAGTTTAAACGTTAAGCACAAGTAGGAACCTAGGGTAGCCAGAACGACTACCTTTAAAGGGTTTAAAAGTGTAGGTCCACCGGAGTTCAAAGGAACAACGGACCCAATAGAGGCCATATAGGGGTAAAAGAAATAGAGAAGGCATTTGTTATTACAAACGTAGCTGAGGTGCAAAAGACTTCTTTTGTGACTTACATCACGAAAGGGGAAGCCAACTTTTGGTGGGAGGCTCACCAGGGTAAGGCTAGAACGGATGCGGTAACATGGGAACAATTCAAGAAGGTTTTCTTTGAGAATTAATTCCCTACAAGCATGCAAGGGAGGATGGAGATTAAATTCTTAGAACGTAAACAAGGGGGACATGATGGTTCCCCAGTACGCGGCCAAATTCAATGAATTGGCAAGGTGTGCTCCACACCAAGTGGAAATTGAGGAGAAGAAGGCTCGTAGGTTTGAGCAAGGCCTAAAACCCTGGCTCAAAAGTAGGATTTATGTGTTCCAAAGTGCTTCCTATGGGACCATTCTGGAAAAGGCAATTATATCAGAAAATAGTAGGGAGGTATTGGCTCAATACCACAAAGAGGGAAAGAATAAGAGTAAGGGAGAGGGAGGAGCCAAGGTAGAGAGTGCCAGTGGTAGTGGCAGTATGCCAAAAAGAAAAAATTTTAACTTCGGGAATACTGGAGTGAGACAAGGGAATCCTAAGCGTAGGATCGGAGCGTTTAAGACATGTGGAAAGACTCATCTAGTAGTCTGTCTGAAAGGGATTATAAGTACCTTTAAGCATTAAGGTAGAGAATAAGGAAATAACTTTCGTTGATTATATTCGTGGAAATTATTTCATAAATAAGAGAGTAAGTATGTATCGGTAGATAAGTACCGATAAAGTTTAGAGAGTTTGAAGTAATTCTCAGTATGAATGGGTTGATTAACCATAGAACTTTAATAAATTATCTAAGGAAAAGTATGAATCTTCGATTTTTTAAGAAACCCAAGGTAGTATCTTACGGTAATAAAGTCACCGAAACTTTCTTGTTGTCTAATCATGATGTAATCCAGGAGGATGTTATGATAAGTTTAGGTTGTTGAACAGTCGTAACCTTTGATGGTTGACATATGGGAGCTGGGCTAAATAATTCCTTCAGAGAGCGAAGGTATATACGAAACTGGCAACCGATCTAACTCATTGTGATGGCAGTGTAGATGAGACAGGAACTTGTTTGTTGGTTATTTGTGGGAAACCATTCAGAGTACCATATGGACTACTACTAGAGAAGCGATGTGTACTGAGACCTAGAGAAGTAATAAGAATAAGATAAGAATGTAAATCATCAAAGATGATTAACGTATTAAGTAAGACATCTCCGTATATCATGAAGTCGTAAGCTGGTAATGAAAGTAGGTCGCGTAAACTTAGGTAGAAAGAACGCAAACCCTAAGAAGTAAAGTTAAGCAAACCAATGTGTAAGTTAAATATATGACTATTTGGTTAGCGGTTAAGAATAAATACACATGGCCCAGGATCGATGCTCTAATTTATCAGTTGAAATCGGTAAAGAATTTTTCTAAGATAGATTGGCATACGGGGTATTATCGGTAGAAAATTGATAAGTACGTTGGGAATGAGAAGTGAATATATATATATATATATATATATATATATATATATATATAGTTTTTAAGAACTAAGAAAAGAAGGTTAATTAAGCACCTATATTATCTTTATTAGATGATACGGGGAATTTTGTAGTGTATCTCGATGTTTCGCATAGATGACGAGATTGCGTGCTCTTGTAGCATGGCAAGGTCATTATGTATGCATCATGCCATTTAAAGGATTATGAGAAGGAGTATCCTACTTATGATCTATAATTGGCAGATGTAGTTTTTGAAAAAAAATAAAAAATCTAAAGATAGTATTTATACAGGGAAGAAATGTGAGATATACACGAACTCTAAGAGTCTGAAATATATCTCCACACAGAAGTAGTTTAATATGAAGTAGAAAAGGTGATTAGAATGGATAAGAAATTACGACTGTGATATGATATATCAATCAGGTAAGGTAAACGTAGAAGCCGACACATTAAGTAAGAAGGGTAGGGAAAAGCAATAAATGTTAACGACTCAGAATGAGTTAATAACAGAGATGGCGATAACAGAGTTATAAGTTAAATTACGGAATGAAGTAGTAGAAATGTTATTCACAATGTAGAGTCAATCCACGAAAACGGAACGAGTTAAGTGAGTACAACTAGGTAACGATTAATGAAAGCGAACGAAAAAGAGGATGGAAGATAACGAGAAGACTATGTATAATCTTGTTTTGAAAGAGGAATTTGAGTTCCAAATAATTTTCAAGTTAAAAGAAGAACAAATATGAAAGAGAGATAGCATAATGTGTTAATAAGTGTTTAACTTCTAACTCAAATTATTGATAGGAAGTGACATGTTATGTAAATTAAGATAATACCTTCGGTGAAGGTGAACGTGAGAAACCACAATGCCGAAAAAGCAACGGGGGACTCGAGATTAAAATAAAGGGGAAAAAATTCCTCAAAGGTGTATGTATTAGTAGCGAGATTCTGGGGACAGAATCCTTATAAGGGGGGAAGAATGTAACGCCCCAGAAAAATCGAATTTTATGAGAATTAAATTTTTATTTGGTTTTGTGGATTAAATGAATTTAATTGATTATTTATGGGAGTAAGCTATTTGAAGGTCGTTCTATGACCTAGACATATCAGAACGTCGTAGTATTTTGGCTACGTGGTAGAATTAAAGTGTTTGAATTTTCAAGACGAAAATAAAAGCTTTCCGAGAAATTTTCTGAAAAATATTATTCACGCATTTCTGCTCGGGAATTATTTTTAAATTTCCGAGAAATACGTAACGATAGAATATCGAGGTGGGATGGAATATCTAATAATATTTTAGTTATGGCAAACACAATTTTTCGCCTGCGAACTTAAAACCTAACGGTTAGGAAAAATGGTTTCAGAGAAGGAATTTAAATGCGTATAATGAATTAAGCGACGATCGTATAATACGTAGGTATTGTACGAGGTAATGAATACAAGTATAATACCAGGTATTATACGAGTATGTATGGATAATGGTATATCGTATATTATGAATTAGTATACGAGTTAGAATACGATAATTATAGGTATAGAATATGTCCTAAGGCTTAAAACCATTTGTGAATGGACTTGTGGATTATGTGGGATGTACAAGTCCAATATGATTTAATATGAAAGTCCAATAGAATTAATGTGCAAGCCCAAGTGTTTGTAATATGAAGCCCAAAGTATAAGATGAGATTAATTGAAATTAAAGTCCAAAGTAAGGTTGATCCATGGGGCAACCCATGATCACATGGATGACCCAAAGTGGTGGGTGGCTAAGTAAAAGTGATGAGCAAGCAAAGGATAAGCTAGGTGATTAACAAGTAAACATAATGTCCAAGTATATGTGGTGATCAAGTTAACTTAATTAGGAAGTAATGAATAGTAAGGAGGTGGGACTGGTTTAATGTCTAAACTACCCTCACTTTGAGATTCCTATAAATAGCAAGCTTAGGATTTCATTTGTTGGTTGTTTCATTTCATCCAACTTATAAGGTGGTTATTGGCTTGAGAGAAAAAGCTAGAAAGCTAGTCTTTAATATTTCAAGAAGTAAGAAGAAGATTAAGGCTTATCAAGTGATCCTCAAGGGTAAGATCTTGAACCATGTTTCTCTTTCTCTTTTATTGTTAGAGAAGTGGGTAGCGGTAGAACATGTATGCTAAGGAAAGCTAAGAATGATTAATGAATGGACTTAAGCTATATAAGTTATGAATAAATAACTTAAATCTTAATAAGTTATGAACTCATTAGGAACCTATATGAACTTCTCATATGGTTACCTTAATAAGATGGTATGATAAGAAGATGCAAGGATGATGGTTAAAAGATTGAAGCCATAAGAAATCATGAGAAAAGAAATTATAAGTAGTTTATACTTTTATAAGTTACAAACTCACAAAGAAGAAGTAATAACTTATCATGATTATAAGTTAATGAAGTATGTATATTAAGATGTTAGTATGCTGGATAAAATCCATTTGAAACGATGAACAAATCATAAGAAACGAAGTTAAGTCGTAATTTCACGATTAGACGATAATCGTCGAATTAGTGAAATTCTCAGAATGGAAGTCGAATTTTGATATTGAGCTTGGAAATATTGGTTTTCAATGGAGACAAGTCTTAATTGGCATTATAGAGTTGAGAATGACCGAATTATGACTTAGAACGAAGAAACGAGCGTTGAACGTTCACGAACGTTTATCGTTTTCGTTAAAAATGGACTAATAGGTGAATTTTTAGTTAACGAAGTAGAATAGATAAAATTCTTACATGAACATGTACAGTGTAATTTTTGAACCGTAGGCTCTTGAACGAGCCAATTCGGACTTATAACGAAAAAGTTATGAGCCCGGGAATCTCACATAAAAAGTTAATTGTCAAAATTTTCTGGTGCTGAGTATTGGCGCCGCAGCGCCATTCAAGGCAAATTAAGTCACGCCACAGCACCACAAAGGGTTATGAGCTACTGAAGTTTGGCGCCACAGTGTGGCTAATGGCGAAGGAGATGGCACCGCAGCGCCGTGACCGAGTCCTAAGTACAGAACACCAGCACCGCAACGCGAGTTGTAGAGCAAAAGCTGGCGCCGCAGCGCCAGCATTAAGTAAAGCACATAGAGGAAAGAACATGAATATAAAGGGGAAGTAACTGGATAATGGTGAATCATCTCTATAATAAACCTAAAATAACATCAATTAAGATGTTGAAAACCTTAAGGTAACAACTAAGGGTTGAAAGAAAGATTAATTGGACGTAAATTATTAAGACTGAAATGTTGAACGCTAATAAGCCATAAGAGCTGATACATAGTTGAAATGGTTTTGTTAATGAAATAAGTACGAATAAGTATATAAAATGAAAGATAGTTGATGGATGATGAATTAATTAACTTAATGTAGCATCTTCGATGATGACTATAACGTTGAGAATTACAACTAAAAGTTGTTAAAGGTTACGTAAACATGAACGAAATGCAATAAATGTAATGAATTAATGACGATCGAGCTTCGATTAATAATGTAAGGACATGGGTAAGTCATGAGGTGGAATGATTAACTTAAAACGAGTTGTATTAATGAAATAATTTCAGTTAAGTTATAGAAGAGAAAGAAGTTGGTAAGAACGATGTAAAAGAATAACGACAAGCCGGAACCAATAATAACAAATCTAATACATGATTAGATTGAGAAGAAGGGTAAGATTCATTAGGAACCATGTATGTTCATTCATGACCTAATGTGGTATATTATGTGGTTATGTGTTGTAGAGACTGTAAAGAATCAAAGAAAAAAGTAATTTTACTGTAGCTGACGCTGATGGTAAGTTTTCTTATCGCTTGTCTAACCTTCATGTTAGCCAAGTTTTCAGTGATTCATGTTATGAGATGTATGTATGGTTTTAAAGAAAGGGTCGATGCCAATTTTAACTCGGCTAGACTAATCTTAAAGATTGATTGATTTATTTACAAGTCTTTCAAATATAGAATTGATAATGCTATCATATGCCAATTGTTTGGTATAGATTCAAGGTAAGCCTGAATATGAATAAACAAATGTATTTTTATCGATTATTCGATGGGCACGTGAGGTTGCCACAACTTAAACGTATACACGTTTAATGAATGTAGTGTTGATCAACATATAGTACTATAGGCTGATCACCTAGAAGTGCTCGTAAGCTATGCCGGACTTACGAACTTAGTGGCGGATTGTCCTTTTCAAAGAAATTATAAAAAGTTCCTGGTCTTGGACCCGAATTGATGTTTTACTTAATATTGTTATTGTAAAGAGTTTTGAAGGAAAAGAAATTTTATTTTGAATTATTGATAGTACTTCGTAACTATTATCCATTTATTGAAGATATACGATTCCTATGTTTCAAGCATGTCGTTTAAAAGAAATTGTTGTACTTGTTGAGCTTGTTATGCTCACTCTTGCTTGAACTATATGAATGCAGCTTAGACCGAACGGACCAAAGGATCCGACAAGGATAAAGGGAAGGCTAAGGCAAATTTGTAGATTGCCTATGTAATAGTATAGGTTTGTAATGATAATATTTGATATTATGACAAGAACAAATGTAACGGTTATAAAGAACCTGGGGAATGGTAATATTATTTTGGAATATATGTAAGACATATTCGTTCTTTTGAGGAATTTCAAATGAATGTTTGTGTGAACTATAGCATCGTGTAGCACCATATGTCGGGTTGGAAGAGACCCGAATTTGGGGGCGTCACGCACTCCCCCATCTATTTTCCCTTTATTCTTCTTATCCTTGTGGTACTGACTCAACGCCTCGCTACCACCTTCGGCGATTATCGCCTTTTCTAAAATGGTCCCAAACGAAGTACTTTGGAATACAGAAATACGGTTATAGAGCCAGGGTTTCAAGCCCTGCTCGAACCGTCGTGCCTTCCTAACCTCGGTGTCCACTTTGTGTGGAGCGAACCTCGCCAGTTCATTAAACTTGGCGGCATACTGGGGAACTATCATGTCCCCTTGTTTGAAGTCCAAAAACCACATCTCCATCCTTCCTTGCATGCTCGTGGGAAAGTAGTTCTCGAAGAATATTTTCTTGAACCTCACCCACATTAACATCTCTATCCCGGCCCAAATCTGATTGGCCTCCCACAAAAAGTTGGCATCTCCCTTCATCATATAGGTTGCAAAGGCAACCTTCTAAGCCTCGCCGACATTTGCTATGACAAATGCCTTCTTAATTTCCTTCACCCATGTTTGGGCTTCGATAGGGTCTGTAGTTCCATTGAACTCCGATGGACCCACGCTCTTGAAATCCTTAAACGTAGTAGCTCGTACTACACAAGGATTTACAGGAATATTAGCCCCAATTCTATTAAACGTTGCTGTTAACAAATTAACAAATTCCTGCATAGGGTTAACTGGACCTCCCTCCTGTTGATTTACATTAGCGCTTAGTTTCGTTGTACTCTTCTTGGCGGCATTTTGTTGTTACAACAAACAACACATTTCGTTATTATTCTTTTCCTATTAGTTAGTTATTATTAAAATTAAACAATAATTTAAACATTCATTACTCAATTTGTTCCGAAAAAGGCTTATATTGATTCATTCATTGTAGTATAATACTACATTGGTTACATTACACAGCCTAAGTTGATTACATTACTTTCCCGCAATTGCTTTCCAAAAATTGGGATTTACAAAAGACTACCATTTGTTATACAAAAGAGGGTTTTATGTCACTACTAGATACACAATATTTATATATCTAACTACTCTATCTACTAATAGGTTACATTTGCCTTAAGGTATTATCAAAATCTGCCTTGGCAAGACCGGCAATAATATCACGGCTGATAGTATGTCGCGTCTGCCCTGCCTCCACGGGATAGCCAGCTACCTATTGCTGGAAGTCCGCATGAGAACTCCTATGAATATAGGACATTCTCCCTATCTTCTGCCTTTTGGTCTTTAGCTCCCCCCTAAGCTCAAAGACCTCATATTTCAGCTCATGGACCTTATCCTTGGCCAAAACTCTCTCATCGTGCTCCTGATCCCACATAGACTCCACGTCTGTCTTATCCTCTAAGACAGCCTGGAGCTCTGCTTTCAGCTCCTTAACCTCCTGGCAGTAATGGATGTTTCTATCCAATACTGACATAAAAAGTGACATCATTGACTCCCTAAGAGCCATCTCCGATGCTATTGCTACTGGGTTGAAGGATACTGCCTCCACCTCTTCCTCCAACATGCCGTCAAACACGGACATATAGTCTAGGCTCTTTGAGTCTCCAGACTCCACCACCACTACTTCTGGCTCTGCTGCTATGGAGGTTCAGTATGATCTCTACCAGATTAATCGACCCTTCGTTGACTACCTGTACATCTCTATTTTCTCCTAACATTTACAACAACACAATAAGTTTGATTAGTAAACGTCAGTAGAATAATAAAAACACATAACATATATAATGCATCTTTATAAGGTTAATTTTCATCTTTTATTTCTTGCACTTTTCTTAAGTTTATGACTTAATGTTTAAATCCCACCTTATATTTTATAACCTAATGCTTTGATACCAACCTGTGACGCCCCCAAATCTGGGTATCTTCTAACCCGACAGATGGTGCTACACGGTGCTACAGTTCACACAAACATTCAATTGAAATGCCTCAAAAGAACGAATATGTCTTGTATATATTAAAAATAATATTAACATTCCCCCGGGTTCATTATAAACATTACATTTGTTTTTGTCATAATATCAAATATTATCATTACAAACCTATACTATTACATAAGTAATCTACGGGTTCGTTTTAGCCTTCCCTTTTTCCTTGCCGGATCCATCGATTCGTTCGACCTTAGTTGCATTCATATGGTTCAAGCAAGAGTGAGCCTAACTAGCTCAGCAAGTACAATAATTCTCATAAAACTAGAATGCTTGAAACATAGGAATCGTGTATCTTCGATAACTGAACAATAGTTACGAAGTACTATTGATAATTCAAAATAGCACTTCTTTCCCTTTAAAACATTTTACAATGACAATATTCACTAAAACATCAATTCCGGTCCAAGACCATAAGCATTTCATAAGTACTTTGAAAAGGACATCCCGACACGAAGTCCATAAGTCTGGCATAGCTTACGAGCACGTCTAGGTAATCAACCTATAGAACTCTGTGTTGATCAACACAACATTCATTAAATGTGTATACGTTTAAGTTGTGGCAACCTCACGTGCCTGTCGTTTGACAACAAAATATTTTAGCATACTCAGTATCCTTTTGAAAAACCACACAAATATTAGTTTGGTAAATCATTGACAATACTTTGATAGACTATAAGAAATCCAACATATCGTAAGTCTAGCCGAAAGAATTGGCTTTGATTTCATCAGACATTAGTTCATGCGTAAGAATACATGAATCATAAAGCTTGTCCAGATTGAACTGGAAAAAGGGTGAGAATACTTGCCTTTAGCGTCTGCTACAATTATAACACGTGCACTTTAAGTCTTTAAGGTCTCTGTAGTAGATGATAACATCACATAACACATAAGGTCATGAATAAACATACATGGTTCCTAAATAATCTTACCCTTCTTCTCAATCTAATTACGTATTAGATTTGTTATTATTGGTTCCGTCTTTTCGTTACGTCATTCTTACGTTCATATGCAATTGAGTTACTTCAACCCTAAGTGATCATACTTCAGGTTTAAACATGTCTTAACAATGTTATAATTAATCTTTTACTTCTTTACCATACGATTACAATTCATTCTATACTTTTAAACCTTATTCACTGTGTACTTCTTAAGGCTGGCGCTGCGGCGCCAGTCATCCTTATACAACTCGCGCTACGACGCAGGTTAGCAGTAGCCAGAGCCCAGCCATGGCGCTGCAGCGCCACACTTAGCTCTCATGGCTGCGCCGCGGCTTGACACCGCAGTATGTCTGGGCATGGTACAGGCGCTGCAGCGCCACCTTTAAGCCTTGGGTTGGCGCCGCGGCGCCAGCTCTGTGCACCAGATAACTTGTACAGTTTTGAAATTTTGTGAAACTCTCGGGCTCGCAAATTCTTCATTATAAGTCCGAATTGGCTCATTCAAGAGCCTACGGTTCACAAATTACATGCTCTATATGTTCAAGAAAGAATTTCAGCTATTTGTCTTTCTTAACTAAAAATTCACCTAGTAGTCCATTTTTAACGAAAACGATAAACGTTCGTGAACATTCAACGCTCGTTTCTTCGTTCTAAGTCGGAATCCGGTCATTTTCGAGTCTGCAACTCTATAATGCCAAATACGACTTGTCTCCATCGAAAACCAGCATTTTTAAGTTCAAACAAAAAATCTGACTTCCATTTTGAGAATTTCACGAATTCGACGATTATCGTCCAATCGTGTGAATTCCGGCAAAACGTTGTTACTAGTGATTTGTTCATTATTCCAAATAGATTCAATCCATTAATTATACATCTCAACCTACATATTACAACATCTTATCTTTAAATTAGGTTATGGCTTATTTCTCATAAGTTCATAACTTAACAAATTATATATTAAAAGATTTCATCTCCTTATGACTTTTTATTGATTTATGTCCTTTACACAACATTATTACATCTTACCAGTCATACTAACTTCTTAAGGTAAATATAGAACGAATTCATCATGGTTCTTCGTAAGTGCATAACTTGTTCATGAACAAAGTGCTTATTTTCAGCTTATTAATACTTAAGTCATTAGCTTATCCCTTCTTAAGTTTTCATAGCATACATGATCATCACTTCTCTATCAAGCTATCATGGTAGAGATGGAAGAATATAGGACAAGAGTCTTACCCTTGATGAACTAATTCTTCTTCTTCTTGGAAAATCAAACAATAGAAGTTTGACTTATTTGTGCTTATTCTCTCTAACACTTAAGTTGTTTAGCTTGGATGAAATAAACAAACAACTAATGAATTCAAAGGCTTGGTATTTATAGAGCTTCCAAAGTTAGGGCAAATAGGTCATTAAGACCACCCACCTCCTTAACAAACTTCCTTACTATTCCTTCCTTAGTTCCCAAGTATACTTGATCCCTACATCAAATACTTGACCACCACATAAAGGTCTTGGTCAACAAGTTCACCCATGGGTTGCCCCATGGATCCTATTTATCTAATGGATCATTAATTGGGCTTAGGTCTTAAATTACTTAACTTATCTTGGGCTTACATTAATTCAATCTGGGCTTCATATAAACCAACACTTGGGCTAAACATTACCACCACTTGGGCTTGCCCCTTAATCCTCATTGGACTTGTACTTCTTCAAGATTCCACATGTTTATTTCCTTTTGATTTTAATACTTAACGTTCTCAAATTAAGTCTGCGTGCGAAATATTATGTTTTCCATACTTGAATTATTATTAAATAATCCATCTCACCTTGATATTATAACGTTACGTATTTCTCGGAAGTTCAAAACTAATTCCCGAGCAAAAAATTATGAATAGTATTTTTCAGAAAATTTATCGAAAATTTTTTATTTTCGTATTGGAAATTCAAACACTTTAATTCCTTCACGTAGTTAAAATACTACGACTTTCCGACACTTCTAATGTAAGACCCCAACTTTTATGAATAAAGATGAATTTTCTATAAATATCATTTTTTGAATATTATGGAATGAATTTGATATAATATTATAGTTGTGGGTAATATTTTTAAATTTTGCAAAGTACACAAGTTATTTTATAATATTCGATTGGTCGGGGAATATTCGTTTTAACATGAAATATTCGTACGACGGCATAATTATTTATGGATTCCACAACAGAATTATTGTCGGATTGAGAAAACGACAAAAATATATTTTTATAAAATAATGGCGGATGTTTTACCGTTAACTGTTGGAATACCTGGTGGTTAAAATACAGTAATATGCATTGTTGCACAGTAGCACACGGTGTTGTACAGTATTTTTGAATTATTAATTTTTATGTAAGAAGGCACTACTCAATAATTGTTACAGTAATTACTGTTCAATATTTTATTTTATTGGTTCAATAATTACTGTGTTGATATTTTATATTATTGTTGTTTCAATAATTGTCACTGCACAGTATTTTCCATTATTAGATCAATAATTCATATTATTTAACTAATATTATTAGATAGCATTAATGGTAATGTCTAGAAAGTTCTGTCAAAGAGAGGTTTGGTCACCTAATTGCGCGCCAGTAATGAGAAATCCTTATTAAAAAGCCACCTCTTTCCTAAGAACGGCTTGGTTGTCATTATTGTGATTTTGTAATATTATTTGTGAATAATAAATTATTGATTTATATGATAAGAAAATATTTATTTTATGTGGACATAAATAATAGATAGGAAAATATTTATTTTATGTGGTTATAAATGAAGAAATTAATGTTAAGGTGTTTTATCAGTATTTTTGTCAGAATAAAGGTATTAAAAATCAAATCAGTGTTCTTAAAGCTCTATTGCGTGAGTTATAATTTTGATCCGACCGTTGGATCGTGGTGATTTTTGGATATGTTATACATATATAAGTTGAGTATATGTCCACAAATTTTGAACCGTTAAAAATTAATGCATGATTTGTTATGCTTTTTAAAAGGTGTTAAAAATCATCCGTTTGTGGATTTCGGATATTTTTTGTCTGAAATTTGGGAAAACTTAAACTTACAAAGTTATAGAGAATTTAATTTCCTACGGAATAGACATGAGATTCGAATTTTTATGATAAAAATGCTATTTATTATGAATTATTGAAGTTTCGAAAATTAAATATTTTTATTAAAATTATGGGTGGGACCTACTTTTGGTTTTTAAAACATGTGGGCTGCTGAAATTTTCCAAGATGGTCGGCTTTGATTTTTTCCAAGGTTGGCAGGCATAGAATGAATTAAAGAAATATTAGTATTTTATTATTTTAGTCTCCTATGGCGTTCTAGCATTTTCCTATAAATAGGTGCTTAGGTTAGAATTAAAAATCACACCAAAATCAAAGAATTCTTCTTCTATAATCTTGAGCGTATTTCTTTAGAGTTTTAGAAAGCTTTGAGCGTAGAAAATAGTGAAAGTTTTCTTCAAGAATATCCCCGCTATACCAATTGGAATACTCTTCTTTTCAAGGTAAGTGATGTTATTTTTGTTCAATATTCGCTTGAAATAATATTTTCTTTCATACTCTATAGTATGTAAGTAATATTATTTCGTTTCAGATTTCGAATTCTATACTCGTTTTGTTAAAATTTTGGCTTATATACACCATAAAATTAATAGAATAACCTTGATATTTACGCTTCATCAAGTATCTTTTCATAAAAATATTATTCTGAGCATTCTTGAAAAGTTTTAACTTTTTCATGCCGGAGTACTATTCACGGGGTTACTATTCTCGAAATACTATTCACTCGAGTACTATTCACCCGGGGTACTATTCATAATAAAAATTTATTCGTTTTCTGTCCAAATTATTTGTGGTACAATATTATTCATGAATTTTACTCCACAAAGCAGTATCATGTTGATAATTTGGACGCTATTGATTTCTGGATAAATTGTAAATCTTTAATATTTTATTATTGAACTTGTTTTATTGAATTCTTATATCATTGTCATCATCCTCATGTTTATATTTTGTTGAAAGTCATCTCTGGCCTGTAGTGTATAGATGGACTTGGTATGATTATGACCAGGGATTATTCGGTATAATCATGACCGTAATGTTACAAATGATGTGGTAAAAGTCCTCATTGGCCCGTAGTGCATTGATGGACAGTTGTTGGCATGATCATGACCATTGATGAATACACGAATATCATTGGCCCGTAGTGCATGGATAATTTGTGGTCGTGATACTAATAAATATCATTGGTCGTAGTGCAGGGATGATGTGGTTTATTTATTAAGCTGAGTCTCAGCGATAAAAGTGATAAAAAAAACCTTTTAAATCATATAAGATAGTAGATTTTATTCTCTACTTGACTCTTCTAATGGATTGCTTGTTCCACTGTAGTTAAACTTGATGTTTGTTATATTTTTTCAGTTTAACACTGTTGAAGGCTAACGATAAATTATTCTGCATTATCTTAGTCATAATATTTCTTACTGGACTAGTTGAGCTCACATTTTGCTTTCATTGTTCTCTTCAGGAAATGAGAACGTAGCCTGGACTAGTCGGGGAACGGAGTGACGGTCCAGATGATAGCATTAGTAGTCATCACTATTCTGTGAAATAGTGTGATAATAAATGTATTGAGGACTTATTTTGAGTTTGAATACTGTCTAGAAGACAATATTCATATTAAAACTCACAGCTCGTGTTGTATATTTAAGTTTGTATTTATATTCGGTACCATGTATTTGGCGACTCAAGATGGGTGATGTATACCTGTTTTAGGGACGTCACAGTTGGTATCAAAGCTAAGGGATATGATCCATTGCTGAGATGTGAGACAAGAACTAGGAGGGGAGAGACGGGGAATTCCTTCACTAGTATGACCTACCTATGTTATTTGGTATTTAATTGGTCGGTCAGAGTATATGGATAATATGTTGCATGTCGATTAACCCTTGTTTTGTTGGAGTATTTAAAAATGACATCCGAGAATATTGAGAATAGCAATGGAGCACAGGAGACCGTTGAGTCACCACAGATCAATACCAAGGATAATGTGCAATAGGAAGACAATAATCCTCAGGTAAACAACAACGATCAAATGATGAACGATGATATGTTCAGAGGCTTTATGCAATTCATGCAACATCAGGCGAGAGCGGCTTCTGTCCAAAATATAGGTGGAAACACTGGAAACTCTCGGACGGTTACAGCTAAACAGTTCAAGGAGATGGGACCACTGGAGTTTTTTGGAGAGCCAAAAACACTTAAGGCGGAGACGTGGATAAAGCAGATCAACAAGATAATTGATGTATTAGGATGCTCCGAGGAGCAAAAGGTCCCCTTTGCCACCTTCATGTTCCGGGCAGAAGCAGATTACTGGTGGGAATCTGTAAAGCGTACTCAACCTGTCGCACTGAAGATGTCTTGGGAGAAGTTCCAAGAACTATTCAACGACAAGTACTTTCCTGAAAGTATTCATCACGTGAAAGAGGTAGAGTTCATCAAGTTGGAGCAGAACAATATGACCGTGTCGCAGTACGAAGCCAAGTTTGTTGAGTTGTCCTGGTTTGCGTCCCACTTAGTTGATAACGAGGAGAGAATGACACGGATGTTTCTAAGAGGTTTGAAACCTGAGATACGCCAATACTTAATTTCTCATAAACTATGTTTGTATTCAGATGTTATAAATAGGGCTCAGTTATTGGAGCGCGATAACGAGTCAACCCAACCAAGAGAGAGCAGTCGACAAAATGATAATACTAGTGGTAGCAGTCATCGAAGAAGTGACAACAAACATGGAGGGAATCAACATGCCAGAAATGGTAACCACTTCAGTGGTAATCATGGCCAAGACAATAAGAGTGGACATTTCAAGAAGAGGAGATTAAACAATGATAAAAAGACGTCAGCACCAGCACCCGTTGTTAAGGAGAACGACCACCTATCATATGCTTCAAACGCGGAGGGGAGGGACACATCAGTCCAAACTGCGCGACCAACTGTGACGCCCCCAAAACAGGTATACATCACCCATCTTGAGTCGCCAAATACATGGTACCGAATACGAATATAAACTTAAATATACAACATGAGTTGTGAGTTTTAATACAAATATTGTCTTCTAGACAGTATTAAAACTAAAAATAAGTCCTCAATACATTTATTATCACACTATTTCACAGAATAGTGAGGACTACTAATGCTATCATCTGGACTGTCACTCCGTTCCCTGACTAGTCCCGGCTACGTTCTCATTTCCTGAAGAGAACAATGAAAGCAAAAGAGTGAGCTCAACTAGCCCAGTAAGAAATATTATGACTAAGATAATACAGAATAATTTATCGTTAGCCTTCAATAGTGTTAAACTGATAAAATATAATAAACATCAAGTTTAACTACAGTGGAACAAGCAATCCATTAGAAGAGTCAAGTAGAGCATAAAATCTAATATCGTATATGATTTAAAAGGTTTTTCATTACTTTAATCGTTGAGACTCAACTTAATAAATAAACCACATCATCCCTATACTACGACCAAGGATATTCATTAGTATCACGACCACAATTTATCCATGCACTACGGGCCAAGGATATCCGTATATTCATCAATGATCATGATCATGTCAACAACTGTCCATCAATGCACTACGGGCCAATGAGGACTTTTACCACATCATTTGTAACATTACGGTCATGATTATACTGAATAATTCCTGGTCATAATCATACCAAATCTATCTATGCACTACAAGCCACAGATGACTTTCAACAGAATATAAATATGAGGATGATGACAATGATATAAAAATTCAATAAAACAAGTTCAAGAATAAATTTTTAAAGATTTATAATTTATCCAAAAATCAATAACGTCCGAATTATCAACATGATACTTCTTTGTGGAGTAAAATTCAAGAATAATATTGTACCAAAAATAATTTAGACCGAAAACGAATCAATTTTTATCATGGATAGTACCCCGGGTGAATAGTACTCGAGTGAATAGTACCACGTGATTAGTACTTTGGGAATAGTAATCCCGTGAATAGTACTCTGGTATGAAAAAGTTAAAACTTATCAAGAATGCTCAGAATAATATTTCATTGAAAAGATACTAGATGAAGCGCAAATACCAAAGATATTCTACTAATTTCATGGAGTATATAACCCAAAATTTTAACAAAATGAGTATATAATTCGAAATCTAAAACAAAATAATATTACTTACATACTACAGAGTATGGAAGAAAATATTATTTCAAGCGAATATTGAACAAAAATAACATCCCTTACCTTGAAAAGAAGAGTATTCCAACTAGTATAGCGGATATATTCTTGAAGAAAACTTTCACCATTTTCTACGTTCAAAGCTTTCTAAAACTCTAAAAAAATACACTCAAGATTATAGAAGAAGAATTCTCTGATTCTAGTGTGATTTTCAATTCGAACTTAAGCGCCTATTTATAGGAAAATGCTAGAACGATATAGGAGACTAAAATAATAAAATAATATTATTTATATATTTTTCTTCCACGCTAACTTTGTTGAATAACAAGCCAGCCATCTTGGACACAAATTTGCAGCACACATGTTTTAAAACAAAAGTGGGCCCCGCCCAAAATTAATAAAAAATATTTTAATTTTTGAAACTTCAACAATTCATAATAAATAGCCCTTTTATCAGCAAAATAAGAATTTTATGTCCATTCCACATAAAATCGAATTTTCTACAACTTTGCAGCTTTAAGTTTTTCCAAATTTCAAACCGAAAATATCCGAAATCTACAAACGGATGATTTTCAATACTTCATAAAATTCATAACAAATCATACATTAATTTTTAACGGTTCAAAATTTGAGGACATATACTCAACTTATATATGCATAACATATCCAAAAATCACAACGATCCAACGGTCGGATCAAAATTATTACTCACGCAATGGAGCTTTAAGAACACCGATTGGATTTTTTAATACCTCCAATCCGACAAAATACTGATAAAATACCTCAACATTAATTCTTTCATTTATAACCACATAAAATAAATATTTTCCTATCCATCATTTATGTTCGCATAAAATAAATATTTCCTTATCATATAAATCAATATTTAATTATTCACAAATAATATTACAGAATCACAATTATGACAATCAGGCCGTTCCTAAGAAAGAAAGGGATTTCCAATAAGGTTTTCTCCTTACTGGCGCGTAATTAGGTGACCAAACCTCTCCTTGACAGAACTTTCTAGACATTGCCAATAATGCTATCTAATAATATTAATCAAATAATATGAATTATTGATCAAATAATGGAAAATACTATGCAGTGATAATTATTGAAACAACAATAATATAAAATATCAACGCAGCAATTATTGAACCAATAAAATAAAATATTGAACAGTAATTACTTTAACAATTATTGAGTAGTGCCTTCTTACGTAAGAATCAATAATTCAAAAATACTGTGCAATACCGTGTGCTACTGTGCAACAACGCATATTACTGTATTTTAACCACCAGGTATTCCAGCAGTTAACTGTAAAACTTTCGCCGTTATTTTATAAAAATATATTTTTTTCGTTTTCTCAATCCGACAATAATTTTGTTGTGGGGTCCACAAATAATTGTGCCGTCGTACGAATATTCCCTGTTAAAACGAATATTCCCAGACCAATCGAATATTATAAAACAACTTGCATACTTTGTAAAATTTATAAATATTACCCACAACTATAACATTATATCAAATTCATTCCATAATATTCAAAAATAATATTTATAAAAAATTCATCTTTATTCATAAAAGTTGGGGTCTTACAACCTCCCTTTCTTATGAAATTTCTCCCTCGAAATTAGAGTACGTACCTGGTATGTCGAAGAGGTAAGGATACCTTAATTTTATTTCAGATTCTAACTCCTATGTCATTTCCTCAACATCGTAGTTTCTCCACAAAACTTTGACTTGAGGTATAACCTTAGAGCGTAAAATATGCTCCTTCTTATCCAAGATTTTAACAGGAACCTCTTCATACGTTAAATCTTCCACTATTTCGTCCGGTTCTAACTCAATAATGTGGTTCAGGTCTTTCACATATTTACGTAACATAGATATGTAAAAAACGTTATGAACACGAGACATACTTGGCGGTAAGGCGAGTCTATAGGCCACAGTTCCTACTCGATCGAGGATTTTAAATAGAATAATTAAATCAAGGGTTGAGATTTCATATCTTCGTCAATTCTTGCTTCTAGAATAATGCCCTCTTGAACCTTCTTCTTCACATTCATCAGCTCTGAGTCTGTAGCCTAAGCGACTTTAACTTTATCGATTAAAGTTGGTTCTAATCGTATATTTAAAATCATCACGTGGGTCTCTAGAGTAAGTCGTACGAAATGGGTCTTTGTGTTAACAATGTCGCACTCGTAACTGCATACGATCTTCTACTCAACGTGTCAGCTACCACATTCACTCTTCTACGATGATATTGAATGGTATGGTCGTAATTTTCAACAGCTCGAGCCAACGTCTTTGGCGCATGTTACGTTCATTTTGGGTGGAAAAATATTTGAGACTTTTATGATCCGTAAAGATCTCCACTTTCTCCCCATACAAGTAATGCCTCCAAATTTTAAGTGGGAATACAACAGCTGCCAACTCTAGATCATGAGTAGGGTAATTCCTCTTATATTCTTTGAGTTGCCGAGAGGCATAGGCTATGACTTTTCCATGTTGCATGAGAACACATCCTAACCCCTTGCCAGAAGCGTCACTATAGATGACAAATCCCTCCGAGCCAGATGGTATTGTCAGAACAGGTGCTAAAATGAGTCTCCTCTTGAGTTCTTGAAAACTCTTCTCACATTCCACACTCCAACCAAATTTTGTATCTTTCCGAGTCAGCTGAGTTAATGGAGTAGCGATTCGAGAAAATCCTTCTACGAATCTCCGATAATAACCAGCTAAGCCGAGAAAGCTACGTACTTTGGTCACTGATTTAGGTTGCTCCCAGCTTTGAATAGCTTCAATCTTTATCGGGCCAACAGGTATTCCATGACTTGATACTACGTGCCCAAGGAATACTACTTACTCAAGCCAGAACTCACATTTCTTCAACTTGGAATAAAGCTTGTTTTCACGAAGCTTTTGGAGTATCAGCCTCAAGTGTTGCTCATGATCTTCACAGTTTTTGGAATATATGAGAATGTCATCAATAAAGATAACCACAAAATGATCCAAATATTCCTTGAATACTCGGTTCATCATATCCATGAAGGCAGCAGGAGCATTAGTCAATCCAAAAGACATGACTAGGTATTCATAATGCCCATACCGAGATCTGAATGCCGTCTTTGGAATGTCATCGGTTCTAACCTTTAACTGATGATATCCGGAACGAAGATCGATCTTTCAAAAGAATTTAGCGCCTTGCAACTGGTCAAACAGGTCATCAATACGTGGCAACAGATATCTATTTTTGACAGTGACGTGATTTAACTCCCGATAATCAATACAAAGTCGCATACTCCCATCTTTCTTCTTCACGAATAGAATAATAGCACCCCAAGGAGACGTACTAGGACGAATGAAACTGATGTCTAACAATTTTTACAATTGGGTCTTTAACTCCTGAAGTTTAATAGGAGTCATTCGATATGGGGCTTTGGAAATGGGTTTTGTACCTAGGTCAAGGTCGATACAAAATTTAATTTCTCGCTTTGGGGGTAAGCCAGGAAGTTCTTCAGGGAATACATCAGGAAATTTATTAACAATAGAAATATCATTCAAAACTGACGTATTTTTGTTTAAATATGTGACATGAGCTTATGGATATGGTCTCTGGCGGAGATCAAGGAATAGAACTAGGAAGGGAGAGACGAATATTATCCTTCGCTAGTGTGTGTCCTACCTAAGCTGAATTTTCTTACTTAAGTTGACAAATTATGATATGTCAATTAACCTTTGTTTTAAAGCTGTATTCTATAATGATATCTGAAATACTAGAGATGACGGGGAAGATGGAATATGAAATGAAAGCATTGTATTCTCAACTCTTTGAAATATCAGGTATGTAAATTTTGAGGACGAAATTTTATAAGGAGGGGAGATTGTAAGACCCCAAATTTTATGAAATTAAAGTATTCAATTTTTCTATTTAGTAAGTGGTTAAATTGATAAAAAGTTAAAGTTAAGAGTGATATATGAATATTTTTCAAAATAAGCAAGTGGTTATAAAATATTCATTTTTGTCGGGGAATATTCGTTTGGTCGTGGAATATTTTTGTTGTCGAGGAATATTCGTACGACGGTGCAGCCATTTGTGGATCCCATTTATAAATAACGGCGTAATCGTTATCGTTAACACTGTTGGAATACCCGGTGGGTAAAGTAAAGTAATATGCGTTGTTGCACAGTAGCATACGGTATTACATAGTATTTTTGAATTATTAATTCTTACGTAAGAAGGCACTACTCAATAATTGTTACAGTAATTATTGTTCAATATTTTATTGGTTCAATAATTGTTGCATTGACATTTTATGTTATTGTTATTTCAATAATTGTCACTACACAATATCTCTATTATCAGATCAATAATTCATATTATTTGAATAATATTATTAGATATCATTATTGACAATGTCTAAGGAAGTTTTGCCTAAGGAGAGGTTTGGTCACCTAATTGCGCGTCAGTAAGGAAAAATCCTTATTGGAAAGCCCTCTCTTTCCTGGGAACGGCCTGGTTGTCGTTATTGAGATTCTGTAATATTATTTGTTACTAATTAATTATTGATTTATATGATAAAGAAATATTTATTTTATATTGACATAAATAATAGATAGGAAAATATTTATTTTATGTGGTTATTAATGAAGGAATTAATGTTGAGGTGTTTTATTAGTATTTTTATCGGAATGAAGGTATTAAAAATCAAATCAGTGTTCTTAAAGCTCTATTACGAGAGTTATAATTTTGATCCGACCGTTGGATCGTGGTATTTTTGGATATGTTATACATATATAAGTTGAGTATATGTCCACAAATTTTGAACCGTTAAAAATTAACGCATGATTTGTTATGCTTTTTAAAAGGTGTTAAAAATCATCCGTCTGTGGATTTCGGATATTTTCTGTCTGGAATTTGAAAAAACTTAAACTTACAAAGTTGTAGAGAATTTAATTTCCTATGGAATAGACATGAGATTCGAATTTTTTTGATAAAAGAGCCATTTATTATGAATTATTGAAGTTTTAGAAATTAAATATTTTTATTAAAATTATGGGTGGGACCCACTTTTGGTTTTTAAAACATTTGGGCTACTGAAAATTTTCCAAGATGGTTGGCTTTAATTTTTTCCAAGGTTGGCATGCATAGAATGAATTAAAGAAATATTATTATTTTATTATTTTAGTCTCCTATGGCGTTCTAGCATTTTTCTATAAATAGGCGCTTAGGTTAGAATTAAAAATCACACCAGAATCAGAGAATTCTTGTTCTATAATCTTGAGCGTATTTCTTTGGAGTTTTAGAAAGCTTTGAGCGTAGAAAACAGTGAAAGTTTTCTTCAAGAATATTCCCGCTATATCAGTTGGAATACTTTCCTTTTCAAGGTAAGGGATGTTATTTTTGTTCAATATTCGCTTGAAATAGTATTTTCTTCCATACTCTGTAGTATGTAAGTAATATTATTTCATTTCAGATTTCGAATTCTATACTTGTTTGTTTAAATTTTGGCTTCTATACTCCATGAAATTAGTAGAATATCCTTGATATTTGCGCTTCATCCAGTATCTTTTCATGGAAATATTATTCTGAACATTTTTGATAAGTTTTAACTTTTTCATGACAGAGTACTATTCACGGGATTACTTTTCCCGAAGTACTATTAACGGGGTACTATTTACTCGAATACTATTCGCCCGGGGTACTATTCATGATAAAAATTGATTCGTTTTCGATCCAAATTATTTTTAGTATAATATTATTCTTGAATTTTACTCCACAAAGCAGTATCTTGTTGACAATTTAGACGTTATTGATTTCTAGATAAATTGAATTATAAATCTTTAAAAATTTATCCTTAAACTTGTTTTATTGAATTCTTATATCATTGTCATCATCCTCGTGTTTATATTCTGTTGAAAGTCATCTGTGGCCTGTAGTGCGTAGATCGACTTGGTATGATTATGACCAGGGATTATTCGGTATAATCATGACCATAATGTTACAAATGATGTGGTAAAAGTCCTCATTGGCCCATAGTGTATTGATGGACAGTTGTTGGCATGATCATGACCATTGATGAATACACGAATATCCTTTGCCCAAAGTGCATGAAAATTTGTGGTTGTGATACTAATGAATATCCTTGGCCGTAGTGTAGGGATGATGTGGATTATTTATTAAGCTGAGTCTCAGCGATAAAAGTGATGAAAAATCTTTTAAATCATATAAGATAGTAGATTTTATTCTCTACTTGACTCTTCTAATGGATTGATTATTCCGCTGCAGTTAAACTTGATGTTTGTTATATTTTATCAGTTTAACACTGTTGAAGGCTAACGATAAACTATTCTGCATTATCTTAGTCATAATATTTCTTATTGGGCTAGTTGAGCTCACCCTTTTGCTTTCATTCTGAGAGTTTTGATACAAATATATACCAACTATGACTCTCATCCCAACCTTGGATAGCACGTCACAATGGCACCTTATATAAAAGTACAATCAATAACTGTTTTAGAAATTAAAATCTTCAGAAAGTGCTCAAGGAAACCTTCGTATATGGGAGGCCATGCGTCTAGGTTATGATAGATATCATATGTTCACAGAATTATCCTTGTTTGACCCAATAGACTCCAAAGAAAAATGAGAAGATTACTATCATATTCTTTCCAATGATGAGTCTTCTCTTGACATATCATTATCTCCACTATCTCTAATTGAGAATTATACTTAAACCAAATACCAAGATTATATAGGTAGTGCTCGTAGATATACTCAACAAGTGAATGTACACAACCTTGACTTATGATGACACGAGGTTGTATGTCATTAGACATCTTGTATGATAGTGGCAAATCATCCTTCCAAAGTTGGGTTCACCTCACCCTATATGATTCACCAAATATAACCACTAAATGATGTATAAAATACAACAAACTATTCTAAAGTTCTCAATAGAATTATTTGCATACTGTTTAAGGAGAACCTTCACAGCTAGAGACCACCGTTCTATTCTCCTGTTACCCCCGCTCGACCCAGCTACACTCTTATTACCTGAAAGGAATTGTGAAGTAAAAGGGTGAGCACAAATAGCCCAGTAAAGAATATCATGACTAAAGATAATTAAATTATCAATAGCCTTCATCATTAATAAATAAGAGATTTAGAACATATGATAGATGATAAAACTTTTCAACCATACTTACAGCGGAACGAGCAATCCATTGGAAGAGTCAAATAGACCATAAACTCTATTATCTTCTCCATATTAAAAATCTACCAACAATGTTTTATCCCTGTAACATCAATCAACAATTCTGGTCCATAATCATATGAATCACTTATAATCATAATTGTGGTTCTAAATTCCTCTTCCCATTCATGACGAAGATAATTTTCATCACCTGTCTTTACCTGAAACATCAAAGATCATGGTTATACCAAATCACAGTTCTTGTTCATAATCATACTGATAAATTCAACTTTGCACTATGTCCAAAGATATTCGTCTACAGTTCATCTTTGCGCTACGTATTTTTTGTTAACTGTGATTAGCGATATAACTGTTGAATCTGAAAATTAAATTCGGAAGCGGTTTGTTCTTGCTTTCAAAGGTCCATCCGTCATGGTTGGATATAGTTTACTATGACGCCCCCAAAATAGGTATACATCACCCATCTTGAGTCGCCAAAATTTAAACAAACGAGTATAGAATTCAAAATCTGAAACGAAATAATATTACTTACATACTACAGAGTATGGAAGAAAATATTATTTCAAGCGAATATTGAACAAAAATAACATCCCTTACCTTGAAAAGAAGAGTATTCTAACTGGTATAACGGGGATATTCTTGAAGAAAACTTTCAATATTTTCTACGCTCAAAGCTTTCTAAAACTCTAAAGAAATACGCTCAAGATTATAGAAGAAGAATTCTCTGATTCTGGTGTGATTTTCATTTCTAACATAAGCGCCTATTTATAGGAAAATGCTAGAACGACATAGGAGACTAAAATAATAAAATAATAATATTTCTTTAATTCATTCTACGCATGCCAACCTTGGAAAAAATCAAAGCCAGCCATCTTGGAAAATTTTCAACAGCCCACATGTTTTAAAAACCAAAAGTGGGTCTCACCCACAATTTTAATAAAAATATTTAATTTCCAAAATTTGAATAATTCGTAATAAATATTCCTTTTATTAGAAAAATTCGAATCTCATGTCTATTCCATAGGAAATTAAATTCACTACAACTTTGTAAGTTTAAGTTTTTCCAAATTTCAGACAGAAAATATCTGAAATCCACAAACAGATGATTTTTAACACCTTTTAAAATTCATAACAAATCATGCGTTAATTTTTAACGGTTCAAAATTTGTGAACATATACTCAACTTATATATGTATAACATATCAAAAAATCACCACGATCCAACGGTCGGATCAAAATTATAACTCATGCAATAGAGCTTTAAGAACACTTATTTGATTTTTAATACCTCCATTCCGACAAAAATACTGATAAAACACCTCAACATTAATTCTTTCATTTATAACCACATAAAATAAATATTTTCCTATCTATTATTTATGTCCACATAAAATAAATATTTTCTTATCATATAAATTAATAATTAATTATTCATAAATAATATTACAGAATTACAATAATGACAACCAGGCCGTTCCCAAGAAAGAGTGGACTTTCCAATAAGAATTTCTCCTTACTGGCGCGTAATTATGTGACCAAACCTCTCCTTGACAGAACTTTCTAGACATTGCCAATAATGCTATCTAATAATATTATTCAAATAATATGAATTATTGATCTGATAATAGAAAATACTGTGCAGTGACAATTATTGAAACAACAATAATATAAAATATTAACGCAACAATTATTGAATTAATAAAATAAAATATTGAACAGTAATTACTGTAACAATTATTGAATAGTGTCTTCTTACGTAAGAATCAATAATTTAAAAATACTGTGCAATACCGTGTGTTACTGTGCAACAACGCATATTACTGTATTTTAACCACCAGGTATTTCCAACAGTTAATGGTAAAACTTTCGCCGTTCTTTTATTAAAATATATTTTTTGTCATTTTCTTAATCCGACAATAATTCCGTTGTGGGATCTACAAATAATTGTATCGTCGTACGGATATTCCCTGTTAAAACGAATTTTTCCCGACCAATCGAATATTATAAAACAACTTGCGTACTTTACAAAATTTATAAATATTACCCACAACTATAACATTATATCAAATTCACTCCATAATATTTAAAAATAATATTTATAGAAAATTCTTCTTTATTCATAAAAGTTGGGGTCTTACAACCTCCCTTTCTTATGAAATTTTGCCCTCGAAATTAGGGTACGTACCTGATATGTCGAAGAGGTAAGGATACCTTGATTTCATTTTAAATTCTAACTCCCAAGTCATTTCCTTAACATCATGGTTTCTCCACAAAACTTTGACTTGAGGTATAACCTTGGAGCATAAAATATACTCCTTCTTATCCAAGATTTTAACAGGAACCTCTTCATACGTTAAATCTTTCGCTATTTCATCCGGTTCTAACTCAATAATGTGCTTCAGGCCTTTCACATATTTATGTAACGTAGATATGTGAAAAACGTTACGAACACGAGATATACTTGGCAGTAAGGCAAGTCTATAGGCCACAGTTCCTACTCGATCGAGGATTTCAAATAGAACAATTAAATCAAGGGTTGAGATTTTCTCTCTTCGTTAATTCTTGCTTCTAGAATAACGCCCTCTTGAACCTTCTTCTTCACATTCATCAGCTCTAAGTTTGTAGTCTAAGCGGCTTTAACTTTATCAATTAAAGTTGGTTCTAAATGTATATTTAACATCATCACGTGGGTCTCTAGAGTAAGTTGTACAAAATGGGTCTTTGTGTTAACAACGTCGCACTCGTAACTGCATATGATTTTCTACTCAACGCGTCAGCTACCATGTTCGCTCTTCTACGATGATATTGAATGGTATGGTCATAATCTTCAACAGCTCGAGCCAACGTCTTTGATGCATGTTACGTTCATTTTGGGTGAAGAAATATTTGAGGGTTTTAGAAATAGGTTTTGTACTGGGGTCAAATTTAAACGTTGAGCGCAAGTAGGAGAAATAATCGAATGGGTAGAACTGATATCGAATAAGGTATAAACTTCGTAAGAGTTTATAATTAACTTACTAGTGATGACCTCGTTCGGGTTCCTTGCTTTCTGGGAGGTCACGGCAAACGTTCTCCCTTAAACTACCGATTTTGACTTTTCTGGGACGGCCTTTGCTGCCTCCATCCGAGCTGGACTAGTCTTTGGTGCACAACAAAATCGTGCTAGATGACCTTCTATTCCATAATTATAACACGCTTTGGACTGCATCGCGCTGTTTGGACTGATGTGTCCCTCCCCTCCGCATTTGAAGCATATGATAGGTGGTCATTCTCCTTCCATAACAACGGGTGCTGGTGCTGACGTCTTTTCATCATTGTTGAATCTCTTATTCTTGAAATGTCCACTCTTATTGTCTTGGCCATGATTTCCACCGAAGTGGTTACCATTTCTAGTATGTTGATTCCCTCCACGTTTGTTGTCACGCTTCGATGATTGCTACCACTGGTATTATCATTTTGTCGACTGCTCTCTCTTGGTTGGGTTGACTCGTTATCGCGCTCCAATAACTGAGCCCTGTTTATAACATCTGAATACAAACATAGTTTGTGAGAAATTAAGTATTGGTGTATCTCAGGTTTCAAACCTCTTAGAAACATTCGTGTAATTATCTCCTCGTTATCAACTAAAGGGATACAAACCGGGACAACTCAGCAAACTTGGCTTCGTACTGTGACACGGTCATATTGTTCTGCTCCAACTTGATGAACTCTACCTCTTTCATGTAACGCATGATTTGTTATGAATTTTAAAAGGTGTTAAAAATCATCCGTTTATGGATTTCGGATATTTTGTGAAGGAATTTGGAAAAACTTAAACTCACAAAGTTGTAGATAATTAAATTTTCAATGGAATAGACATAAGATTCGAATTTTTCTGATAAAAGGGCCATTTATTATGAATTATTGAAGTTTCAGAAATTAAATATTTTTATTAAAATTGTGGGTGGGACCAACTTTTGGTTTTTAAAACATGTGGGCTACTGAAAATTTTCCAAGATGGCTGGCTTTGATTTTCTCCAAGGTTGGCATGTGTAAATTAAAGAAATATTATTATTTTATTATTTTAGTCTCCTATGGCGTTCTAGCATTTTCCTATAAATAGGCGCTTAGGTTAGAATTGAAAATCACGCCAGAATTAGAGAATTCTTCTTCTATAATCTTGAGTGTATTTTTTTAGAGTTTTAGAAAGCTTTGAGCGTAGAAAACAGTGAAAGTTTTCTTCAAGAATATCCCCACTATACCAGTTGGAATACTCTTCTATTCAACGTAAGGGATGTTATTTTTGTTCAATATTCGCTTAAAATAATATTTTCTCTCATACTCTGTTTTATGTAAGTAATATTAATTCCTTTCTGATTTCGAATTCTGTACTCATTTTTTTAAAGTTTTGGCTTCTAAACTCCATGAAATTAGTTGAATATCATTGATATTTGCGATTCATCCAGTATCTTTTCATGGAAATATTATTCTGAGCATTCTGGATAAGTTTTAACTTTTTCATACCGAAGTACTATTCATGGGGTTACTATTCCAGAAGTACTATTCACGGGATACTATTCACTCGTGTACTATTCATACTATTCATGATAAAAATTGATTCATTTTCGGTCTAAATTATTTTTGGTACAATATTATTTTTGAATTTTACTCTACAAAACAGTATCATGTTGATAATTTGGACGTTATTGATTTCTAGATAAATTGTAAATCTTTAAAAATTTATCCTTGAACTTGTTTTATTGAATTCTTATATCATTGTCATCATCCTCATGTTTATATTCTGTTAAAAGTCATATGTGGCCTGTAGTGCATAGATAGACTTGGTATGATTATGACCAGGGATTATTCAGTATAATCATGACCGTAATGTTACAAATAATGTGGTAAAAGTCCTCATTGGCCCGTAGTACATTGATGGACAGTTGTTGGCATGATCATGACCATTGATGAGTACACGAATATCCTTGGCCCGTAGTGCATGAATAATTTGTGGTCGTGATACTAACGAATATCTTTGGCCGTAGTGCATGGATGATGTGGTTTATTTATTAAGCTGAGTCTCAGCGATAAAAGTGATGAAAAATCTTTCAAATCATAGAAGATAGTAGATTTTATTCTATGCTTGACTCTTCTAATGGATTGCTTGTTCCGCTGCAGTTAAACTTGATATTTATTATATTTTATCAGTTTAACACTGTTGAAGGCTAACGATAAATTATTCTGCATTATCTTAGTCATAATATTTTTTACTGGGCTAGTTGAGCTGACCTTTTTGCTTTCATTATTCTCTTCAAGAAATGAGAACATAACCAGGACTAGTCGGGGAACGAAGTGACGGTCCAGATGATAGCATTAGTAGTCCTCACTATTCTGTGAAATAGTGTGATAATAAATATATTGAGGACTTATTTTGAGTTTTAATACTATCTAGAAGATAATATTTGTATTAAAACTCACTGCTCATATTGTATATTTAAGTTTGTATTTGTATTCGGTACCATGTATTTGGCGACTCAAAATGAGTGATGTATACCTGTTTTGGGGGCGTCACAGTTGGTATCATCTGTGGCCTGTAGTGCATAGATGGACTTAGTATGACTATGACCTGGAATTATTCGGTATAATCATGACCGTAATGTTACAAATGATGTGGTAAAAATCCTCATTGGCCCGTAGTGCGTTGATGGACAGTTGTTGGCATGATCATGAGCATTGATGAATACACGAATATCCTTGGCCCGTAGTGCATGGATAATTTGTGGTCATGATACTAATGAATATCCTTGGCCGTAGTGCAGGGATGATGTGAAATAAAATATTATTTCAAATGAATATTGAACAAAAATAACATCCCTTACTTGAAAAGAAGAGTATTCTAACTGGTATAGCGGTGATATTCTTGAAAAAAACTTTCATCGTTTTCTACGCTCAAAGCTTTTTAAAACTCTAAAGAAATACGCTCAGGATTATAGAATAAGAATTCTCTGATTCTGGTGTGATTTTCAATTCGAACTTAAGCGCCTATATATAGGAAAATGCTAGAACGCCATAGGAGACTAAAATAATAAAATAATATTATTTATATATTTTTCTTCCACGCCAACTTTGTTGAATAACAAGACAGCCATCTTGGACACAAATTTGCAGCCCACATGTTTTCAAACAAAAGTGTGCCCCTCCCAATATTAATAAAAAATATTTTAATTTTCGAAACTTCAACAATTCATAATAAATAGCCATTTTATCAGGAAAAATACAAATTTTATGTCCACTCCACACGAAATCGAATTTTCTACAACTTTGCAGCTTTAAGTTTTTTTAAATTCCAAACCAAAAATATCTGAAATCCACAAACGAATGATTTTCAATACCTCATAAAATTCATAACAAATCATACGTTAATTTTTAACGGTTCAAAATTTATGGACATATACTCAACTTATATATGCATAACATATCCAAAAATCACAGTGATCCAACGGTCGGATCAAAATTATCACTCACGCAATAGAGCTTTAAGAACATCGATTGGATTTTTTCATACCTCCAATCCGATAAAATACTGATAAAACACCTCAACATTAATTTCTTCATTTATAACCACATATTATAAATATTTTCCTATCCATCATTTATGTCCACATAAAATAAATATTTTCTTATCATATAAATCAATAATTAATTATTCACAAATAATATTACAGAATCACAATAATGACAACCAGGCAGTTCCCAAGAAAGAGGAGGCTTTCCAATAAGGATTTCTCCTTATTGGCATGCAATTAGGTGACCAAACCTCTCCTTGACAGAACTTTCTAGACATTGCCAATAATGTTATCTAAATATATTATGAATTATTAACATGATAATAGGAAATATTGTGCAGTGGCAATTATTGAAACAATAGTAATATAAAATATCAACACAATAATTATTGAATTAATAAAATAAAATATTGAACAGTGTAAGACCCCAACTTATTATAAATGAGATTTAATTTCCTCTATTTATTATTTTGAAATAGTAAGGGTTGATTTGATTAATGTAGTTAGTTATTGGTGAAATGCGCAAATATTTTTAAATAAGAAAGTGGTTTATATGTAACGGCATAGTTGTTACCATTAATACTGTTAAAATACTCGGTGGTTAAAATACAGTAGCACACGGTATTGCACCAATTATTGATTCTTACGTAAGAAGGCACTACTCAATAATTGTTACAGTAATTACTGTTCAATATTTTATTTTATTGATTCAATAATTGTTGCATTGATATTTTATATTACTGTTATTCAATAATTGTCACTACACAATATTTTCTATTATCGGAGCAATAATTCATATTATCTGAATAATATTATTAGATAACATTAATGATAATATCTAGAAAGTTCTGTCTAAGAATAGGTTTGGTCATCTAATTGTGCGCCAGTAAGGAGAGATCCTTATTGAAAAGCCCCCTCTTTCCTAGGAACTGCCTGATTGTCAGTATTATGATTCTGTAATATTATTTGTAAATAATTAATTATTAATTTATATGATGAGGAAAATATTCATTGTATGTGGATATAGATGGAGAAAAGTTTTTAATGTGACAATTGTTGAAAATTAATATTTTATATTTTTCTGATAAAAATTCATTTAAATATATTATTATATTATAATAATATAATAATGGTGATATTTTTACAATGAATGTGGGATATATGAATAAATGAGGAGGAAGAGTATTTTTGTTACTAAAAATATTTAAAACATGTTTTTCATGTTTGTGGACCCCATTTCTTGACTGAAATTTGATTATAGCTTGTAAAATCGCCCGTTTTTAGATTTCAGTCAATTTTTGTTTGGAATTTAGAAAAATTTTCTTCTGCAAAGTTGTAGAGAATAAAATTTCCTATGAGAAGGTCATAAGTTTTGAATTTTTCTGATAAAATGACTATTTATTATGAATTATTGAAGTTCCGCAATAATTGATTTTTAAAGTTTTAGTTATTTTTTTAAGAAAAATGTCTTTATTATTTTGGTGGGCCCCACAAATGTTGTAAATATGCTGATTTCATATGTCAAGAGGTGGACATTAAAATTTTTATAATATATTAATATTTTATTAAATTTTCTACTTTGGTGTTCTAAGCATTTTCCTATAAATAGGGTGCTTAGGTTAGAATTAAAAATCACACCAGAAACTAAAGTTTTATCTCTCTTTCTCTCTCTATATTATCGAGCGTATTCTTGTGAGTATTTTGATACTTTGAGTGTTGTTATACGGTGCAAGTTCCTTCAGCACTATATCCAGTATTCCAGCTAGAAGTACTGTCTTTTCTGAGGTAAGGGAAATATTTTTTTATATAAATGACATTATTTCTTTAAATATTATTATGCCAAAATATTGGTCTGAACTTTTTATCCAATTTGGAACTTTTTGTGTCGGGGTTACTATTCACGTATACGATACTATTCACGCATACGACACTATTCACGAATACGACACTATTCATTGAAAAAATTAAATTTTTATTTTTGTCCAAGATATCTATTATGGATACTAGCTTTGATTGTATCCATGTTTTGATCATTCTTGAATTTTACTTCGCTATGATTATTTATGAAGTATTTTTGAATTCGGATTGTTTAAAGTACGAATCCTTAATATTTGTTCTTTTGTTTCACTGGATTCGTTTTCTTTAAAAGATTTTTCATCATCCTCAGTCCTAAATGACGATATTACTGAATATCTTTGGCCTGTAGTGCAAAGATGAATGATTTTCTAATGAATATCTTTGGCTCGTAGTGCAAAGATGAGCAGGTGTTTAGATGAACATGACCAACTGATGAATATATTTGGTCTGTAGTGCAAAGATGAATATTTGATTCAAGATGTATATTGATTGATGTTAGAGGGATAAAATATTGATGATGGACTTTTAAATTCATAGATAATAGTAGATTTCATCATCTACTTAACTCTTCTAATGAATTATTATTTTCGTTACGAATATTGATTTAAAATTTGTTGTCTATTATATTGAATTAATTTTTTTCCTGTTGAGGACTAACGATAATTTGTTCTATATTATCTTAGTCATAATATTATTTACTGGGCTAGTTGAGCTCACCCTTTTCCTTTTTGTTCCATTTTCTTCTAAGGAGGCGAGAATGTAGCAAGTACTACTCGGGGTATGGAATGATGGTTCTAGAAGTTGTTTTAGTAGTCCTCGCTATTTTTATAAAATAATGTATCAATAATTGTAATGAGGACTTATTTGGGTGTGAATATTGTCTAGATGACAATATTTGTATTTAAACTCACAGTTTATGTGTTGTATTAATAAAGTTGTAGTTGTTTTCTGTACCATGTATTTGACAACTCAGAATGGGTGATGTATACCTATTTTGGGGGTGTCATAGTTGGTATCAGAGCTTAGGGATATGATCTCTAGCGGAGATTGGGGAATAGAACTAGGAGGGGAGAGACGAGTAAAACCTTATTTGTTGGTTGGTCAGTATATAGGGATATTATGTGATATGTTGATTTATTTAATTAACCCTTGTTTTATGGCAGTATTTAAGAATGTCGACTGAGAATGTTAACAGTGGAATAAATGAGACGGTGGAGACACCTTTACTCACCAACGAGGAGAACGTGCAACAGGCTGGCAATGTTCCTCCTGTAAATAACACCACTGCCCAGATGATGAACGATGAAATGTTTAGAAGCTTTTTGCAGTTCATGCAAAATCAGACGAGGGAGACTCGTGTACAAAATATAGGTGGAAATGATAGCAACGCGCGATTTGTCACGGCCAAGCAGTTCAAAGAGTTGGGACCACCAGAATTCTGGGGAAAGCCGGATCCAATTAAGGCAGAGACGTGGGTCAAGCAAATTACCAAGGTATTTGATGTCTTGGGATGCACGGAGGAACAGAAGGTTCCATTTGCCACCTTTATGTTCCGTAATGAGGCAGATTACTGGTGGAAATCTGTGAAGCGTATCCATCCAGCCGCACTCATCATGTCTTGGGAGACATTTCAGAAACTGTTCAATGATAAGTACTTTCCTGAAAGTATTCGTCATATGAAGGAGGTAGAGGTTATTAGACTAGAGCAGAACAACATGACGGTGTCCCAATACGAGGCGAAGTTCACGGAGTTATCCAGGTTTGCACCTCATTTGGTGGAGAATGAGGAACGTATGACACGGATGTTTCTGAGAGGTTTGAAACCCGACATGTGTCAGTATCTCATTTCTCATAAAATTTCTTTATATTCAGATGTTGTCAATAGGGCTCAATTATTAGAGCGAGATAACGAGTACGTTCAACAGAGGGACCACAACCAGGATCGTACTGGTGACATCAGTCATCAGAGCAACGATAACCAGCGGGGAAAGAAGAACACGGACAAAAGCGATAACCACTCTGGTGGTAATCGTGGCCATGATAATAGAAGAAGCGAGTGGGGGAGAGATTTTAAAAAAGAGGAAATTCAATAGTGACAATGTGAAGATGTCAGCACCAGAAACAACTGGTTCTAAGGGAGGAGAACGACCACCGGTCGTATGCTACAAATGCGGAAAAGAGGGACATATCAGCCCAAACTGTCCACAACAGTTCAAGGTATGCTATAATTATGGAAAGGAAGGACATATTGCTCGAGATTGTATGGTAACGAAACCAAGTCCAGTGGGGATGGTGACTCAAAAGGCTGTCCCAGAAAAGTCAAAGTCAACGGTTCTGGCAGAGCTTTTGTCGTGACTAGTCAAAATGCAAGGAACCCAAACGAGGTGATCACGAGAGTTAAAGGTCCAACTACAGGAGTTGTTGGACATCGGATTCATTCGTCCTAGTACATCTCCTTGGGGCGCACCTGTTTTATTCGTAAAGAAGAAAGATGGGAGTATGCGACTTTGTATTGACTACCAGGAATTAAACCATGTCACTATCAAGAATAGGTATCCGCTACCTCGAATTGATGACCTGTTTGACCAGTTGCAAGGAGCACAATTCTTTTCAAAGATCGATCTTCGTTATGGATATCATCAGCTGAAGACTAGAACTGAGGATATCCCAAAGACTGCCTTCAGAACTCGGTACGGGCATTATGAATTCTTAGTCATGTCTTTTGGATTGACTAATACTCCTGCGGCTTTCATGGATATGATGAATCGAGTATTCAAGGAATATTTAGATCAGTTCGTTGTTGTCTTTATTGATGACATCCTCATGTATTCCAAAAGTCGTGAAGAACATGAGCACCATTTGAAGCTGGTACTCCAAAGGTTTCGTGAAAACAAGTTATATGCCAAGTTAAAAAAATGCGAGTTCTGGCTTGAGGAAGTAGCATTCATTGGGCACGTGGTGTCAAAACATGGAGTATATGTTGACCCGGCGAAGATTGAAGCAATACAAAGTTGGGAGCAACCGAAGTCGGTGACCGAAATACGTAGATTTCTGGGCTTAGTTAGTTGTTATCAGAGATTCGTGGAAGAATTTTCTCGAATCGCTACTCCATTAACTCAGCTGACTCGGAAAGATATAAAATTCGTATGGAGCGAGGAATGCAAGAAGAGTTTCCAAGAGCTTAAGAGGAGACTCATTTCGGCACCTATTTTGACAATACCATCTTGTTCGAATGGATTTGTTATCTACAGCGATGCTTCTGGCAAAAGGTTAGGATGTGTTCTCATACAACGTGGGAAAGTCATAGCCTATGCCTTGCGACAACTTAAAGAATATGAGAGGAATTATCCTACTCATGATTTAGAGTTGGCAGCTGTCGTTTTCGAGTTGAAAATCTGGAGAAACTATCTATATGGAGAGAAAGTGGAGATATATTCAAATCATAAAAGCCTCAAATATTTCTTCACTCAAAAGGAACTCAACATGCGAAAATGATGTTGGCTCGAGCTGTTGGAAGACTACGACCATACCATTCAATATCATCCTGAAAAAGCAAATGTGGTAGCTGACGCATTGAGTAGAAGATCATACGCGGGAACGAATGCGATGTTGTCAACACAAAGGCCCATTTTGCGTTATTTACAAAAGATGAAGATAGAATTCAAGACTCCGGGGACCCATGCGATGATGTCAGGTATACGCATAGAACCAGCTTTAATCGATAAAGTTAAAGTTGCTCAAGGCACAGACCCGAAACTGATGCTTATGAAGAAGAAAGTGCAAGAAGGTGTTATTCCAGAAGCAAGAATCGATGAAGAAGGAATACTTCGAGTCCACTCCAGACTTTGTGTTCCTAACGATTCTGATTTGAAGTACAAGATCATGATGGAGGCACACAATACACCATTTGCAATCCATCTTGGAAGTACCAAAATGTATCGTGATCTTCGACATACATTTTGGTGGAACAATATGAAGAGAGAGATTGCAAAGTTTATCTCGAGGTGTTTAACTTGTCAACGTGTAAAGGAGAGCATCAAGTGCCTAAGGGTCCATTGCAACCACTTGAGATTTTGAAATGGAAGTGGGAACACATTACCATGGATTTCGTTACGGGTCTTCCCACGGTTTCTCAAGGCATAAATGCTATTTGGGTTATTGTTGATAGATTAACCAAGTCTGCTCATTTCTTGCCGATACGGGAGACTTATTCCCTTGAACGTCTTGCTCTTATGTATGTAAATGAGATTGTGAGATTGCATGGCATGCCAGTATTTATAGTTTCGAATCGTGACCCAAGATTCACTACACGATTTTGGGTTAGCTTGCAAAAAGCTATGGGCACGGATTTACGATTCAGTTCGGCATACCATCCTCAAACGGACGGACAATCAGAGAGGACTATTCAAACTCTTGAAGATCTATTAAGACATTATGTATTAGACTTCAAAGGTAGTTGGGATAAGTATTTACCATTGGTGGAATTCTCTTACAACAACAGTTATCAGGCAAGTATAGGTGTGGCTCCATTCGAAGCATTATATGGACGAAAGTGTCGCTCTCCAATATGTTGAGATGAGGTGGGTGAAGTAACATTGTTGGAACCAGAGTTGGTATGTATTGTAACGACCCCAAAATAGGTCCATTCCATCCAACCTATTTTGAGTCGCCAAATACATGGTACAGAAAATAACAACAACTTTATTACAACAATTATCGTACAAAATACAACAACACATATGCTGTGAGTTTGGATACAAATATATACCAAATGTGCCTTATGTCCTAATCGTGGACAACACCTCACAATGACACCTTACATAAAGGTATAGTCAAAAACTATTTTAGAAATTAGAATCTTTGGGAAGTGCTCAAGGAAACCTTCGTACATGGGAGGTCATGCTTCTAGGTTATGATAGATATCATATAGCCATAAAATTATCGTTGGTTGACCCAATAGACCCCAAAAAAAACGAGAAGATTACTATCATATTCTTTTCAATGGAGAGTCTTCTCTTGACATATCATTATCTCTATTGTTTCTAATTGAGAATTATACTTCAAACAAACACCAAGATTATATAGGTAGTGCTCGTAAATATACTCAGCAAGTGGATGAGCACAATCTTGTCTTATGATGACACGAGGTTGTATGTCATTAGACATCTTTATGATAGTGGCAAAATACCCTTCTAACGTTGGGTTTGCCTCACCCTAGTTGATTCACCAAATATAACTACTAGATGATGACCACCGTTCTATTCCCCTGTTACCCCCGCTCGACCCAGCTACACTCTTATTACCTGAAAGGAATTATAAAACAGAAGGGTGAGCACAACTAGCCCAGTAAAGAATATCATGACTAAAGATAAATAATTTATCAATAGCTTTTAACAGTAATAAATCAGAGATTTAGAACATATGGTAGATGATAAAAATTTTCAACCATAGTTGCAGCAGAACGAGCAATCCATTAGAAGAGTCAAATAGACCATAAAGTCTATTATCTTCTCAACATTAAAAGTCCACCAATAATGTTTTATCCCTGTAACATTAATCAACTGTTCATTTCCACAATTATATGAATAACTCATAATCATAATTGTAATTCTAAATTCCTCTTTGCATCCAAGACGAAGATAATTTTCATCACATGTCTTTACCTGAAACATCAAAGATCATGGTTATACCAAATCACAGGTCTTGTTTATAATCATACTAATAAATTCATCTTTGCACTACGGCCAAAGATATTCATTTGTATCACCAGTTGGTCATGTTCATCTCAACACCTGTTCATCTTTGCACTACTGGCCAAAGATATTCAACAACATGTCATCTTTGCACTACGGGCCAAAGATATTCATCAACAATTCATCTTTGCACTACAGGCCAAAGATATTCCTCAACAGTTCATATTTGCACTACAGGGCCAAATATATTCATATCTCAAAGAAATATATAATCATTTCAGAATTTATATAAACAATAATTATAACCATGTTAATCAATTCATCTTTACACTTAAGCTAAAGATATTCAACTATAAATTCAATGGTCATGATTATACCAGTCAACAATTCAACTTTGTACTACTGGCCAAAGAGAACCCATAGTCATGATCATACCAATAATTTACCCATCTTTACACTCAAGCGAAAGAGTATTTCAACATCAAGGTTATAAAAATGTTATATATGATAATAAAAAATAATATGATCAAAACATGGATTTAATTTCAAGAGTAATATTCATAAATCAACGATAATTTGGTCAGAAAAAGAAACCAATTTTGTCGTGAATAGTAACTCGTGAATAATAACTCATGAATAGTAACTCGTGAATAGTAACTCATGAATAGTAACTCTAACATGAAAAAGGTAGAAATTCCACAATAGAATTCATACCAATATTTCGGTATAATGATATTGAAAGAATAATATTTCTTAAGCTTATAAACAATTTATTTAAATTGTTTACACTTTACTAATTAATGCATTTAATCATCCTAAAATGTCAAACTCATAAGATTTCATCACCAATAACTAAAAACCCTCATCAAAAATCTGCATATACCTCATATAGGATTCTCAAGCCATAAAATTCTATTTTCCAATTTTCTTACTTCACATAACATAATTAATTCATTTACTCATAACTAGTTTATTTTCGTGAAAAATACCAAATCAGTTCTAAAAATATTTATTTTCTGGGATTTAGCAGAATATAGTCTTATATTGAACATATATTTTTCTCAGAATTTTTAAAACTCATTTACTATTTTTCATATGGCCAAAACCGCCGAATATTTAGACATTTATCATAATTTGTACTTTTATCCAAAAATTCCGAAATTCATATAGTACACTGATATTATATAGATATACTTTCAATAAAAATTTCATAAATTTTGGAGTTAACCACAAGGAGTTATAAGCGGTTACTTTTAAAATAGTCTTTTCCCGTAAAATTCATAACTCTTAATATATACATCCAAAAATCACCATTTTTGGACAAAATCAATAAAACTCATCAAAATATCATTTCAAATTTTCCAGAATTTTCTGAAGGTCAGAAGAATTAAGAATTGAAAAATATAATAACCCTTAAAATCCCTTACTATCCCTTACCTCAAAAGTATAGTATTTCTGACTGGAATGCAAAGCCGAAGGAAACTTGCACTGAATAGCAACTCTCAAAGTATATAAATACTCACAAAATATGCTTCATAATATAGAGAGAGAAAAAGAGAAAGCTTATGTTTCTTGTGTGATTTTCAATTCTAACTTAGCCCTCTGTTTATAGGAAAATGTTAGCACGCCGAAGCAGACTTAACCTGCAACCTGATGGCTTTACCTGCTACTATTTTCACCCACCACATTTGAATAAAAATCTCAGCACATTTCTTCACCAACCAAGAGTGGGGCCCACCAATTCTAGAATTTTCTACCAAAATGATTAACTCCGAAAATTCAACAATTTTTGAACCAGTCATCTCGTAAAATTCATAACAAATCATACGTTTATTTTTAACGGTTCAAAATTTGTGGACATATACTCAACTTATATATGTATAACATATCCAAATATTACCACGATCCAACGGTCGGATTAAAAATTATAACCCTCGCAAAATATCTCAAAAACCCTAATTTGATTTTTAATACCTCCGTTCTGACAAAAATATAGATAAAACACCTCAACATTAACTCCTTCATTTTTAACCACAAAAATATATCCCTCATTTATATCCACATAAAATAAATATTTCCTTATCATATGAATCAATAATTAATTATTCACAAATAATATTACAGAATCACATTTATTGAGTTAGATGACCAAACCTCTCCTTAGACAGAACTTTATAGACATTGCCAATAATGCTATCTTATAATATTATTCAAATAATATGAATTATTGATCTGATAATGGAGATACTGTGCAACAACAATTATTGAAACAACAATAATATAAAATATCAACGCAGCAATTATTGAATCAATAAAATAAAATATTGAGCAGTAATTACTGTAACAATTATTGAGTAGTGTCTTCTCACGTAAGAATCAATAATTTCAAAAATACTGTGCAATACCGTGTGCTACTGTGCAATAACGCGTATTACTGTATTTTAACCACCGGGTATTCCAACAGTGTTAACGGTAACAACTACGCCGTTATTTGTAAAAACTCAAATTTGTCATTTTCTTCATCCGATAGTTATTCTGTTATGGGGCTCACAAATGGTTGCGCCGTCGTACGAACATTTCCCGACAGAAAGAATATTCCACGACTAAACGAATATTCTCCGACAACAATGAATATTTTATAACCACTTGCGTATTTTGAAAATTTTTCACATTTCACCCATAACTTTAACTTTTTATCAATTTAACCATTTACTGAATTGTAATTATAAGAAAAATTGAATACTTTTATTTCATAAAATTCGGGGTCTTACACGTATGACTACGAAAAAGATCCAAATGATTCAACAACGTATACAAACGACACAAGATCGATAAAAGAGTTATGCGGATCTTCATCGAAAGGACATGGAATTTAGTATTGGGGATCATGTATTGTTGCGTGTTGCTCCATGGAAGGGAATTATAAGATTTTAGAAAAGAGGAAAGCTCAATCCATAATTTATTGGTCCATTTCAGATTCTTGACCGAGTAGGAAATGTGGCCTATAAACTCACGTTACCTCTAAGTATGTCTCGTGTTCATAATATTTGTCACATATCCGTGCTTCGTAAATATGTGAAAGACCCGAACTACGTTATTGAGTTAGAACCGGACAAGATAGCCGAAGACTTAACGTATGAAGTGGTACCTGTCAAGATCTTGGATAGAAAGGAGCACGTCCTACGCACAAAGATCATACCACAAGTTAAAGTTTTATGGAGGAAACATGCTATAGTGGAAATGACCTAGGAGTTGGAAACATAAATGAAAGTGAGGTATCCTCACTTTTTCGAAACACCAGGTACATACGTTAATTTTGAGGACGAAATTTCATAAGGAGGGGAGATTGTAAGACCCCAACTTATTATAAATGAAATTTAATTTCCTCTATTTATTATTTTGAAATAGTAAGGGTTGATTTGATTAATGTGGTTAGTTATGGGTGAAATGCGCAAATATTTCAAGTAAGCAAGTGGTTATAAAATATTCATTGTTGTCGGGGAATATTCGTTTTGTCGTGGAATATTCTTACTGTCGTGAAATATACGTACGACGCCGCAGCCTTGTGTGGGCCCCATAACGGAAAGCGATTGGATGAAGAAAACAATAAGTATAAGTTGTTTATAAATAACGACGTCGTTGTTACCGTTAATACTGTTAAAATACTCGGTGGTTAAAACACAGTAGCACACGGTATTGCACCAATTATTGATTCTTACGTAAGAAAACACGACTCAATAATTGTTACAGTAATTACTGTTCAATATTTTGTTTTATTGATTCAATAATTGTTGCATTGATATTATATATTACTGTTATTCAATAATTGTCACTACACAATATTTTCTATTATCGAAGCAATAATTCATATTATCTGAATAATATTATTAGATAACATTATTGGCAATGTCTAGAAAGTTCTGTCTAAGGAGAGGTTTGGTCACCTAATTGCGCGCCAGTAAGGAGAGATCCTTATTGGAAAGCCCCCACTTTCCTATGAACTGCCTGGTTGTCAGTATTGTGATTTTGTAATATTATTTGTGAATAATTAATTATTGATTTATATGATGAGAAAAATATTCGTTGTATGTGGATATAGATGGAGAAATTTTTTTAATGTGACAATTGTTAAAAATTAATAATTTATCTTTTTTGATAAAAATTCATTTAAATATATTATTATATAATAATAATATAATAATGGTGATATTTTTACAATGAATATGGAATATATGAATAAATGAGGAGGAAGAGTATTTTTGTTACTAAAAATATTTAAAACATGTTTTTCATGTTTGTGGGCCTCATTTCTTGACTGCAATTTGATTATAGCATGTAAAATCGCACGTTTGTGGATTTCGGTCAATTTCTGTTTGGAATTTGGTAAAACTTTCTTCTGTAAAGTTTTAGAGAATGGAATTTCCTATGAATAGGGCATGAGGTTCGAATTTTTTTGATAAAATGGCTATTTATTATGAATTATTGAAGTTCCGAAATAATTAATTTTTGAAGTTTTAGTTATTTTTTTTAAGAAAAACATTTTTATTGTTTTGGTGGGCCCACAAATGTTGTAAACATGCTGATTTCAGATGGCAAGAGGTGGGCGTGAATTTTTTTATAATATATTAATATTTTATTAAATTTTCTACTTTGGTGTTCTAAGCATTTTCCTATAAATAGGGTGCTTAGGTTGGAATTAAAAATCACACTAGAATCTAAAATTTTATCTCTCTTTCTCTCTCTATATTATCGAACGTATTCTTGTGAGTATTTTTATACTTTGAGTGTTGCTATACGGTGCAAGTTCCCTTCAGCACTATATCTAGTATTCCAGCTAGAAGTACTGTCTTTTCTGAGGTTAGGGATATTTTTTTTATAAATGATATTATTTCTTTCAATATCATTATGCCAAAATATTGGTCTGAACTTTTTATCAAATTTAGAACTTTTTGTGTCGGGATTACTATTCACGTATACGGCACTATTCACGTATACGACACTATTCACGAATATGACACTATTCACCAAAAAAATTAAATTTTTATTTTTGTCAAAGATATCTATTATGGATACTAGCTTTGATTGTATCCATATTTTGATCATTCTTGAATTTTACTTCGCTATGATTATTTATGAAGTATTTTTGAACTCGGATTGTTTAAAGTACGAATCCTTAATATTTGTTCTTTTGTTTCACTGGATTCGTTTTCTTTAAAATAAATTTCATCATCCACAGTCCTAAATGATAATATTATTGAAAATCTTTGGCCTGTAGTGCAAAGATGAATGATTTTCTGATAAATATCTTTGGCCCGTAGTGCAAAGATGAACAGGTGTTTAGATGAACATGACCAACTGATGAATATCTTTGGCCTGTAGTGCAAAGATTAATATTTGATTTAAGATGTATATTGATTGATGTTACAGGAATAAAATATTTGATGATGGACTTTGAAATTCATAGATGATAGTAGATTTCATCATCTACTTAACTCTTCTAATGAATTATTATTTTCGCTGCAAATTATGATTTAAAATTTGTTGTCTATTGTATTCTATTAGAGTTTTCCCTGTTGAGGACTAACGATAATTTGTTTTATATTATCTTAGTCATAATATTCTTTACTGGGCTAGTTGAGCTCACCCTTTTCCTTTTTATTCCATTTTCTTCTTAGAAGGCGAGAATGTAGCAAGTACTAATCGGGGTATGGAATGATGGTTCTAGAAGTTGTTTTAGTAGTCCTCACCATTTTTATTAAATAATATATTAATAATTGTAATGAAGACTTATTTGGGTGTGAGTATTATCTAGATGACAATATTGGTACTTAAACTCATAGTTTGTGTTGTATTAATAAAGTTGTAGTTATTTCTGTACCATGTATTTGACAACTCAGAATGGGTGATGTATACCTATTTTGGGGGTGTCACAAACAGTATTTACTATAACAATTATTGAGTAGTGCCTTCTTACGTAAGAATCAATAATTCAAAAATACTGTGCAATACCGTATGCTAATGTGCAACCACACATATTACTGTATTTTAACCACCAGGTATTCCAATAGTGTTAACGGTAACAATTACGCCGTTATTTATAAAAACTCAAACTTGTCGTTTCACCCATCTTGAGTCACCAAATACATGGTACAGAATACAAATACAAACTTAAAAATATAACTTGAGCTGTGAGTTTTAATACAAATATTGTCTTCTACACAGTATTAAAACTCAAAATAAGTCCTCAATACATTTATTATCACACTATTTCACAGAATAGTGAGGACTACTAATGCTATCATCTGGACAGTCACTCCGTTCCCCGACTAGTCCCAGCAACGTTCTCATTTCCTGAAGAGAACAATGAAAGTAAAAGGGTGAGCTCAACTAGCCCAGTAAGAAATATTATGACTAAGATAATGCAGAATAATTTATCGTTAGCCTTCAACAGTGTTAAACTGATAAAATATAACAAACATCAAGTTTAACTGCAGCGGAACAAGCAATCCATTAAAATAGTCAGGTAGAGAATAAAATCTACTATCTTCTATGATTTAAAAGTTTTTTCATCACTTTTATCGATGAGACTCAGCTTAATAAATAAACCACATCATCCCTGCACTACGGCCAAGGATATTCATTAGTATCACGACCACAAATTATCCATGCACTACGGGCCAAGGATATTCGTGTATTCATCAATGATCATGATAATGCCAACAACTGTCCATCAATACACTACGGGCCAATGAGGACTTTTACCACACCATTTATAACATTACGATCATGATTATACCGAATAATCCTTGGTCATAATCATATCAAGTGTATCTATGCACTACATGCCACAGATGACTTTCAACATAATATAAACATGAGGATGATGACACTGATATAAGAATTCAATAAAACAAGTTCAAAGATAAATTTTTAAAGATTTATAATTTAATTTATCCAGAAATCAATAACGTCCAAATTGTCAACATGATACTGTTTTGTGGAGTCAAATTCAAGAATAATATTGTAGCAAAAATAATTTGGACCGAAAATAAATTAATTTTTATCATGAATAATACTCCAGGTAAATAGTACTCGAGTGAATAGTACCCCATGAATAGTACTTCGAGAATAGTAACCCCGTGAATAGTACTCCGGCATGAAAAAGTTAAAACTTATCAAGAATGCTCAGAATAATATTTCAATGAAAAGATATTGGATGAAGTGAAAATATCAAGGATATTCTACTAATTTTATGGAGTATAGAAGCCAAAATATTAACGAAACGAGTATAGAATTCGAAATCTGAAACGAAATAATATTACTTACATACTACAGAATATGAAAGAAAATATTATTTCTAGCGAATATTGAATAAAAATAACATCCCTTACCCTGAAAAGAAGAGTATTCCAAATGGTATGACATGGATATTCTTGAAGAAAACTTTCACTGTTTTCTACGCTCAAATCTTTCTAAAACTCTAAAGAAATACGCTCAATATTATAGAAGAAGAATTCTTTGATTCTGGTGTGATTTTCAATTCTAACTTAAGCGCCTATTTATAGGAAAATGTTAGAGCGCCATAGGAGACTAAAATAACAAAATAATAATATTTTTTTAATTCATTTTACGCATGCCAACCTTGGAAAAAATCAAAGCCAGCCATCTTGGAAAATTTTCAGCAGCCCACATGTTTTAAAAACCAAAAGTGGGTCCCACCCGCAATTTTAATAAAAATATTTAATTTTTAAAACTTCAATAATTCATAATAAATAGCTCTTTTATTAGAAAAATTCAAATCTATGTCTATTCCATATGAAATTAAATTCTCTACAACTTTGTAAGTTTAAGTTTTTCTAAATTCTAGACAGAAAATATCTGAAATCCACAAACGGATGATTTTTAACATCTTTTAAAATTCATAACAAATCATGCGTTAATTTTTAACGGTTCAAAATTTATGGACATATACTCAACTTATATATGGATTACATATCCAAAAATTACAACGATACAACGGTCAGATCAAAATTATCACTCACGCAAGAGCTTTAAGAACACCGATTGGATTTTTTACTACCCCCAATCCGACTAAATACTGATAAAACACATCAACATTAATTCCTTCATTTATAATCACATAAAATAAATATTTTTCTATCCATCATTTATGTCCACATAAAATAAATATTTCTTTATCATATAACTCAATAATTAATTATTCATAAATAATATTACAGAATCAAAATTATGACAAATAGGTCGTTCCCAGGAAAGAGGGGGCTTTCCAATAAGGATTTCTCCTTACTGACACGCAATTAGGTGACCAAACCTCTCATTGACAGAACTTTCTAGATATTGCTAATAATTCTATTTAATAATATTATTCAAATAATATGAATTATTTATTTGATAATGGGAAATACTGTGCAGTGACAATTATTGAACAACAATAATATAAAATATCAACGTAGCAATTATTGAACCAATAAAATAAAATATTGAACAGTAATTATTGTAACAATTATTGAGTAGTGCCTTCTTACGTAAGAATTAATAATTCAAAAATACTGTGCAATACCGTGTGCTACTGTGCCACAACGCGTATTACTGTATTTTTACCACCAGGTATTCTAATAGTTAATGGTAAAACTTCTGCCGTTATTTTATAAAAAAAAATATTTTTATCGTTTTTTCAATCCGACAATAATTTTGTTGTGGGGTCTACCAATGATTGTGCTGTCGTACGAATATTTCATGTTAAAATGAATATTCCCCGACCAATCGAATATTATATAACAACTTGCGTACTTTGCAAAATTTATAAATATTACCCACAACTATAATATTATATCAAATTCACTCCAGAATTTTCAAAATTGATATTTATAGAAAATTCATCTTTATTCATAAAAGTTGGGGTCTTACAACCTCCCCTTCTTATGAAATTTTACCCTCAAAATTAGGGTACGTACCTGGTATGTCAAAGAGGTAAGGATACCTTAATTTCATTTCAGATTCTAACTCCCAGGTCATTTCCTCAACACCGTGGTTTCTCCACAAAACTTTGACTTGAGGTATAACCTTGAAGCGTAAAATATGCTCCTTCTTATCCAAGATTTTAACAGGAACCTCTTCATACGTTAAATCTTCCGCTATTTCTTTCGGTTCTAACTCAATAATATGGTTCGGGTCTTTCACATATTTACGTAACATAGATATGTGAAAAACGTTATGAACACAAGACATACTTGGCGGTAAGACGAGTCTATAGGCCACAGTTCCTACTCGATCGAGGATTAAAAATGGGCTAATGAATTAAGGATTGATCTTTCCTCTCTTTCCAAATATCTTAACTCCTTTCCATGGAACAACACGTAACAACACATGATCTCCAATATCGAATTCTACGTCTTTTCGATGAAGATGAGCATAACTCTTTTGTCTATTTTGTGAGGTTTTTATACGTTGTAAGATCGTTTGAATCTTTTCCATAGTCATACGTACCTACCACCTCCGGTCCCAACAACGTTAATTCACCCACCTCATCCCAACATACTGGAAAACGACACTTTCTTCCATACAACGCCTCGAATGGAGCAATGCCAATACTTGCTTGATAATTGTTGTTGTAGGAAAACTCCACCAATTATAAGAACTTGTCCCAACTTCCCTTGAAGTCAAGGACATAGAGTCTTAATTGATCTTCAAGAGTTTGAATAGTCCTCTCTGACTGCCCGTCCGTTTGAGGATGATAAGCCGAACTAAATCGTAAATTCGTGCCCATAGCTTTTTGCAAACTAACCCAAAATCTTGAAGTGAATCTTGGGTCTCGATCAGAAACTATGGATACTGGCATACCATGCAATCTTATAATCTCGTTTATGTACAAACGAGTAAGACGTTCAAGTGTATAAGTTTCTCATATAGGTAAGAAGTGAGCCGACTTGATCAATCTATCAACAATGACCCAAATTACATCTATACCCTGAGAAACCTTGGGAAGATCGGTAACGAAATCCATGGTAATGTGCTCCCACTTCTATTCTAGAATTTTAAGTGGTTATAATGGACCTTTTGGTACTTGATATTCTGCCTTGACTCGTTGACAAGTTAGACACCTTGACATAAACTTCGCAATCTCTCTATTCATATTGCTCCACCAAAATGTATGTCAAAGATCATGATACATTTTGGTACTCCCACGATGGATTGCAAATGGTGTGTTGTGTGCCTCCATCATGATTTTATACTTTAAATCAGGGTCGTTAGGAACACAAAGTCTGGAGTTGACTCAAAGTATTCCTTCGTCATCGATTCTTGCTTCCGGCATAGCACCTTCTTGCACTTTCTTCCTTATACGCATCAGCTTTAGGTATGTAGCCTGAGCAGCTTTAACTTTATCGATTAAAGTCGGTTCTACTCGTATATTCGCCATCATCACATGGGTGCCTGGAGTCTTTTACTCTATCTCCATCATTTGCAAGTAATATAAAATGGGCCTTTGCGTTGACAACGTCGCACTCGTAACTGAATACGATATTCTACTCAACGCGTTAGCTACCACGTTCACTCTTCTATGATGATATTGAATGGTATGGTCGTAATCTTCAACAGCTCGAGCCAACGCCTTTGGCGCATGTTACGTTCATTTTGGGTGAAGAAATATTTGAGGGTTTTAAAAATGGGTTTTGTAATGGGGTTAAATTTAAACGTTGAGCGCAAGTAAGAGAATTAACAGAATGGGTAGAACTGATATCGAATAAGGTATAGACTTCGCTAGAGTTTACGATAAGCTTACCCGTGATGACCTCGTTCGGGTTCCTTTCTTTCTGGGAGGTCACGACAAATGCTCTCCCTTAAACTACCGATTTTAACTTTTCTAGGACGACCTTTGGTGCCTCCATCTCAGCTGGACTTGTGTTCGGTGCATGACAAAATCAGGCTAGGTGACCTTCTCTTCCACAATTATAACACGCTTTGGACTGCATCGCGCAGTTTGGACTGATGTGTCCATCCCCTCTGCATTTAAAGCATATGATAGATGGTTGTTCTCCTTCCTTAACAACGGGTGCTGATGCTGACGTCTTTTCATCATTGTTGAATCTTCTCTTCTTGAAATATCTATTCTTATTGTCTTGGCCATGATTACCATCGAAGTGGTTACCATTTCTGGCATGTTGATTCCCTTCACGTTTGTTGTCACCACTTCGATGACTGCTACTACTGGTATTATCATTTTGTCAGCTGCTCTCTCTTGGTTGGGTTGACTCGTTATCGCATTCCAATAACTGAGCCCTATTTACAACATCTGAATATAAACACAGTTTGTGAGAAATTAAGTATTGGCGTATCTCAGGTTTCAAATCTCTTAGAAACATCCGTGTCATTCTCTCCTCGTTATCAACAAAGTGGGATGCAAACCAGGACAACTCAACAAACTTGGATTCGTACTGCGACACAGTCATATTGTTCTACTCCAACTTGATGAACTCTACCTCTTTCATGTGATGAATACTTTCGAGAAAGTATTTGTCATTAAATAGTTCTTGGAACTTCTCCCAACACATCTTCAATGCGGCAGGAAATGAGAACGTAGCCGGGACTAGTCGGGGAGCGGAGTGACGGTCCAGATGATAGCATTAGTAGTCATCACTATTCTATGAAATAGTGTGATAATAAATGTATTGAGGACTTATTTTGAGTTTGAATACTGTTTAGAAGACAATATTCATATTAAAACTCATAGCTCATGTTGTATATTTAAGTTTGTATTTGTATTCGGTACCATATATTTGGCGACTCAAAATGGGTGATGTATACCTGTTTTGGGGGCATCACAGTTGGTATCAAAGCTAAGGGATATGATCCCTGGCTGAGATGTAAGACAAGAACTAGGAGGGGAGATACGAAAAATTCCTTCACTTGTATGACCTACCTAAGTTATTTGGTATTTAATTGGTCGGTCAGAGTATAGGGATAATATGTTGCATGTCGATTAACCCTTATTTTGTGGCAGTATTTGAAAATGACATCAGAGAATATTGAGAATAGCAATGGAGCATAGGAGACCGTTAAGTCACCACAGATCAATACCCAGGATAATGTGCAATAGGAAGAAAATAATCCTCAGGTAAACAACAACGATCAAATGATGAACAATGGAATGTTTAGAGGTTTTATGCAATTTATGCAACATCAGGGGAGAGCGGCTTCTGTCCAAAATATAGGTGGAAAACACTGGAAACTCTCGGACGGTCACCACTAAATAGTTCAAGGAGTTGGGACCACCAGAGTTTGTTGGAGAGCCAAAACCACTTAAGGCAGAGACGTTGATAAAGCAGATCAACAAGATATTTGATATCTTGGGATGCTCCGAGGAGCAAAAGGTCCCTTTTGCCACCTTTATGTTGCGGGCAGAAGCAGATTACAAGTGGGAAACTGTAAAGCGTACTCAACCTGCCGCACTGAAGATGTTTTGGGAGAAGTTCCAAGAACTATTCAACGACAAGTACTTTTCGAAAGTATTCGTCACATGAAAGAGGTAGAGTTCATCATGTGATAAACAAGATTTTTGTAATTTAATTTTAATATTTATTGAATTAAATAAATATTCTCGATGATTTAATTATTAGATTAAATAATTAATTGATGCAATTGTGGTAGATTAATTTAATTATATGTGTTATATTTGTTAAATTAATGTGGAGAATTTTATTATTTAAAGTATGTAGTTATGTGAGTTTATTAAATTAAAAGAAACATTTAATAAGCCTACTATTATTTTATAATTAATGAGAAAATTAATTATATGACTATGTGAATTAATAAAAAATTATTATATTTTATTCAAATTAAATTAAATAATATATTTGATTTATTTTATAATTGGATGTGACATTATTAAACTATAGTATAGGAGATTGATTAAAATAATTAGAAGTGTTATTTATTGTTAGCCAAACATGGCCATAGTGAGAGTTGAGGGCAGTTAACCCATGTTGGGTAACTGAACTCCATAACGCGTCCGCTCTTTTATTATACGTCTTCCTTATTTCGTTTTTGCTAAGTCTGGAATTATCAGAGAGAGAGAGTTTGAGAAATTCAGAGAGAATTTTAGAAATTGTTGAGGAAATTGGGAGTTGAGTAATTGAATTAGCATCATCCAAAAAGGGTTTCTCCATTAATCTGTACTCTATAATCTGGGTAATTCTTTTAAACCTAATTTTATTACGTCGTTTAAGTTTTTCTTAGAAATTGGTTTTTATGTTCTGTAATAGCTCTGTAGTGGAAAAAGGAGTAATAATTATGTATATATACGTGATAAGATGTTGTTATAATGTGTTTTATTATATATATTGCATAAACTATATCATCAATTTCATAAAATATGTTGTATATTGTTGCTACAAAATTACAGGGTATAAAATATGGCCATATGGCCCTTATACGTGAATTTAATATGTTAAACATAAATTGTTTTGTAAAATTTTCACTCGTATATAATTATGCATGTTAAAACGAAGGAAACAGAACTTGAATGGATGTATTTAGTGTTATAACGAATTCGTTATGATTTATGTTCAAAACCTTCAAGAACATCAAGAACATTGAAATTTACATATTTTAATTCTGTAATTATGTGTTTTAATGGGTTAAAATCATTCTATAAATGTTGGGCAATGATTATGCATGAATTCTAGCATGTGGATATGTTAAATTGGTGAAATTAATAATCACGTAGTGTTTATTTCGCTGAACTCTGTGTTCTTCGCAAACTGAGAATCAAAATCTGGAGTTTCTCGCGGTGGCACCAACTCCAGAACTGAAGTCTCGCGCCGTAGCGCCAAGTATCCGACCGTAGCGTTACGGCGCCACAACGCTAATACATTGTACAACAGTGGCGCCGCATCGCCACTTAGCAGAATGGCCCATAAATGAGTTTTTAAAATGTTTAAGTCTAGCAATGTGTTATTAACTTAATCTAATGTACATAAAAACTTGTTAGACATATAATGAGGTGTTAAAATAAATTCTTAACACGTCCATAACACAAGTACGTGTGAATTGAATGATTGAATGCATAGTTAGCTTATTGTTCGTGAAGTCTTAATTTTGACAATAAGTGTAGTAATTGACTATGTATAGTCATGAATTCGAGTTAGACAAAAGAATAAACTTGTGATGACTAGTACGTTATAATTGACTGATATTATGAATGTAAATGATATGTAGGATTAATTCAAGGAACGTGTTTAATTAAAGTGTAATCTACGCACGAGGCAAGTTTCCTAACCCTACTTGTTATCGTTATATAAGTGATGAATTCACCTTTCTACATTGAGCAAGTTCTCATTATTATTGATCAAGTCTGTTGTGTTATATTACAGCCTATTAATCTTTCAAGCATAATGCTGTTATACAATACTTATTCTATTGTATACCTTTTGAGATTTTATTCAATTTAAATATTTAGTTACTGTTAAACTTTATTAGACTAGCGAACCCTTAATGATTCGACGAGTCCATAGTTGATGAGCGTTCTAAATTTCAGAACCCTTGATGAATTATCCAAACCAAACTTTCTTTGGTGCAGACTCAAATGTCAAACTAAGATGAACAACCCTGTATATGGGATTACTTATGCGTTAGCGTTAAGATATTGTGCACAGTATGGTACTAAGGGCTGATTCTCCTAAGTACGAGAAGAAGAGTCCATAGTCTTATGACTGTTAAAGGTTTCAAGTATAACCCTTGATAACATAGGACATAGTTCAAGGTCTTATGACCCTCAGAATTCTTTTAATTCTTGGTAATCATTTTTGATTCAAAAGTTGAGCTTTATTTCAGAAGTCTTTGATTCACTCGCATGTTATTATATTGTTATTTCATTATTATACTTGTGGGCAATCGTGCTCACTCTTGCGTAATAATAACATTGTAGTTAAGAACGAAAGAACCGATGAGCCTTCTACTAGCAAAGGCAAGGGCAAAGCTATTAAGTGATGAAGACATGTTATTAAATTTTAAGAATGTTATTGTCAAGACTTGATGCTGTTTAAGACTTATTATTTGTTTATGTTTCCGCACATATGTTTAAGGTTAGTATGACCTTGGATTTTATTTATTATTCAGATGTTGTAACCCCATAAGGGGAGGATTTATTTCTATCTATTGCATGGTTTGCATTTATTATGGGTAGATAGATATGTGATGTTTGTATAGTGAACACCAAATCATGTGGGAATGGAAGTACCCAGATTTGGGGGTGTAATACATCAAGTTAGAGCAGAACAATATGACTGTGTCGCAGTACGAAGCCCAGTTTGCTGAATTGTCTCGGTTTGCGTCCCACTTAGTTGATAACAAGGAGAGAATGACACGGATATTTCCAAGAGGTTTGAAACCTGAGATATGCAAATACTTAATTTCTCACAAACTATGTTTGTATTCAGATGTTGTAAATAGGGCACACTTATTGGAGTGTGATAACGAGTCAACCCAACCAAGAGAGAGCAGCCGACAAAATGATAATACCAGTGGTAGCAGTCATCAAAGTGGTGACAACTAACGTGGAGGGAATCAACATACCAGAAATGGTAACAACTTCGGTGGTAATCATGGCCAAGACAATAAGAGTGGACATTTCAAGAAGAGGAGATTCAACAATGATGGAAAGACGTCAGTACTAGCACCCGTTGTTAAGGAAGGAGAACGACTACCTATCATATGCTTCAAATACGAAGGGGAGGGTCACATCAGTCCAAACTACGCGATGCAGTCCAAAGCATGTTATAACTGTGGAAGAGAAGGTCACCTAGCCCAATTTTATCGTGTACCGAAGACAAGTCCAGCTGGGATGGAGGCAGTAAAGGCCGTCACAAAAAAGTCAAAATCGGTAGTTCAAGGGAGAGCGTTTGTCGTGACCTCTCAGAAAGCAAGGAACCCGAACGACGTCATCACGGGTAAGTTAATCATAAACTCTTGCGAAGTTTATACCTTATTCGATATCGATTCTACCCATTCTATTAATTCTCCTACTTGTGCTCAACATTTAAATTTGACCCCAGTACAAAACCCATTTCTAAAACCCTTAAATATTTCTTCACCCAAAATGAACGTAACATGCGCCAAAGTCGTTGACTCGAGCTGTTAAAAATTACGACCATACCATTCAATATCATCGTAGAAGAGCGAACTTGGTAGCTGACGCGTTGAGTAGAAGATCGTATGCAGTTACGAGTGCGACGTTGTTAACACGAAGACCCATTTCGTGCGACTTACTCTAGAGACCCACGTGATGATGTTAAATATACGATTAGAACCAACTTGAATAGATAAAGTTAAAGCCGCTTAGGCTACAGACTCAGAGCTGATGAATGTGAAGAAGAAGGTTCAAGAGGGCATTATTCTAGAAGCAAGAATTGACGAAGAGAGGAAATCTCAACCCTTGATTTAATTGTTCTATTTGAAATCCTCGATCGAGTAGAAACTGTGGCCTATAGACTCGCCTTACCACCAAGTATGTCTAGTGTTCATAACATTTTTCACATATCTATGTTACGTAAATATGTGAAAGACCTGAACCACATTATTGAGTTAGAACCGAACGAAATAGCGGAAGATTTAACGTATGAAGAGGTTCCTGTTAAAATCTGTGATAAGAAGGAGCATATTTTACGCTCCAAGGTTATACCTCAAGTCAAAGTTTTGTGGAGAAACCACGATGTTGAGGAAATGACCTGGGAGTTAGAATCTGAAATGAAATCAAGGTATCCTTACCTCTTCGACATACCGGGTACGTACCCTAATTTTGAGGGCGAAATTTCATAAGAATGGGAGGTTATAAGACCCCAACTTTTATGAATAACGATGAATTTTCTATAAATATTATTTTTGAATATTATGGAGTGAATTTGATATAATGTTATAGTTGTGGGTAATATTTATAAATTTTGCAAAGTACGCAAGTTATTTTATAATATTCGATTGGTCGGAGAATATTCGTTTTAACAGGGAATATTCGTACGATGACACAATTATTTGTGGACCCCCACAACGGAATTATTGTCGGATTGAGAAAATAACAAAAATATATTTTTATAAAATAACGACAGAAGTTTTACCATTAATTGTTGGAATACCTGGTGATTAAAATATAGTAATATGCGTTGTTGCACAGTAGCATACGGTATTGCACAATATTTTTGAATTTTTAATTCTTCCGTAAGAAGGCACTACTCAATAATTATTATAGTAATTACTGTTCAATATTTTATTTTATTGGTTCAATAATTATTGTGTTGATATTTTATATTATTGTTATTTCAATAATTGTCACTGCACAGTATTTTCCATTATTAGATCAATAATTCATATTATTTGAATAATATTACTAGATAGCATTATTGGCAATATCTAGAAAGTTCTGTCAAGGAGAGGTTTGGTCACCTAATTGCGCACCAGCACGGAGAAATCCTTATTGAAAAGCCCCCTCTTTCCTGGGAACGGCCTAGTTGTCATTATTGTGATTCTGTAATATTATTTGTGAATAATTAATTATTGATTTATATGAAAAGAAAATATTTATTTTATGTGAACATAAATAATAGATAGGAAAATATTTATTTGATGTGGTTATAAATGAAGGAATTAATGTTGAGGTGTTTCATCAGTATTTTTGTCGGAATGGAGGTATTAAAAATCAAATTAGTGTTCTAAAAGCTCTATTGCGTGAGTTATAATTTTGATCCGACCGTTGGATCGTGGTGATTTTTGGATATGTTATACATATATAAGTTGAGTATATGTCCACAAATTTTGAACCGTTAAAAATTAACGCATGATTTGTTATAAATTTTAAAAAGTGTTAAAAATCATCCGTTTGTGGATTTCAGATATTTTCTGTCTGGAATTTTGAAAAACTTAAACTTACAAAGTTGTAGAGAATTTAATTTCCTATGGAATAGACATGAGATTAAAATTTTTCTGATAAAATGGCTATTTATTATGAATTATTGAAGTTTCAGAAATTAAATATTTTTATTAAAATTGTGGGTGAGACCCACTTTTGGTTTTAAAAACTTATGGGCTGCTAAAAATTTTCCAAGATGACTGGCTTTGATTTTTTCCATGGTTGGCATGCGTAGAATGAATTAAAGAAATATTATTATTTTATTATTTTAGTCCTCTATGATGTTCTAGCATTTTCTTATAAATAGACGCTTAGGTTAGAATTAAAAATCACACAAGAATCAGAGAATTCTTCTTCTATAATCTTGAGCGTATTTCTTTAGAGTTTTAGAAAGCTTTGAACGTATAAAATAGTAAAAGTTTTCTTCAAGAATATCCCCGTTATACCAGTTGGAATACTCTTCTTATTAAGGTAAGTGATGTTATTTTTGTTCAATATTCACTTGAAATATTATTTTCTTCCATACTCTGTAGTATGCAAGTAATATTATTTCGTTTCAGATTTCGAATTCTATACTCGTTTTGTTAAAATTTTGGCTTCTATACACCATGAAATTAGTAGAATATCCTTGATATTTGCGCTTCATTCAGTATCTTTTCATGAAAATATTATTCTGAGCATTCTTGATAAGTTTTAACTTTTTTATGTCGGAGTACTATTCACGGGGTTACTATTCCTGAAGTACTATTCACGGGGTTACTATTCTCGAAGTACTATTCACCTGGGGTACTATTCATGCTAAAAATTTATTCATTTTCTGTCCAAATTATTTGTGGTACAATATTATTCTTCAATTTTACTCCACAAAGCAGTATCATGATGATAATTTGGACGTTATTAATTTTCTGGATAAATTGTAAATCTTAAAAAAATTATTCTTGAACTTGTTTTATTGAATTCTTATATCATTGTCATCATCCTCATGTTTATATTGTGTCGAAAATCATCTTTGGCCTGTAGTGCATTGATGGACTTGGTATGATTATGACCAGGGATTATTCGGTATAATCATGACCGTAATGTTACAAATGATGTGGTAAAAGTCCTCATTGGCCCGTAGTGTATTAATGGACAGTTGTTGGCATGATCATGACCATTGATGAATACACAAATATCCTTGGCTCGTAGTGCATGGATAATTTGTGGTCGTGATACTAATGAATATCCTTGGCCGTAGTGCAGGGATGATGTGGTTTATTTATTAAGCTGAGTCTCAGTGATAAAAGTGATGAAAAACCTTTTAAATCATAGAAGATTGTAGATTTTATTCTCTACTTGACTCTTTTAATGGATTGCTTGTTCCGCTGCAGTTAAACTTGATATTTGTTATATTTTATCAGTTTAACATTATTGAAGGATAATGATAAATTATTCTGTATTATCTTAGTCATAATATTTCTTACTGGGCTAGTTGAGCTCACTCTTTTGCTTTCATTGTTCTCTTCAGAAAATGAGAACGTAGCCGGGACTAGTCGGGGAATGGAGTGACGGTACGGATGACAACATTAGTAGTCCTCACTATTCTGTGAAATAGTGTGGTAATAAATGTATTGAGGACTTATTTTGAGTTTGAATACTGTCTAGAAAATAATATTCATATTAAAACTCACAGCTCATGTTGTATATTTAAGTTTATATTTGTATTCGGTACCATGTATTTAGCGACTCAAGATAGGTGATGTATACCTATTTTGGGGGCGTCACATCTAGGTTATAGAACGACAATCATCTTATCAACACATAATATTAACAAATAATATTATTTTATTCATTATTAAAATATTCACAAAAGTTTCGATTTTCTGGGGCTTTACAGTACCTTCACGTAAGGTACCTTTGTAAGGTATAACTGTGAGATGTTATCCAACTAAAAGGATGAGTGTTACAGTTGGTATACATGACATATGTGTTGTCGTACTCTGCACAATAGTTCAACAGTTGTATAAATGAAGTTTGTTTTTAATTTCTATAGTGTGATATCTGGCGACTCAAGATGGGTCGTGTGAACCTATTTTGGGGGCGTCACAGTGCATGTTTGTATTGTTGTCTTAATCAGTAATGCGTGTCCAAATACAGTATTTAAAGTATCAATAAGCATTCTAAATGATAGAATCAAATGTATAATAAGTTGTTATGAATTTTTGAATGTTAAATTCAAAAGATGATTATGAACAATGATTTTGATTTCATAGGGTTTTACAAACTGATTTGGTACATAGTAATGTATGTAGGGATTATAAGATAAAGTTTACAAAGAGATGAGGATATGATAATGATTTGATAAAAAGTGAAAGTTAAATTATATGCTCAATGGTTAAACGTGAGTCGGAGATTGGTTTGTTTATATCATGAATATATGACTAACGTGTATATATAAATAGGATAATATAGTTCGTTGGGTGCTAGTCAGCTATAAGTTGGTAATCAACGCGAAAGGCAAGTACTCGAACCCTCCTCTTTATTGAGCATTACTTGAGCTTGTGCTATTATTGATCGTACAAGTAAATCCTTGAAAGTATGATTCATATCTCATGACTTAATACTTCATAGTTTAGAAATGAAATTGTTTTCGAATCTTGATTTCGAACGATAATTGCTCATGTAAAAGAAAGTTGTCTAAGCCATTAATTCGGCTAGACTATTGGTATAAGATCAAAAGCTATCCAAACCAAATTAACTTGGTGCAGACTCTTATAACTTAGATGATCAACCCACTTGGAAGGGGAAATATATATTTGTCAGGAGACCGACGTGCGCACATGAGTATGATTAAATATTATGCATGACATAGGGTACTTTAGGCTGATCATCTGTTGTACTCATTTTATTGGATTATCAGTTTATTACTGTTAATTTTAGTAGAAGTTCATAGTCCTTAGTGACTGCTCATTATTCATTACATTGAAATCTTGAATTGAATAATCGTTGAATCTTGTTGATATCTTTCAGTCCGTAGCGACTTCTATTGAGAATCGTTGATGATTCCTGAATTATTATTCACTGTCATACCCTTGAAGATTGAACTCCATATACGATTGTTCCTTATTGCGATATTACTTGCTGGGCAAAATTGTTGCTCATCATTGCTTTCTTTTAAACTTTCAGTTAAGGCAGAACGTGGTGAACCCTCTAGCAAGGACAAGGGTAAAGAGAAGGCTTTGGAGTAGTTAGTTTCATAGTACTACGAATGTACTATTATTCTGTTGTAGAAAAACTTATTTATTATGATATATTATGCTATGTTTAATTTAAGTTGTGTTGTATTAGTAACGGTTGCGAGACTTTGGGACAAGAATAATTATATTATAAAATTGCAATTTATTCTATTATTCTGTTGTCATTGATTTTAGTATGTTATTAGAGTTGTCACGTGACAACCAAATTTGAGAAAAGTGTGGTTTGAATTTGGGGGCGTCACAGATCACATGATTCCTATATAACGATCGAGAAATTTGTAATTTAATTTAAATATTTATTAAATTAAATAAATATTTTAAATAATTTACTTATTAAGGAAAATAAATAATTGATGAATTGTGGTGAATTAATTTAGTAACTAAATTGAGTAATAATAATTAAATTAAATCAATTGCTTAACATTTAAGAAGATAATTATATTAAATGAATTGTTTAATTTAAAGGAAATTGATAAATTAAATAAAATGATGTTGCTAATTTTTTAATTAAATTAGATATATAATTATTTATTAATTATAAGTATAATGATAATAAGATTTTTATTATTATTATAAGTTATTAAGCTAAAGTTATTTAAATTAATTAAATTAAGGTGTGACACAAAGTAACTATATAATATAAGATTATTTAAATAATTTAGTTTGGGAAATTGTTGGTTAGCCAAACATGGCCTTGTGGCCGTTGGTTTTTTTCAACTGACGTCTTTTATTTTTTTTTAATTGATAAACGTGGGGAGTCTTCAGTTTATTTTTTTAAGCGTCTTTTATTTTAAGCCAAGTTCATAGAGGGTTTGGGAGAGAAGAAGAAATTCAGAGAATTTGCAAGAGAGAAAACACTGAATTTCTGTGATTATCAAATGGAATAGGAGGGTTTGCAAATTATTTTGCTAATCAAGGTATAAAGTATCCCTATTCTAACTTTTAGTCTCGGTATATATATACCACAATTCACGTGATTTCCAATCACATAGAATATATATATGTTCATATAGTTTTGCAAAATTTGTTAATCATCATGTATGGTTGATGCTTGTTTGTTAAATACATGAAATTTGGGTTTATAGGGATAAAAATATATCACAATGTTTATGTTCATATAATATGGTTTAGAAAGTATAAAATTTCATGTTTAATATGTGTTATAATCTGTTATTTGATATTAGAATATGTTGGTATGTTAAGAAACGAAAGTGGCGTAATTGGAATCGTGTCAATTGATTGAGAAAAGAATTCGTGATGATCGAATTCGCTAAAGGTGTCAAAAATTGTGTTTTTGTATGAAAACATGAAATTTAAAGAATTAAATTAGTTTAATTTGATGTTTAATTGTTCTAAGTCGATGAATATGTGAGGAAACATGTTTGTGTTAGTTTTATATCAATTGGATGTGCTAATTTCACTGTTTTGATGGTGAAATTCGTGTTAGTTGGGCTAAAAATGGAACATTGTTGTTGCATTTCTGGTTCTGTCTGTGCACTAGCGCAGCTGCGCCGGTGCCAAGGCCAGAAATGATGCAACTGCTCTAGTCCCAAGCGCAACTGTGCCGTACTCTGATCTGAAGCAGTGAAGTCTGCTTATATGCAGGTCATGTGTAATAGTCTTATGTTGGTTAAGCATGCATGTTAATGATGTTAAGACATAACATAAACTATAATAACTGATTGTAATGGGTTGTAATGCAAAGTGTAATGATTTTTAAATAATTATTTAAATAAGTTATAAAATGAAACCAAATGTGATGTTTTCAAAGGTTAGCAATGAACGATTAAGTAGTATTGAATCGTAATGAGATTTCAGATTCGTTAAGTGTGTTAACCTACATGGTTAGGTACTAGGTTAGGGTTATGACCTAAATGATAGTTTAAACCCATAAAGCTAATGTTCATACAACTAATTGTGATTGCGATTCCAATGATATGTGTAGGGTAATTGGAGAATATTTTACACTTGTGTAGCTTACATACAAGGCAAGTTTCTAAACCTTATCTTTTACATTGAGCAAGTTTTTTATCATAAACCTTTATTGAGAAAACTTTCTAACTTCATTCTTTTATTAATGAATGCAAGTTCCTAAACTTTTATGTATGATTGTATAAGCTCTTGTAACCTAATTCGTTACATCGAATAAATTTAACATTCTCATTTCTTGTTATTATTATTCAAAACGTATATTGTTCTAATACATTGATTCAAAGAAGATTGTTCTAATTCTTTGAATATAGTACTTGGCATGTGTATCATGTTATTCAATTATATATTGTTGATATTCTATCTTTGACTTTGATAGCCTTGTTCAGTTATACATTCTTGTATTAAACCTTCAAGTAGTAAGCAAACCTTTATTGATGGAATTTGAATAGTGTTCTAAAATTCTAGAAACACTGATAAACTAGTTCAAAACTAAACTTTCTTTTGTGCTGAAATTCTAAATTCAAACTGAGACGAACAACCCTAACATATGGGATTTCGTACGTGTAACGTTTAGATATTTGTGCACAATACATGGTACAAAGGGCTGATCCCCTTAAGTACGTTAAGAAGAGTCTATATAGTCTAAATGACTGTTAAGGTTGAGGTAATAATACCTAAATACCGTGGACATAGTTCGTGGTCTTAAGACCCTCAGATATTCAAGTTAGAACTTGTTTTCTATTTCTGATTCGTAGAATAAGTTCATTATTGTTCAACATTCGTTGTTCATTCTCATGTTGTTATTACTACTCTTTATATCAGTGAGCAATTGTTTGCTTACTCTTGCAATTAACAATGCAGCTAAAGTCGAAAGAGGTGATGAGCCATCTACTAGCAAAGGAAAGGGCAAGATGTCCAAGTGATAAAGAACTATTTAGAACTTATTTAAATGCATGATGTTATAAGACTTGTTTTCTTTTATGATGTATTCCGCAAACTGATGTAATAATTTAAGGTTAGATTACCTGGGATTGTTTATGAGATAATGTAACCCTTTAATGGGAAAGATTATTGTTTAAGTTATTTAATGTCTTTATCCATTGATTATGGGTAGTTAGATGTAATGTTTTGGATAGTGAACACTAAATTCAGTGGAAATGAAGTACCGGGATTGGGGGGTGTCACAGGTTGGTATCAAAGCTTTAGGTTATGAATCTTAGGTGGGGAAAACCTTAGGAAGTAGCCTTTAAGGAAATAGAAAACATAGAGGTGTTTAACTCATATCGGGTTTTAAGGAATAGATTAAGGTATCCATTGAAGCTAAACAATAAAAGACATTATGTGCTATGTGTTAATAACTTATGTGCTCGTGAGTATCGAAAATGTTAAATAAAACTTAAAATATTTTGTTGTCAGGATGTCTAACGATGGAGGATCCAGTCCAGCTAGGGAGGTGATACCTCAGGATGTCGAACCCTGGGATATTCATGTAGTGCAGGAACAGTTAATCCAGGAGGATGAGCCTGTGACCGATCCCGAGGAGGTTAGTTCTGAGGAGATAGAGGATGATGATGAGGAAGAGGATCCTGTGGAGTTTCCACCAAACTGTATATCAGCTGAGATGTATGACACTCTGTATGACCGTAACATAGAGTTACAAGATGAAGTTGAGGAGCTGAAGGAGATGGTTGAGATGCATCATGCTTCGTTAGAGCAGAAGGATGTGGAGATTCAGGAACTTGACTCAAAACTTGGAAACACAGAGTGGGACTTAGTTCATACTAAGGGTCAGAATGAAGATCTGTTGGCAGTGAACGAGAAGATGAAGACTGACATGGACAAATTAAAAGATGACTTCAAAGAGGAATCAGCTAAGCGTGCAAGAGCAGAGGATGCTTGGATGAAGGCAACTCAACGTGTAGACCGTGCTGAGGCTAAGGTCCAAGTGAAGAAGGCCAAGATGAACGAGATGGATTATACTTTTAATTGTGCGATTGATAGGGCCCAGGATCGAGTCTTTTATTACCCGCCTCAATTTGAAGACTCGCCGTGGTTCGTGATGGATCGTAGGACGGCATATCGCATCATGGAGGAGGAGCGTAGAGAAGCCTTATGACGTCTTAATATGCGTAGATAGAAAATAAGAGTGATAATCATATGTTGTTATTTATGTGGATAATAAAATTTTAAATCCCTTATTTTGAGATAAATAAAGGGATAATATGGGTATGTAATCTTGAAACATGTCTAGTTCAGGAAAGTGAATGTTTATAGCGGTTATGCTATCTTTAGTATGTTCTAAAACGTTATGAATGAATAAAATATTATAGTTTGTTTGAAATGTTGTGTTATAGCTTTAATCTTGGAATGTTTAAGTTAAATTTCAAATACCTAAAAAGTTGAGTGATGAACTAATAAGCATATATTCTAACAGAAAATGCCTCCTAGAAGAAGACAACCACGTCAACAACCACCTCCTGAGGGGTCTACTAACAATAACAATGAGACCAACGCTAGTTCGGTTCAGCAGTTGGTTACTCTGTTGATGGGTGCACTTGCGAATCAACCGCAAGCTCAAGCTATGACTTTCAAGGAATTCAAAGCGGTTGAACCGCCAGAGTTTCAAGGGTCTATGAATCCAGTGGAAGCCCAAACTTGGATTATGGAAATGGAAAAGGTGTTGGACGTTGCTAGAGTTAACGAAGATCAGAAGACTGCGTTCGCAACGTTCATGCTGAAGTCTGAAGCTAGCTATTGGTGGCAAGCAAATAAGGTTCGTGGGGGACAAAGAGTGATAACGTGGGATAGATTTAAGGAGATATTTTTCGAAATGTATTTTCCAGTGAGTTCTCGGAATCAGTTGGAAGTGCAATTTCTGGAGCTGAAGCAAGGTGTGACGCCCCCAAAATAGGTATACATCACCCATTTTGAGTTGTCAATAACATGGTACAGTAACAACTACAACTTTATTAATACAACACATAAACTATGAGTTTAAATACAAATATTGTCATCTAGACAATATTCACACCCAAATAAGTCCTCATTACAATTATTGATACATTATTTTAAAAAAAATTGTGAGGACTACTAAACAACTTTCTAGAACCATCATTCTATACATCGACTAGTACTTGCTACATTCTCGCCTCCTGCGAAGAAAAATGGAACAAAAAGGAAAAGGGTGAGGTCAACTAGCCCAGTAAAGAATATTATGACTAAGATAATATAGAACAAATTATTGTTAGTCTTCAACAGGGGAAAATCTAATAGAATACAATAGACAACAAGTTCTAAATCAATATTCGCAGCGAAAATAATAATTCATTAGAAGAGTTAAGTAGGGAATGAAATCTACTATCATCTATGAATTTAAAAGTCCATCATCGATATTTTATCCCTGTAACATCAATCAATATATATATTTGGAATCAAATATTCATCTTTGCACTACAGGCCAAAGATATTCATCAGTCGGTCATGTTCATCTAAACACCTGTTCATCTTTGCACTACGGGCCAAAGATATTCATCAGAAAATCATTCATATTTGTACTACATGCCAAAGATATTAAGTTATATCATCATTTAGGACTGAGGATGATGAAAAATCTTTTAAAGAAAACGAATCCAGTGAAACAAAAGAACAAATATTAAGGATTCGTACTTTAAACAATCTGAGTTCAAAAATAATTCATAAATAATCATAGTGAAGTAAAATTTAAGAATGGTCAAAACATGGATACAATCAAAGTTAGTATCCATAATTGATATCTTGGATAAAAACGAAAATTTAATTTTTTTGGTGAATAGTGCCGTATTCGTGAATAGTACCGTATATTTGAATAGTGCCGTATACGTGAATAGTAGCTCCAACACAAAAAGTTCTAAATTTGATATAAAGTTCAGACCAATATTTTGGCATAATGATATTGAATGAAATAATATCATTTATAAAAAAAATATCCTTTATCTCAGAAAAGACAGTACTTGTAGCTGAAATACTGGATATAGTGCTGAAGGGAACTTGTACCGTATAGTAACACTCAAAGTATCAAAATACTCACAAGAATACGTTCGATAATATAGAAAAGAAAGAGAGAGAAAACCTTAGTTTCTGGTGTGATTTTCAATTCTAACCTAAGCACCCTATTTATAGGAAAATGCTTAGAACACCAAAGCAGAAAACTTAATAAATTATTAATATTTTCAAATTATATTCCTACGTACACCACACCAGACCAAAATCATCAGCCACCCACCCCACAAAAATAACAAAAACGTTTTTCTTAATTAAAATATTTTAAACTTCAAAAATTAATTATTCCAGAACTTCGGAACTTCAATAATTCATAATAAATAGCCTTTTCATCAGAAAAATTCAAATCTTATGTCTTTTCAATAGAAAATTCGATTCTCTACAACTTTGCAAAAGAAAGTTTTTTCAAATTCCAAATAAAAATTGACCGAAATCCACAAACGGGCGATTTTACAGGCTACAAACAAATTTCAGTCAAAAAATGGGGTCTACAAACTTGACAAACATGTTTTAAATATTTTTAGTAACAAAAATACTCTTCATTCTCATTTATTAATATATCCCACATTCATTGTAAAAATATTACCATTATTATATTATTATAGTATAATAATATATTTAAATGAATTTTTTTATCAAAAAAAGATAAAATATTAATTTTCAACAATTGTCACAATAAAAATTTTCTCCATCTATATCCATATTCAATGAATATTTTTCTCATCATATAGATCAATAATTCATTATTCACAAATAATATTACAAAATCACAATACTGACAACCAGGTAGTTTATAGGAAAGAGGGGGCTTTCCAATAAGGATCTCTCCTTACTGGCGCGTAATTAGGTGACCAAACATCTCCTTAGACAGAACTTTTTAGACATTACCAATAATGTTATCTAATAATATTATTCAGATAATATTAATTATAGCTCTGATAATGGAAAATATTGTGTAGTGACAATTATTGAATAACAATAATATAAAATATCAATGCAACAATTATTGAATCAATAAAACAAAATATTGAATAGTAATTACTGTAACAATTATTGAGTAGTGCCTTCTTACGTAAGAATCAATAATTGGTGCAATACCATGTGCTACTGTGTTTTAACCACCGAGTATTTCAACAGTATTAACGGTAACAACTACGCCGTTACTTATAAACAACTTATACATGTCGTTTTCTTCATCCAATAGCTTTTCGTTATGGGGCCCACACAAGGCTGCGCCGTCGTACGAATATTCCCCGACAGTAAGAATATTCCACGACCAACCGAATATTTCTCGACAATAATGAATATTTTATAACCACTTGCTTATTTAAAAATATTTGCGCATTTGTACCCATAACTAATCACATTAGTCAAATCAACCCTTACTATTTTAAAATAATAAATAGAAGAAATTAAATCTCATTTATAATAAGTTGGGGTCTTACAACCTCCCCTCCTTATGAAATTTCGTCCTCAAAATTAACGTACGTACCTGGTATTTCGAAAAGGTGAGGACACCTCGCTTTCATTTTCGTTTCCAACTCCCAGGTCATTTCCTCTATATCATGGTTCCTCCACAAAACTTTAACTTGTGGTATGATCTTTGTGCGTATGACATGCTCCTTTCTATCCAAGATCTTGACATGTACCTCTTCATAGGTTAAGTCTTCGACTATCTCGTCCGGTTCTAACTCAATAACGTGGTTCGGGTCTTTCACATATTTACGAAGCACGGATATGTGAAAAACATTATGAACACGAGACATACTTGGAGGTAACGCGAGTCTATAGGCCACATTTCTTACTAGGTCAAGAATATGAATGGACCAATAAATTGTGAATTGAGCTTTTCTCTCTTCCTAAATCTTATAACTCCCTTCCATGGAGCAACTCGCAACAATACATGATCCCCAATACTAAATTACACTTCCTTTCGATGAAGATCCGCATAACTCTATTGTCGATCTTGTGCCGTTTGTATACGTTGTCGAATCATTTGGATCTTTTCCGTAGTCATACGTACCAACCCTGGTCCCAACAATATTGCTTCACCCACCTCATCCCAACATATTAGAGAGTGACACTTTCGTTTATATAATGCTTCGAATGGAGCCACACCTATACTTGCCTGATAACTATTGTTGTAAGAGAATTCCACTAATGGTAAATACTTATCCCAACTCCCTTTGAAGTCTAAGACACAGAGTCTCAATAGATCTTCAAGAGTTTGAATAGTCCTCTCTGATTGTCCGTCCGTTTGAGGATGGTATGCCGAACTGAATCGTAAATTCGTGCCCATAGCTTTTTAAAAGCTAACCCAAAATCGTGAAGTGAATCTTGGGTCGCGATTTGAAACTATAGATACTGGCATGCCATGTAATCTCACAATCTCATTTACGTACATACGAGCAAGACGTTCAAGGGAAAAAGTCTCCCGTATCGACAAGAAATGAGCAGACTTAGTTAATCTATCAACAATAACCCAAATAACATTTATGCCTTGAGAAATTGTGGGAAGACCAGTAACGAAATCCATGGTAATGTGTTCCCACTTCCATTTCAAAATCTCAAGTGGTTGCAATGGACCCTTAGGCACTTGATGCTCCGCCTTTACACGTTGACAAGTTAAACACCTCGAGATAAACTTTGCAATCTCTCTCTTCATATTGTTCCACCAAAATGTATGTCGAAGATCACGATACTTCCAGGGTGAATTACAAACGGTGTGTTGTGTGCCGCCATCATGATTCTATGTTTCAAGTCAGAATCATTAGGAACACAAAGTCTGGAGTTGACTCGAAGTATTCCTTCTTCATCGATTCTTGCTTCTGGGATAATACCTTCGTGTACTTTCTTCTTCATACGCGTCAGCTCTGGGTCTGTGGCTTGAGCAACCTTAACTTTATCGATTAAAGTTGGTTCTATGCATATATTTGACATCATTGCATGGGTCCCAAGCGCAGCTGCGTCGTAATCTGATCTAAGGCAGTGAAGTCTGCTTATTTACAGGTCATGTGTAATGGTCTTATGTTGGTTAAGCATGCATGTTAATGATGTTAAGACATAACATAAACTATAATAACATATTGTAATGGGTTGTAATGCAAAGTGTAAAGATTTTTAAATAATTATTTAAGTAAGTTATAAAATGAAACCAAATGTGATGTTTTCAAAGGTTAGCAATGAACGATTAAGTTATGTTGAATCGTAATGAGATTTCAGATTCGTTAAGTGTGTTAACCTTCATGGTTAGGTGCTAGGTTAGGGTTATGACCTAAATGATGGTTTAAACCCATAAAGCTAATGTTCATACAACTAATTGTTATTACGATTCCAATGATATGTGTAGGGTAATTGGAGAATATTTTACACGTGTGTAGCTTACATACAAGGTAAGTTTCTAAACCTTATCTTTTACATTGAGCAAGTTTCTTATCATAAACTTTTATTGAGCAAACTTTCTAACTTCATTCTTTTATTGATGAATGCAAGTTCCTAAACTTTTATGTATGATTGTATAAGCTCTTGTAACCTAATTCGTTACATCGAATAAGTTTAACATTCTCATTTCTTGTTATTATTATTCAAAACGTATATTGTTCTAATACATTGATTCAAAGAAGATTGTTCTAATTCTTTGAATATAGTATTTGGCATGTTTATCATGTTATTCAATTATATATTGTTGATATTCAATATTTGACTCTGATAGCCTTGTTCAGTTATACATTCTTGTATTAAACCTTCAAGTAGTAAGCAAACCTTTATTGATGGAATTTGAATAGTGTTCTAAAATTCTAGAAACACTATTAAGCTAGTTCCAAACTAAACTTTCTTTAGTGCGGAAATTCTAAATTCAAACTGAGATGAACAACCCTAACATAGGAGATTTTGTACGTGTAACGTTTAGATGTTTGTACACAATACATGGTACAAATGGCTGATCCCCCTAAGTATGTTAGGAAGAGTCTGTATAGTCTAAATGACTATTAAGGTTGAGGTAATAATACCTAAATACCTTGGACATAGTTCGTGGTCTTAAGACCCTCGGATATTTAAGTTCGAACTTGTTTTCTATTTTTGATTCGTAGAACAAGTTCATTATTGTTCAACATTCGTTGTTCATTCTCATGTTGTTATTACTACTTTTTATATCAATGAGCAATCGTTTGCTCACTCTTGCAATTAACAATGCAGCTAAAGTCGAAAGAGGTGATGAGCTAGGAAAGGGTAATATGTCCAAGTGATGAAGAATTATTTAGAACTTATTTAAATGCATGATGTTATAAGATTTGTTTTCTTTTATGATGTATTCTGCAAACTGATGTAATAATTTAAGGTTAGATTACCTTGGATTGTTTATGAGAATGTAACCCTTTAATGGGAAAGATTATTGTTTAAGTTATTTAATGTCTTTATCCTTTGATTATGGGTAGTTAGATGTAATGTTTTGGATAATGAACACTAAATTCGGTGGAAATGAAGTACCCGGATTTGGGGGTATCACATCCTAGGCTCACATGTCAAAGCAATATGTGCAAAGAGCTAGAAAAGAGCTAGATTTGAGTAAATCTAAACCATTCTAGCTTCAACGGTTTCAGTTTAGTCACCATGAACCGGTCAAAGTGAGAAATGACCAGATTTAGGCAAATCTAGCCCACAAGCTGAAAGGTTGAATATCTATATTATAACAGCAGATAAAATAATTAGATATATATAAGCTATAAATATATATACATATATGAATGATCAAATGCCACAAAGTAAACTCCAGGCATGACTTTTGAATGTAAATATAAATATATATAAGCAATAAAAAGCCACGAATCGACGATCTGGGTATACCCACACAATACGACTCTCAACGTTAGTGTGTGTATATATATATATATATATATATATATATATATATATATATATAATAGTAGAAAGCTAAAAAATATGAAAAATCTTACAGTGGGCTGCCAAGAAGACTTCAGATAGCTTTTGACACCTGAAAACTCGGTTTCCACAGGTTAAACTTTAGTATGCTACAAAACACGTGCTTACAAGTGTTTAAAAAAAGAATCACACAGTTTTAAGCACTCTAGAAGAGGTTACAAACTGAAATGGGCAGAGTTTTCTCTCTTTTCTTCCTTTTTTCTTGTATTTAATGGCTAATGGTGTGAGGACCCTAAATTTTAAACAATTCAATATATATATATATATATATATATATATATATATATATATATATATATATTAAGATTGATTATCAGTATTATGTTGAACATATGTGATATGAACATAGTAAGATAGTCAAACAATATATCTGACTAAGTAATATGAGTGAAGTTATGTTGAGCAGCTGATGAAAATCCTAGTCCTAATTACAGATAGGGATTTGAGTATTAATACAGTTATTATAATTGTATCTATGATTATGTGTTTGTGTTGTATATGATTAATGATCAAATGTTGATCAGATAAGGTATAACCTTAGTAAACCTTAATTTTAGATTAGAAGCCCTAATCTATAGTTAGAAAACTCTAACGATCAGTTAGGAACCCTGATTATATTTTTAGAAACCCTAATTTCTGATTCGGGAACCTTAAATCCTAATTACTAAACCCTAGTGGTGATTATTAAACCCTAAGGGTTAAAATTAAAGGGAATAATGTCAATTGACCAAACTACCCTTAAAATTATATGGAAAATTATCAAAATACCCTTTTGGATACGAAATTACTAAAATACCCTTTACTTAATTTGTAATTTAAGAGATTTTGCCAAATCTAGTGACTCACCATATCTAAGATATCACCATGTGCTCCAAATCTAAGCTAAATCAACAATTTAGTGCCACCTAGCGACAACCAAGTTCATTGAATCAAAGTTTGAAAGATTAAAGAAAGAGAATAACCAAAGTTAAGCCATTTGTGTTCCATACACTAGCCAAGTTTCTCTCTCTCTCTCTAAAGCCACAAAAATTAGACAGAGAATCAGTCCCTATATAAGTCAAGAACACCTCAAGATCAAATTAAGAAGTGAAGATCAAAGGATATTTAAAGAGAGGTATAAACCCTAACCAAGCTAGATCTTGTATGCTTAGATAAATTGCGTGTTTTTAATGTTTATTTATGTGTTATAGGATGTTATATAGTGATCTATGATGATATATCATGGACCCATAACATCTAACTTCATAAAAATAAAGTTTTTAAAAACTGTCAAGAACCCTAAAATATGGCCTGACAGTCAGATATCAGAGGCCATAGATCCCAATCTGTTAATTGTTAGCTATGATAGGTGCATCATTGTTGTAGTACGCTATAAGGAGAGTAAACTGGAAGTGGAATCATGTTCATATCATGTCCAGGTTCCAAGTTATTAATGGTCAAACATGGTTGATCAGTTATGGATATTGTAAGAACTGTGAAATTCATAAATAATTAATTATTTTAATATAAAAAGAGAATGAATATTTATTGGAATATAAATATTAATGTCGTGTGAGATGAGTAATTAAATTAATTCAAATTGGATTTATACAAACTAAGAAGTGTGAAATTGTGATGAGAATTTGTGAAGTGCCTTGTGTGGCATAGTGTGAAATGAGAAAATTCACTAAGTGAATTAAAAGAGAACGAGGAAGATTAATTATGTGATTCCATATATGGAATGATTAAACTTTTATCTAGTAATATTACCAATATAGAAGTTAATTCATGTCATGTAAAACTAGTGTAGTAGTAGAGGTCGGAACTGGCTTGGAGCTAAATTAGTTTGGTAGTAGCACAAACTGGCGCAGCGTCGCTAGTGGTCAGTTTGGGATAAGTTAGTTTTTACTGTAGAAATGAAATGGAACATTATTGTAATGTGTGTGACATTAATAAAATCATATGATAAGAGTACATTTTAATGACATGAGGTACCAAGTAGTACAATGAAATCACATGTGATCTTTAATACCGAAATGATTAAAATAGCTGTGTATTATAGAGATTGGGAAAGGAATTAAATATTTAAATAAACATTTATTATTAAATAATGTTATTATGTGGTTATGTGAGTAGTAAAAATAATTATGGGAGATACCCGTACAATAATACCTAACTGCATTATTTTATTGCGTGTATTTAATATACATGGATTATATGATGTGAGTACATAAATAATCCCTAATTTCCTAATATAGTAACTATTGTACATTAAGATTATATTTTTGGGAGTTAAAGTAACTGAACTAAGCTCTAGTTGCTAAGAATTGATCTTGTCCCAAAATGAGTGACCCTCCTAGTACATGAACAGTAACCTATGGCTAAATTACATAACTTCCAAGTAGTACTCGTTGGCTATGGAGATGGCTGATGGTGAGTGGTTGAACAACTTTTAGTTAACCATTATGTTCTCCTTATACATTCCAGTCTAAACTATTAGTCAGTTCAAGATTTCTCTATAAATAGCAGCTCTATTTTCAGTTTTACGTTGCTTTTGTTTGTCTGTTGAAACTCTTATAACTTGAGTTTGAGTGGTTGTTGTTCAAAGAAGAGGCTAGCAATCTCAGAAGGAAGAAACTAAGTTATTAAGCTTCAAGAGGTATAAAAATCCTAACATTGGTACTTAATTGGGTTTTGTTTAATTATTGAAATTACTTAAAATTCTCCGTTAATCAAAGTGAATTAACATGTTATCATGTGTTTAGGAAGTATGTATACATATAAGGAACCTTTAATGATGAATTGAGCATGTTTAAATCGATTAAAATGAAGGTTGGTTGATACTCTGCAAAACAGAGCAAGTTACTGCTTCTGGTCCAGGTAGGGCGCAGTTGCGCCTAGTTTATACTAGGGTGCAGCGCAGCTGCGCCGTAACCCAGAACCAGTTTCTGGTTTCTGTTATGCTATGTATTGCTATATTGGTATTATGACTTATATATGTACTTGAAAAGAAGTATAGCATGATATATAAAGTTTTCTTATGTAGTATGAAGTGATCAACATGATTTAGTGCGGGATTTATAACCAAAATCTAAAGTTTTGATAGCGAGCTTTGTTGGAACTTATGTTCTACAAGTTCTGAGCTTAGTAGCATACACACATGACTGAATTTGAACTTAAATGAGCATGATATAGTGTTTATAATGTCTTTGTTCATGATCAAACTTGTTAGACCTTGTGTTAGAAAAGTTTTCAAGAAAAGCTTGGTATAACAAAGCTAATGTACATAAATGCTACATGATGTAGGTTCTGATTTTGAAAAGATGTTAGCAAAACTTAATTACATATGATAAGAGTTTTAAAGTTGTCTTGTATATATTATGTTGCATCATTCAAGTTAAAGTGATTTCAAAGGCAACCTTGAACATGTTTTCAAAACAAGTTGCATTAAATATGAGTGTTTAGATTCTAAAGACTTAAGATGTGATGTTTATGTTTATTGCATCTCTAAACATGATTCGTATGTGATGAACATAATGATGACTAAATCAAACATAGGTTTAAAGCATGTTTCAAAATACTAAACGATGCTAAATATGAATGTATGATATGAACACTATGAACATGTGTATTGACAGATTATGTGATCACTATGTGGATATATAGCCAAGTTATAAAGCATAGTGACTACATGCTCTTTTTAATGTTTTAATGCAATGTAAATTGTAAGTTAAAACTTGTGACAATGAACTCAAGAATGGTCATATGCTATGAGAGAACCTCTAGCATGTATGTTTGTAAAAGTATAAGTGTATTTGTATGATAGAATTGGACTGAAACTAGGAAAGTGGAAGTTCAACTCTAGCCAGGCTAGAGGATAGCGCAACTGCGCTGTCCCTAAGCCTAGCCAGGGCGCAGCTGCACCATACTGTAGTCAAGTCTAGATTCTATTTGTAATCTGATGATCAAAGCATGCTTATATGGTTATGTTAACTTGTGTTATGTGACTAGTATACTATCCAATGTGTTAAGAAGCATGCTAAGTGATAGAGTTAGATGATTAATGAGTAATTATAACTTTCAAGAATGAAGTTCAAAAAGGTATTTGCAAACTATAAAACAATGACTTGAAAATGCGTTGTTTGACTTTATGGTGTCATACAATCTGATTTTGTGCTTAAAGGATGTAGGATTTTGTGATGTAATATATATATATATATATATATATATATATATATATATATATATACAAATAAGTTAGACGTTTATGTGTGTGCTTAGACTTACATATCATGATTGAGCATATGTAACTAATGAATATCCTATACGCGTAACTATATTATGTTAGGATTCGAAAGGGTGTTGATAACCTATATTTTGGTAAACTACGCTTGAGTCAAGTATTCGAACCTTACTCTTTTTTGAGCACTATTTGAACTTGTGTAATTATTGATCGTACAAGTAGAACTTTGAAAGTATAATACTTCGTAATCTAGAAATGAAATTGTTTACAAACCTTGATTTCGAACGATAATTGTTCTTATATACTATGAAAGAAAACTGTATAAGCAATTGCTTTAGCTAGACTATTGATATTGATCGAAAGTTATCCAAACCAAATTTACTTGGTACGGACTCTAACAACTGAGATGAACAACCCTCTTGGTAAGGGAATCATATATTGTCGGGAAACAAACGTGCACTCTTGAGAAAGATTAAATGTAATGCATTGACATAGGGTTTTACGGTAATAAATCACAGGGATTCTCTTGTTGTCTAACCATGACGCAAGTTAAGAGGATGTTAAGGAAGAGGATGAGTCGTTATATATGCGTATCGACTATCGTAAGAGGAGTAAGTTAGCGGTTAAGAATAAATACCCATTTCCCAGGATCAATGATCTATTTGATCAGTTGAAAGGGGAAAAGTATTTTTCTAAGATAGATTTGTGTACGGGGTATTGTGGGTTGAAAGTAAGGAAGAAAAAGGATTTACATAAGACGACATTCAGAACTCATTATGGTTATTACGAGTTTCTGGTTATGTCATTTGGGTTGACTAATGTACTGAAGTTAGATTTTCCGCAAAGAGCGTCGAGCAAGTCGGTGGCAAATTGATAGGTACTCTTGTGAGATGCTATGGTTAAAAGTACCATTAGCGTCACAGAGTGTTCAAATGATATTTGGACGAGTGTGTCGTAATGATCATTGGTGATATTTTAGTCTATTCTGAGACGCTAGAAGATCACGATGAACATTTTAAAATAGTGTGGGAAACACTAAGGAGGAAGAAGATGGATACGGAATTCACTAAGTGTGAGAAAGAGTTTCCAGGAACTAAAAAGGGAGGTTAAGTGAGGCACCTATAATATCTTTAACAGATGATATGAGGAACTTGGTAATTTATAGCAATGCTTCGCAAAGAGGACAGGGTTGCGTGCTCATATAGAATGACAAGGTCATTGTGTATGCATCACGTCAGTTAAAGGGTTATGAGAATGTTTATCCTACTTATGATCTAGAATTGGTAGCTGTAGTTTTGAATTAAAAATTTGAAGATAGTATTTATACGGGAAGAAGTGTGAGATATACACAGACTATAATAATCTGAAATATTTCTTCACATAGAAGAAGTTGAATATGAGGTAGAAAAGGTGATTAGAATGGATAAGAGATTATGACTGTGATATGTTATATCATTCAAGGAAGGTAAACGTAGTAGCCAATGCGTTACATAGGAAGGGTAGAGAAAAGCTTTAAATGTTAACGACTCGGAATGAGTTAATAACGGAGATGGCGAGAACAAAGTTAGAAGTTAGATTGTGGAATGAAGAGGTAGAAATGGTATTCACAACATAGACTCAATCCACGAAAATGGAACGAGTTAAGGAAGTACAACTAAGTAACGAGGAGTGCAATCGAATGAAGAAAAGGATGAAGGATGGAAAGAAGATCATGTATCATCTCGTTTTGAAGGAGGAATTTGAGTTCCAAATAATTTTGAGTTAAAGGAAGAACTAATAAAGGGGAGATAGCGTAATATGTTATTAAGTGCTTAACATCCAATTCAGATTATTGATAGGAAGGGACAAGTCATAAGAAATAAGATAATACCTTTGAGGAAGGTGAATAGGAGGAACCACAATGCCGAAGAAGCAATGTGGGAACTTAATGTTAAAATGAAGGAAAATATTCCTCATTTGTTTATGAAATTGTAGCGAGATTCTGGGGACAAAATCCTTATAAGGGGGGAAGAGTGTAACGACCCAAAAAATCGATCAATTTATAAAATAATTTTATTTAATTAAATAATGAATAAAATTATATTATTTGTTATTATTATGTGATAACAAGATGAAGGTGGTTCTATAACCTAATCCTATCGGAATGTCGTAGTATTTTGGCTACGTGAAAGAATTAAAGTGTTTGAATTTCTAAGACAAAAATAAAAGTTTTTCGAATTTTTTTTTGAAAAATACTATTCACTGATTTCTGCTCAGGAATTATTTTTGAATTTCTGAGAAATACATAACGATAGAATATTGAGGTGAGATGGAATGTCCAATAATATTTCAGTTATGGCAAACACAGTTTTTCACCTACGGACTTAAAACCTAACGATTAGGGAAAGTGATTTCCAAGAAGGAAATGAAATGCGTATAATGAATTAAATGATAATCGTATGACGCGTAAGTATTGTACGAGGTAATGAATACGAGTATGATACGAGGTATTATACGAGTATGTATGAATGATGGTATGTCGTATATGATGAATAAGTATACGAGTTAGTATACGAGAATAATACGTAGATAATACGTTCTAAGGCTTTAAGCCATATATAATGGACTTGTAGGATTGTGTAGGAAATTGTAATGTCCGATTGGAATTATGATAAAGCCCAAGTGTAGGAACTGATAAGTCCAATATGAATTAATGAACAAGCCCAAGTGTTTGTTTAATGCAAGCCTAAAGTATAAAATAAGTTAATTAAGCTAAAAGCCCAAAGTAAGAACCGATGGGTTATCGGATGGTTAAAACCCATGGGATAAACCATGGGTGATCCAAAGTGATGAGCAAGTAAACTTAATGGTTAAGCAAAGAATAAGTTAAGTAAGGGCTAAGTAAAGTGCTTATATTTAATGGCTAAGTAAAGTGCTTATAAGTAATGAGCAAGTAAACTTAAGGGCTAAGTAAAGGATAAGTTAAGTGGTGAGCAAACAAATAATGTGATGAACAAGTTAACTCAGTGCTTAAGTAATGAATAGTAAGGATGTGATTAAGGAGGTGGAATGGTTTAATGACTAATAAGCCCTCATCTAGGATTTCCTATAAATAAGAGATGTCCTAGTTCATTTCTTACTTGTTAGATTTTCATCAATAAACTTATAACTTATTGGTTAGAGAGAAAAAGCTAGAAAAGCTAGAAAGTTAGAATTTGTAATTCAAGAAGCAAAAAGAAGAACAATGCTTAATCAAGTGATCTTCAAGGGTAAGATCCTAAACCATGAATCTCTTTCTCTTCAATTGTTAGAGAAGTGAGTAGTGGTAGGACTTGTATGCTAAGAAGAAGTAAGAATGATTAATCAAAAGACTTAAGCTTTAATAAGCCATGTATAAGAAATTCGTTAATATATAAGTTATGAACTAAGGAAGAACTTGTAATATGTTTACATGAATGTAGTTTGTATGATTAGAAGATGTGGGTATGATGGTTAGAAGACTTAAACTATGATAAGTCATGTGAAGTGAAATCATATGTAGTTTATACTTTTATAAGTTATAAACTCATGAAGAACAAGTAATAACTTATCATGTATATAAGTTAATGAAATATGTATGTTAAGATGTTAGTATGATGGATTGAATCCATTTGGAACGGTTTAAAAATCTCAAGTAACGAAGTTATGGCGAAATCCACGAGATTAGACGTTAATCGTCGAAATCGTGAAATTCTCGGAATGAAAGTCAAATTTTGATATTGAGCTCGAAAATGTTGGTTTTCGATGGAGTATAGTCTCATTTGGCATTCTAGAGTTGCGGACTCAAAAATGACTTAATTCTGACTTAGAACGAAGAAACGAGCGATGAACATTCACGAACATTTATCGTTTTCGTTAAAATGAACGAAAGGGTGAATTTTGAGTTAACGGATTTGAAAATAGAAAATTCTTGCACGAACACTTAGATTATGTAATTTGTGAGCTAAGGACTTTTGAACGAGCCAATTCAGACTTAAAACGAAGAAGTTATGAGCCCATGAATCTCATCTAAGAAATTAATTATCAAAAATGTTTGGTATTGAGGTCTGGCGGCGCAGCGCCAACCAAAGCACCATAAGTGGCACCGCAGCACCAAGGATGTCCAGTAGCTACTGAAGTCTCACGCCGCAGCGCGGCCAAATGAACTAAGTATGGCGCCGCAGCGCCAAGGCCGGGTTTCAACCATTGCTGACTCGCAGCGCAACGCGTCGTAGAGAAGGGAAGCTGGCGCCGCAGTGCCAACACTAGAAGATAGATAGAGAAGAAAGATTTTGAATGTAAAGTAAAGGAGAAGTGAATGAAGAGTGAATTAAATCCTTAATCAACTTAATGTAACATCATTTAGGATGTTATAACCTTGAGTATAATACTAAAGGTTGGAGGTAAGTCAATTGAACATAAGTTATTTATAATAAAACAATGAACGATAATAAGCCGTAAAGGCTGATAAATACTTATAACAAGTTTTATTAATGAAATAAGTACGATTAAGAATATGAAATAAAAGATAGTTGATTGATAATGAATTAATTAACTTAAAGTAGCATCTTCGATGATGATATAAAGTTATAACTAAAAGTTGTTGAATATTATGTAAACGTGAATGATATGCAATAAATATGCATAACCAATGTCGATCGAGTTTCGATTAATAATGTAAGAACGTTAGTAAGCCATAAGTAAGATTAATAAGTCGAATTGATCTTTATTAATGAAGTAAATTCACTTAAGACATAGGATAGAAAGAAGTTGGTAAGAACGATATAAATTATAACGGCATGCCAGAACCAATAATAACAAATCTAATACATGATTAGATTGAGAAGAAGGGTAAGATTCATTAGGAACCATGTATGTTCATTCATGACCTAATGTGGTATGTTATGTGGTTATGTGTTGTATAGACCGTAAAGACTCAAAGGAAAAGTAATTTTACTGTAGCAGACGCTGAAGACAAGTTTTTCTTATCGCTTGTCTAACCTTCGTGTTAGCCAGGTTTCAGTGATTCATGTTATGAGATGCATGAATTATTTTATAAAAGGGTTGATACCTGTTTTAACTCGGCCAGACTATTCTTGAAAGATTGATTGATTTCTTTACAAGTCTTTCAATATAGAATTGATAATGCTTTCCTATGCCAGTTGTTTGGTATAGATTCAAGGTAAGCTTGAGTATGAATAAACAAATGTATTTTACATCGATTATTCGATGGGCATGCGAGGTTGCCAAAACTTAAGCGTACATACGTTTAAAGAATGTAGTGTTAATCAACATAGAGTACTATAGGCTGATCACCTAGAAGTACGTGTAAGAAATGTCGGGTTGTCTTTTTCATGAATAAAAGCTAAAGAGAATGTTCATGGTCTGTGGACCTACTCAGAATTTCCAAGCTACTAAATGTACTTCGAAATAGTTTTTTGAGATGAGAAGTGCTATTCAATGTTTCATAGTACTTCATAACTATTGTTCAGTTATTGAAGAATAATCATATGATTCTCGAAGTGGTATCTATATACTAGATTGTCAGACTTTCTGAGCTAGTTATGCTCTTCTTGCTTGAATCATATGATTGCAGCTAAGGTCGAGCGAACCGAGGGTTCCAGGAGAGATAAAGGCAAAGCGAAGATGAATGATTAGTTTATCTTGTAATATACTAGTAAGTTGTATGAATCATATTATGATGAACAAAGAATGTAATGGTTTCAGAACCTGAGAACGAGATTTATTATTATTAATGTAATAAGAATGTCGTTGTTCCACACATTTTGATGTCGTTTCAATAGAATGAATGTACAGTTATGAGTATCGTGTAGCACCATTTGTCGGGTTGGAAGATATTCGGATTTGGGGGCGTCACAGGTTGGTATCAAAGCATTAGGTTATAAAAATTAAGGGAGGAAGAACCATAGGCTACTAACCTTGTTAAGGAAGGAAAAGTCCAAAGGAAGTAAACCTGAGTTTTTCTTAAGTCGAATGAGTTAATAAGGTATTAAGGAAACTTAGTGCCGAAAGATTTAAAAGATGGAAATTAATCCTAAATAAATTAAATGTGATTTGTTCTTATACTATTGTGTATTATGTACTAATCAACATGTTATGTGTTATTGTAGATGTCGATCGATAGCTTGATGTATAGAGATATACACGTGGTGAGCGAAGAAACTTTGAACAGAGTAGAGACTGTACCCATGCCAGTGGTGGAGGTACCATTAGTGATTCTAGAGGAGAAAGAGCCAGAGGCGTCTCAGAATAGACTAGAATATCACCAATGATCATTACGACACACTCGTCCAAATATCATTTGAACACTCTATGATGCTAATGGTACTTTCAACCATAGCATCTCACAAGAGTACCTAACAATTTGCCACCGACTTGCTCGGTGCCCCTTACGAAAAGTCTAACTTCAGTACATTAGTCAACCCAAATGACATAACCAGAAACTCGTAATAACCATAACGAGTTATGAACGTCATCTTAGGTACATCCTCCTTCTTCCTTACTTTCAACCCACAATACCCCGTACACAAATCTATCTTAGAAAAATACTTTGCCCCTTTCAACTGATCAAATAGATCATCGATCCTGGGAAATGGGTATTTATTATTAACCGCTAACTTACTCCTCTTACGATAGTCGATATGCATACATAATGACTCATCCTCTTCCTTAACATCCTCCTAACTTGCGTCATGGTTAGACAACAAGAGCATCCCGGTGATTTATTACCGTAAAATACTACCTTGGGTTCCTTAAAAATCCAAAGCTTTACACTTTTCTTATGATAATTTATTAAAGTTCTATGGTAAATTAACCCATTCATATCGAGAATTACTTCAAATTCTCTCAACCTTTTTGGTACTTATCTACTAATACTTGCTTACCTTTATTATCCAGGAAATAATTTCCACGAATATAATCAACGAAAGTTATTTCCTCATTTTCTACCTTAACGTTTAAAGGTATTTAAAATCCTTTTAGAAATGACCCTAATCACTTAGCAAATTCACATGCTATAAGGGAGCAAGTAGCACTCCAATCAAACAGCACCTGAGCATTCTTTTTATTGTCTGGAATGATACCTGCTACTAAATTCGCTGATGTAACCGCATCTTGGATAGTCATATTAAAAGTACGGGCCATAGGTCTACCCGACTATGGTGGTCCAGTAATGGCTAATTTACCACTACTAACACCCTTACTTTCCTCCGACCCCTTCTTTGGGCAATTTCTTGCCATGTGGTCCAACGACCCACATACAAAATAGCCATGATTTTTCTTAAGATTAAGACAATTGGGTGATATATGACCCTCTTGTCCACAGTTATAACAAACCGACTTCCCCTTCAGACAGACTCCTAGATGAGCCTTTCCACATGTCTTACATGCTTCGATCCTACACTTAGGATCCCCTTGTTGTGATGCCCCCAAATCTGGGTATTTTCCAACCTGACAGATGGTGGTACACGATGCTACATTTCACACAAATATTCAATTGAAATGCTTCAAAAGAACGAATATGTCTTATATATATTCAAAATAATAATAATATTTCCCAAGGTTCTTTATAAACATTACATTTGTCCTTGTCATAATATCAAATATTATCATTACAAACCTATACTATTACTTAAGTAATCTACGGGCTCGCCTTAGCCTTCCCTTTATCTTTGTCGGATCCGTCGGTCCATTCGATCTTAGCTGCATTCATATGGTTCAAGCAAGAGTGAGCCTAACTAGCTTAGCAAGTACAACAATTCTATAAACCTAGCATGCTTGCAACATAGGAATCATATATCTTCAATAACTAAACAATAGTTACGAAGTACTATCGATAATTTAAAATAGCACTTCTTTTCATTCAAAACATTTTACAATAACAATATTCAGTAAAACATCAATTATGGTCCAAGACCATGAGCATTTCATAAGTACTTTGAAAAGGACATCCCGGCACGAAGTCCGTAAGTCCGACATAACTTACGAGCACGTCTAGGTGATCAACCTATAGTACTCTATGTTGCTCAACATTACATTAATTAAACGTATGTACGTTTAAGTTGTGGCAACCTCACGTGCTTGTCGTTTGACGACAAAACATTTTAGCATACTTAGTCTTTATTTGAAAACCACACCAATATAGTTTGGTAAAAATCGTAAGTCTAGCCAAAAGAATTGGCTTTGACTTCATCAGACATTAATTCATGCGTAAGAATATATGAATCACAAGGCTTGTCCAGATTGAACTGAGACAAGGGTTAGAACACTTTCCTTTAGCGTCTGCTACTGTATATAACACGTGCACTTTAAGTCTTTAAAATCTCTACAGTAGATGATAATATCACATAACATATTAGGTCATGAATAATATACACGGTTCCTAAAGAATCTTACCCTTCTTCTCGATATAATTACGTATTAGATTTGTTATTATTGGTTTCGACTTTCCATTGCATCGTTCTTACGTTCATATGCAATTGACTTACTTCAACCCTAAGTGATCATACTTAAGGTTTAATCATGACTTCACAATGTTATAATTAATCTTTAGTTCTTTGTTAATTAGTTACCCTTCATGCTCTACTTGTAAACTTTCTTCAATGTCAAAATCGTAAGGCTGGCGCTGCGGCGCTAGATCCCTTTACTTCAGCCCCACTGCGGCACAACACCGCAGGGGCTAAAGATCCGGACTCAGCGCTACGGCGCGAGTCTCATTTGTTATTGCCGCGCTGTGGCGCCACTCTCCAGAAGGTCATAGCTTTGCTCGGCCAAGCCCGGCGCTGCGGCGCGGGCTAATTAGCCTTGGGCTGGCGCCGCAGCGCCAGCTCTGTGCACCAAAAAATTTGACAGACTTGAAATTTTGTGAAACTCCCGGGCTCGTAACTTCTTTGTTATAAGACTGAATTGCCTCGTTCAAGAGCCTATGGTTCACAAATCACATACTCTACATGTTCATGCAAGAATTTTATCTATTTGACTTCGTTAACTAAAAATTCACCTATTAGTTCATTTTTAACGAAACCGATAAACGCTCGTGAACGTTCAACGCTCGTTTCTTCGTTCTAGGTCGGAATACGGTCATTTTTGAGTTCGCAACTCTATAATGTTGAATAAGACTTGTCTCCATCGAAAACCAACGTTTATGAGTTCAAATACAAAATTCGACTTCCAATCCGAGAATTTCACGAATTCGACGATTATCGTTTAATCGTATGAATTCCGGCTAAACCTCATTACTTAGGATTTGTTCATCGCTCCAAATGATTTCAATCCAGACATCTCAACATACATATTACAACAACTTAACTTTAGTTTGGGTTATGGCTTATTCCTTATAAGTTCATAACTTAACAAATTATAAATTACAAGATTTCATTTCTTTATGGCTTACTATAAATATAAGTCCTTTAATCAACATTCTTGCATCTTATCAATCATACTAACTCCTTAAGGTAAACATATGACAAGTTCATATATGTTCATCATAAGTTCATAACTTATTTTGGTTTGAATTGCTTATGCATTACTTATTTGGCTTAAGTCCATTAATTATCCAATCTTTAGGAGTTCTTAGCATACATGTTCATTAAGTTACACTTCTCTTATCACCCTACAATGGTAGAGATAAAAGAGATAAGGTCATTTACCTTGATGACTAACTTCTTTTTCTTGGAAATCTAATAATGGAAGTTTGACTTATTTACGCTTATTCTCTCTAACCAATAAGTTGCTTTGTGTTGGATGAAAACTAACAATCCAACAAATGAATTCTAAGTTTGATATTAATAGAGCTTGCAAGGTTAGGGCAAAATAGTCATTAAGACATTCCACCTCCTTAAGTAACCTCTTTACTATTCCTTCCTTAACTCCCAAGTATACTTGCTCCCTACATCAAATACTTAGTCATCACATAAAGGTCTTGGTCACCAAGTTCATCCATGGGTTACCCCATGGATTACTTTTATTCATGGATCATTAATTGGGCTTTGGTCTTAAATTAATTAACCTATCTTTGGGCTTGCATTAATTCAATTTTGGCTTCATATTAACCAACTCTTGGGCTAAACATTAATACCTCTTGGGCTTTCCCCTTAATGCTTATTGGACTTACACTTCATACAAGATTCCACAATTTTATTTCCTTTTGATTTTAAATCCTAAACGTTCTCAAATTAAGTCCGCATGCGAAATATTACGTTTTCCATACTTAGATTATTATTACATAATCCATCTCACCTTGATATTATAACATTATGTATTTCTCAAAAATTCAAAAATAATTCCCGAGCGGAAATCGATGAATAGTATTTTTTAGAAAATTTCTCGGAAAGCTTTTATTTTCGTCTTAGAAATCCAAACACTTTAATTCCTTCACGTAGTTAAAATACTACGACGTTCCGACGTTTCTAGGTTAGAGAACGACATTCATCTTACTAACACATAATAATAACAAATAATATTATTTTATTCATTATAAAAATATTTACAAAAGGTTCGATTTTTTGGGGTGTTACACTCTCTCACCCTTATAAGGATTCTATCCCCAGAATCTCGTTACAATGAAAAAAAAATTACACAAATAATTGAGGGTAATTTTTCTTCATCTTTTCTTCTAATTCCCACGTTGCTTCTTCGACATCGTGGTTCTGCCATAATACCTTTACAGATGGTATAATTTTGTTCCGTAGAACTTGCTCTTTTCTATAAATGATTTGAATTGGCATCTCCTCATAGGTTAAGTCCTTCTAGATATGAATAAGCTCATACTCTATTATGTGTTTATAATCAGGCTTATAAGGTCATAATACAAATACGTTAAACACGTTATGTATTCGTTCTAAGTCTGGAGGTAACACTAACACGTAAGCTACCCCTCCCACTCTTTCTATTATCTCAAAAGGTCCTATAAACTTGAGACTTAACTTTCCCTTCTTTTCAAAGCATATCTTTCATTCTAGGGAGATACCTTCAGAAATACATGTGAGCCTACCTCGAACTCCCTATTTACTCGATGCATACAAATATGTAAACTTCCTCTCTCTGTCTTGAGCTTCTACCAATCGCACTCGTATTAGCTTCACTATATCCGTTGTTTGCTACACCAATTCAGGTCCTAGCATACGTCGTTCTCCCACTTCATCCCAAAACAATGGTGTTCTACATTTTCTCCCGTACAGGGCTTCGTAAGGCGGCATACCTATGCTTGCATGATAACTATTGTTATATGCAAACTCTATTAATGGTAGATGATCATCCCAACTACCCTTGAAATCCATGACGCAAGATCTCAACATATCTTCTAACGTCTAAATTGTTCTCTTACTCTGTCCATCAGTTTGTGGATGATATGACGTACTCATCTTCAACTGCGTCCCCAACTGTTCTTGCAGACTCCTCCAAAAGTTTGACATAAATCGTGGGTCACGATCTGACACAATCAAAACTGACACTCCATGTCTGGAAATTATTTCTTTAACATAAAGTTTAGCTAATTGGTCTAAGTTATACTTAACCCTTATAGGCAAAAAGTGAGCCGACTTCGTCAACCGGTCCACTATTACCCAAATCGCATCATACCACTTCTAAATAGTCGGAAGTCCCACCACAAAGTCCATCATGATATGCTCCCACTTCCACTCCGGAATCTCCAATGACTGTAACAAACCACTTGGTCGTTGATGTTTGGCCTTAACTTTTTGACAAGTCAAGCACCTACTCACATACTCGGCTATCTCTCTCTTCATATTCTGCCACCAAAAACTCTATCGAAGGTCTTGATACATCTTAGTGCTACCAGGAAGAATCGAGTACCCCGAACTATGAGCCTCTTGTAATACTTGCTCCTTTAATTCCGTCTTATTTAGAACCCAAATTCTTCCCTCAAATCATAATAATCCCTCATTATCAAGACTGTACTTAATATCTTTTGCATTGGTTAACCGCTTCTTTATTTTGTCACACTCATCAGTTTTGAGTTGTACCTCCTTGACTCTCTCTATGATGGTAGATTGTATCTCCGTTGAAAACAGTCTCTGATTCGATTCACTTGGCTACTTCACCTCTATCTCCATCCTAGCCATCTCTGTTATTAACTCAGTTTGAGCTGTTAACATAGACAACTTCTCCTGGCCCTTTCTACTTAAGGCGTCGGCCACTACATTGGCTTTTCCAGGGTGATACAGGATTTCACAGTCGTAATCTTTTATCAACTCCAGCCATCTCCTCTGTCTCATACTCAACTCCTTCTGTGTGAAGATATATTTTAGACTCTTGTGGTCTGTGTATATCTCACATTTTTCCCCGTAAAGATAATGTCGTCAAATCTTTAAGGCAAACACTACCGCGACCAGTTCTAGATCATGAATAGGGTAAACTTTCTCATAATCCTTCAACTGCCTAGTTGAATACGTAATGATCTTGCCATGCTGCATGAGCACACAACCAAATCCTCTATGCGAAGCATCGGTATAAACTACAAAATTTCCTGTGTCATCGGGTAATGACAAAACAGGCGCTTCACTTAACCTCTTCTTCAGTTCTTGAAAACTGTCCTCGCACTTCTCATTCCACTCGTACTTCACCGTCTTCCTTGTCAAATTAGTTAACGGAGTAGCTATCTTTGAAAAATCCTGAATGAATCGCCGATGGTATCCCATTAACCCTAGGAAACTCCGCATCTCAGTCGGTATTTTCGGTTGTTCCCAATTCATCACAGCTTCCACCTTCGCTGGATCCACTAAAATTTCCTAATGTTCAATGACATGTCCTAAACATTGTACCCTCTCCAACCAAAATTTACACTTCATGAATTCCGCATATAACTTCTCCTTCCTTAATGTTTCCAACACTATTCTTAGGTGTTCAACATGATCTTCTGGTGTCTTTAAATAGACTAGAATATCATCGATAAACACGATGACGAAGTTGTCCAAATATTGTTTGAACACTCTGTTCATCATATCCATGAATGCAGCTGGTGCATTAGTCAACCCAAATGACATCACTAGAAACTCGTAATGACCATAACGAGTCCTGAATGTCGTCTTTGGTACGTCCTCATTTTTAACCTTCAACTGATGATACCCTGTCCTTAAATCTATTTTGGAAAAATATTTTCCCCTTTCAACTGATCAAAAAGATCATCGATCCTGGGCAATGGGTACTTATTCTTTATCGTTAACTTGTTCAACTCTCGGTAGTCGATATAAAGTCTTAACGATCCGTCCTTCTTTTTAACAAATAGTATCGGTGCTCCCCACGGCGAAACACTCGGTTGTATATACTTCCTGTCCAACAGTTCTTGTAACTGCACCATCAACTCCTTCATCTCCACTGGCACCATACGATACGGTACCCTAAAAACTGGTGCCACTCCTAGTACAATGTCTATTACGAACTCGGTCTCCCTATCCGACGGAAGACCTGACAACTCACTTGGAAAGACATCCATGAATTCACTCACTATAGGTATTTGTTCCATGGTCGCTCCCACTCTCTGGGTATCAACTACATAGCACATATAACCTACACACCCCTTCCTCAAAAATTTCCTAGTTTATGTCATGGTAAGACAAAACGAACATCCCGACGATTTATTACCTTAAAATACTACCTGAGGTTATCTTAATTTTTTAATATTTACACATTTCTTTTGACAATCTATAATGGCTCCATGGTTAACCAACCAATCCATTCCGAGAATTACGTCAAATTCTCCTAGCTTTATCGGTATCAAATCTATCGATAGTTTACAACCCCGTATTTCTACACAACAACTCCTATGAATATCTTCAACAGGAATTATCTCTTCGTTCGCTACCTTAATATGTAAAGGTATAGGCAACTTTTCGGGAAGTAATCCTAATCGTCTAGCAAAATCACATGTGATAAACGAACAAGTAACACCTGAGTCAAACAGCACGTATGCATTTAGGTCATTGATCAGAATAATACCTGCGACTACGTCCCCCGATGCCATCACATCTTGGACTGTCATGTTAAAGGTATGGGCCATCGGCCTACCCGTCGTCGCTAGACCACCAATAGCTAACTTCCCACTATTGACACCCTTGCTCCCGTCCGTCCCCTTCTTCGGGCAGTTCTTTGCCATATGGTCAGTTGACCCACACACAAAGCATCCGTGATTCTTCTTCGGACTTGGACAGTTAGGCGCAATATGCCCCTCCTGTCCATAATTATAACATATAGCCTTCCCCTTGAGACAGACTCCTAAGTGAGTCTTCCCACAGGTTTTGCAGGCCTCCATCCTCCTTTTCGGGTCTCCTTGCTTCACTCTGGTATTCCTAGCGTTAACCACCTTCTATTTATACCCTTCGCCACTTCCACTAGCTCCCTCGATCTTCACTCCCCTGTCCACTTTCCCCTTATTCTTCTTATCTTTGTGGTACTGGCTTAACGCCTCACTACCACCTTTAGTGATTATCGCCTTCTCTAATATGGTTCCAAAGGAAGTACTTTGGAACATGGATATACGGTTATAGAGCTAGGGTTTTAAGCCCTGCTTGAACCGTCGCGCCTTCCTAACCTCGGTGTCCGCTTGGTGTGGAGCAAACCTCGCCATTTCATTAAACTTGGAGGCATATTGGGGAACCGCCATGTCCCCTTGTTTCAAGTCCAGAAACTGCATCTCCTTCCTTCCCTGCATGCTAATGGGAAAGTAGTTCTCGAAGAATATCTCCCTGAACCTCACCCACGTTAGAACCTCTACGTGACACCCTCAAATCCAGGTACTTCATTCCCACAGGATTTGGTGTTCACTAACCAAAATATTACATCTAATTACCTAGGATCAAAGGATAAAGACATAATTTAAATCACTTCAACAATAATCTCTCCCATTAAAGGGTTACATCATCATCTCAAAAACAATCTCAGGTAATCTAACTTTAAAATTATTACATCAATTGTGGAATACATTACAAAAGAAAACAAGTCTTATAACATCATGCCAAATAAATTCTAAATAATTCTTCATTACTTGGACATTTTGCCCTTTCCTTTGCTAGTAGATGGCTCATCAACTCTTTCGACTTTAGCTGCATTGTTAATTGCAAGAGTGAGCAAACAATTGCTCACTGACTTAAAGAGTATTAATAACACCATTAGAATGAACAACGAATGCTGAACAATAATGAACTTGATCTACGAATCAGAAATAGAAAAAAAGTTCGAACTTTAATTATCTGAGGGTCTTAAGACCACGAACTATGTCTTTGGTATTTTGGTATTATTACCTTAACCTTAACCGTCATTAGACTGTACAGACTCTTCTTAACGTACTTAGGGGGATCAGCCCTTTGTACCATGTATTGTGCATAAACATCTAAACGTTACACGTACAAAATCCCTTATGTTAGGGTTATTCGTCCCAGTTTGAATTTAGAATTTCCGCACTAAAGAAAATTTAGTTTGGATCTAGCTTATCAGTGTTTCTAGAATTTTAGAACACTTATTCAATTTTCATCAATAAAGGTTTAATACAAGAATGTATAACTGAACAAGGCTATTAAAGTCAAAGATTGGATATTAACAATATATAACTAAATAAACACGATACACATTCAAAGTACTATGTTCAAAAGAGTTAGAACATTCTCATTTGAATCGACGTATTAGAACAATGTATGCTTTGTATAATAATTAGAAAAGTGAAATTTGCTTGATGTAACGAGTTAGAATACAAGAGCTTAATCAATCTTATATAAGAATAGAATCAATAATATTGCTCAATAGAATTTAGGAACTTGCATTCATTAATAAAAGAATGAAGTTAGAAAGCTGGCTCAATGTAAGAGTTAAAGTTTAGAAACTTGAACAATTATGAAAGTAGAGTTAGAGAACTTGCCTTGTTTGTAAGCTACACAAGTGTAAAATAATCTCCAATTACCCTACATACATCATTACAATCGCAACAACAATTACTTGTATGAATATTAACACTATGGGTATTAAACCATTATTTAGGTCATAACCCTATCCTAGTACCTAACCACACTGGTTAACACCTTAACGATTCTGAAATCATACTATAAACCTTATCATTTATATTTAAATTTTGAAAACATCACATTTGGTTCATTACATAACTTATTCAAGTAATCACTTAAATTCTTTTACACTGTATATAACAACGCATGATAATCTGTTATTGTAGTTTATATTGTGCCTTAACATTATTAACATGCATGCTAAACTAATATAAGTCCATTACACATGACCTGTAATTAAGCAGACTTCACTGTCTGTGACTAGCTACTCGCGCGGCCGCGCCAGTAGTACACTGGTTAACTGCGCGCCCGCGCGACGCAACGTGCCCGCACCCAAATGCTGCACGCCCGTGCGATAACCGCGCGCCCGCACGATGCCTCAGTTCCAGTTTTTTTGCAGAAGCTCGAAATCAAACTATGCTTTAGCCAAAAATTCCAATTCAACAGAAAATCTCCCAACTTCAACATCTAACACTTTGCCATATTATAGTTATACATGCTACACACCATTCTTTATACAAAAACATTACATAAACATCATTTTGAAGAATCAAAACTATATTTTTCCCAAATTTTCTTATTTTTATACTTTAAACAAATTTGATTGCCACAAATTTGTTTCTTAATCATTTGACATGATTCGAACTACACCGCTTTCGTTTCTTATCATATTATCACAATCCAACTCCAATGCGCAGATTACAACACATATAAGGCATGAAATTTTGTACTTTCTAAGCAATATTATATGAACATAAACACTGTGGTTTTTATACACCCAATTTTCACAAATTTGATAACAAGTATACATGATGATTAACAGAGTTTTTCAAAACTAAATGAACATATATACATACCATAATTCACGTGATTTCCAATCGCATAGAATATACACATATATATGCCAAAACTAAATATTAGAATGGGGATAGTTTATGCCTTGATTAGCAAAACAATTAGCAAGCCCTTCTCTTCCACTTGATAATCACAGAAAATTCACTCAAGCTCTTACTCTCAATCTCCTCTGTGTTTATCTTCTTCTCTCAAACCTTCTCTGTATTTTCTATATTGTCTAGCCTTAGGGAAAAATAAGACGCGTAGGAAAATATAAGCTAGCCACAATCCCATATACGTCAGTTAAAAAAAATAAAAAGGCTTCAGCTCAAAACAAGCCAAAGGCCATAAGGCCATGTTTGGCTAACCAAAACTCCCAAACTAGATTATTATTATATTATTTATATTATATAGTTTCATGTGTCACACTCTAATTATTTAAATAACTTTAGCTTAATTAATTTAAATAACTTTTAATGGTAATTAAAATAATTTCTATTATAATTATATTTACAAATAATAAAGAATTATATATCCAATTTAATTAATAAATTAGACACATCACTATATTTTATTTATTTATTTCCATCTAATTAAACAATGCATTTTAATTTAATTATCTTCTTAAATATTAAGCAATTGATTTAATTTAATTATTTCCTTAAATTAAATCCATTAGATAAAATTATCATTACTCAATTTAATTAACACTAATCGATTTAGTTAGTAAATTAATTCACCACAATTCCTCAATTATTTATTTTTCTCAATAAATTATTTAAAATATTTATTTAATTCAATAAATATTTAAATTAAATTATAAATTTCTCGATCGTTACATCATTCCCTTCTTAAAAGGATTCTGTCTCCAGAATCACAACTCAAAAAATTTATTCGTTACATTCTTCTCTCCTTAACAAGATTATGTCCCCAAAATTGCTATACAAAATCAAGCAAACAACTGAGGATAATTCTTCATTATAACGCTTTTAAGTTTCCATGTAGCTTCTTCAGCATTGTGGTTCCTCCAGATTACCTTAACAAAAGGTATCACTTTATTTCTCAGTACTTGCTCTTTTCTGTCAACAATTCGAACATGGACTTCCTCATATGACAAATCTTTCTCAAACTCTAAGGGCTCATATTCTATAATATGTTTATAGTCAGGTTTATATGTCCTCAATATCGATATATGGAAAACATTATGAATATGCTGCAACGCCGAAGGTAAAGCTACCTCGTATGCCACTTCACCAACTCGTCGAAAAACTTCAAAAGGTCCTATAAACCTAGGGCTTAATTTTCCCTTCTTGCAAAATTGAATTTTCCCCTTCCAGGGACACACTTTCAAAAACACATAACTACCAACATCGAATTCCCGATTTTATTGATGCTGATCGATATATTTCTTCTGTTTATCCTGTGTAGCTAACAATCTTGCTCGAATCACCCTGATGATCTCGACGATTTGTTGTACCAACTCTGGACCCAAAAGTTGACGTTCACCTACCTCATCCCAGCATAATGGAGTTCTGCATTTTTTGCCGTATAATGCTTCGTAAGGCGGCATGCCAATAGTAGCGTGATAACTATTATTATAGGCATATTCTACCAATGGTAAATGATCGTCCCAATTTCCCTTGAAGTACATAATACATGCTCTGAGCATATCTTCTAGTGTTTGGATGGTTCTCTCACTCTGTCCGTCTGTTTGAGAATGGTACGCTGTGCTCATTCTCAACTGAGTTCCCAAACATTCTTGTAATCGTTTTTAGAAATTTGATGTGAAACACGGATCTCTGTCTAATACGATGGACACAGGTACACTGTGTCTTGAAACAATTTCCTTCACGTATAGTTTTGCTAATCGATCAAGTGTAAATCGAAGCTTGATTGGTAAAAAGTATGCCGACTTCGTCAATCGATCGACAATCACCCAAATGGCATTGTAACCTTGTTGAGTCGTTGGAAGGCCTACCACAAAATCCATTGTGATATGCTCCCATTTCCCTTCTGCTATCTCCAACGGTTGTAATAATATGCTTGGCCTTTGATGTTCAGCTTTAACTTTCTGACACGTTAAACATTTCGCTACACACTCAGCCACATCCTTTTTCATATTCGGCCACCAAAAATGATGTCTAAGATCCTGGTATATTTTTGTACTTCCATGGTGAATCGAATATCTTGAGTTGTGAGCTTCACTCAGAATTTTTTCTTTAACTTCCGGTACTGGCGGAACCCAAATTCTCCCTTCGAATCGAAGTAACCCTTCCAAATCAATTTTGAATTTTCTTTCCTCCCCTTCAGATATATTCTATTTTATCTTTTTGTAGTCTTCATCCTGAAGTTGTGCATTTTTCACCTTATTCACCAACGTTGAACTATTTCCTAACTGGAACAACTTTTCATCGGATTTTGTCGGATATTTAATTTCCAACTCCATCTTAGCCATTTCCGACACTAGCTTCTCTGGAGTAGTTAACATCATTAACTTCTCTCGTCCCTTCCTGCTTAAAGCATCAGCAACAACATTTGCCTTTCCGGGATGATAGAAAATCTTGCAGTCATAGTCTTTGATCAGCTCCAACCATCTTATCTGCCTCATACTTAAATCTTTTTGTGTAAATATATACTTCAAACTTTTATGGTCAGTATATATCTCACACCTCTCCCAATAAAGATAATGTCTCTAAATCTTCAAGGCAAACACCACCGCCGCCAACTCTAAGTCATGAGTCGGATACCCTTTCTCATAATCTTTTAATTGTTGTGATGCATATGTAATAACTCTGTCGTTCTGCATAAGAACACAGTCTAGTCCTTTATGCGATGCGTCACTAACCACCACAAAATTCCCTGTATCATCAGGCAATGACAACATAGGTGCCGAACTCAACCCCTTCTTTAATTCTTGAAAACTTTCCTCACACTTCTTCGTCCAAACAAACTTAACTGCCTTCTTGGTTAAATTCATCAACGGAGACGTGATCTTGGAAAAATCTTGAATAAAATGCCTGTAGTAACCTGCCAATCCTAAGAAACTCCTTACTTCTGACGGTGTCTTCGGCTGATCCCAGTTTACTATAGCTTCAACTTTTGATGGATCTACCGAAATTCTGTCTTTATTAATAACGTGCCCGAGAAACTGTACACGTTCCAACCAAAACTCACATTTTGAAAATTTTGCATTCAACTTCTCTTTTCTCAATGTCTCCAATGTCATTCTTAAGTGTTCAACATGTTCCTCCTTGGGTTTGGAATATACCAATATATCATCAATAAACACCACCACGAATTTATCTAAGAATGGTTTAAACACCCTGTTCATCAAATCCATGAACGCTGCAGGTGCATTGGTCAAACCAAATGACATAACTAGAAACTCGTAATGACCATACCGAGTCCTGAATGCCGTCTTCGGTACGTCTTCTGGCTTCACCTTCAACTGATGATAACCACTCCTCAAGTCTATCTTTGAAAAATACCTCGCACCCTTCAGTTGATCAAACATGTCATCGATTCTTGGTAACAGATACTTATTTTTAATCGTGACCTTATTCAACTCTCAGTAATCAATGCAGTGCCGCATCGATCCGTCTTTATTCTTAACAAATAACACTGGCGCTCCCCATGGCGATACGCTCGGCTGGATATACTTCTTGTCGAGCAATTCTTGTAGTTGCACCATCAACTCTTTCATCTCTACCGGGGCCATTTTGTATAGTGCCTTAGATATCAGACCCGTCCCTGGTACCAAATTAATAATGAACTTAATTTGTCGATCTGGCGGAAGACCCGACAAATCGTCTGGAAATGCGTCTGCAAAATCTCTTATAATCGTTATCTCCTCTAACTTCACACTCTTCTTCTGTGTATCAACTATGTAGGCTAAGTATCCTACACATCCTTGTTTTAACAACTTCTTGGCTTGCATCACCGTCAGACAACTTGCTTGTCGAAGTGATTTGCTGCCAAAGAACACAACCTTTGATGGAGTAATAAGGTTAACACACTTTCTTTGGCAATCAATTACAGCTCTGTAATTGAATAACCAATCCATTCCCAGTATAACATCAAATTCACCAAGTGTAATTGGTATCAAATCTACCATCATCTCGTGACCTTTTATAACCACTCTACAATTCCTATATATGTATCTGATAGGAACCACTTCCCTATTCGCAATCTTTATACTTAAGGGAAATTCTAATTCTTCCTTGGGAAATTCTAAGTTCTGAGCAAATTCATCGGATATAAATGAATAAGTAGAACCCAAATCAAATAGTACATAAGCATTAATACCATTAATCGAAATGATACCTGACACCACATCCATAGACTGTACAGCATCCTGCACGGTCATATTAAAAGTTCTTACAGTTGGTCGGCTTGACTTTGCTGGTCCAGTGATAGTCAATGCACCACCAGCGTTGTTGTTTCCCTTTCTGCCACTTGCACTTCTCGCTGGCTTCTTAAGGCAATCACGAGCCATGTGATCTTTCGAACCGCAGGTAAAACATGCTCCTTTCTTCGGGCTAAAATAGTTCGGTGCAATGTGCCCCTCCTGACCATAGTTGAAACACACTCGCTTTCCCTTCAAACATACTCCAGTATGGTTCTTCCCGCACGTCACACAAGCTTCAAACTTTTTCTTTTGCTGATTTTCCTGCTGTCCTCCCGCAGTCGAATTCTCGTTCCACTTCCTCTTCTGATTGTTGCTTCCAACATTACTTCCACCAGCCATATTCTCGCTATCATTCTTCCTATTCTTCTGTTCTTGGTTGTACTTAGTCAAAGCATCACTTCCACCTTTCGCGATAATTTCCTTCTCTAGTACAGCCGCAAATGTATTTAACTAAAACATTGAAACCTTGCTATACAGCCAGGGTTTCAATCCTTATTCGAACCTTCTCGCTTCACGCTCATCCGTATTGACTTGATAAGTGGCAAACCTTGCTAACTCGTTAAACTTCGTAGCATATTCTAGCACCATCATAGTTCCTTGCTTCAGCTCAAGAAATTGCACTTCCAACTGATTCCGAGAACTCACTGGAAAGTACATTTCAAAGAACATCTCCTTAAATATCTCCCACATTATCACTCCTTGTCCTCCACGAACCTTATTTGCTTGCCGCCAGTAGCTAGCTTCGGACTTCAGCATAAACGTTGTGAACGCAGTCTTTTGATCTTCATTAACTCTAGCAACGTCGAACACCTTCTCCATTTCCATGATCCAGGTTTGGGCTTCCATTGGATTCATAAACCCTTGAAATTCTGGCGGTCCAACCGCTTTGAATTCTTTGAAAGTCGTAACTTGAGCTTGCAGATGATTCGTAAGTGCTCCCGTCAACAAAGTTACCAACTGCTGAACCAGATTAGCATTGGCCTCATTGTTATTATTAGTAGACCCCTCAGGAGGTGCTTGTTGATGTGGTTGTCTTCTTCTAGGAGGCATTTTCTGTTAGAACATACGCTTACTAATTCCTCACTCAATTTCTTGAGTAATGAAAGATTAACTTAAACATTCCAAGATTAAAGCTATACCACATAATATTTCAAATAAACTCTAATATTTTATTCATTCATAATGTTTTAAAACATACTAAAGATAGCATAGCCGCTAAAAACCTCCACTTTCCTAAACTAGACAAGTTTCAGGATTACATACTCACACAATCCCTTTATTTATCTCAAAATAAGGGATTCACAATTTATTTATTCACATAAATAACCACATATTATTATCACTCCTATTCTATCTAGGCATATTAAGACGTCGTAAGGCCTCTCGATGCTCTTCCTCCATGATATGGTAAGCCGTTCTACGATCAATCACGAACCACGGTGAGTCTACAAACTGAGGTGGGTAATAATGGACTCGATCCTGGGCCCTATCAATCGCAAAACTAAAAGCATAATCCATCTCCTTCATCTTGGCTTTCTTCACTTGGACTTTAGCCTCCGCACGGTCTGCTCGTTGAGTTGCCTTCATCCAAGCGTCTTCTACTCTTGTACGCTTAGTTGATTCCTCTTTGAAGTCATCTTTCAACTTCTCCATGTCAGTATTTATCTTCTCGTTCACTGCCAACAGGTCTTCACGCTGACCCTTGGTATGAACCTAATCCCATTCTGTGTTTTTGAGTTTTGAATCAAGTTCCTGAATCTCTACATCCTTCTGCTCAACGCAACGTGATGCATATCAACCATCTTGTGATATCCCGAAATTATGAAATGAATGTATTCAATTTTCTTATAATAATTATTTTATTTAGTAAATGGTTAAATTGAGAAAGGGTTAAAGTTAAGGGTGATATGTGAAATTTTTTCAAAGTATACAAGTTGTTATAAAATATTCGTTTAGTCGGAGAATATTTGTACAACGGCACAATCATTGTTGGACCCCACAATGGAAGTATTGGCGTAGTAAGAAAACGACAGCATTATCTTTTTATAAAAATAACGGCGAGAGTGTTACCGTTAAAACTGTTGAACTACCCGGTAGTAAAAGTACAGTAATATGCATGGTTGCATAGTAGCACACGGTATTGATTATTGATACTTACGTGAGAAGTCACTCAGTTATATTCAATTATTGCTACAGTAATTGCTGCATCATATCTCTAATATTATTGATTCAATTATTGTCACAATATCATCTACATAATATGTTATATTATTAAATCAATAATTGAGATGAAAAAGTTATTCATATTATTATTTACAATATTGACAATATCTGAAAAGTTCTGTCAAGGAGAGGTTTGGTCACCTAATTGCGCGCCAATAAGGAGAAATCCTTATCGGAAAGCCCCCTCTTTCCTGGGAATGATCTAGTTGTTAAATATTATGAGTTATGATATTAATGATGAATACGTTCGTGTTGATTAAAGATGAAATTGATTGTTCTATTGTGTGGGAATTATCAGTGTTAATGGAAATTGACATTTATTTCGATAATAGTTAATGTCTGGAGGTTATATTAACCAATTGGGTAATTAACCGTATAAATGAGCAATTAATTGCTATAAATTCACATGCTTATAACTATGTGTTTTCATGTGTGTACTATTGATTCACATGATTTACTATTAGGGGAGTTGGTGCAAGATTGATAATACTTGCATGACTAAATTAAAAATGGAGGTATAGTTGAAGGTACTTGTAACGCCCCGAAATCTAGTCTGTCTTCACACCCGGATTTCGTACGTCACGAGTACATCATTCATCTATCATACATCATTATATACTGAAATATAACAACGTACACTTTCAAATCCCAGGTTTTGGAAACCTTATAACCTCTTTCATTACAAATAATAATAATACATTATTCATTTCATCCTACAAGAGTGACTTTTATTCGCTGCCAAGGATAAATAACAGTTCATTAAACTAGTCTATCGTTAAGTTCCATCTTTCTACATTACAAGTCTTCACTTGATCTTCTCGCTCATTCACATTCTGTATGACACTTCATCTGGATACCGTCAGTTTGATCTTTACGGGATCCTTCAGTTCTTCTAACTTTGTTCACTGAAAATTATTTTTCATTTAAAGCAAGAGTGAGCATTTAATTTCCCAGCAAGTCATAATAGTTGAACAAACAACTTCAAAATTAAAACACTTCTTTAGAACTTCTATAACCGAACAAAGGTTATGAAGCAGCTTGAATAATAGGAATAGTCTCGATTCCTATCATTTTAAAACATCAGTCACTTTTACTTTGAAATACTTTCATTCCTCTACCTTTTTCATACACATCCTGTCTGGCTAGAATCATTAGCACAGAGTTAACAATAACGGTTCATGTATAAACAGAACATACTTGTATTGAACAGCTCAATCATTGAGCAGTTCATATCATAGAAACACCGAAGTGTTCAAATTGTGGCACAAGGCCTCATACATACTACCACCTTGTACATACGTCGCACATATGCACATAGACAAGACTTCTCAAGTTCAACATCTGAGAAGTTTAAGAAACTAGCGTTTCATTTAGAATATGAATGAAGTTAGGAAACTTGCCTTACGCCCAGCTATAGCTTACACTGAACTGCTCAATCCAATTCCTATATAACACATAAGGAGAAAACATAAACACCAGTTAGTTATATATTGAACTTACGCATTGGTTTACTTAACTTTACTTCTTAGGGTTTGCGTTCTTTGCAATATAAGTTTACGCGACTAACTTCCTTTACCAGTTTATGACTTAATGACATACAGAGATGTTTTACTCATACGTTCATCATCTTTGATGATTTATATTCTTATCTGACTCACATTCGACTTTCATTAATCTTATTACCATTCATTACGGCTTTCTTGATAATTCATTTCTTATTTAATACTTTCGTTATCCATTACATGAACCCCATGTTCATTACTCGTTCTTAGTGTCGAAGCCATACCGATCATTGTATGCTAAGACCAATAGTCCATCGCAACAACATTGCATTCATAGCATCTATACGCTTCACACTTATATCTCATTATCATGACATCGCATCGAAATATTATTCATTACCCTCGTCACTCAATATCTAAGGAATCACAATCATAGCAATTCCTCACGTTTGTTCATCGTGACCACGGTCCCCGGATATCGATTCCGTAACCCGTACCTAAAATCTTTATCTTTTAATCTTGTTTAATCTTTTCGTTCAACCTTTACTATAGGTTTAATTCATTTGCTTAAGTGTTACATTAATTGGACATTGTGTTCTTTATCGTCCCTTACGTTTCCCCCAAGAGTTGAGCAGTTAAAAGTTCATCTCTGACTTTTTCTCTACACTGGCGCTGCGGCGCCACACTCCTCATTAACTCTCGCACCGCGGCGTGAGTTGGCAGTACCTGGCTTCCTGGTCTAGCGCTGCAGCGCCACATTACAAGGCATGACTGGTGCCGCGGCGCCAAGCCCTAACCTTAGAAAATTTCTCTAAGTGTTAAATCAATTTGAGACGCTTCCTTCCCGATCTCATAACTCCTTTATTATAACTCAGAACGAGGTCGTTCCAAAGCCATTCTCTTCCTTATCTTACGTACTTCAATACCCCTTAGACAGAACTTCATTCTGAATCCGTTAACATGCCATTCGATTGGCTTAATCTTTACCCTTTGTTCATTTTTACGCTTTTAATGTTCTTCGCTCGCTTGTCCGTAATTCGGTCATCCGAACTCGAAACTCATTCGTTCTTGAGTCCACGACTCACGTTTTCTATGTTCCCTTACTTCCTTATGAAACTCTACACGTTCGGGTTCATTTACTAACTTTCTAATTCTCGTTCGTCTTTTACAAAAATTTCGCCATAACTTCGTTATAGCTATGTTTTAATTCGTTCTTCATGAACATTTCTATCGTTCCTAACCAAACAATAAGCATCTAACGTATACACAATGGTTTTAAACTTGTCCATCAACAACAATTAAACTACGATGGTTTTAAATTTGTCCATCAACAACGTTCTTCGTGTTCTTCGCGTGTTCTTCGTGTTCTTCGCGTGTTCTTCATGTTCTTCGTTCGTTCTTCATTTTAATCAATATTTTGGATTACGATTTCACTTTTTATTGGAATTTGATGTTATAGAACTCAATTCCTTACTTATTTCACCTACTCGTTCATATAATCCACTCGGATCGCTCAAAATCCTCACGAATCTTATACTTCCTTAAAAAATTTACAAATTAATCTTCTAATTCTTATTTCTTATTTTTTGAATGATTTCAACCATATGAAATCATTCCTATCATTATTTACTTCTTATTCTCATTAAGCTATGTTTTTAAACATAAAAACTTAAAGAAAAATTAAAAGAGACTAGGTTCCGGATTACCGTTCTTCTTTAATCTTCTCCTGTCGGACAAAGTTTTTACGCGGCCTAGCCTTTCCTCTTCATTCTCCTTCCCATCCGACCTCTCTCTCCCTCAAGTGTTGGATTTTCAAAATCCAACCAAATGAGCTTAAGCCTCCTATTTATAGAAAACCAAGGCTAAGGGTATTTTAGTCATTTCGCCCCCACCTCCTTACTATTCCCACCTCCTCCAACAACTTAGCCACCAAGTTTACTTGGCCACCACCCTTAATTGGTGGCCAAGTAGCCGGCCCACGTGCCCATGGGTCATCCCATGGGTTGCCCAAATGGTTCTTACCCATCCGTTTACCCATCGGTTCGATCCGCGGTTTCTTTTCTTGGTTTAGGCCTTAACGCTAATTCTTATTGGGCCTATCTTGGGCTTGCTTTCACAAAGCATTAGGATTGACATAATCCAAGTCCAATTGGATTCTACAAAGTCCATGAACTTAAAGTCCATTAAGACTAATCGTATTCTACGCATTCCATTCTCGTATTCTCGTATTCTCCTCGTATATCTTCGTACGATATTCGTATTATACTTCGTACTAATCTTCGTATTATACTTCGTACTAATCTTCGTATTATACTTGTATAATAACTAGTATTATACTCGTATCTCTCATGCATAATAACCCTAATTATTATACGTACTTATAAAATTCTCGAAACTCACTTTTTCTAACCCTTAGGTTTTGAGTCCGCAGGCGAAAACTTAATTTTTTTGTCATAACTGAAATATTATTAAATATTCCATCACGTCTAAACATTTTACGTAATCAATAACTTTTCGGAATTTCAAAATAAATCTCCGAGCAGAAACGGATGAATAGTGCCTATTTCGTCCTTTTCCCCGGAAATATTTTTGTTCCCGAAAAATTTTTATTTTCGTCTTAAAAATTCTTATTCGATCAATTTAGCTCGCAGCCAGAATACTCCCAACTTATAATCATCCTAGGTTATAGAACGATTAATAAACACATAGCACATAATATTATTAATAAAAATTAGTTTTATTAATAACTAATTCTTTAAACCTAAACTCTGGACGATCTGAATTTTCGGGTCGTCACAGTATTATACTATAATTAGTTTTTTCACATGATTATATTATTGAGTCACATGAATGAACTATTAATTCACATGATTTACTATTAGGAGAGGTGGTGCAAGTTTGATAATACTTGAAGGACTAAATTAAATATGAAGAAAAAGAGGGAGGTATTATACTGTAATATTTTGAGCCCCAAAATGTGCAATTATTAAAACTATATTTTCCTATAAATAGAAGCTCATTCTTCCTTCATTTCTCACCAATTCACTAAAGCTATAGAGCAATTATTATAGAGAGAAATTATAGTGAGAAAGTAAAAGAGAAGTCTGCTACCTCACTATTCCAGTTTTCTTCTAAGGTAAGGGGTATTATTTCTTTCGTATTCATTCCTTATTACTCTGTTGGAATAACCTGTATACGCAGACTACCGTATACATGATGAAATTCTTTTGTTATTCCATTCTTTATTATTCTGTTGGAATAACTTGTCTGTGAAAATTACGCATGTCCTGGTTCAAATCTTTATTATTCTGTTGGAATATCCTGTCTGTGCGGATTATACATGACCTGATTCCATTCTTTATTATTCTGTTGGAATATCCTGTCTGTTGGAATAACATGTCTGTTCTGTCTATCGCATGCCTAGTGAATTCTTTTGTTATTCTATTCTTTATTATTCTGTTGGAATAACCTGTCTACGTGGACTACCGCATGCATGGTGAATTCTTCTGTTATTCCATTCTTTATTATTTTATTGGAATAACATGTCTATGTGGATTACCGCATGCATGGTGAATGAACCTTCGTATTCATTCCTTATTAAATTTTGGAAATGATCTGTCTACGTGGATAACCGCATGGCCGGCGAAAATCCATTTGCAGTTTCGTAATTTTTTTGACCCTCAAAAATTCTGGAAAAATTTGAAATGATAATTTGATGAGTTTTTTAGATTGTGTCCAAAAATGACGATTTTTAGATGTATAGATTAGGAGTTATGAATTTTATAGGAAAAGACTATTTTAAAAGTAAACCCTTATAACTCCTTATGGTTAACTCCAAAATTTGTGAAATTTTATTGGGAGTACATATATATAGCAGGAGTATACCTTGTAAATTTTGGAATTTTCGGACAAAAGTACAGTTTATGATAAATGTCTAAATATTTGACAGTTTTGGCCATATGAAAAATAGTAAATGAATTTTATAAATTTCGAGAAAAATATATGTTCAATATGGGACTATATTCTGCTAAATCCTAGAAAAGAAAACTTTTTGGTACTGATTTGTTATTTTTCATGAAAATGGTTTAGTTACGAACATATGAATTAAATATGTTATGTGAAGTTGAAAAATTGGTCAATAGGATTTTATGGTTTGGAAATCCTATATAAGGTTTATGCAGATTTTTGATAAGGGATTTGATCATTGGTGATTAAATCTTATGAGTATGGCATTTTAGAATGATTAAATACATTATTTGGTAAAGTGTAAACAATTAAAATAAATTATTTATAAGTTTAAGAAATGATTAAAATATTGTTATAATATTAATGATATTAGATTATGGGATTATTAAGTGATTTATAACATTTGGATATTTTAAACTCTGGATAAATTTAAAGTCTTTCATATTTATCCTTGATTTCGTTTGATTAATGTTTATATTATTGTCATCATCCTCATACTTATACTATGATGAAAGTCATCTTTGGCTTACGTGCAAAGATGGACTGTTAATTATTAGTTTTTACAGTTGTATATCTTTGGCTTACGTGCAAAGATGGATTGTTGAATATTGGTTTTACAGTTGTATATCTTTGGCTTACGTGCAAAGATGGACTGTTGATTATTGGTTTTACAGTTGTATATCTTTGGCTTACGTGCAAAGATGAACTATTGATTGATGAGTATCTTTGGCTTATGCGCATAGATGAACTGTTTATTGGTATGATTATGACCAGGAATCATTCAGTATAATCATGACCCGTAATGTTATAGATGATGTGGTAAAAGTCCTCATTGGCCCGTAGTGCATTGGTGGACAGTTATTGGTATGATTATAATCAGGGATTATTCGGTATAATCATGACCATTGATGATTACATGAATATCCTTAGCCGTAGAACAGGGATGATTCGATGATGTGGATTATTTATTAAGCTGAGTCTCAGTGATAAAATATTGATTATACACTTTTAATTTGTAAAAGATAGTAGATATCATGCTCTACTTGACTCTTCTAAAACACAGTTGTATGTCTTTGGTCTGTAGTGCAAAGATGAATTGTTAATGAATATCTTTGGTCGTAGTGCAAAGATAAATTTACTAGTATGATTATGAGTAGGAATTGCGATTTGGTATAACCATGATTTTTGATGTTTCAGGTGAAGATGGGTAATGAAAATTATCTTCGTCCTGAGTGCAAAGAGGAATTTAGAATCACAATTATGATTACGAGTTATTTATATGCTTGTGGACATGAATTGTTGATTGATGTTACAAGTATAAAATATTATTGGCGGACTTTTAACATGGAGAAGATAATAGACCTGATGGTCTATTTGACTCTTCTAATGGATTGTTCGTTCCGCTGCAACTATGGTTGAAAAGTTTTATCATCTACCATATGTTCTAAATCTCTGATTTATTATTGATGAAGGTTATTGATGATGTAAATTATCTTTAGTCATGATATTCTTTACTGGACTAGTTGTGCTCACCCTTTTTGCTTCACAATTCCTTTTAGGTAATAATAGTGTTACCGGGTCGAGCGGGGATAACAGGGGAATAGAACGGAGGTCTATAGCTGTTGAGGTTCTCCCTAAATAGTATGAAAATAATTTTGTTCAAAACTTTAGATAAGTGTGTCGTTTTTTATACGTCATTTGATATTTAATTTTGGTGAACCGAATATGATGAGGTGAACCCAACTTTGGAAGGGTGTTTTGCCACTATCATACAAGATGTCTAATGACATACAACCTCGTGTTATCATAAGACAGGGTTGTGCACATCCACTTGCTGAGTATATCTACGAACACTACCTATATGAACTTGGAGTTTATTTGAAATATAATTTTCTCTCGGAGACAACGGAGATAATTATATGTCAAGAGAAGACTCACCATTGGAAAGAAAATGATAGTAATCTTCTTGTTTTTCTTTGGGGACTGTAGACACTCGAAATTTTCTGCCTATCTGTTACTGACATCACAAAAGCGCAGATTCGTCTTTTAAGAGGAAACCCTGGAAGACGGTTTATATCCATTCCGGATACCACTGGGAGGAACAGTGCAACCCCAGAACACACACTGGGAGTAACAGCTCAACTCCGAAACACATACCGGGAGTAACAAATCCAACCTCGGAGATAACCCCGAGGCATGCAGATCCAATACCGGAACACAAACCAGAGAAGACCGATTCATCCCGGAGGTAACCCCGAGATGTTCCATCTCAGTCCCAACACTGGGAATATTAGATTCCAACCATGGAGATAACCCCAAGGAAGGTAGTGGCAATTCCGGAGATAACCCCGGAAATGATTGTTTCAAATGCATGCCATTAGCTTCAACCTCGGCACTCACACCGAGGCAGTCAGTATAAGATAGGCATACCTCAGAGATGACACTGAGGACCTTTAACATTTGTATCAGTCCAATCTCAGCAATAACCCTGAGCAACGTCTGCTTTATCAACCCAAATCGGAGATAACCCCGGTGAGGGGCAAAGTCGTCATCTTGCCACCATGACGCCACATCACGCTGTCTCAACGTTTCAGACATATATTTCTACACAGCAATGTCCCACAAGAGCCAAGGAAAACCAATCCCGAGTGACTATTGCACAGGATAACAGATAGAATTTGAAGTTGAAGACCGGAAGGCATCGTCCCATCTTCATGACTTTGTACAACCTCTAATCTCATGTCATTGCGTAACTCTCGACAACGGTTGTCCGAAATAGGTCCTATATTCCTCAATCGGATGCCCAGATTGCAATTCTAAAAGTTCGAGCGGGAATCACGTTGCCTACATGCACGTACTTCGAGACGGTAGGACCGGCGAAACCCGGGGCACCCCGGGCAGCCTCTGGTACACCTGCGGCCCAGCCGCATGTACACCTGCGGCCCAGCCGCATGTACACCTGCGGCTCCACCCTCTATAAATAGAGGGCTTGGGGTGGCCATTTTACAAGGAGAAAAGGCGAGGAAGCCCTGTCTAATTTGCTCCATACACACCCCAAACGGAGTGCTTTCTCATTTTAAACACTTGTAAGCTCATATATAGCTACTTCTGTACCGGCGAAAGCCAGTGTTTATCCACTTTAAAGTTATTGAAGTCTTCTTTGGCAGCCCACTTTAAGCCTTCTTACACATTTTAAAGCCTTTCTATCCACACTTGCACACACCCTTCTTTACATTGAGAGTCGTGTTGTGTGTGTTTGCCCGGACTTCGGTCCGTGGTTTTATTTCAGTTTGTATATATATATATATATATATATATATATATATATATATATATATATATATATATATATATATATATGGACTAACATTATCGAGTTATGCCTCGATTGAGCCTAGACTTTGGTCAGGAGAATTTACTTGCTTTTGTATATATATACAACTATATATATGAACTGTTTGTCGAACTTTGTTCGATGAGCCTAGACTTCGGTCTGGAGCGTTTAATGGCTTTCTTATATATATATATATATATATATATATATATATATATATATATATATATATATATATATATATAAACTGTGTGTCGAACTCTGTTCGATGAGCCTAGACTTATGTCTTGTGCGTTTAAATGCTTTTGCATATATATACTTATATACATAAATTGTGTGTCGAACTCTGTTCGATGAGCCTAGACTTATGTCTGGTGCGTTTAAATGTTTTCATATATATATATATATATATATATATATATATATATATATATATACTGTTGTCGAACTTTGTTCGATGAGCCTGAATTTTATATCTGGTGCGTTTATCGCTTATATATATATATATATACATTTCGTCCCACTTAGACTTACTTCGTGGTGGTTGACTGTTTTTACTGCTTTCTGTACATTTCGTCCCGCCTGGAATTTCCTCCGTGCCAGTTGATCACTTTTACAGCTTTATTTACATTTCTGATCCCCCATGGAGGTGCTTCGTGGTTGGTGATCATGTCTGTATATATATATTTACAGCTTTTATATATATACCTGTTTACTGTGATTATATCAACTGCGGAATCATGTGAGCCTAGGAATCATGTGATCACAGATTCAGTTCACTGAATCTAGATTCGGTTCCCGTGATTGACCTTTTCAGCTGTAAGTAGCTTGTAAATTTATCTGTGATGTTTGGATTTTCACAGATGGTTTTCATACCCACGAGGAATTCAACACCTTTTTGTACATTATTTTCATACAGATGCCTCGCATCTGTAAAATAAAATTAACCAAGCCGAATATTGAATAAAATGGGAGTGTAAAAGGTCTCAACTACTATTGAGCACTAGGTTTGAAAAACCTCTTTTAAAACGTCACTGCCATATCTTGCTTAAAACTGAATTTTTATATAAATTCAAACCCTGTGTATGTAGACACTCGAAATTTTCTGTACTACTGCCACTAACATTGCAGGAGAACAGATTCGTATTTTAAGAGGGAACCCTGAAAGATGATCCTTATCCGTACTGGATACTACCGAAAGTTTAGCATCCACCCCGGATCGCAATCTGGGAGTAACAATTCCAATCTCGGAGATAACCCCAAGGCATGCAGATCAATACCGGCACACACACCGGAGAAGACCGATTAATCTCGGAGATAACCCTGAGGTATCCAGTCTCAGTCCCAACCATGGGAATAGCCACCAACCTTGATGATAACCCCAAGGAATGCAATTTCGGTAATAACCCCGGAAATGCTTGTTACAAATGCGACCAGCTTCAATCTCGGCGCTCACAACGAGATCTACTGTACCAGCCCGGCGATAACATCGGGAAGAAAGGCAGACCTCAAGGATGACAATGAGGACCTTCAACCAATTGCAACAGTCCAATCCCAGCGAAGCTGAGCAACGTCTGCTTTATCAGCCCAATCCGGCGATAACACCGGTGAGGGACAACATTGTCATCTGATCAACACGATGCCATGCCAAGTCGCCTCAACATATCTACGCAACAATGTCCTACAAGACTAATCAATCCCGAGTGACTATTGTACGGGGTAACAGATGAAAGTTGAAGCTTGAAGACCAGAGGGCACCGTCCCATCTTCAATGACTTCATACAAACTATAATCCCATGCCATCGTATAACTCTCGACAACGGCGGTCCGAAATAGGTCCTGTATACCTCAAACGGATGCCCAGATTGCACTTCTAAAGATCCGAGTGGACATTATAGTGCCTGAGTTCACGTACTTCGAGACGACCAGACCCGAAAAAAAACCCGGGCCAACCCGAGTTGCCTCTAGTACACCTGCGGCTCAGCCGCAGGTACACCTGCGGCTAGTATGCCTATAAATAGAGGGCTTGGGGTGCTAATTTTTCAAGAGAAAACGGCGAGGAAGCCCTGCCCAATTTGCTATGCACTCATCCCATGCAGTGCACTTTCCCCTTTTAAACACATGTGAGCTTATATATAGCCTCTTTTGTACCCACAAAAGCCAGTGTTTACCCACTCTAAAGATATAGTAGCCTTTTTTAGCAGTCAGTTGTAAGCCTTCTCACACACTTTAGAGTCTTTCTCTTCATCTTTGCACACACCCTTCTACACGTTGACTAACATTATCGAGTTATGCTTCGATTGAGCCTAGACTTAGGTCTAGAGCATTTAATTGCTTTTGTATATATATACATTTATATATATGAACAGCGTGTCGAACTCTATTCGATGAGCCTAGACTTATGTCTGGTGCGTTTAATGGCTTTGTTATATATATAATTATATATATGAACTGCTATCGAACTCTGTTCTGTGAGCCTGGATTTCACATTCGGTGCGTTTACTGCTTTAATATATATATACTTATATATATTAACTGTTGTTGGACTCCGTCCGATGAGCCTGGATTTTATATCCGGTGCGTTTACTGTGACGCCCCCAAAATAGGTATACATCACCTATTTTGAGTCGCCAAATACATGGTATAGAATTCAAATACAAACTTAATTATACAACAGTCGTGTAAAATACGACTAAACATATGCTGTGAGTTTTAGTACAAATATTGTCATCTAGACAATATCCACACTCAATAGAGTCCTCATTACATTTATTGTCACACTATTTAACAGAATAGTGAGTACTACTAATGCACCATCTAGGACCATCGCTCTGTTCCTCGACTAGCCCCAGCTACGTTCTCATTTCCTTAAGAGAACAATGAAAGAAAGGGTGAGCTCAACTAGCCCAGTAAGAAATATTATGACTAAGATAATGCAGAATAAATTATCATTAGCCTTCAACAGTGTTAAACTAATACAATATAACACACATCAAGTTTAACTGCAGCGGAATAAGCAATCCATTAAAAGAGTCAAGTAGAGAATAAAATCTACTATCTTTTATGATTTAAAAGGTTTTTCATCACTTTTATCGCTGGGACTCAGCTTAATAAATAATCAACATCATCCCTGCACTACGGCCAAGGATATTCATTAGTATCACAACCATAAATAATCCATGCACTATGGGCCAAGGATATTCGTGTATTCATCAATGGTCATGATCATGCCAACAACTATCCATCAATGCACTACGGGCCAATGAGGACTTTTACCACATCATTCGTAACATTACGGTCATGATTACACCGAATAATCCCTCGTCATAATCATACCAAGTCCATCTATGCACTACAGGCCACAGATGACTTTCAACATAATATAACATGAGGATGATGACAATGATATAAGAATTCAATAAAACAAGTTCAAAAATTAATTTATCTAGGAACTAATAATGTCCAAACTGTCAACATGATACTTCTTTGTAGAGTAAAATTCAAGAATGCTCAGAAGAATATTTTCATGAAAAGATACTGGATGAAGCGCGAATATCAAGGATATTCCACTAATTTCATGGAGTATATAAGTCAAAACTTTAACCAACTGAGTATAATAAAGAATGGAATAACAAAAGAAATCACCATACATGCGGTACTTCGCATAGACAGGTTATTCCAACAGAATAATAATAACGGAACCAGGTCAGGCGAAATTCGCACCGACAGGGTGTTCCAACAGAATAATAAAGAAAGGACTAACAACGAAAATCACCATGCAAGTGGTAGACCGCACAGGCAGGTTTTTCTAACAGAATAATAATTAATGGAACCAGGTCCGGCGTAAAACGCATAGATAGGATATTCTAACAGAATAATAAAGACGAAACCATGTCCTGCGTAAAACGCACAGATAGGATATTCCAACAGAATAATGAAGACGGAACCAGGTCTGGCGTAAAACACACAGACAGGATATTCCAGCAGAATAATAAGGAACGGAATAACAAAAGAATTTCACCAAGTATAGGGTAGTCCGCGTATATAGGTTATTCGAGCAGAATAATACTGAATGGAATAACATAAGTTCTCTTCATGAATGCAAAAGAAATAATACCCCTTACGAGTACGACAGATAATATCCCTTACCTTTGAAAGAAGAGTATTCCGACTGGTAGAGCGAGGACATACTCGAAGAAAACTTGCACTACGCTCAAAGCTTTCTTAAACTCTAAATAAATACGGTCAAGATTATAGAAGAAGAACTCTCTCAATAGTTTCTCTCTCTAGAGTTTCAGTAAATTCGTCAGAAATAATGAAGGAATGAGCTTCTATTTATAGAAGAATGGACTGCATAGTAACTAAGTCATGAACGGTCCAGATTGATTTACTTTTAATCGGACGGTCCATATTTAAAGCAAAATCTTTTAAATAAAATGTAATATATTCTATTTATAATCTAATAAAATGAAAAACTTTATAAAAGATGTTACTATACAAACACTATTTATAATAAAATATAATATTTTCTAATTATTGTTTAATAAAACAGATAACTTTATAAAAGTATTATATTTTATATAAAAAGATTTTACTATTAGCCTAATAAAACGAATAACTTTATAAAAGTATTCTATTTTATATAAAAAGTTTTTATGTTTTATTACATTAATAATACTAATAAAACAAAACTGAGTGACTTCTCACGTAAGTATCAATAATCAATATCGTGTGCTACCATGCAACAACGCGTATTGCTGTACTTTTGACACCGGATGTTTCGACAGTTAACGGTAAAACTTCCGCCATTATTTTCATAAAAATATTTTTGTCATTTTCTCAATTCGACAATAATTCCGTTGTGGGGTCCACCAATGATTGTACCATCGTACGTGTGACAACCCGGAAATCTGGATTGTCCAGAAATTAAGATTTAAAGAATTAGTTATTAATAAAATAAATTTTTAGTAATACTATTCTGTGCTATGTGTTTAGTAATCGTTCTATAACCTGGAATGATTATAAGTCGGGAGGATTCTGGCTACGAGCTAGATTGAACGAGTAAGAATTTTCAAGACGAAAATGAAAGTTTTTCGGGAACAAAATATTTTTTAGGGAAAAAGACGAAATATGCACTATTCATCAGTTTCTGCTCGGAGATTTATTTTGAAATTTCGAAAAGTTAACGATTACGTAAAATGTTGAGACATGATGGAATATTCAATAATATTTCAGTTATGGCAAAAACGAAGTTCTCGCCTGCGGACGTAAAACCTAAGGGTTAGGGAAAGTAATTTTCGAGAATTTTAATGAGTACGTGTAATAACTAGGGTTATTATGCGTGAGAGATACGAGTATAATACTAGTTATTATACAAGTATAGTACGAAGATTAGTACGACGTATAATATGAATATTGTACGAGTGATATACGAAGAGAATACGAGAATACGAGAATGGGATGCGTAGAATACGATGAGTCTTAATGGACTTTGAGTTCATGGACTTTGTAGAATCCAATTGGACTTGGATTATGTCAAGTCCAATGATTTGTGAAATCAAGCCCAAGTTAAGCCCAATAAAAATTAGGGTTAAGGTCCAAACCAAGAAAAGAAATCGCGGATAGAACCGATGGGTAAACGGATGAGTAAAAACTATTGGGGCAACCCATGGGATGACCCATGGGCATGTGGGCCGGCCACTTGGCCACCAAGTAAGGGTGGTGGCCAAGTAAACTTGGTGGCTAAAGGATGGAGGAGGTGTGAATAGTAAGGAGGTGGGGGGCGAAATGACTAAATTTCCCTAAGCCTTGATTTTCTATAAATAGAAAGCTAGATTTTCATTTTTAGGATTTTAAAAATCCTACACTTGAGAGAGAGAGAGAGAGCTCAGTTAGGAGAAGAAGAGGAAGAGCGTAAGCATGAATGCTCGGATCAAAAGTGATCGTGAAATAGAAAAGCTCGCAAATCGCCGGCTTTGTCTAACGGAAGAAGATTAAAGAAGAACGGTAATCTGAACCCTAGTTCTTCTAATATTTTCTTTAAGTTTTTATGTTCAAAAACATAACTTAATGAACATAAGAAGTAGATGATGTTAAGAATGATTTCATATGGTTGAAATCATGAGAAAATGAAGAAATAAGAATTAGAAATTTATTTTATGAATTTCTTAAGGAAATATAAGATTCGTAAGGATTTTGAGCGATCCGAATGAATTTATGAATGAGTAGGTTAAATTAGTAAGGAATGATGTTCTATAACATCAAATTCTAAGAAAAAGTAGAATCGTAATCCAAAATATCGATTAAAATGAAGAACGAACGAAGAACACGAAGAACACGCGAAGAACACGAAGAATGTTGTTGATGGACAAATTTAAAACCATCGTAGTGTAATTGTTGTTGATGGACAAGTTTAAAACCATCGCATATAAGTTAGTTGCGTATTTGCTTGGTTAGGAACGGTAGAAATGTTCGTGAAGAACGGATTAAAATGGAGCTATAACAAAGTTATGACGAAATTTTTATAAAAGGCGAACGAGAATTAGAAAGTTAGTAAATGAACCCGAATATGTAGGGTTTCATAAGAATGTAAGAGAACTTATAAAATGTGAGTCGTGGACTCAAGAACGAACGAATTTCGAGTTCAGATGACCGAATTACGGACGAACGAACGAAGAACGTTAAAAGCGTTAAAATGAACGAAGAGTGAAGATTAAGCCAATTGAATGGCATGCTAACGAATTCAGAACGAATTTATGTCTGTGACTAATCGAAGTACATAAGCTAAGGAAGAGAATGGCTTTGGAATGACTTTGTTTCGAGTTATAACGAAGAAGTTATGAGATCGAAAAATAAGCGTCTCAAAATGAAGTTACCACTTAGAAAAATTTTCGGGAAGAAGGACTTGGCGCCGCAGCACCAGTCATGCCAGGAGAGGTGGCGCCGCAGCGCGAGCTCGGCCATAAACTTCTGGAGAGTGGCGCCGCAACGCGAGAGATAAAAAAGGGTTCGGCGCCACAGTGCCAGACCAAGGGAAGAGAGAGACATAGGTCACGCCGCAGCGCGAGAGGAAAGAAAGGGCACGGCGCCGCAGCGCCAGTGCAGGGCAATACCTAGAAATGAGATTTTAACTGCTCAATTTCTCGGGGGATGTGCAAGAAAGAAGTATGAACATATATTTCACGTAATGTAATAATTAATTAAGTGTCTTAAACTTAATCAAGTGTCTTAAACCTTTAATAAAGGTTGAACGAAAAGATTAAACGAGATTAAAAGACAAAGAATGTAGATGCGGGTTGATATCCAGGGACCGTAGTCGTAATGAACGAACATGAAGGATTGCTATGATTGTGACTCCTTAGACGTTGAGTGATGAAGGTAATGAATAACATTTCGATGTTATGTCATGGTAAGGGGAGATAAGTGTAAAGTGTTTAAACGCTATGAACGCAATGTTGTTGCGATGAACGCTTGGTCTTAGCATACAATGAACGATATGGCTTCGACATTAAGAAAGAATAATGAACATGGGGTTCATGGGATGGATAACGATCAAAAGCGATTAAAAACCTTGAATAAAGGTTGAATGAGAGATTAAGAGACGAGCAACGTGATTGAATACGTAAACGATCTTCGTAAATTGTATTCTCATTTGATGAACGTTCTAAGTATACCCTAGTTGTATAACTTAGACGTTTTCTGAAAGTAGTAAGTAAGATACGAATGTTATCAAGAAAGCCGTAAGGTAATGAAGAATGTTGATTAACCATGAACGGTGTAGAAACTAAATTGAAGATAATAACGTATAACGTTAAGAAGCCGAGTTAATAAGTATAACTTGGATAAACGTTCTGAGTGGAAGGAACTGGACGTTTTAAGGTATGAATAAATTCATATGAAATGGTTAACGCTATGTCCTCATAGTATTGACATTGAATGATCGTTCCAAGTGTATAAAAGACTGTATGACGTAGACGATAAAGAATGAATCCTGAGGTATGACATTTAGTTTCCAGAAAGTCGTAAGGAATATGAATTTGACTTAACAAACATTATAGTTTAATAGTTCAGATAAGTTAGATGAATTTAAGTTGTGGTACAATCGTAACCTTTGATGGTTGTCATATGGACCACTAGCAAAGACACGATGTGTGCTGAGTCCTAGGAGAATTATAAGAAGAAGATAAGAATGTAAATCATCAAAAATGATAAATGTATGAATAAGACATCTCAGTATGTCATAAAGCCGTAATCTGGTAATAAAAGTTAGTCGCGTAAGCTTAAATTACAAGAACGCGAACCTTAAGAAGTAAAGTTAAGTAAACCAATTCGTAAGTCAAGTATATGACTAATTGGTGTACGTGTTATTTTCTTATGTGCTACATAGGAATAGGAATGAGCAGTTCAGCGCAAGCTGTAGCTGTGCGTAAGGAAAGTTTCTTAACTTCATTCATATTTTAAATGAATGCTAGTTTCTTAAACTTCTCAGATGTTGAACTTGAAAAGTTCTGTCTATGTGCGAATGTGCGATATTTGTACAAGGTGGTAGAATGTATGAGGCCTTGTGCCACAATGTGAGCACTTCGGTGTTTCTATGAAATGAACTGTTTTGTGATTGAAATGTTCAATACAAGTATGCTCGGTTTATTCATGAACCGATATTGTTAAGTCTGTGCTGATGATTCTAGCCAGACAAAATGTGTATGAAAAAGGTAGAAGAATGAAAGTATTTCAATGTGAAAGTGAGTATGGTTTTAAGATGATAGGAATCGAGATTATTCCTATTATTGAAGCTGCTTCATAACCTTTGTTCGGTTATTGAAGTTCTAAAGAAATGTTTGAATTCTGAACTTGTTTGTTCAAACTGTGATGACTTGCTGGGCAATTGAATGCTCACACTTGCTTTAAATGAAAAACATTTTCAGCAAATGATGTTAGAAAGAACTTAAGGATCCCGTAAAGATCAAGCTAAGCGGTATACAGACGAAGTGCCATTCAGTATGTGAATGTGTGTGAAGATCAAGTGAAGACTTGTAATGTAGAAAGATGAATTAAACTATAGACTAGTTTAATGAACTGTATGTATCCTTGGTGGCGGATAAAAGTCACTCTTGTAAGATGAAAAGAATAATGTAATTATCATTATTTGTAATGAGAAAGGTTATAAGGTTTCGAGAACCTGGGAATTGAGAATGTATGTTGTTATATTTCAATACATAATGATGTATGTTGGATGAATGATGTACTCGTGACGTACGGAATCTGGGTGTGAAGATAGACCGGATTTCGAGGCGTTACAGTACGAATATTCCCTGACAAAAAGAATATTCCCCAACTAATCGAATATTCCCCGACACAACAAATATTTTATATCAACTTGCTAACTTTGCAAAAAAAAAAAATATCACATATTACCCTTAACTTTAAACTTTTATCAATTTAACTATTTACCAAAATAGAAAAATTGAATACTTTTATTTCATAAATTTCGGGGTCTCACAATCACCCATCTTTATGAAATTTTGCCCTCGAAATTTACGTACGTACCTGATATTCGAAGAGATGAGAATACCTTGCTTTTTTTTCAGATTATACCTTCCCGGTAATTTCCTCGCTATCATGATTTTCCCATTTCTTATCTTCTGTATTTCAGATATCATTCTAGAATATAGCTTCAAAACAAAGTTTAATTGACATATCATAATTTGTCAACTTATCAAGTAAACAATTTCAACTTAGGTAAGTCACACAGTAGCGAAGTATATAACTCGTCTCTCCCCTCCTAGTTCTAGACTCTTATCTCCGTCAGCGACCATATCCCTAAGCTCTTATACCAACTGTGACGCCCCCAAATAGGTATACATCACATATTCTGAGTCGCCAAATACATGGTACAGAATTCAAATAAAAACTTAATTATACAACAGTCGTGTAAAATACGCCTAAACATATGCTGTGAGTTTTAATACAAATATTGTCATCTAGACAATATCCACACTCAATAGAGTCCTCATTACATTTATTGTCACACTATTTAACAGAATAGTGAGGACTACTAATGCACAATTTGGGACCACCACTCTATTCCTCGACTAGCCCCGACTACGTTCTCATTTTCTGAAGAGAACAATGAAAGAAAGGGTGAGCTCAACTAGCCCAGTAAGAAATATTATGACTAAGATAATGCAGAATAAATTATCATTAGCCTTCAACAATGTTAAACTAATACAATATAACACACATCAAGTTTAACAGCAGCGGAATAAGTAATCCATTAAAAGAGTCTACTAGAGAATAAAATCTACTACCTTTTATGATTTAAAAGGTTTTTCATCACTTTTATCGCTGAGACTCAACTTAATAAATAATTAACGTCATCCCTGCAGTACGGCCAAGGATATTCATTAGTATCATAACCACAAATAATCCATGCACTACGGGCCAAGGATATTCGTGTATTCATCAATGGTCGTGATCATGCCAATAACTGTCCATCAGTGCACTACGGGCCAATGCGGACTTTTACCACATCATTCGTAACATTACGGTCATGATTACACCGAATAATCCCTGGTCATAATCATACCAAGTCCATCTATGCACTACAGGCCACAGATGACTTTCAACATAATATAACATGAGGATGATGACAATGATATAAGAATTCAATAAAACAAGTTCAAGAATTAATTTATCCAGGAACTAATAACGTCCAAATTGTCAACATGATACTTCTTTGTAGAGTAAAATTCAAGAATGCTCAGAAGAATATTTCCATGAAAAGATACTGGATGAAGCGCAAATATCAAGGATATTCCATTAATTTCATGGAGTATAGAAGTCAAAACTTTAACTAACTAAGTATAATAAAGAATGGAATAACAAAAGAAATCACCATGTATTCGGTACTTCGTATAGACAGGTTATTCCAACAAAATAATAATAACGGAACCAGGTCAGGCGAAATTCGCACCGACAGGATGTTCCAACAGAATAATAAAGAAAGGAATAACAACAGAAATCATCATGCATGTGGTCAACCGCACAGGTAGGTTATTCCAATAAAATAATAATTAATGGAACCAAGTCCGACGTAAAACGCACAGATAGGATATTCCAACAGAATAATAAAGACAGAACCAGGTTCGGCGTAAAACGCACAGACAAGATATTCCAACAGAATAATAAAGACAGAACCAGGTCTGGCGTAAAATAGGATATTCCAACAGAATAATAAAGAATGGAATAACAAAAGAATTTCACCAAGTATAGGTTATTCCAGCAGAATAATAAGAAATGGAATAACATAAGTTCTCTTCGTGAATGCAAAAGAAATAATACCCCTTACGAGTACGACATATAATATTCCTTACCTTTGAAAGAAGAGTATTCCGACTGGTAGGGCGATGATATACTCGAAGAAAACTTGCACTACGCTCAAAGCTTTCTTAAACTCTAAATAAATACGTTCAAGATTATAGAAGAAGAACTTTCTCTATAGTTTCTCTCTCTAGAGTTTTAGTAAATTCGTCAGAAATAATGAAGGAATGAGCTTCTATTTATAGAAGAATGGACTGTATAGTAACTAATTCATGAACGGTCCAGATTGATTTACTTTTAATCGGACGATCCATATTTAAAGCAAAAAATCTTTTAAATAAAATGTAATGTATTCTATTTATAATATAATAAAACGAATAACTTTATAAAAGATTTTACTATGCAAACACTATGCAGGCACTGTGCATAATAAAATATAATATATTCTAATTATTGTCTAATAAAATAGATAACTTTATAAAAGTATTCTGTTTTATATAAAAAGATTTTATTATTAGCCTAATAAAACGAATAACTTTATAAAAGATTTTACTATGCAAACACTATGCAGGCACTATGCATAATAAAATATAATATATTCTAATTATTGTCTAATAAAATAGATAACTTTATAAAAGTATTATGTTTTATAAAAGTATTATGTTTTATATAAAAAGATTTTACTATTAGCCTAATAAAACGAATAACTATATAAAAGTATTCTGTTTTATATAAAAACTTTTTCTGTTTTATTACATTAATAATACTAATAAAATAAAATTGAGTGACTTCTCACGTAAGCATCAATAATCAATACCGTATGCTACTATGCAACCACACGTATTATTGTACTTTTAATACCGGGTGTTTCAACAGTTAACGGTAAAACTTCTGCCGTTATTTTCATAAAAATATTTTTGTCGTTTTCCCAATCCGATAATAACTCTGTTGTGGGGTCCACCAATGATTGTACCGTCGTACGAATATTTCCTGACAAAAAGAATATTCCCCGACTAATCGAATATTCCCCGACACAACGAATATTTTATATCAACTTGCTTACTTTGCAAAAAAAAACATTTCACATATTACCCTTAACTTTAAACTTTTATCAATTTAACTATTTACCAAAATAGAAAAATTGAATACTTTTATTTCATAAAATTCGGGGTCTCACATTTACTCGCTTTCATATATATATATATATATATATATATATATATATATATATATATATATATATATATATATATATATTCGTCCCAACTAGAGTTTCCTCCGTGGTGGTTGATCGCTTTTACAACTTTATTTATATCCCGTCCCGCCTGGAATTCCCTCCGTGGCGGTTGATAGCTTTTACAGCTTTATTTATATTTCTAATCCCCCATGGATGTGCTTCGTAGTTGGTGATCATGTATATATATATATATATATATATATATATATATACAGCTTCTATATATATACCTGCTTACTGCGTTTATATCAATTGCAGCATCATGTGAGCCTAAGAGTCATGTGATCACATATTCAGTCCCCTAAATCTAGATTCGGTTCCCGTGATGGACCTTTTTAGCTGTAAGCAGCTTGTAAATTTAGCTGTGATGTTTGGATTTCCTCAGATGGTTTTCATACCCACGAGGAATTCAACACCTTTTTGTACATTTATTTTCGTACGGATGCCTCACATCTGTCAAATAAAATCAATCAAGCCGAGCACTTAAATAAAATGTTATTATAAAAGGCCTCAATTACTATTGAGCATCAGGGTTTGAAAAACTTCTTTTATAAAACATCACTGCCATATCTTGCTTAAAATTGAATTTTTAAATAAAATTCAAACCCTGTGTATATAAGTGCGAATGAGGCCTCACACTACTTCCAAATAACAGTACATTGACCCACACACACACACACACATTCAGATAACAGTTTCTTGAAAAGAGGCGGTCACCGTGGTAACACGGATGTCGAGGGGTGCCTAACACCTTCCCTCTGCATAACCAAGTCTCCGGACCCCTAATGAATCTCGGTTTCACCGACCCGTTTAGTAGTGTCACATCACTGGGTCAATGTGCAAACCTTTTATCTGTTGTGTTGATATAACCATTTCAAAAACCAACTGGCGACTCTTAACAGTCCATCGTCGACATTATACATATCGGACCTTTTTCACTTATTTTTTCAAACAAATCTCACCTAAAATGAGAACACCAAAGAACAAGTAACGGCAAGGGACAATTAAAAATCCCGACGTCGACAGGTGGCGACTCTGCTGGGGACTCCAGTAAGAGGACTTAAGCCGCTATTACAATTTTTTCAAAATTGTTATCTGTTTGTGTGTGGATGTTGCATTTGCATTTTATGATGAATGTGTACGAATGCATTTCCTTACTTAGTGCTTCGCACTATAAACTGCTTGTGATATTAGTGCTTCGCACTACAAACTGCTTGTGATATTAGTGCTTCGCACTATAAACTGCTTGTGATATTAGTGCTTCGCACATGTCATCATTTTCATACGGTAAGACGCGATGTATGTGAATGTATGTTGTATGGTCCCTCCACCAGGAGGCTATCCCGTTGGTGTTTGATTACTGGACTCGTGAGAAGACTAATTCTCTGAGGCTTAGGAAAGGCACCACCCAAATTCGCTCCAGTTGAAAGACCAGATTAACTTCCCGTCAAGTAGAATGCGATGATTTGGGAATCTTCATGCCAAAAACCCGCGAGAGTAACCTAAGATAGGTCAGCCTCTGATAAACCCAAAATGGAGGAAAGTCTCTTCATGCTCTCATTTCAAATTACTTGTAAAGCACAAATTATCTTCCATATCTATCTCCATGTAATGAGAAATATGAAGAAATGTGTACACATACATGCTACAAACAGCTGATATCCGTTTTGTAGGATGAAATTCCTAAACTGGACACATTACATAGCATGTTATTATCCACCTTCCCTAAAGACTAAACTATGCAAGTCTTTTGCAGGGAATCAATCGGACCTACCACCCGTTTAAAGTCCAAAAAGGCAACTAGCCTACAGTCAATCATGTCATCATCTGAGCAGACCGAACTTAATCCAGTTTCTCTCAAAGAATTCGACGGATTAAGCAAACAGATTACAGATTTGGCTGTTCTACTAAAAGAATTACACCAGTCTACACAGGGTCATAAAATACCCGTACATGCTGAATCCTCCATACAAGGAGGGAGTCCGGTCATCACCATGCCTGAACTGCAGTTAGATATGACCAACAAAATTCATGATGCTGCCCATCCCACTGAAGACCCAGACACTGGTGACATCAAAAAGAAAGTCCTCCAAATGGAAGAGTCACTATCAAAGGAATTGGAACACACGAGAGTGTTTCGTATGCTGATTTGTGTATTTTCCCTGGTATTCATTATTCAGAAAAGTTTAAGACTCCTGACTTTGAAAAATATGACGGGTTAGGAGATCCTTAGACACATTTAAAGGTGTTTATTGGAGAAGTGGGATCCTATGCAGAGGATGAAAAACTCAGAATGCAACTGTTCCAAAAAAGTCTAACTGGAGAAGCCCGTTCGTGGTACGCAAGATTAGACAATTCAAAGATCCATAGTTGGGAAGAGCTAGCACACGCTTTCCTCACCCAATACAACTTTCAATCTCAAATGGCTCCTGATCGGTATCAAATTACCAAGATCAAGAAACAGTCTAATGAGTCTTTTAGAGAGTATGCTCAGAGGTGGAAACGCCTGGCCGCCCAAGTTAGTCCTTCCATGACAAAATCAGAGATGGTCATGACTTTCATAGACATATAAGAAGCACCTTTCTATAAAAGAGTTTTAGCCAGCATCGGCAAGCCATTTTCTAAAATGGTCAAACATGGGGAGATGGTTGAAATGAGATTGAAATCCGGAAAGATTCAAGACCTAGCTGCACTCAAAGCTGTTGCTGATCACATCCAATCTGGAAATTATGGGAACAACCATCGGAGGGTCCATAAAAAGAAAGAGGAAGATGTTTCCCTGATACTACAGGGTCAAAAAGGCAATCAAAACATGCATATTCAATAGAGAAATTACACTCCCTTTCAATCACAATCTGCGAACCCTCTAATACCAAAAGGTGGACAAGCCAAACGCCATCGAGTATTCACACCCTTAGGGGACACCCTCGAGAACATTCTCAATCTTCTAACAACACAGAAGAAAATTACGCATCTGCTTCCACCAGCCAGCCCTAATGGTCGGGGTTTTAATGCTGCTCGAAAATGTGCTTATCATGCCAGGGCACTTGGACATGATACTCAGGATTATTGGGCCTTGAAACACAAAATCCAAGACCTGATAGACAACGGTGAAATCTTGGTCACCAAACCGATCAGCCTCACATTCAAGACAAACCTCTTCCTCAACACAGGGAAGAAGAGGTCAACATGATCAATTGGAGCAGCGGACAGAGTTCTAATTTCAGCTGTGAATCCTCCCAGACCCCCAAAGGTGGTGATGACAGATGGGATCATGCCAAGTCCAATTCACAATGGAACGAAACATGAAAGCTCTCTGTAAACAAATTGAGCAATCGGCGGAACTGGTGACTTATCAGCATCAAGTGACTCGTCAGCTAATCAGCCAGGAGCATGCCAGTCTCCTACGTATTGTCATGAATATTCCCTCTTCACTTTCAGAAAATGAAATGCTAGAAGACAAAGTGACGAAGAGAGCGAATGCTAAGGCCCGTCAGGATTTTGCCAACAAAAGGGAATTAACACATTTGGGCCAACATATGGAGGAAATTCTTCATATGTTAATCAATGAAGGAAGGATTAGTTCCCTTCTACCTCCAATCAACCCCCGTTCAGGACGATACAACTCTGGGGGAGTATGTCAATATCATTCTCAATCTCTCGGTCAGAGCACAGAAGAATGCTGGGCACTCCGCCACCTTATTCAAAATTTAATCGACAGTGGCGTACTGCACCTGGCAGATAACGACACTGTGTTGCGGGCAAGTGAGGATTCGGGTCCTACTAAGTGTAAGAGTGTAGTAGCAGTCATATCCGCTGAAAATGATGGGGTTAACAAATCACTTGTCATGCCAGTAATTCAACTCAAGGGAATCAACAATCCTTTGAAAGTGGCCACTCCCGAGCCAATCAACTTGTAGTGCAGAGCACAATATCCTATTGTTAGCTTGCGCACAATTCCGTGGAATTATAGAGAAGGTGAAGGATCCACCTCGCATACAACTGCTGCAGTGTCGAAGGAGAATCCACTGTATCTTCCCCAACGGGTAATGAAGCCTATCATCAAGTCTAAGGGGAAAGTACCCATTAAGAAGATTGAAAATTTCCTCCGCACTATGGGTCATAATGAAGCCAAGGTGGTTTTAAGCTTGAAAGAAGCTCCACAACAGATATCAATCTTGGACTTGGTCCTGACTTCCGAGAATCACCGGAAGGTCTTGTTAAAGGTTTTAGAAGAAGCCTATCTACCAACATCAGTCAATACATAAAAGTTTCAACATCTGGTTGATCACATTTTCAATAACAATGTGATATCCTTCACTGATGATGACATACCGTCCGAGGGGACCGGTCATTGCAAATCGTTGCACATTGCGATCTTGTCCTCCGGATATATGGTGGCTGGAGTTTTAATAGATGGAGGTTCCTCTCTGAATATCTGCCCATACGCTACCTTCCTAAAGATGAATATCAATCCCAATCGAATTCGGAGTAGCCATACCATTATCAAAGCTTTTGATGGAGCCCGCCGTAACTCAGTCGGAGTAGTTGAGCTGCCAATTGAGATTGGTCCTCGTACATTCTACGTATCTTTCCACGTGCTCAAGATAGATTCAGGATACAACCTGCTCTTGGGACGATGATGAATTCACATGGCAGGGGCAGTCCCCTCCACTCTTCATCAATAGTTGAAATACATCATCAACAATAGCCTGGTCACAATAAACGCTGAACCGGAGATTCCTCAGCACGAGCACATGCCGTTCATCAATGCCAATAAGGATGTTGAGCCAAATAGTTTTCATACTTTGGAAATAAGCAATACCCAATACCATACTATTGGAACGCCACTGCCCGAACCCCAGATTTCTGCCGAGGTAATGTCGGCCACTCAAGAAATGATGTCGTTGGGTCATAAACTAGGACAAGGGTTAGGTAAAGATTGCCAGGGTATTAAGTACCCTATTCGCTTAAACAAGAAAATTGGGACAGCTGGACTAGGCTATTCTGCCAGCTCTAGTCACAGGAATCCTCATAAGCATCAGCAGATTCCTTCAGCTTCAACCATGCGGCTTTTAGCTTCACCTTCAAGCTCCGAGTCCGCACAACCTCCCGTAAAGGTGCCAGCCAATATAATGGCAATGTTATTTCCCAAGCCGATACCGGTGAAGGAGAAAGAGATCTTTGTTCCAGATCCCGCAGGGGAGGAAGAGGAACGAAGAATCAAGCAAGACGTCATGCGGATGATGTCCGGCATACGCATCATCGTTCATGGTGAGCATACCAAAAGATACACCCCATACGATGATTGCCCATACGTAATGGCTATCATTCGGGACAGGGAAGATGATGATAATCCCTCTATCACTGCGGTTCACCCGAATTTTGCTCTTGCCAATTGGAATAGCATTCCTTGCATTGGTCGTCAAGGGTAAAGCGGGCGGAAACTCTTTCTGCCCTGTAGATATAATAACTGCTTACTTTTTTGTACAGTATTAGCAGTTTATTTTTCCAGTATATGCTAACACTGTGTATGATCAACACATTTCATATATACTAAGTGAAAGCATATTTTTTTCAGGACTCTGAATTTAGATATGCCGGTACTTGCTGATACGGTGCCTCTTCTCCACAAGGATTGTACCTTTGATGTAGAGATGAATTCAACCTTGGTGGATATACAGGATGATATTGAGGTGCCTCCAGAAATTCAAGAATGGGTCAAAGAAAAACCCAAATCCAACCTTGATCAAACCACTCCTTTCAATCTCGAAACCTTAAAAAACACTAAGTTAATCCAGATTAGTTTAGACCTTACCCCAAACCGACAGAATGACATGGTTACGCTACTAACCCAGTTCCAGGATGTGTTTGCATGGTCTCATGAATACATGGTGGGTTTGTCCACTGACATTGTTCTTCATCGCCTTCCCATCAAAGAGGGATTTAAGCCAGCCAAGCAAAAGCTCCGGCGATAGAAACCTGAATGGAGTTTAAAGGTGAAAGAAGAAATTGTGAAATAGTTTCAACCTGGCATCATAATGGTGTCTACATGTCCTGAGTGGATATCCAACATCGTGCCCGTACCTAAACCTGGAGGAAAGGTGCGAGTTTGCGTGGATTACCGGGACTTGAACAAGGCTTGCTTAAATGATAGTTTTCCCGTGCCATTTATCCACATTCTCATTGACAATACTGCACAATACGACATGTATTCCTTTGCAGATTGCTTTGCGGGGTATCATCAGATCATGGTTGCTGAGGAAGATCGTGAGAAGACTGCTTTCATCACTCCATGGGGAACTTTTTGCTATAAACGGTTGTCATTCGGCCTCATCAATGCTGGAGCTACCTATCAACGAGCTATGATGTCTCTTTTCCACGACTTAATGCATAAAGAGATCTAGATCTACGTGGATGACATTATTTTCAAGTCCCGGAAGGAGGATGACCATATAGACCATCTCAGGAAGTTGTTCAACAGGTTGCGTAAGTACAACTTAAAGTTGAATCCAGCTAAGTGCGCCTTTGGTGTTAAATCAGGCAAGTTGCTAGGATTTCTAGTCAGCCACAAAGGAATAGAGCTGAATCCTGCCAAAATCCAAGCCATCACAAAAATGCCCATTCCTCAGATAGAAAAGGAAATACGGGGATTTTTGGAGAGAATCAACTTCATTAGTAGATTTATCTCTCAACTCACAGGAACCTGTGATCCAATTTTCAAGCTATTAAGGAAGAAATCCTCTAGGAAATGGAATGAGGAGTGCCAGAATGCCTTCTTTACAATCAAGAAACAGCTAATCAAAGCTCCCATCTTGGTACCACCCAGGGATGAGGTTCCCCTATTTATGTATCTGTCCGTAAGTGACAATGCCATGGGCTGCATGCTGGGACATAAGGACGATAGAGGCCTAGAACGAGCTATCTATTACCTCAGTAAAAGATTCAGCAGCAGTGAACACAAGTACACTATGATCGAAAAGACGTGTTGTGCTTTAGCATGGGCTTCCACGAGGTTACAACATTATCTCTATGGTCACACAACCCATCTCATATCCCGCGTGGATCTTCTCAAGTACGTGTTCAACAAACCCATGTTAAATTGCCGGCTGTCCAGATAGTAGTTGATCCTACAACAATTTGACATCATATATGTGACTCAAAAGTCCATCAAAGGTCAAGGAATTGCGGATCAACTGGCCGCCGCACCATCAGGGGATTTCAAACCCTTGGAGACATATTTCCCCAATGAAGGAGTAATGACAGTTCAGCAACACCATCAGTATGATACACGCCAAACGTGGAAGATGTATTACGATGGAGCTGTTAATATGGAAGGTTTTGGATCTGGAGAAGTTCTAGTATCCGCTACGGGGGAGCAGTATCCCGTTGCCGTCAAATTATAGTTTGTCAGCACCAACAATACAGATGAGTATGAAGGCTGTCTCATGGGGCTAAAACTTGTACGTTCAATGGGCATCGGGCGGTTAACTGTCCTTGGAGATTCGGAGTTGGTAATCAGACAATCCACCGGAATCTATCAAACCAAGGAACTACATTTGTTGCCTTACCATCGGTAGGTTTTAAAGATGGCTTTGGGGTTCGAAGAAATATCCTTTCTACATATTCCTCATAATAGGAATGATTTCACAGATGCGTTAGCAACTTTGGCCTCCTTGATCCGCATATCAGACAAGGAACACTTACCAAGCGTCACAATTTCCTTGCACAAGGCCCCAGCCTATGGGAATTACATTGGAGAAGTATCGAATGAGCTACCTCCCATCCAACATCCTTGGTATTAGCATATCAAGGAATATCTGCGAGATGGATCTACACCCGCTGAGGCGAGCCCGACTGAGAAAAGGCGGATCCACCAACTTGCTATGAAATTTTACCTGAGTGAAGATACGCTCTACAAAAGAGATGCAGGATTAGGTCTCCTCAGATGTTTAGACAAAGATCAAGGATTAGGTCTCCTCAGATGTTTAGACAAAGATCAAGCCCAAAGGCTTATGGATGAAATCCATGGCGGAGTCGGTGGCCCCCTCCTTGTCAAGAAAGTCCTCAAGACAGGACATTATTGGCTATCTTTCAAAGTTGATTGCAATGACCATGTCAAGAGATGCTATCAGTGCCAGATTCATGGGAATGCTATACACGCCCCTCCATGGGACCTTCACAATATGAGTTCACCTTGGCCCTTCTCAATGTGGGGAATGGACGTTATCGGGCCCATTGAGCCTAAAGCCAGTAATGGTCATCGATTTATCTTCACCATGATCGACTACTTCACCAAGTGGGTGGAAGCAACCTCCTTCCCCAGGGTTACTAAAGAAGTCATCATTGCTTTCATCAGAAACAATGTCATTTGTCGATATGGACAACAAGAGGTGATTGTGTCCGACAATGCCAAGAACCTCAACAACAAAATGATGGAGGAATTATGCAGTAAATTCCACATCAAACATCTCAACTCAGTCATCTATCATCCGAAGATGAATGGTGCTGTTGAAGCGGCTAACAAGAACATCAAGAAGATTATGCAAAAGATGTCCACCAATCACAAAAATTGGCCTGACCTATTGCCTCTGACTCTGTTAGCCTACAAAATCTCAATGCGCACTTCCACTGGGGCAACCCCCTACGCATTAACTTATGGGATGGAAGCAGTACTCCCCATAGAAGTTGAGATGGAATCTCTCAGATTATTGATAGACGCTCATTTGGATGAAGACCAATGGGTACAAGATAGGTATCACCAATTGGCTCTAATAGACGAAAGGCGAACCGCGACTATCTTCCATGGTTAGTTATATCAACAAAGGATCGCCAGATCCTACAACAAAAAAGTCCAGCTACGGCAATTCAGATAACATGACTTGGTTTTGAAGAAAATCCTTGACAACAAAGATCAGTCTAAGGGAAAATTCGCTCCTAACTGGGAAGGCCCGTTTATTGTCAAGGAAGTATTGACAGGAGGCGCTCTCAGATTGCAAGAAATGGACGGCGGTGAATTTCCACAACTCATCAACTCGGACACCGTGAAACGATACTATGTCTGAAGTTGCCATCAAGTAAACATCCTGGTGGTAGACCATCAGGTCACCAGTCATTCCAGTTCTTTAAACCTTTACCACAAACAACTTTTCTACACTTTGCCCCTCAGGGAAACATACCTTTTAAGCCAACAGCCTGGTTCTCCTTTGCGTTCATGCAACTTATGTCATTCCACCACGGATTGAACCTCTTGCGTATACAGTTTGGCTACCCATACCTGGGATCAAACTTTTCACCTGCAGTTTATCCTCAACCTAGGATTAAACTTTCTCTTCCCCGCACTCTGACCTGCACATGGGATTACACTTTTCATCTCGCCCTGAGGGGCGAACTACGTCGACCTGATCTCCTCTTCAATAGGAGTACGTAGGAAACCATTTCATATGGCCCGGTCGCAATAAAACAAAAACAACAAAAATATTTCCACCCTTTTCCTTATAAAACAAAAACAACAAAAACATTCCCACACCATTCCTGCCACATACAGTGTTGAACCTCTTACACCAGGTTCGAACTACGCAGACCTGATCTTCTCTTTAATAGGAGTACGTAGGCAGCCATTCATGGTGCGGTCTCACCCCCTACCAAAACACAAACCCTTGTCAGTTGGTACTGGGATCATCCTTCAAACCACTACATTTCATTTGGCTTCAGACCAAAGGGATGGAATTACCTGAACTCCTCCCAACTAGGAGATTCAACGACCATCTAAGCTGCGGTCATACCTTGAAGAGCAACACCAATCCATAAGAGATGGAATTAACTAGGCTTCTCCTAAATAGAAGTACTGGCGACCATCTGTGATGCAGTCAATCTCAGAGAGGAAAGCCACACTCCTCTCCTCATTTCTATACAGAAACCAGTCCCAAGACACCAAAGATGGTAGGGATACATACTGATCGATGATCCATTCTGAACTATCCAGAGACAACTTAATGTCCATCCACCCGAAGGAATTCAGAATACATCAAGATCACAAGCCCTGAAGCAGCAGACAAAATATCAAGCAAGTAGCAAAGCATATCTAAAAGGGAAGTGATCAAAAATATATTTTCCTATCCTATATATAATGTTGTTTGATATACACAATGTAAACTGTACATAACAAAATTGCTAAGCTAGTCTGTGCAGCTAAATACAAGATCACCTACACGTCAGGGTATATGCGAGCTAACAAGCCCAACATGGCGTCCCTCTTAGAAGATGGAGGTGAAGCTGTGGTCTCCTATATGAGAATATCCACACGACCCAACAGATCTGCAGCCATCTGCATGGTGACCATATGATCATCAATATATGCGTTCATCTCTACGACCATGCCAGTGGTAAGGGACCTCACTCCAGTACTATCTGTGATGGCTACATCCCGGGCAGATATGGCGATATCCCGATTAACTATCACTGCATCTCTGGCTGATATAGCCTCATCCCTCTCAACAACGGTGGCATCTCTACGAGCCAATGCCTCGTCTCTCTCCAATAGAGCGGCCTCCCTCCCATCAAGGGCAGTCAACGTCATAGATTGAATCTGATCTCTCTCAAATGTCATCAGATGAAGAATATCCTCTAAGTACTGTGTCGAGTGCTGAATCACAATAGTACTGCATCATCTAAACTCGCGCTCTGGTACTTCAAATATTGTTGTTGCCGATAAAATCTATGTCTCCATCCACGCGGAATACTCTGCGGAATAACCAGGATGACTGATAGAAAAAGATGCAATCTCGCGCTGATCCCAGCAGGCGTATACCCGAGATTAGTCCTCTGCTGAGAGGTACCGAGAAGCTGAACGCTGACCTGTCGCCCCCTCAAAAGGTTGAAAATCCTAAAACTGGTCGAACTGTGACATCACGGCCAATGGGTGATAAATAATCTACAGTCAACCTGTCTGGTGGTGACATGCTACCATACCACGATCGCATACCCGATGCCACCACAAATGGTGGGGTATGATCTCTATGGCTAACTATCGAAGAAGACATCTGTGCGGGCCGTGTCATAAGACCATCCAGGGGTCAATGCCAAATATCTCTGGACATACGTACATATGCATAACGTGATACATGAACAACATATAATGGATGGCAATATGATATAGGGAATGAAAAAATAGTGCACACATTCCTAAGTATATCATCATCTAATACGTCATCTCTGTACAGCTACAAATATAGGGAAATGGGGCACAGACGCCCTACTACTAACAGAGGCCAATCAAAAGATATAGCTAGAATGGGGCATTGCCACCCAATATCTAACAGAGGCCTATCAAAAGATATAACCAGAATCCGTCATCATCAAGGATTCTGGAACCATGTCCCTCATAAACTGTGTGGCGCAGGACTGGGCTCCAATAGTACGAGAGATCCACCAACACTGGAATACATCCTGAGTGCAAGGACCCTCCGATAATGCAAAACCGTCCACCCCCAACAATGGGATATCAATGACGGGTGACTGTGATACGGGCCAAGAACGCCTAGCAGGAGGCAAGATCGGTATACGGATATCCCCTGTAGTGCTCCTGATAACACGCTCTCCTAAATAGAGCTCCCAGCCTCCATCCGTGAAGAAAGGAACTCTCCTGGTGGAAATTACATACTCGGCTCCTGTCGGGTATCCATCCTCAAAACCCACGGTCAGGTGTTCCCTAGAATAGGGAAGCCATGTGATGGTGTCGGCCGTGAGCAACTCCAGCTGTATACGGTAATGAGTGAATCCCTCAGCTACAGGGACCTCTGGCAGAATCGAATGATGCCATCGTCGTCCTCGTGGATAGGTGTCTAAACCTAACACACTCACGGGACGCAAGCATGGAAGCCTCTCATAGGCCCAGAACTGCCAATATAATGAAAAAATATTCGCTATCAGTAAACACTCTTAACCTATAAAAAGGAAATGATAAGAGAAATACTCACCAGCTGAAACAGGTAAAATCCTAGCCAAGCCTCGGTCAAACCCTGTGGGCGCATACGCATGCCCCGGAGGAAATAGGCAAAGGTATAGAAGCCCCAATCATACTCTCCAATACAGTTCACATCACGTGTAGCGCTGATCAAAGAGAAAGATACCGTGGAAGAGTTATCTACTCCGAAGCAGCCTCGAATGATCATCAGGAACAGTCACCGCAGAACGCGATCCCTGATCTTGACATCATCAGACATGGGCTCACTCAATAGCCCGCTCATAGCATCTACGCTCAAAGGACCTGAACGGGCAGTCCTGCCTTTGAGCGCCGCCGCCGGAACCCCTAATAAGGATCTAACGGCAGTAGGGGTAATATTTGCCATGCAAGGCACTGGCTCCCCTCCAAACTCCATACCTATGATAAATCTCCAATCCATAGGCGTCATCATCACCTCGCAATCCAGCAGATGGAGTGACTGAGTCTAATGAAACCATAGCTCAGACAATGCCCTGAGATAACCCCAGGGACAACGACGGGTAAGGATGGAGAAAAATGCCCCCAAATCCCCACTCATGTACTACCGCTCTATAGTTAGGATGAAGCGCCTGGTATATGGAGTGAATGCTGAACCAGTTCCCTCGAGCCTGTGTAAAACCAGGAACCTGCATGAAATGCAGATCAACATCAAAACCCTTTAATCATCATCAATAGGAGAGAAGGAAGATCAAAGTCTAACGCCATACCTTGTTAACATGCAAATACATCGATGGATGTCTGCCCAAATCACCCAGCAACTCTGGGTTCACCACCTGAATGCTCGGAAGCTCCCTGTGAGGGACATATGTAGTAGGAGCGGGGTCCTCTATCGGAATATCCGCCTCCTCATCCTCAACGTCCGAAACATCTACCTGGACAGGACGTATCACTGCTTCCACCAACCGACGAGGCTGTCTGACAGAACGAGGACGAGGCACTTCAGAAGCCCTCCGCCGTATGCCCGAAGCGGTCCTATAGGAACTGCTCGGCTGATCCGGATCAATAATATCTGCACAACAATTCTCCAAATCACCTCAGAAAGGGTGTGGTATTTCCTTACCTGGAACTTTCTAAAATACATTTTATGACTATATGCATGCATGCATTTACTTTAACATATAATAGAGTTAAAAATGCATGACTACCCAATGCCTACATTTGGAAAATTTTTGCCATAGTCCCTTTGAAAATAGGACTATCCACATGCATATAGGCATGTCTAGGTGGCCATTCAGTAGCACACTTGCCCCAAAGTCATATACATAATATATGCATTAAAAATTAAAATCATCATGCATAAGGCCAACCTCGATGCTAGGAGTACTTTACCTTGCCACCTTATGCTCATTGGACTTCAAATAGGACAAAAAAATAGCAGAAAAGGTGCCAATTTGACTGTCTCAAAAGTAAAAAATTTTCACATCATTATGTTCAGAATGGTTTAATACTAACATTTACTATGTTAAATATTTGTTATCAAGTCATTTGTGCATACATAATCACTACTATGTGTTTAGATGCATTTCATGCGATAACTCAAAATCCAACGGACATAAATGAGAGAAAATACAGGCATATGTTACCAGGATAGTGTTGAACACTTGTACGGTGACAGAATTTATAGAAAGCAGCCCAAACTCAGCAGATCTAAAGATGGCTCGCGGTTTTCTCTATGCGAAGCAAGTTAAAAGTGACTTGTGAAGACCAACCTGCAGGATTTATGATCCACGGTTGGCCGCAGGCCCATCTGCGGCTGTAGCAGGTGCACCTGCGGCACCCCTATGTGGGACACACCCCTCCGGCTCGGTCCAGTTCGAGTTGCAAAGGAGTTCTTGCAGATTAATAAAGTCAAATCAGAAATAAAAATGCCACGCGATTGAGCAAAACTGCATACAATCCCGGTCCTCTCAGATTAGACTTTGAATCTGTACATCACTCATTGGTAGTCACCTGAGTATAAGGTATACCCTGCCAATGATCCCAGTTATCATAAATCACAGATGGCAATACCTTATACAGGTATGATGCCACCAACTCCGAGTCATTACCCTACATGAAATCCCCGACGGGGGTTACAATGCATGCTCATCCGTTGACACACAAATCAACGAAGATCAAGTAGCCTTGACGTTATTTTGGCCGATGGCAAGTAAACCCATCGAAGCATGGAAAGTTGTTCGATCATTGCGTATGTCTATATTCATCACTCCCCAGTAGATCCCCGATGGGGGTTACAACATGAAGTCACAGTAGGGGGTTACCACGTACATTCAAGCCATTGACACACATATCAACGAAGGTCAAGCAGCCTTGACATTATTACAGTCGATAGCGATTTAAACCTATCAGAGCTTTGGAGCTATTCGAGGTTTTCACACCCGATCGCTCGTATTCCCCAACGGATCCCCGGCGGGGGTCACAACGCACTGTTCTGGTGGTCTACATGACAGCGGATGTCAAGCAACCTTGACAATCTACCAACAAGGTTTCAGCTGTTGATTCACACGTCGACGAAGGGAATGTCAATAAAGAGGATAGATGGTGGAATATGTTATACACATCCTCAAACAGATCAAGCTTCATCCCTATAAATCTCTCACACATAAGAGGTACATCTTCAGGATCAAGTCATAATCGAAGACACATGACTTTGGTGATAACTCCAACATCAATATCCTAACAGATTCGGATTACACGTCAAATCTGGTCATCGTTCCCAATCTCCAGTTGAAGTAACAGGGAGCCAGCAATCATGCCTAGCGTGTTGGGCTACAACCCCGTACACATGCATCATACATTTGCATCATGTTGCTATCCATAGTATCGTGTTCGTCTTGTTACGTTTCAAGTGTCTAGGATTCTTTATCCTACCCATGCATCGCCATGCATGAGTAAGATAAAGAGGGGCATCTGTAGACACTCAAAATTTTCTGTACTACTGTCACTAACATTGTAGGAGAGAAGTTTCGTCTTTTAAGAGGGAACCCTGAAAGACGATCCATATCCGTACCGGATACTACCGGAAGTTTAGCATCAACCACGAATCGCAATCTGGGAGTAATAATTCCAATCTTGGAGATAACCCCGAGGCATGCAGTTCAATACCGACACATACATCGGAGAAGACCGATTAATCTCAGAGATAATCCCGAGGTATCCAGTCTCAGTCCAAATCATGGGAATAGCTACCAACCTTGATGATAACCCCAATGAATGCAATTTCTGCAATAACCCCAGAAATGCTTGTTACAAATACGACCAGCTTCAATCACGGCGCTCACAATGAGATCCACTATACCAGCCCGACGATAACATCGGGAAGACAGGCACACCTTAAGGATGACAATGAGGACCTTCAACCAATTGCAGCAGTCCAATCCCAGCGAAACCGAGCAACGTCTGCTTTATCAACCCAATCCGGCGATAACACCGGTGAGGAGCAACATCATCATCTGACCAACACGATGCCACACCACGCCACCTCAACATATCTACGCAACAATGTCCTACAAGACTAATCAATCACGAGTGACTATTGTACGGGGTAACGGATGAAAGTTAAAGCATGAAGACCGGAGGGCACCGTCCCATCTTCAATGACTTCATACAAACTCTAATCCTATGCCATCATACAACTCTCGACAACGGCGGTCCGAAATAGGTCCTGTATACCTCAAACGGATGCCTGAATTGCACTTCTGAAGATCTGAGTGGATATTACAATGCCTGAGTGCACGTACTTCGAGACGACTCAACCCGAAAAACCCGGGCCAACCCGGGTTGCCTCTGGTACACCTGCGGCTCAGCCATAGGTACACCTGCGGCTAATATGCCTATAAATAGAGGGCTTTGGGTGCTAATTTTTTAAGAGAAAACGGCGTGGAAGCCCTACCCAATTTGCTCTGCACTCATCCCATGTAGTGTACTTTCCCCTTTTAAACACCTGTGAGCTCATATATAGCCTCTTTTGTACCCACAAAAGCCAGTGTTTACCCACTCTAAAGATATAGAAGCCTTTTTTAGCAGTCAGCTGTAAGCATTCTCACACACTTTAGAGTCTTTCTCTTCATATTTGCACATACCCTTCTACACGTTGAGAGTCGTGTTGCTTGCTTTTGCCCGGACTTCGGTCCGTGGTTTCATTCCAGTCTGTATATATATATTATATATATTTATACATATATATATATATATATATATATATATATATATATATATATGACTAACATTATCGAGTTATGCCTCGATTGAGCCTAAACTTCGGTCTGGAGTGTTTAATTGCTTTTGTATATATATATACATTTATATATATGAACTGTGTGTCGAAATCTGTTCAATGAGCCTAGACTTATGTCCGGTACGTTTAATGGCTTTCTTATATATATAATTATATATATAAACTGCTATCGAACTCTGTTCGGTGAGCCTGGATTTCACATCCGGTGTGTTTACTGCTTTAATATATATATATATATATATATATATATATATTATATTTATATATATATTTTTCGTCCCACTTGGAGTTTTCTCCGTGGTGGTTGTTCGCTTTTACAGCTTTATTTACATTCCGTCCCGCCTGGAGTTCCCTCCATGGCGGTTGACCGTCTTTACAGCTTTATTTACGTTTTCGTCCCGCCTGGAGTTTCCTCCGTGGCGGTTGATAACTTTTACAGCTTTATTTATATTTCTGATCCCCCATGGATGTGCTTCGTGGTTGGTGATCATGTATGTATATATATATATATATTTACAGCTTTTATATATATACATGCTTACTGCGTTTATATCAATTGCGGCATCATGTGAGCCTAGGAATCATGTGATCACAGATTCAGTCCCCTGAATCTAGATTCGATTCCCGTGATGGACCTTTTCAGCTGTAAGCAGCTTGTAAATTTAACTGTGATGTTTGGATTTCCTCAGATGGTTTTCATACCCACGAGGAATTCAGCACCTTTTTGTACATTTATTTTCATATGGATGCCTCGCATCTGTCAAATAAAATCAATCAAGCAGAGCACTTAAATAAAATTGGAGTGTAAAAGGTCTCAATTACTATTGAGCATCAGGGTTTGAAAACTTCTTTTATAAAACATCACTTTCATATCTTTCTTAAAATTGAATTTTTACATAAAATTAAAACCCTGTGTATATTGGTGCGAACGAGGCCTCGCACTACTTCCAAATAACAGCACATTGACCCACACATACACACATTCAGATAACAGTTTCTTGAAAAGTGGTGGTTACCGTGGTAACACGGATGTCGGGGGGTGCCTAACACCTTCCCTCCGCATAACCAAGTCCCCGGAACCTAATGAATCTCGGTTTCACCGACCCGTTTAGCAGTGTCACATCACTGGGTCAATGTGCAAACCTTTTCTCGATTGTGTTGGTACAACCATTTAAAAAACTAACTGGCGACTCTTAACAGTCCATCGTCGACATTCTACATGTCGGACCTTTTTACTTGTTTTTTCAAACAAATCTCACCTAAAATGAGAACACCAAAGAACAAGTAACGGAAAGGGACAATTAAAAATCCTGATGTCGACAGTGTATATAGGTGCGAATGAGGCCCTGCACTACTTCCAAATAATAGCACATTGACCCACACACACACATACACACGTACACTCATATAACAGTTTCTTAAAAAGTGGCGGTCACCGTGGTAACAGTGATGTCGGGGGGGGGTGCCTAACACCTTCCCTCCGCATAAGCAAGTCCCTGGACCCTAATTGAATCTCGGTCTCACCGACCCGTTTAGCAGTGTCACATCACTGGGTCAATGTGTAAACCTTTTCTCAGTTGTGTTGGTACAACCAGTTAAAAAACAAACTTGGCACTCTTACAGTCCAATCGTCGACATTATGCATGTCGGCCCTTTTTCACTTATTTTTTCAAACAAATCTCACCTAAAATAAGAACACAAAAGAAAACGTAACGAAAAGGGACAAATAAAAATTTCGACGTCGACAGATGGCGACTCAGCTGGGGACACCAGTAAGAGGACTTAAGTCGCTATTACAAGCTTTTCAAAACTGTTATATGCATGTGTGTGTGGATGTTGCATTTACATTTATGATGAATGTGTACGAATGCATATCTTTACTGCGATTAATGCTTTACACTATATCTGCCTGTGATATTAGCACTTCGCACATGTCTTCATTTTCATATACGGTGAGACACGTTGTATGTTAATGTATGTTGTGTGGTCCCTCCACCAGGAGGCTATCCTGTCGGTGTTTGATTACTGGGCTCGTGGGAAGACTAATTCCCCGAGGCTCAGGAAAGGCACCACCCAAATTCGATCCAGTTGAAAGACCGAATTAATTTCCCGTCTAGTAAATTTAGATGATTTGGGAACCTTAATGTCGATAAGCCGTGTAATTTACGTTCCATGTTCATCTCCATATAATGAGAAATATGAGGAAATATGTGCATGAACATATTTATATTAACATGCTATCTTGTATTACAAATAGCTAACATCCGTTTTGTAGGACAAAATTCCTAAAACGGACACACCATATAGCATGTTAATATTTACACATTCCCTCAAAACTAAACAATGCCAGTTTTGTCGCAGGGAAGCATTCGGACCTATTACCCGGTCAAAGTCTAAAAAGGCTGCAAGCCTATAGCCAATCATGTCTTCATCTGACCAGTCTAATCCAGTTTCTCGCGAAGAATTCGACGGATTAACTAAACAAATTACAGACTTGGCTGGTCTGCTTAAAAAACTACATCAATCTACGCAGGGTCCAAAAATACCCGTACATGCTGAATCCTCTACACAAGGAGGAACCCAAGGTCCTGATAAAGCCATTACAGTACCTGAATTGTAGTTGGATACAACCAACAAAAGTCATGATGCCGCCCATCTTACAAAAGATCCAGACACCGGTGACATCAGAAAGAAAGTTCTTTAAATGGAAGAAACCCTTCGCACTATCAAAGGAATTAGAGCACACGGGAGTGTGTCATATGTCGATCTTTGTATATTCCCTGGTGTTCATTATCTAGAAAAATTTAAAGCTCCTGACTTTAAAAAGTATGATGGGTTAGGAGATCCTTACACACATTTGAAGGTATTCAATGGAGAACTCGAATCTTATGCAGAGGACGAGAAGCTCAGAATGCAGCTATTCCAAAAAAGTCTAACTGGAGAAGCCCATTCATGGTATACCAGATTAGACAACTCAAAGATCCATAGCTGGGAAGAGCTAGCTCACGCCTTCCTCACACAATACAGTTTCCAGTCTCAGATGGCTCTTAACTGGTACCAGATTATCAAGGTTAAGAAACAGTCCAACGAGTCTTTCAGAGAGTATGCTCAAAGGTGGAGACGCCTTGCTGCTCAAGTTATTCCTTCTATGACAGAGTCAGAGATGGTTATGACCTTTATCGACATACAAGAAGCTCCTTTCTATGAGATAGTCTTAGCTGGCATCGGTAAACCATTCTCTGAAATGATTAAACACAGGGAGATGGCTGAGATGGGATTGAAGTTAGGGAAGATTAAAGACCTAGCTGGCCTTAAAGCTATTGTTGAACACATCCAATCCAAAAATTATGGAAATAACCCCCGGAGGGTCCATAAAAAGAAAGAAGAGGATTTTTCCCTAATACTACAGGGTCAAAAAGGCAATCAGAATATGCCTATCCAGAGGAGAATTTACTCTCCCTTTCAAGCATAGTCTTCAAACCCTCCAGTACCAAAAGGTGGAGAAGTCAAACGTCCTCGAGTGTTCACACCCTTAGGGGACTCTCTCGAGAATATTCTCACTCTTTTGACCACGCAGAAGAAAATCACTCATCTTCTTCCACCATCTAGCCCTAATGGTAGGGGTTTTAATGCTGCTCAGAAATGTGCTTATCATGCCGGGGCACCTGGACATGATACTAAAGATTGTTGTGCCTTGAAGCATAAGATCTAAGACCTGATAGATAACGGTGAGATCGTGGTCACCAAAACCCAATCAACCTCACTTTCAAGAGAACCCTCTTCCTCCACACAAAGAGGAAGAAGTCAACATGATTAATTGGAGCACTGAACAAAGTTCCAATTCTAACGGTGAAGCATCCCAGATCATCAATGACGGTGCTGACAAATGGGATTATGCCAAGTTCAAGTTCTCAATGGAACGAAAGATGAAAGCTCTGTGCAAGCAAATCGAGCAATTGGCATAACTGATGACCTACTAGCATCAAGTCACACGCCAATTAATCAGCCAGGAGCATGCTAGTCTCCTTCCTCTTGTCATGAATATTCCCTCGTCACCTCCAGAAAGTGAAACGATGGAGGACAAAGTGGCAAGGAGAGCGAATGCCAAAGCTCGTCGGGATTTTGCCAACAGAAGGGAATTTACATATTTGGGCCAACCTATGGAGGAAATCCTTCAAATGCTAATCAATGAAGGAAGGATTAATTCTCTTCTACCTCCAATCAATCCCCGTTCAGGATGGTACAATTATGATGGAGTATGTCAATATCAATCCCATTCTCGCGGTCACAGCACAGAAGAATGTTGGGCACTCCACCACCTTATCCAAAATCTCATTGATAGCGGTGTCCTACAACTAGCAGACGATGATATTGTGCTACGGGAAAGTGAGAATACCTGTCCTACTAAATGGAAAGGATTGGTAGCAATTATCTCCACTGAGGCTAATGGCATTGTCAAACCACGCCCTATATCTACCATTCAACTCAGAGGGAGCAACAATCCTTTGAAAGTGGTTGCTCCAGAGCCAATCAATTTACCATTCCGACCACAATATCCTGTTGTCAGCTTACAGAAAGTTCCTTGGAATTATGGAGAAGCTGAAGGATCTACCTCGCATATAACTCCTGTAGTGTCGAAGGAGAATCCACTATATCTTCCCCAACAGGTGATGAAGTCTACCATCAAATCAAAGGAGAAGATTCCCATGGAGAAGATTAAAAAATTCCTCCGTGCCATGGGTCATAATGAAGCCAAGGTGATTTTAAGCTTAAGAGAAGCTCCACATCAAATTTTAATACTAGACTTGGTTTTAACTTCCGAAGATCACAGGAAGATTCTACTAAAGGTTTTGGAAGAAGCCTACTTGCCAAAATCAGTGGATGTGGAAAAGTTTCAACATTTGGTTGATCACATTTTCAACAACAATGTGATATCCTTCACTGATGATGACATACCGTCCAAAGGGACCGGTCATTGCAAGCCGTTACACATTACGGTCTTGTCCTCTAGATATATGCTAGCTGGAGTCTTAGTAGACGGAGGTTCATCTTTGAATATATGTCCATACGCTACATTATTGAAGATGAGCGTCAATCTAAATCGAATCCGAGTTACCCATACAATCATCAAGGCTTTTGATGGATCCCGCTGCAATTTGGTCGGAGAGATTGAGCTGCCAATCGAGATTGGTCCCCATACATTCTGCGTGTCTTTCCACGTACTCAAGATAGATTCGGGATACAACCTGCTCTTGGGAAGACCGTGGATTCATATGGCTGGGGTAGTCCCCTCCACCCTTCAACAGCAACTGAAATACATTATCAATAATAGCCTAGTTGTAACATTCCAAAATTTTAGAATTTTAAATGTAATTTATAAATATTTATTAATTTATATAAATATTTATTGGATGTGTTAATGATTAATACATATTTGTATTTGTTTTATTTGATTTAAGTTGGGGATGTGTTATTGATTAATAAATATTTGTATTTGTTTATTTTGATTTAAGTTGGGGATGTGTTATTGATTAATACATATTTGTATTTGTTTAATTTGATTTAAGTTGGTTAATTATTTGTTAAATAATTAATTAATAAGTTAAGGAAATTATTATTATAGTGATATTTTAATTTGATGGATAATTAGTGGTATTGAGTTATGTGATTAAATAATTTAATTAATAAATTGTTATTTGAATTAATTAATTAAGTATGAAAACTTAATTAATTAGAAGTGTGACAAATAACTATATTATAAGTGGTTATCAAAATAAATTAAAGTAGTTTTAATTTATTTTGCCAAACAAGGCTTAAATATATTAAGTCTTTAATTTTAAAGAGTTTTTGCCAAATGGAGCCTATGGCTTTTGGTTTTTTTAAATTTGATTTATTAATAATATAAATTAAATTAAAATTAAACAAAATATAAATAAAATATATATTAATTTGGTAACTAATATTTTAATAGGGTTATTAAGTATATGGCAGTTTCGTACGTTTGGCTTTTAGTTTATTTGGTTTTACATATATTGTTTGGCTTAAGCCTAAGAAAAGCTACAGAGAAAGGAAAAGTTCAGAAAGGTTTGAGAGAGTCTGAGAAAGAGAAGCAACAAGAGCTGAGTTCTTCAAGTTATTATTAGAGTTTAACACGAATTTCTTAACAACAAAAGGTATGTCTATGACCTTAATACTAGATACACATATAATTTATATGTCTCCGTGTATTTCTTTTTCACTGAGTAGAAGGTTTTTACAAAATTCTTGTAAAACTATGTTTTTATAATTGTTATAGTGGCATATATAGATATGTGATTAAGATTTCATGTTAATTACGTGTTAAAGAAAAAGGAAGTGGAATTACAATGAACATATATGTATAAACGTGGTTTGCAGAGTACCAAATATTATACTTGTATTTTATGATAATCATGAAATTGAACTGTGATTATATGAATTGGGTAAGAATTTAATAGAATATAATTAGAATAAATCATATTATTTTATAACTATGATTACAGTGCTCACTGTGTCAAGAATATCATCAATGGAGTTTTTGTTTTAAAAAAAAATAGCGTTTTCAAAGAATTAGTTTATGATATTGTTGATTAGTGGTGGGTAATTGGGATATAGATGATTGTTAGCATTTATGTATAAATTACATCAATTATACGTATATAATTAGTTGCTAGAATTTCTTAAACAGACCAAAAATGGTCTTCGTGCTTGGTTCTGTTAGTTTTTGGCGCCCCAGCGCCTAAACTGGAGCCCCAGCGCCAAAATTCGCGCTCCGGCGTCAAAGTTCGCGCCCTGGCGCCACTGGCTAGCTTAGGACTCACGCCCCAGCACCAGAACTCGCGCCCCGGCGCTGGTACTCGAGCCCCGGCGCCACTATCCGCGCCCCAGCGCCGGATTTGTGGTCTGATTTGGACAGTTTTGACCTCCTATAGTAAAATAGCCATAACTTCCTCATACGAACTCCAATTGAGGTGATTCAACATGATCCGGAAAGAGGACGAGTAGACCTACAACTTTCGTTCTTTATGTTTTTCAATTTGAGGTCATTAAGATGGGTCACAATGGTTATCTTTAGGACTATTGTGTTATCTTTAGGACTATTTTGGCTACGTAATGATGATTGAGTAAGGAACTCAATCTTTATATTTGCTATGTGAATTAAAAGTATGTATGCCATGTTACTTTAATGAGATGTATATCGAGCATGTTATTATGTGTTATGTGATGCATGAAAACTGTTAGACTTTGCTGGGCTGTCGAGCTCACTCTTGCAAATAACCACTTTTGCAGGTACAAATTTTAAGGTAAAGATACGTGCTATGTGAGTTATAGAGATCTATATTCACGAAGATTACTTATGTTTTATGAGAAATGTATTTCATATTTTGAACGTAAAATGTTGTTGAAATGTAAGCTAATGTATATGGATATTTAGTTATGATGTAAGACTTTGTATAGTCATTTTGTTGTAACGATTCATGATATAAGATTGAATCAAAGAGATGTAATGTAATGGTTGCGATTCAGGGCAAGAAAGAAGGAAAGATATAAAAGTTTTAAATATTCAGCAATTTTATTAAGTTTAACATCGAATAATGATGTAAAATTAGAGATTTAATGTATGGTTAACAACCGAAGTTGAGATTTAATTTGTATGGATTTTGGGGTCGTTACAGTTTGTATCAAAGCCGTAGGTTATAAACCTTAGGTAGGAGTACCGTAGGCTATAACCTTAGAGAAGAGAGGTGAAGATAATGAACGAATAAGCTCAAATAGAGTTTGAACAATATAGGATTAAAACTTGGGTAAAAGGATTCAAAGAAGAATCTCGTAGAGTTATCAGGATTATGAATGTGGGGTTACCCAACTCCAATAATAAGAATGTAAGGTGATAATAAATAGACAATGTCTATAAAAAGAGAATGGTAAAGAAGTTATGAATAGAGAGTTATGTCTAAGTATGGTACAATTGTACTCTTTAGTAGTTGATGTATGGTATCTAGGCTAAACGATTCCTTCATGGAGCGGAGGTATATACGAACTAGCAACTCGGAACCTAGTTTGTTGGTTGTTTATGGGAAACCACTCAGCGTACCATATTGAAACTGTTAGAGACTCGATGTGTACCAAGTGTGTAACTCGAATGAAATTTTGAGCGATGTAAATGAAGTTAGAAAGTTAGAAATTCTTAAAAGAAGAATTGTTATATAAACAAGCAGATTCAAAGAAGAATCTTGAAGAGGTATAAAGATAAAAAACGAGAGTTTCCTAACTCCAATAGCCAAGATAGCGAATAATGTCGTAAATGATGAAAAAGAGAAAGAATGAGGATCGTAAAACAAAACGATCACGAGTTAACAAAAGAATTTTAAGAGGGATGATTATAGAATAAGGTCACGACGTGATCTGTTTAAGTTATAAAAGAAAGATGGTCTGTAATGTTTGAATGATTATAGCTTAATGTTATGAAGATGGTGTACTATGAAATAGTACGAGATAACTCATGAAGAGTTATAGATGATGTGATACGAGTAATTCGTATCGAGTAAAGAGCAAGTTATAAGCAAGATAGAGTTAGGTGGGATTTCAATTGAGGACTCATGTGATGGTTGAGTTGTACAAACCTTTGTATGGGCGAGGGTTTTGTGCTTGCACTCAGTTTATCACATTGATAATCATTGGAATGTTTGTGTCGCGCTATTTGCTATATGCCTGTTGATAAGGTGATTCTTTTCTCATGTGTATAACAGATAGGTAGGGTATAGTTAGAGAATATTATAAGGTTAAGTGCGAGTTCTTAAAACTCATACTTATGGTAGGTTCGTGACTCATAATTATATGGTATGTTTTTGAACCCCTCAGCGAATGGACGCCTATGGTCTGACTAGGATAAGTTCTTAAACTCATATGATTGTGGCAAGTTCCTGAACTCATAACGTGTGGTAAGTTTGATGAACTAGGGTATAATTAAGTGTGAATGGAGTATTGAGGATGATAGGAATAGATAGACCTATTAAGCAATGGATCATTATAGAAAGTGGAGTTGATGGTAGAAGCATAGGTATTCTAAATCTACTAGCTATGCTAGACTTTCGAAATTTATTGACTTCGTGCTGATGTTTACACTTTTAGTTTCTTGAAAAACATTTGATCAAATGATGGAACCAATGAGTTTTAACAACAATACTGTTATTCGTATGTCTATGCTAATTGCTTCGGCTAGACAAAAATAATTTGCAATATATCAAAATGTATTTTATATCATTAATGCATCATGTAACCTGGTGCAAAAATGATAAAAATGATGGAGTCATCAATGCAGTATTACCTAGTGTTGGATGTGATCTAAGGATCGTCAGCCCACTATGGTATGATGTAGTATGATAAAGTCACCAAATGATGGAATCCTCAACGGACTGTAAATACAATGCGGTATCATGACGTCATAAAAAGATTTTTGAGATTTCTTTAATATATGAGAATACATATGTATGTATGTATGTATATGTATATTTCAGTTAATGTCCGAGTTATTGTAGAGGTCTATGCTATTTGATTCAGCTAGACAAATATTGAAAGATGTTCATGAAATTCAAGAGTTTCTTGAGAAGTTATGTCAAACCAAATTATTTTGGTGCAGATTCAGATGTTGAAAAGTTGAGATGAACAACCCTTTTATAGGGGATTACGCGGAGGCGTTGAGATGTTTGTGCACAATACATTGTACGAAGGGCTGATCACCCTAACTACGAGGAGTCCCTATAGTCTTCTGACTGTTAAAGTTTAAGTTGAAAGATTACTTATAACTATGGACATATGCATAGCGTTTAAATGTTTGTGCACAATACATCGTACGAAGGGCTTAACACCCTAAGTACGGGGGTCCTTATAGTCTTATGACAGTTAAAGTTGAAGTTGAAAAATTACTTGCAACTGTGGACATAGTTCGTGGTCTTATGACCCTCAGCATGATTTGGAATCTTTTAAAATTCCTGAGTTATTCAAACTACTTCCCAATTATTGAACAATTGTGGAAGATTCTTGTTATTCTGCAAGATGGAAGTGAAAAAGGAAAATATTCCTTAGAAAGAAGTAAGTCGTAGAATGCAACACTGAATGATGAATGTGTTGATTAAGTGAGAAAAGAGATTTTGAAATGAGAAGGGGATGAGTTATCAAAGAAATTTGTGAAACTTTTAATAGAAAAGTTAATAATTGTAGAATGATCTTTGTGGAAGAAGTGGTTATAGAACCTAAGGAATGAATATAGTATTAACGTAAAATCTACTTTGATAGATGGAATGAATAAATATTAATTGATAAAATTTCGAGGACGAAATTCTTAAAAGAAAGGGTGAATGTAATATCCCGAGTGTTTATGATAGCGATTCCCGAGTGTTTTTAATAACGATCCTTAGAAAAAGAAATGAATTGGTTAAAAGATATATATTACTCAAAATATAATTGAGTTCAAATGAAAGTTATGAAATGAAACATAGAATTTGTTAGGTAATGAATGTAGTAGGAAATATAAAATCTATATTTAGATAAAATGATGAAAGATTTCTCTGAGTTATTTGTTTAATTTGTGTCTTCGATTCTGGGGACAGAATCTTTGTAAGTAGGGAAGATTGTAACGAATGAGTGGTTTGAATTGTGATTCTGGGGACAGAATCCTTGTAAGAGGGGAATGATGTAACATTCCAAAATTTTAGAATTTTAAATGTAATTTATAAATATTTATTAATTTATATAAATATTTATTGGATGTGTTATTGATTAATACATATTTGTATTTGTTTAATTTGATTTAAGTTGGGGATGTGTTATTGATTAATACATATTTGTATTTGTTTATTTTGATTTAAGTTGGGGATGTGTTATTGATTAATACATATTTGTATTTGTTTAATTTGATTTAAGTTGGTTAATTATTTGTTAAATAATTAATTAATAAGTTAAGGAAATTATTATTATAGTGATATTTTAATTTGATGGATAATTAGTGGTATTGAGTTATGTGATTAAATAATTTAATTAATAAATTGTTATTTGAATTAATTAATTAAGTATGAAAACTTAATTAATTAGAAGTGTGACAAATAACTATACTATAAGTGGTTATCAAAATAAATTAAAGTAGTTTTAATTTATTTTGCCAAACAAGGCTTAAATATATTAAGTCTTTAATTTTAAAGAATTTTTGCCAAATGGAGCCTATGGCTTTTGGTTTTTTTAAATTTGATTTATTAATAATATAAATTAAATTAAAATTAAACAAAATATAAATAAAATATATATTAATTTGGTATCTGATATTTTAATAGGGTTATTAAGTATATGGCAGTTTCGTACGTTTGGCTTTTAGTTTATTTGGTTTTACGTATATTGTTTGGCTTAAGCCTAAGAAAAGCTACAGAGAAAGGAAAAGTTCAGAAAGGTTTGAGAGAGTCTGAGAAAGAGAAGCAACAAGAGCTGAGTTCTTCAAGTTATTATTAGAGTTTAACACGAATTTCTTAACAACAAAAGGTATGTCTATGACCTTAATACTAGATACACATATAATTTATATGTCTCCGTGTATTTCTTTTTCACTGAGTAGAAGGTTTTTACAAAATTCTTGTAAAACTATGTTTTTATAATTGTTATAGTGGCATATATAGATATGTGATTAAGATTTCATGTTAATTACGTGTTAAAGAAAAAGGAAGTGGAATTACAATGAACATATATGTATAAACGTGGTTTGCAGAGTACCAAATATTATACTTGTATTTTATGATAATCATGAAATTGAACTGTGATTATATGAATTGGGTAAGAATTTAATAGAATATAATTAGAATAAATCATATTATTTTATAACTATGATTACAGTGCTCACTATGTCAAGAATATCATCAATGGAGTTTTTGTTTTAAAAAAAAATAGCGTTTTCAAAGAATTAGTTTATGATATTGTTGATTAGTGGTGGGTAATTGGGATATAGATGATTGTTAGCATTTATGTATAAATTACATCAATTATACGTATATAATTAGTTGCTAGAATTTCTTAAACAGACCAAAAATGGTCTTCGTGCTTGGTTCTGTTAATTTTTGGCGCCCCAGCGCCAAAACTGGAGCCCCAGCGCCAAAATTCGCGCTCCGGCGTCAAAGTTCGCGCCCTGGCGCCACTGGCTAGCTTAGGACTCACGCCCCAGCACCAGAACTCGCGCCCCGGCGCTACTATCCGCGCCCCAGCGCCAGATTTGTGGTCTGATTTGGACAGTTTTGACCTCCTGTAGTAAAATAGTCATAACTTCCTCATACGAACTCCGATTAAGGTGATTCAACATGATACGGAAAGAGGACGAGTAGGCCTACAACTTTTGTTCTTTAAGTTTTTCAATTTGAGGTCATTAAGACGGGTCAAAATGGTCATCGTTAGGACTATTGTGTTTTCGGAGGCAATCGGAGGGTGTCGGGCATGCACATATGCATGTGTAGTGCTCTTGACCATAAAAGATGATGTCCTAAGTTATAAAACATGAATATTAGTAATTATAATGATACTTAACATTAATACAGGATGTATTAGATGAGTTATAGAAGCATAGTAAGCTTACACAAGAGAGGCAAATCGGGCGTGTGACGAATGAACGTCGAAACGCCGTGCCAAGTGTTAATGAACTTAAAAAGTGTTTCAATTCAATTGAAATGGATATTATAAGATATGGAATGGGTTTAATATAAAACCAATAAGTAGTCCTAGCAAGACTTAAGCACTTGAATGAACTGCGAATATGAAATACAGTGAGATATAAGTTGAAAGTTAACACAATATAATTGAACATTGTGTGCTAATTAATAGGAAAGATTTTGAGATGTGGAGTAGAGTTTACATTATAATTACTATGTGTTGTTATGTGACTAATATTTGGTGTGTATGATTATATAATTGCGTAGGGCACGTGAAGTGCAGATAGCTGTAAGCTGTTAAACTGTTATTGATAAACAACGATCAAGGCAAGTCTTTCGGTTCCTATTTTCTACGTGGACTTGATGAACTGTTTAAATTGCATGATATGTTAAGCATGTTGAATCATGAAATGTTAAAGTCAATATATGACTACATTGTTTTGGCTACGTAATGATGATTGAGTAAGGAACTCAATCTTTATATTTGCTATGTGAATTAAAAGTATGTATGCCATGTTACTTTAATGAGATGTATATCGAGCATGTTATTATGTGTTATGTGATGCATGAAAACTGTTAGACTTTGCTGGGCTGTCGAGCTCACTCTTGCAAATAACCATTTTTGCAGGTACAAATTTTAAGGTAAAGATACGTGCTATGTGAGTTATAGAGATCTGTATTCACGAAGATTACTTATGTTTTATGAGAAATGTATTTCATATTTTGAACGTAAAATGTTGTTGAAATGTAAGCTAATGTATATGGATATTTAGTTATGATGTAAGACTTTGTATAGTCATTTTGTTGTAACGATTCATGATATAAGATTGAATCAAAGAGATGTAATGTAATGGTTGCGATTCAGGGCAAGAAAGAAGGAAAGGTATAAAAGTTTTAAATATTCAGCAATTTTATTAAGTTTAACATCGAATAATGATGTAAAATTAGAGATTTAATGTATGGTTAACAACCGAAGTTGAGATTTAATTTGTATGGATTTTGGGGTCGTTACACTAGTTATAGTCAACGCTGAACCGGAATGCCCTCAACAAGGTGATATACCGTTCATCAGTTTTAATTCAGATATTGAGCCGGTCAGTTTCCACACTTTGGAAGTAAGCAACCCTTAATTTCATGCCCTGGGAACACCATTGCCCGTACCCAAGATCTCTGTCGAAGTAATGTCGGCTACTTAGGAAATGATGTCTTTGGATCATCAGTCGGGACAAGGGCTGGGTAAAGATCACCAAGGTATAAAATACCCTATCCAAGTAGCCAGTCAAACTGGGACAGCTGGACAAGGCTATTCTGCCATGTCTAGTCAGAGGAATCCTCATAAGCATCGGCAGATTCCTTCAACTTCAACCACGTGGCATTTATCTTCGCATTCTAATGCTGAGTCCGCACAACCGCCTGTAAAGGTGCCAACCAACGTGATGGCTATGCTATTTCCCAAGCCAGTGCCATTCAAAGCAAAAGAAGTCTTTGTTACAGATCCCAAAATGGAGGAAGAGAAACAAAGAATCAAACAAAACGTCGTCCGGATAGTGTCAGGCATGCGCATCATTGTTCATGATGAACATACAAATAGATATACCCCAGACGATGATTGCCCAAACGTTATGGTCATCATTCGGGAAAAGGAGGACGATTCCATCAATGCAGTCCACCCAGACTTTATCCTTGCCAATTGGAGCAGCACTCCTTGCATTGGTCGACAAGGGTAAAATGGGCAGGACTTCTTTCTGCCCTGTAGATATAATAACTACTTACTTTTCTGTCCAGTATTAGTAGTTGTTTTGTTCGTATATGCTAACATTATGTATGATTAAACAGTTTCATATAAATTAAGTGAAAGCAAATTTTGTTTCAGGACTCTGAACTTAGATGTGCATGTACTTGCTGATAAGATGCCTCTTCTCCACAAGGATTGTAACTTTAATGAAAAGTTGGACTCAGACTTGCTGGAAATATAAGAGGACATTGAGGTGCCTTTGGAAATCAAAGAATGGGTCGAAGACAAGCTTAAACCCAACCTTGATCAAACCATCTCCTTCAATCTTGGAACCTTAGAAAATCCTAAGTTAATCCAGATTGGTTCAAACCTTACCCCAAACTAACGGAATGACATGGTTACAATATTAACCCAAATCTAAGATGTGTTTACATGGTCTCATGAAGACATGGTGGGGTTGTCCACTGACATTATTCTTCATCGCCTTCCCCTTAAAGAGGGATTCAAGCCAGTCAAGCAGAAGCTCAGACGATTGAAACCTGAGTGGAGTTTAAAGGTGAAAGAAGAAATTGTGAAACAATTTCAAGCTGGCATTATCATGGTGTCCACATATCCTGAATGGATATCTAACATCGTTCTCGTGCCTAAACCTTGAGGAAAGGTGCGAGTTTGCGTGGATTACCGGGATATGAATAAAGCTTGCCTTAAAGATAGCTTTCCCGTGCCCTTTATCCACATTCTCATTGACAATACTGCGTAATACAGCATGTACTCCTTCGCTGATTACTTTGCGGGGTACCATCAGATCATGGTTGCTGAGGAAGATCATGAGAAAACTGCTTTCATAACTCCTTGGGGAACCTTTTGCTACAGACGGTTGTCATTTGGCCTCATCAATACCGGAGCTACCTATCAGTGAGTTATGATGGCTCTCTTCCACGACTTAACACACAAAGAGATCGAGATCTACGTGGATCACATCATTGTCAAATCCCGAAAGGAGGAGGACCACTTAGACCATCTCAGAAGCTATTCAACAGGTTGTGTAAGTACAACTTGAAGTTGAATCCAGCCAAGTGCGCCTTCGGTGTTAAATCAGGCAAGTTGCTAGGATTCCTAGTCAGCCACAAAGGGATTGAGTTGGATCCTACCAAAATTCAGGCCATCACGGAAATGTCCATTCCTCAGACAGAGAAGGAAATACGGGGATTTTTGGGAAGAATCAACTTCATTAGCCGATTCATTTCTCAACGCACAGCAACCTGTGAGCTTATCTTCAAGCTGTTAAGGAAGAACTCCTCCATGAAATGGAATGATGAGTTCCAGAATGCCTTCCTTACCATCAAAGAGCAGCTGGTCAAAGCTCCTATTTTGGTACCACCTAGGGATGATGTTCCCCTATTCATGTACCTGTCCATAAGTGACAATGCTATGGGCTGCATGCTGGAACAAAAAGATGATAGAAACCGAGAACGAGCTATCTATTACCTCAGCAAAAGATTTAGCAGCAGTGAACACAAGTACACTCTGATTGAGAGGACTTGTTGTGATTTAGCATAGGCTACCATGACGTTACAACATTACCTCCATGGGCACACAACTCATCTCATATCCTGCGTGGATCCTCTCAAGTATGTGTTCAGTAAACCCATACAGAATTGTCGGCTGTCTAGATGGCAGTTGATCCTACAATAATTTGACATTATCTACGTGACTCAAAAGTCCATTAAAGGTTAAGGGATTGCAGATCAACTGGCCGTCGCACCTTCAGGGGACTTCAAACCCTTGAAAGCATACTTCCTATATGAAGGGGTAATGACAATTCAGCCACACCATCAGTACGATACACGCCAAGCATGGAAGATGTATTTTGATGGAGCTGTTAATACGGAAGGTTCTGGAGCTGGAGCAGTTCTAGTATCTGATACGGGGGAGTAGTATCCCGTCACCGTCAAATTATAGTTTATCAGCACCAACAACACAGCTGTGTATGAAGGCTGTATCATCGGACTAAAACTGGCCCGTTCAATGGGTATCAGACGATTAACTGTCTTTGGGGATTCAGAGTTGGTAATTAAACAATCCACATGAATCTATCAAACCAAAGAGTTGCGATTGCTGCCTTACCATCGACAAGTTTTACAGATGGCTTTGGAGTTCGAAGAAATCTCCTTTATATAAATTCCTCGTAATAGGAATGATTTTGTGGACGCATTAGTAACGTTGGCCTCCTTGATGCACATACCTGACAAGGAACACATGCCAAGCATCACACTTGCCCTGCAAAAGGCACCAACCTATGGGAACTATGTTAGAGAAGTATCGGATGAGCTACCTCCCATCCAACAACCTTGGTATCAGCATATCAAAGAGTACCTACGAGATGAATCTACGCCCGCTGCTGCGAGCCTGACTGAACAAAGGCGGATTCATCGACTTGCTATGAAATTCTACCTGAGCGGAGATGCACTCTACAAGAGAGATGCAGGTCTAGGTCTCCTCAGATGTCTGGATAAAGACAAAGCTCAGAGACTCATGGATGAGATCCATGGTGGAGTCTATGGTCCACACATGAGTGGCCCCTTCCTTGTCTAGAAGATCCTCAGGACAGGACATTATTGGCTATCTCTCAAGGCTAATTGCTATGACCACGTCAGGAGATGTTATCAATGCCAAATTCATGGGAATGTTATCCACGCCCCTCCACGGGAGCTCCACAACATGAGTTCGCCTTGGCCCTTCTCAATGTAGGGAATTGACATAATCGGGCCCATCGAGCCCAAAGCCAGTAATGGGCATCGATTCATCTTCACCATGATTGACTACTTTACCAAGTGGGTAGAAGCAGCCTCCTTCCCCAGGGTTACCAAAGATGTCATCATTGCTTTCATCAGAAACAATGTCATTTGTCGATACGGACAACTAGAGGTAATTGTATCAAACAATGCTAAGAACCTCAACAACAAAATGATGGAGGAACTATGTAGTAAATTCCATATCAAACACCATAACTCCGTCATCTACCGTCCTAAGATGAATGGTGCTGTTGAAGCGGCTAACAAAAACATCAAGAAGATTATGCAAAAGATGTCCGCCAACCACAAAGGATGGCCTGACTTATTGCCTCTTGCTCTATTAGCCTATAGAACATCAATGTGCACTTCAACTGGGGCAACCCCCTATGCATTAACCTATGGGATGGAAATAATACTCCCCATAGAAGTAGAAATGGAATCCCTCAGAGTGTTGTTGGACGCTCAGCTAGATGAAGATCAATGGGTACAAGACAGGTATCACCAATTGTCTCTAATAGATGAAAGGCGAACCGCGGCTATCTTCCATGGTCAATTATATCAACAAAGGATTGCCCAATCCTATAACAGAAAAGTCTGGCTACGGCTGTTTAAACAACATGACTTGGTTTTGAAAAAGATCATTGACAACCAAGATCAATCTAAGGGAAAATTCGCTCCTAACTAGGAAGGCCCGTTTGTTGTCAAGGAGGTATTGACAGGAGGCGCTCTCATATTGCAGAAAATGGACGACGATGAATTTCCATAACTCATCAACTCGGTCACCGTGAAACGGTACTATGTCTGAAGTTATCATCAAGAAAACATCCTGGTGTTGGATCATCAGATCATAAGTCATTTCGGTTCTGCAACCCTCTACCACATACAACTCTTGTCTATACTTTGCCCCACAGGGAAACATACTCTTCAAGCCAGCAACCTGGCTTCACTGCGCTCATACAACTTAGGTCATCCCACTATGGATTGAACCTCTCACGTTTGTAGTTTGGCTACCCATACATGGGATCAAACTTCTCGTACCTGTAGTTTGTCCTCAACCTAGGATCAAACTTTCTCTTCCCCGCAGTCTATCTTGCAAATGGGATTAAACTTTCTTCCCCACAGTTTGACCTGTACGTGGGATTAATCTTTCTTCCCCGCAGTTTATCCTGCACATGGGATCACTCCTTTCAACTCACCCTGAAGGGTGAACTACGTCAACATGATCTCCTTGATACACGAGAGTACGTAGGCAGCCATATTCTATATGGCTCGGTCGCAATAAACAAAAAACAACAAAAACATTTCTACCATTCTCTACAAAAAAAAATTAAAAACCACAAAAACACTTCTACAACCTTCTTCATCCATAAAGCTTCTACACCCATCTGCCTTTCATAAACAGCGTTGAACCTCTTACACCAAGTTCGAACTACACATACCTGATCTCCTCTTCAATAGGAGTACGTAGGCAGCCAGTTATGGTTCAGTCTAACCCCCTACCAAAATACAAATACTTGTGAACGGTACTATGATCAAACCTCAATCCACCACATTTCATTGGCTTCAAACGAAAGGGATGGAATTACCCAACCTCTCCTTGTGAATAGGAGATTCGGCGACCATCTAAGATGTGGTTGTACCTTGAAGAGCAACACCAATCCATAAGAGATGGAATTAACTAGGCTTCTCCTAAATAGGGGTACTGGCGACTATCTGTGGTGCGGTCAATCTCAGAGAGGAAAGCCACAACCCTCTTCATATTTCTATATAGAAACCAGTCCCAAGACTCCGAAAGATGGTAGGGATACACACATATCCATGATCTATTCTGAGCTATTCAGAGACAACTCAATGTCCATCCAGCAAGGAGGAATTTAAAATACATCAAGATCACAAGCCCTGAAGTAGTAGGCAAATATCAAGCAAGTATCAGAGCATGTCTAAAAGGTAAGTGATCAAAAAATATATTTCCCTGCTATATATAATGTTGTTTGATATACATAATGTAAACTGTACATGACAAAATATCTAAGCTAGTTTGTGCATGAAAATACAAGCCCATCTACAAATCGGTGCATATGCGAGCTAACAAGCCCAACATGGCATCTCTCTCAGAAGAATAAGGTAAAGTTGTGGTCTCCTGTACGAGGATATCCACACGACCCAATAGATCTGCGGCCATCTGCATGGTGACCATGTGCTCATCAATATATGTGTTCATCTCTGCGATCATACCAGTGGTAAAGGATCTCACTGCAGTACTGTCTGTGATGGCTACATCTTAGGAAGATATGGCGCTATCCCTCTCGACTATCACTGCATCTCTGGCTGATCTGGCCTCATCCCACTCAACAATAGCGGTATCGATACGAGCTAATGCCTTATCACTCTCTAACATGGTTACGTCTCTCCCATCAAGAGCTATCAACATCAAAGCTCTAGCTTGTTCTCTCTCAAAGGTCATTAGATGAAGACTCTGCTCAAGATATTATGCTGAATGCTGAATCACGACAGTGCTAGTACTAGGAGAATCTAAAGGAAATACTGGCAACCCAATAGATGGCTCCTCCTCGGTGTGAGAATCAATGTCCTCCATGGGCTCTCCACCATCTGAATCAATACTCGGTAATGTGGATACAACCGCAACTGATGGAGTCTCTATCTCCACCCATGAGGAATACTCTGCAGAATAACCTGGATGACTAATAGAGAAAGCAGCTATCTCACGCTGATCCCAACATGCATACACACGAGATCAGTCCTCTGCTGAAAGATAACGAGAGGCTAAACGTTGGCCCAGCGCCCCCTCAAAAGGATGAAAATCCTGAAACTGGTCAAAGTGCGACATCACGGCCAGTGAATGATAAGTAGTCATGCCCCTCAAACCAGCCAGAGGAATGTAATCCATGCCCGGAGCATGAGTAATAAAGCTGTAAGGTGAGCTGAGCCCTGAGCATGGAAATATACTAAATGGGTCTACAATATAAGCTAAAAAAGCGGACCAAGATGCAGCATTCGTACACTCCGCAGGCTGAAATGAATATGACATGGCTATATCATGGGTGAAGCAATACCCATGCCGTCTGAAAGTGCCAATCGATCTCAGATGTGTTATAAACCACACATATAGCATGACCGAGCTACCCGTAAATACCCCTGTCGGATAAGTACAGCAGTATGTAGCTGACCTTAATGTCTCAGCTATAATCATAGGTATAATGGTACAAACCTCCCTGAGAGCCCTCACTGCAATGATAACTCCTATGTCCAACTCATCCATATACAGTGGCATGTAGACATATGACAGTACGCACAATTGCAGTACATCTACCCTGGCCATACGCTAATGATCCTCTAGTGTGGTGAAATCCCAGGAATGTCTTCTATAACTATCCTCAGAGCCAAATATGTCAAACAGAAAACACCGGGATATAACGTGGCCAGATGTAACCTCATCCTGCACACTCTATGCCTCAGTCCAGTGAGGGTCATGAACCGCCGAGTCATGTCCCCCAAAGCCATATGCACGCAAGGTCTGTCTAGTGGCAGCATCATCAACCGTGCATACTCCTCCAGAGTGGGAGTCAAGTCCTGGGTCCCAAATCGAAAAACCTGCTCTCCGATACCTAGTGCTCCAGCATGCTATCCACGAATCCTGTGGGAACTTGAAACATCAATAGGGTCATTGTATGCTACAACAAATGATCTATGGTCACCCTATCTGATGGTGACATACTATCATACCACGATCGCATACCAGATACCACCAATAATGGTGGGGTATGATTAATACGGCTAACTGTCGAAGAAGACATCTGCACGGGCCGTATCATAAGACCATCCAAGGGTCAATGCTGAATATCTCTGGACATACATACATATGCATAACATGATACATGCATTACAGATAATAGATGGAAATATGACATAGGGAATGGAAAAACTGTACATACATTCTTAAGTATATCGTCATCTAATACATCATCTCTGTACAGCTACAAATACAGGGAATTGGGGCACATACGCCCTACTACTAACAGAGGCCTATCAAAAGATATAGCGAGAATGGGGCACAGCCACCCAATAGCTAACAGATGCCTACCAAAAGAGATAAACGAGAATACACATCAGAAAAAGATAATGGTGTCAATGTCCACATCATCAATCATGCCCACCTGATGTAACTTTTCCTGAGTCATTGAATCTCTATCAATAGGGATATCAGGCTGATACAAAGGAGGATCTACTCTGGCAAAACCAAATGGGTCACCCGAGGGGCCAGCTCTTGCGCTGGAAGGATCAAAGGAATCTTCCTCTATCGGATCTCTACCCAAATGCCGAATAAAAATATGTGTCTGGTCCAACTGCCTGGTCAAACTGTCAATCTATGTCAGATGAGTCGGATCTCGGACATAGGCTAACCAATCCATTATCATCACGGATCCTGGAACCATATCCCCTATGAACTGACTGGCGCGGGTCTGGGCTCCAATAGTATGAGGGATCCACCAGCGCTTGAATACATCCTGAGAATAGGGACCCTCTGATAATGCAAAACTATCAACACCCAACAATCGAATATCAATGACAGGTGACTGTGACACAGGCCAATAACGCCTAGCAGGAGGCAAGATCGGTATACGGATCTCCCCTATGGTGCTCCTAATAGCACGTTCTCCTAAATAAAGCTCTTATCCTCCATCCGTGAAGAGAGGAATTCTTCAGGTGGAAATCATGTACTCGACACCAGTCGGGTACCCATCCTCAAAACCGATGGCCAAATGCTCCCTAGAATAGCAAATCCATGTGATAATGTCAGCTGTCAACAACTCTAGCTACAAACGATAGTGAGTGAAACCCTCAGCTACAAGGACCTTAGCCAGTATGGACTGATGCCATCGCCATCCTCGTGGGTAGATATCCAATCCTAGCACACTAACTGGATGTAAATATGGGAGCCTCTCATAGGCCCAAAACTGCCAACATAAAGGCAAACATCTGCTGTCAGTTAATACTCTTAACCAATACATGGTAAATGACAAGAGAAATACTTACTAGCGGAAATGGGTAAAATCCTAACCAAGCCTCAGTCAAGCCCTGTGAGCGCATACGCATGCCCCTGAGGAAATAGACAAAGGTATAGGAACCCCAATTATACTCTCCAATACGGTCCACATGCCTAGTGGCGTTGATCAAAGCGAATGACACCGTAGAGGAGTTATCTGCTATGAAGCAGCCCCTAATGATCATTAGGAATAATCGCCGAAGAATGTGATCCCTGACTCTGACATCAACTGGTATGGGCTCGCTTAATAGCCCACTCATAGCATCTACGCTCAAAGGATCTACGCGGACAGTCTGGCCTTTGAGTGCATCTGCCAAAACTCCTAACAAGGATCTGACGGTAGTCGGGGTAATATCCACCGTACAAGGCCTTGACGCCCCTCTAAACTCCATACTTGTGATAAATTGCCAATCCATTGGTGTAGTCATCACCTCACAGTCTAGCAAATGGAGTGACTGAGTCTGGTGAAACCACCACTCATACAATGCCCTGAGGTAACCCCAAGGACAGCGACGGAGAAGGATGGAAAAGAATGCTCCAAAACCCCAGTCATGCACAATCGCTCCATAGTCAGGATGAAGCGCCTGGTACATGGAGTGTATATTGAACCAGTTCCCTTGAGGCTGTGTAAATCCAAGAACCTGTATGAAATGCAGATAAACATTAAATCCTTTTACTCCTTAAAAATAGGAAATAAGAAAGATTAAGTTCTAACGTCATACCTCGTTAGCATGCAAATACATCGAGGGATGTCGACTCAAGTCACCCAGAAGCTCTGGGTTTGCTACCTGGAAACTCGGGAGCTCCCTACGGGGAATATGCGCAGTAGGAGCGGGGTCCGCAACTAGAACATCCTCCTCCTTGTCCTCGACGTCCGGCACATCAACCTGCACTAGACGTATCACCGCCTCTACCAACCGACGAGGCTGTCTAATGAAACGGGGTCGAGGCACTTCAGAAGCCCTCCTCCGTACACCAGAAGTGGTCCTACGGGAACTACTCGGCTGATCCAGATCCATAATATTTGGACAACAAGTCTCCAAATCACCTCATAAAGTGTGTGGCATCTTCTAACCTGGAGCTTTTCAAAATGTATTTAATGACTATCTGCATCCATGCATCATTTTAACATACATCTACAGTAGAGTTAAAAATGCTTGACTAACACAATTCCTACATTTTATGAAAATTTTGCCATAGTCTCCTCTATAAATAGGGCTATCCACATGCACATAGGCATGACTAGGCGGCCATTCAGTAGCGCACCTGCCCACAGTCATATACATACTATGTGCAAAATCATCACACATAAGGTTAACCTCAATGCTAAGAGTACTTTACCTTCTTACCTTGTGCTCAAATGTCCTTAGATAGGATAAAAATAGCAGAAAAGGGTACCAATTTGACTGTCTTAAAAGTCAAATTTTTTCACATCATTATGTTCAGTATGGTTTAATACTAACATTTACTATGTTGAATATTTTTTATCATATCATTTGAGAATATATAATCACTACTATGTGTTTAGATGCATTTCATATGATAAGTCATTTTCCAACGGATAAAAACTAGAAAAAAGTACATGCATATGTTACCAGGACAGTGTAGAACACTTGTACGGTGACAGAATTTGCAGAAAGACGTCTGAACTCGGTAGATCTGAAGAAGAGCTCTTAGATTTCCTTCGCAGCGCAAGTTAAAAATGACTTATGAAAGCAACCTGATGGTCTTTATGATCTACGGTTGGCCGTAGGTCCATCTGTGGCTACAGCAGATGTACCTACGACACCCCTATGTGGGTCCCACCCCTCCGGCTCGGTCCAGTTCGAGTTGAAAAGGAGTTCTCGCAAGTTGAAAAAGCCAAATAAGGAAAAAAAATGCTACGCGGTTGAGCAGAATCGCCTACAATCCTGGTTGAACCGTGGGTCTTCACGTCATTCATTGGTATTCGCCCAACCACAGGGTACACTATGCTGGTGATCTCAGACGATACAAGTCACGCTCAGCAATACCTCACACATGTCCAATTTCTCTTATTCAGGATCGTCATCCTACTTTCCCACATAACCCAGGTGGGGGTCACAATGCAGTACATATGTCAAAGTACATAACCCCGGCGGGGTTACAACGCATATCATCCGTTGACATACATATCAACGAAGGTCAAGCAACCCTGACATTACTATAACCGTTGGTAAGTAAATCTAACGGAACGTCAGAAGCCGTCTGATGATTTCAGCCGTTGACACACACATCAACGATGATCCAACGTATCCCCGATGGGGGTTACAACGTATATTCTATTGACACACACATCAATGATAATACAACAACCCCGGCGGGGATCACAACGCATTATTATCCATTGATGTACGTATCAATGAAGGTCAATCAACCTTGACAACATTTCAGCCGTTGGCAAGTCAATCCAACGTCGCATCAAAAATCATCCGATGATTTTATCAGTTGATACATACATCAACAAAGTCCAAGCAGCCTTGGCATTTATCCCCAGTAGGGAGTTCATCCGTTAATCTACACATCAACAGAGGATCTAATGTATCCCCGGTGGGGGTTACAACGCGTGGAAAACTGTTGGTTTACACGTCAACGAAGGTCGGCCAGCCCTGACAACATTTGCTGTTGGCAGTAAAACCAACAGAACATTGACGTACTCTGGCGATACAAACTAGGAGAGGGAAACGTCATCAAGGAGGATTGATGTCAGAATATGTTATACATATCCTCAAATAGACAAAGCTTTATCCCCACAGATCTCTTACACATAAGATGCACTACTTCAGAATCAAGTCTGTATCAAGGATTCAGAACTTTGGTGATAATCCCATCGTCAACATCCTCAAAGATTTAAATCGCACATCCAATTTGGTCATCATTGCCAAATCCCTAGAAGCTATAGGGAGATAGCAATCATCATCAACATGTTGGGTAACAACCCCATACGCATGCATCATCCAGTTGCTTCATATTATATTTCAAGTGTCTAGGATTGTTTATCCTATCCATGCATTGCATTGCATGCATATGATAAAGAGGGGCATCTGTAGACACTCAAAATTTTCTGCCTATCTGTTACTGACATCATATGAGAGCAGATTCATCTTTTAAGAGGAAACCCTTAAAAATGGTTTATATCCATTTCGGATACCACTGGGAGGAACAGTGCAACCCCAAAACACACACCCCAGAACACACACCGAGAGTAACAAATCCAACCTCAGAGATAACCCCGAGGCATGCAAATCCAATACTAGAACATAAACCGGAGAAGACCGATTCATCCCGGAGATAACCCCGAGATGTTCCGTCTCAGTCCCAACACTGGGAATAGCAGATTCTAACATTGGAGATAACCCCAAGGAAGGTAGTGGCAGTTCCGGAGATAACCCCAGAAATACTTGTTTCAAATGCATGCCATCAGCTTCAACCCTGGTGCTCACACCGAGGCACTCAGTACAAAGACATGCATACCCCAGAGATGACACTGAGGACCTTCAACATTTGCAGCAGTCCAATCTCAGCGATAACCTTGAGCAACGTCTGCTTTATCAGCCCAAATCGGAGATAACCCCGGTGAGGGGCAAAGTCGTCATCTTGCCACCATGACGCCACATCACGCCGTCTCAACATTTTAGACATATATTTCTACACAGTAATGTCCCACAAGAGCCAAGGAAAACCAATCCCGAGTGACTATTGCGCAGGATAACAGATAGAATTTGAAGTTGAAGACCGGAGGGCATTATCCCATCTTCATGACTTCGTACAACCTCTAATCCCATGTCATTGCATAACTCTCGACAACAGCGGTCTGAAATATGTCCTATATACCTAAATCGGATGCCCGGATTGTAATTCTAACAGTTTGAGTGGACATCACGTTGCCTACGTGCACATAGTTCGAGACGACGGGACCCGCGAAGCCCGGGGCACCCCGGGTAGCCTCTGGTACACCTGCGGCTCCACCCTCTATAAATAGAGGGCTTGGGGTGGCAATTTTACAAGGAGAAAAGGCGAGGAAACTCTGTCCAATTTGCTCCAGACACACCCCAAACTGAGTACTTTCTCATTTTAAACACTTGTGAGCTCACATATAGCTACTTCTGTACCGACGGAAGCCAGTGTTTATCTACTTTAAAATTATTGAAGTCTTCTTTGGCAGCCCACTGTAAGCCTTCTTACACATTTTCAAGCCTTTCTCTCCACACTTGCACACACCCTTCTTTACGTTGAGAGTCATGTTGCGTGTGTTTGCCCGGACTTCGGTCCATGGTTTTATTTCAGTTTGTATATATATATATATATATATATATATATATATATATATATATATGGACTAACATTATCGAGTTATGCCTCGATTGAGCCTAGACTTCGGTCTGGAGCGTTTACTTGCTTTTGTATATATATATAGCTATATATATGAACTGTTTGTCGAACTCTGTTAGATGAGCCTAGACTTCGGTCTGGAGCGTTTAATGGCTTTCTTATATATATATACTTATATATATAAATTGTGTGTCGAACTCTGTTCGATGAGCCTAGGCTTATGTCTAGTGCGTTTAAATGCTTTCTTGTGTGTGTGTGTGTGTGTATATATATATATATATATATATATATATATATATATATATATATATGAACTGTGCGTCGAACTATGTTCGATGAGCTAGGATTTTACATCCGGTGCGTTTACTGCTTTAATATATATATACTTATATATATTAACTGTTGTCGGACTTTGTTCGATGAGCCTGGATTTTATATCCGGTGCATTTATCGCTTATATATATATATATATATATATATATATATATATATATATATATATATATATTTACATTTCGTCCCACCTGGAGTTTCCTTCGTGGTGGTTGACTGTTTTTTACTACTTTGTGTACAATTCGTCCCGCCTGGAGTTTCCTCCGTGGCGGTTGATCGCTTTTACAGTTTTATTTACATTTTTGATCCCCTATGGAGGTGCTTTGTGGTTGGTGATCTGTTTGTATATATATATTTATAGCTTTTATGTATATATACCTGCTTACTGCGTTTATATCAACTGTGACATCATGTGAGCCTAGGAATCATGTGATCACATATTCAGTCCACTGAATCTAGATACGGTTCCCATGATGGACCTTTTCAGCTGTAAGCAGCTTGTAAATTTATCTGTGATGTTTGGATTTCCTCAGATGGTTTTCATACCCACGAGGAATTCAACACCTTTTTGTACATTATTTTCATACAGATGCCTCGCATCTATAAAATAAAATCAACCAAGCCGAATATTCCAAAACCTCTTTTAAAACGTCACTGCCATATCTTGCTTAAAACTGAATTTTTATATAAATTCAAACCCTGTGTATATAGGTGTGAACGAGGCCTCACACTACTTCCAAGTAACAACACATTGACCCACACACATACACACACATTCATATAAAAGTTTCTTGAAAAGTGGCGGTCACCGTGGTAACACGGATGTCGGAGGGTGCCTAACACCTTCCCTCCGCATAAACAAGTCCTCGGACCCTAATTGAATCTCAGTTTCACCGACCCGTTTAGCAGTGTCACATCATTGGGTCAATGTACAAACCTTTTCTCGGTTGTGTTGGTACAACCAGTTAAAAAACCAACTGGTGACTCTTATAGTCCAATTGTCGACATTACACATGTCGGACCTTTTTCACTTGTTTTATCAAACAAATCTCACCTAAAATGAGAACACAAATCAACAGGTAACGAAAATGGACAAATAAAAATCCCGACGTCGACAGGGACTTTTTGGACAACCAAGGATAATTCTGTGGACATATGATATCTATCATAACGTAGACGCATGGTGTAACAACCCGATATTTTCAATATAAATAAATCAAAAATTTTGCATATAATTTTATTTTTTTTAAAGATGAGGATTTGTACAAGAGAAAGCGCATGTAATTATGTAATAAATAAAAATGCATTTATTACATGAATGTTTACAGCCCCACGAACAACCACATCAAACTCAAAAGCTATAAACAAGAATTGATCATAGAAGGTATAAACTAACCCTGGAAAATCTGACCATTGATCTGTTGTTAGATGTTATGATTAAGTGTTAAAATATGTTGTCAGTAGTGTATAATGATAATCTGTGTTGATAGATGTTAGATCCATAACATCTATAGGCTCAAATTTGAAGATTTACAAAATCTGGAAATTTTGTTTTTGATGTCTAACAACAATATATCAGGCCTTGTAGATCTTTTTCTGTGTTGGGTTTTTGTTGTTTAAAGGTTTAAATATGTAGTCTGTCATGTAGTCTTTGATCTGGATCAAGAATCAGACTTAGATCTGGTCTAGATTGCAAGATATTCTTGGTCAAAGGTCGTTGACCGACATTGACTGGGAGATTTCTGGGTAACCCAGATTTCCCCAGGTCGTTCTGACAGTGAGTTCTAGGGCTCTGATCATGCATGACTTATGTGTTTTGTATATTTTGTTGCATCATTATTATAGTATGTTAGATGTACTATAAAGTCATGCCTTTTTCCTACCTAAACATCAAACCAGATGAAAGTAGTAACCGGTCAAAGTAGCTAAGTTGTTCACATTTTCGGTTTTCTGGTAAACCCGAAAAATCTATGAACACGGTTTCTGACCGACTTTGACCGGCATAGATCTTCTTACTGTGATATTGTTATATGTATTTTTGGTACTAGATATGTACACTTGTATGTTGTTTACACACTGGAACCTGTAGATCACTAAAACATTACACATATTTCAAGTTGTGGAAGCCCAAAGTAGGCCTCACGAACTATTCTTCATTTTTGGGTAACCCATAAATGAAGAACAGCTCTGGCAGCCACTTTGAAGGCTTAGATCTCGTTGTGTTTATATTCTTTGATCATGGTGATTATTGGAACTTGTAATATTACACTATGTCTACAAGATCTGACCATTGTCTTTTCCAGAAACACAATACACAATACATGATTCTTGGTCAAACATGGTCCCTCGTTCACTGTCTGTGATGTTCTGGGTTTTGCCAAGAACGCGAAGAACACCTATAGCGACGGTTCTGTTGCTATAGGCAGTCTTTAGTGACATTTAATTTCTGAAAATTATATTTTAATTAAATAAATAGAAAAAAATAGTTTTAAATTATTAAAAAATACATAATAAATTATTAAAAATTATTTTAAGGTCCGAAAATTAGTTTTTAATTATTTTTTGTATATGTCATAAATATTTAATATTTTTAAAATATTAAAGGTATTTAATTTATTTAATTATAATATTAAATAAATTATTTAAAAATGATTTTATTACTTGAAAAATTATTTAAAATTATATTATGGTATAAGAAAATATTTTAAGTTATTTTTAATGACTTTTAGTATTTTGTGATAAAATTCATTAATAAATTATTATTAATGATAATTAAGATATTTAATAAATGAATTAAATAAATAAATTAAAAATTATTTTATTATATTAAAAATTATTTTAAATAATAATAAGGTATTTAAAAATATTTTAAGTTATAAAATATAACTTTCAATATTTAAAGGTAAATTTTATTAATTAATTATTATTAATGATATTAAAGTTATTTAATAAATATATTAAATAATTTAGTTTAAAAATAATTTTAATATTATAAAAATCGTTTAAAATTAAAATAAATTGTTTAAAGATATTTTAAGTTATAAAATATAACTTTTAATATTTAAAGGATAATTTTATTAATAATTTAATATTAATGATATTTATTTAACATTAATGATATTAAATTTATTTAATAATTATATGAAATAAATGGTTTAAAAATGGTTTTATTAATTTAAAAAGGATATAAATGAGTTAAAAATATTTTAAGTCATACTTAATGACTTTTAATATTTTGAGGAATAGTACGTTAATATTTCAATATTAATGATAATTATTTAAAAATAATTTTAAATGTTTTAAAAATCATTTAAGGGTAATATTAATACTTTAAAAGTATTTTGGGTTATTATAAATAACTTTGATATTTTGTCAATGGTTTCATTAAGAGTTTAATATTAATGATAATAGAATTATTTGATGAATCATTTAATAATAATTTTGGTGTTTGAAAATTCATGATAAATTATAATAAATATTTATAAATTATTATGAGTCATTTAAAATAATATGACTGATACTTACGGATATTTAGCTATAGAATAGAGTCTTAGACTAGATAAATACTCGATAAAATCGTCGGTACACCGACATGTTTCAGAAATTGATCTGAACTTAGATAAGTTGACTTGATAAGTGTTTATTTGTGATTCAATGGTTGTTAAACATATGTGACAATGTGATTAGGTAATGTGCTGACTGTAATAAGCAGTGCTATGTGTTATAATATATTGTTCTAATCGAACGAATGATCTGATTAATGATAGGTCGTGATATAAAAGATAAAACTAAGTTGTGAATTGTAAGCAGCAGATCAGGCAAGTATCTTACCTTTCCATTTTTTTATGCAATGGACATGAGTAAGAATGTTTCAGAATTATATTATTACTGTACAGATTATTAATCGTATTGTTATATATATTATATACGTTCACTGATTATCAACATGTTAGTATATGGTAATTCAGATATATATTATGTTCGTTAATTTTTATAAATGGTTATACAAGTGTCCCCACTTGGATAATCATTGTATATATATATATATATATATATATATATATATATATATATATATATATATATATATATATATATATATATTGAAATATAGATTATTGTTGAACAAGATAAAACCTTTGGTTTGGAACCCCGACAAGTATGAACATCTCGTACATGGGAAAACTTTTTATGCACCCAAGGTTGACAGAGTGAACGATAATATCGTTCTTGCATGCAGTATTGATCAATACATGGCATAACGGGCTGATCACCCCCGTGTTCGTAAGTTATGAAGGTTTGCGGATGAAGTTCTGCTAAACTTATTCGAAAATTTAAAATAATATTCATTGTATGTCACCTTAACCCTAATTATAGTCATTACGTAGTTTCAAAAAATTGATAGAGAGTTCTTATGTTATTATTATCGGTACAGATTACTTCACAACTATTGAATCGTTGTAGAAGGGTAGTATAAAGAAAACGTTTAATCCTTTCAGCTAATAATTATAATTATTATTACTTGCTGGGTACTCAAATGCTTATACTTGCTTAATTTAAATATTTTTAGCTAAGTGTGAACAACCTAAAGGCTCGACTAAGAACAAGGGAAAGGGAAAGGTTGTTGATTGAATGCAATGTTATCTTATGTAATAGTTTGATATTATTAAGACAATGACATATATTATCTATCATGTTATGTAAGAAATGCATTAAAGGTTACGTACTAGACTCTGATGATTATGTAAATAAAGTTTGATATTTATATTATTATTAGTATTATTCCGCTCATAGAAATGGTATCGTGAAGCACCGAGTTCGGGTTTTAAGTACCTGAATTGGGGGGCTTTACAGGTTGGTATCGGAGCTTAGGGTTAAAAATCTTAGGTGGGCTAGACCTTAGGCTATATCCTTAAAACAGGGGGAAACGTTAAAAATTTAAATAACTCATATAGAGTTTAAAAAGAGATGAATTGAATAAATTCATCGTCAAACAAAATAAAAGATAACTTATATAAAACTCTTAATTATTGTGTGTATATACTATATGCTAATCAGGATAATTTACGTGCGTAGATGTCTGGTGGAAAAGGATTGTTATATGCTTATAGCATGAAGAAGGATCATATCCATACACCCGAGCTAATATCGAAGCCAATAGCTGAAATAGAGGCTCACGATGAAAATAACTCTGACGAGGTGATTATTTTGGAAAACGTAGTACCAGATTCGGAGATGGTGGAACTGACAGATAGTGATTCGAACACTAAAGTTGGAGCTGATCAAGCATCAACGGAGGTGCAGAATCTGAAGAATAAGGTTTCTTATCTAGAAAAGCTATGGGAAGTAGAAAAGTTGCTAACTAGTTAATTACGATAGGAGTTAATAGAAACAATGGAAGAACAAGATAAGCTTAAAATCCAAATTGATCAAATGGGAGCCACAAGCAACACATCGTGTGCAGCTCCGGGCAATAAGGGGAAAAGAAAGATAGAAGACCATGACGTAGGAAAATCTTATAAGAAGAAAGGGAAAAGAATATGTAATGTTTGCGGCTATGAGTGTGACAACCCCAAAATAGGTCCATTCCACCCAACCCATTCTGAGTCATCAAATACATGGTACAGAAAATAACTATAACTTTATTACAACAATTATCGTGCAAAATACAACAACACATATGCTGTGAGTTTGGATACAAATATATACCAAATGTGACATTGGACACCATCATGTATCAGCACCTCACAAAGGTACCTTACATAAAGGTACAGTCAAAAACTGTTTTAGAAACTATAATCTTTGGGAAGTGCTTAAGGAAACCTTCGTACATGGGAGGCCATGCTTCTAGGTTATGATAGATATCATATGGCCACAGAATTATCATTGGTTGACCGAATAGACCCAAAAAAAAATGAGAAGATTACTATCATATTATTCCCAATGCTGAGTCTTCTCTTGACTTATCATTATCTCCACTATCTCTAATTGAGAATTATACTTCAAACAAACACCAAGATTATATAGCTAGTGCTCATAGATATACTCAGCAAGTGGATGAGCACAACCATGTCTTATGATGACACGAGGTTGTATGTCATTAGACATCTTGTATGATAACGACGAAACACCCTTCCAACGTTGGGTTCGCCTCATCCTATTTTCTTCACCAAATATAACTACTAAATAATGACCACCGTTCTATTCCCTTGTTACCCCCGCTCGACCCAGCTACACTCTTATTACCTTAAAGGAATTATGAAACAAAAGAGTGAGCACAACTAGCCCAGTAAAGAATATCATGACTAAAGATAAATAAATTATCAATAGTCTTCATCAGTAATAAATCAGAGATTTAGAACATATGGTAGATAATAAAAATTTCAACCATAGTTGCAGCAGAACGAGCAATCCATTAGAAGAGTTAAATAGACTATAAAGTCTATTATCTTCTCCATGTTAAAAATCCACCAACAATGTTTTATCCCTGTAACACCAATCAACAATTCTGGTGCACAATCATATGGATAACTCATAATCATAACTGTAGTTCTAAATTCCTCTTCTCATCTAGGACGAAGATAATTTTCATCACCTATCTTTACCTGAAACATCAAAGATCATGGTTACAACAAATCACATTTTCTGTTCATAATCATACTAATAACTTCATCCTTGCACTACGGCCAAAGATATTCATTTGTGTCACCAGTTGGTCATGTTCATCTCAACATCTGTTCATTTTTTGTACTACTGGCCAAAGATATTCAACAACATGTCATCTTTGCACTACGGGCCAAAGATATTCATCAACAATTAATCTTTACACTACAGGCCAAAGATATTCCTCAACAGTTCATATTTGCACTACGGCCAAATATATTCATCAACAGTTCATATTTGCACAACAGGCCAAATATATTAATATCTCAAAGAAATATATAATCATTTCAGAATTTATATAAATAATAATTATAACCATGTTGATCAATTCACCTTTGGACTTAAGCTAAAGATATTCACTTATAAATTCAATGGTCATGATCATACAAGTCAACAATTCAACTTTGCACTACTGGCCAAAGAGAACTCATAGTCATGATCATACCATAAATTTACCCATCTTTACACTCAAGTCAAAGAGAAATATCATCATTAGGGTTATAAAAATGTTATATATGATAATAAAATTAATATAATCAACATATAGATTTAATCTCAAGAGTAATGTTCATAAACCAACTATAATTTGGTCAGAAAAAGAGAATAGTAACTCGTGAATAGTAACTCGTAAATAGTAACTCGTGAATAGTAACTCATAAATAGTAACTCATGAATAGTAAACTCGACACAAAAAGGTAGAAATTTCACAATAAAATACATACCAATATTTCGGTATAATGCTATTAAAAGAATAATATTTCTTAAGCTTATAAACAATTTATTTTAATTGTTTATACTTTACTAAATAATGCATTTAATCATCCTAAAATGCCAAACTCATAAGATTTCATCACCAATAACCAAAAACCCTCATCAAAAATTTGTATTTACCTCATATAGGATTCTCAAGCTATAAAATCCTATTTTCTAATTTTCTTACTTCTCAAAACATATTTAATTCATTTACTCATAACTAGACCATTTTCATGAAAAAAATACCAAATCAGTTCCAAAAATATTTCTTTTCAGGAATTTAGCATAATATAGTCCCATAGTGAACATATATTTTTCTCAGAATTTTTAAAAGTCATTTACTATTTTTCATATGGCCAAAACAGCCGAATATTTAGACATTCATCAAATATTGTACTTTTATCTAAAAATTCTGAAATTCACAGAGTATACTCCTATCATATACATGTACTCCCAATAAAAATTTCATCAATTTTGGAGTTAACCACAAGAAGTTATAAGCGGTTACTTTTAAAATAGTCTTTTCTTATAAAATTCATAACTCTTAATCTATACATCCAAAAATCACCATTTTTTGACACAATCAAGAAAACTCATCAAAATATTATTTTAAATTTTTCCAGAATTTTTGAAGGTCATTACGAAACTGAAAAACATAACAACCCTTAAATCCCTTACTATCCCTTACCTCAAAATAGCAGCACTTCTGACCGGTATAAGGCTGAAGAAAACTTGTACTGATGAATAGAAACTCACAAAGTATCTAAATACTCACAAAATACACTCAATAATCTAGAGAGAGAGAGAGAGAAAACTTATGAATTCTGGTGTGATTTTTAATTCTAGCTTAGCCCACTATTTATAGGAAAATGTTAGCACGCCGAAGCAGACTTAACCTGCAACCTGATGGCTTTACCTGCTACTATTCCCACCCACCATATTTGAATAAAAATCTCAGCACATTTCTTCACCAACCAAGAGTGGGGCCCACCAATTCTAGAATTTTCCACCAAAATGATTAACTCCGAAAATTCAACAATTTCTGAACCAGTCATCTCGTAAAATTCATAACAAATTATACGTTCATTTTTAACGGTTCAAAATTTGTGGACATATACTCAACTTATATATGTATAACATATCCAAATATTACCACGATCCAACGGTCGGATTAAAAATTATAACCCTCGCAAAATATCTCAAAAACCCTAATTTGATTTTCAATATCTCCGTTCCGACAAAAATACAGATAAAACACCTCAACATTAACTCCTTCATTTTTAACCACAAAAATATATCCCTTATTTATATCCACATAAAATAAATATTTCCTTATCATATGAATCAATAATTAATTATTCACAGATAATATTACAGAATCACATTTATGACAACCAGGCCGTTCCCAAGAAAGAGGTGGCTTTCCAATAAGGATTTATCCTTATTGGCGCGTAATTAGGTGACCAAACCTCTCCTTAGACAGAACTTTCTAGACATTGCCAATAATGTTATCTAATAATATTATTCAAATAATATGAATTATTGATCTGATAATGGAAAATACTATGCAGTCACAATTATTGAACAACAATAATATAAAATTTCAACGTAGCAATTATTAAATCAATAAAATAAAATATTAAACAGTAATTACTGTAATAATTATTGAGTAGTGCCTTCTTACGTAAGAATCAATAATTTCCAAAATAATGTGCAATACCGTGTGCTGCTGTGCAATAACGAGTATTACTGTATTTTAACCACCGGGTATTTCCATAGTATTAACGGTAACAATTACGTCATTATTTGTAAAAACTAAAATTTATCATTTTCTTCATCTGACAGTTATTCGTTATGGGGCCCACAAATAGCTGCGTCGTCGTACGAATATTCCCCGACAGAAAGAATATTCCACGACCAAACGAATATTCCCCGACAATAATGATTATTTTATAACCACTTGCTTATTTTCAAAAAAAATTCACATTTCACCCATAACTTTAAACTTTTATCAATTTAACCATTTACTGAACAGTAATTATAAGAAAAATTGAATACTTATATTTCATAAAATTCGGGGGCTTACAATGAGGGACATACCAATCTGTATTGTCCTGACTATAAACCAGGAGCATGTTTTATCTGTGGGATAGAAGGTCATCAGGCGAAAGGTTGTCCAAGAAAAAGGCATAGTAAATAGGTAGTATAGGTTCTGTTGTGTAGGTATATTTAAGGTAATATGTATGATAAGTATGTCCGTGTAATGTAATATTCTAAAACTTTTGTAATACTTAAGGTTGTAAATTCCGACTTTTGTAGTCACCAAGGGATAGCTGATGTTTAAAGTAGTATGTGATATGCTATATAAAATATTCGTTAAATGAATATGAATCTATGTTTGAGTAATGAAACAAGTTTAAAATATTAAACTTATATGATAAGGTTTAGAATGCAAGTTAAATTCATGTTTATTTAACCAGATAATGCCGCCAAGACGATGAACTCGAAATCAAAGGGCAAAAGAATCTGTCAACAACGTTGAAGAACAACAACAAGCAGACCCGATGCAGCACTTTGCAAATATGGTAGCACAAGCTATGCAACAAGGAATGCCAGCCGTAGGGAACCAGCCGAACAACCGCTTAGCGAACTTCAAAGAATTTAAGATTGTAGGACCGCCAAAATTCAAAGGTACAACTGACCCTGTTGAGGCCCAGACTTGGGTTAAAAAAATTAAAAAAGCATTCGTGATAACTAGGGTGGCTGAGGGGCAAATGACCGCTTTTGCCACCTACATGATGAAGGGGGAGACAAACTTTTGGTGGGAAACAAATCAGGCAAGAGCAGGAGAAGGTGTAGTTACATGGGATAGGTTTAAAACACTGTTCTTCGAGAACTATTTCTCGTCCAGTATGCAGGCTAGGATGGAGGTGAAATTTTTAGAGTTGAAGTATGAGAATATGACTGTTGCGGAGTATGCAGCAAAGTTCAATGTGTTGGCTAGGTTTGCTCCGCATCAAGTTGATACGGAGGCTAGGAAAGCTAGATGGTTTAAGCTGGGATTAAAACTATGGCTCTATAACAAGGTGGCGGTGTTGCAGATTCCTACATTTGCAGCACTCATAGAGAAAGCTATTATTGCTGAGGAGGGGAGTGAGGCCATGAGCCTCTACAACAAGGAGAGGAAGAACAAAGGTAAGGTTGAAGGAACTGGGTAGGTGGAAATTAATAGTGGGAGTAGGGGTGGTAGTAGCAAGAGGAAGGGAAGCAATTTTGGAAGTGTACAGGTAAAACAAGAAGGTGTGAAGAATCAGATAGTGCCGTGTAAGAATTGTGGAAAGAAGCACTCTAGGGAATGTCTGAAGGAAAAATTTGTATGCTACAAGTGCGGGCAAGAGGGCCATATCTCTCCCAACTGCCCCAATCCAAGAATGAATATTGGATGTTTTCTGTGCGGATCGACTGAGCACAAGGTGAAGGATTGTACGAAGAGGAGGACGGAGGTAGGAAGTGTGAATACTGGCACGGGCAGCAGGACTTTAGCAATCATGGGACCTACGTCATCGAGCAAGCCAACAAAATCAACAGCAAGGGTCTACAACATGACTGTCCAAGATACGGTGGCAGCTGATAATGGAAGTCCAGGTATTATTCGTATAACTTTTATTGTCTTATACATGATTTTTCTATATATAGTAAATTATTTTATAAAAGAATTTTGAGGGAGGAATTTGAGTTCTTTTAGAAATTAAATTTCCGTTTAATCAGATAGACAAGCTTTATGTGAATAGTTAAAGATCAGTTTGATCAAAGTTGGTCGAGATCTACTTGCGAAGATTGTGTGTGCTATGTGTACTTGTATGTATAGGTTTTAAAACGGTGATTCCGGGGACGGAATCTTTATAAGGAAGGGTGAATGTAACAACCCGATATTTTCTATATAAATAAATCAGAAATTTTGCGTATAATTTTTTTTTAAGATGAGGATTTGTACAAGATAAAGCGTATCTAATTATGTAATAAATAAAAATATATTTATTACACGAATGTTTACAGATAATTTTATTTTAGAATTATTGATTATTATAAAGTATATTCTTATAATAATTAAATTTATAGCGGAAATGTTTTTATTAATTATTTTCCATAAAAATATAATTATATATTATTTAAATAATATATGAAATGATTTTTAGAATAATTATAATAATTATTTTATTATATGAATTTTAGTACAGATTATTAAGTTAATTATTTTACCTTAATTATTAAAGGTTAAATATGGAAGAATAAATCAGATATGAAATTCAAACCCTAATTTTAGATTTTGATCAATGGATGAGAATAATAATATAAAATTAATTATATTTTGATTTTTCAGTGCTATAAATATGTACTGTATGTACGTATTGATAATAGTTGGTCAATTATGGTGTAAAATGTCAAAACCCTAGCATTAATTTATTTAACCCTATTTTTAAATTCAAATAGAAAATTTGAGACTGTTATATAACTGTGTTATATGTTTTATGTTTAGTATTATATGATTAATTAGGTAAACCCTAATTAAATTTTTGAAACCATAGTTAATATTTAGAAAACCTGAATTAATTATAAAACCCTAATTTTCAAAATTAGAAACCCTAATTTGAAACCTAAACTGGAGTTTGTGATCAGTCAGAAATTGTGTTAATATGATTAATATCATGTATAATAGATTTTATTGCTAATTATGGAAATCCTAATTAATAATTTAAAACCCTAATATTTAGAACCCTAAATTGGTAATTAGAAACTTTAATTAGTAATTATAAAACCTAATTACTAATTGTAAACTCTAATTGCTAAATTAGCAAAGTTAATTATAATTAGTGGACTTTAAAACCAAAATGTTCAAGTTATGCAATTAGAAAACTAATTATAATTAGAAATCTCTAAATTTCATTTTTAGGAAGCTAATATTTATTTATTTACCCTAAATGCAAAGCCTTGAAAATTTTAATTTTTTGGAAACCCTAGGGTTAAACCCTAAGGGTCAAACCCCAAGGGTTTGCCAAGTTTCAATTTTGCCATTAAAATTATATGACAAATGACCATTATGCCCTTATTATATTATTGAAGCTAACTTGTAGAAGTTAACCTATTGGAGTTGGTAAACAACCCTAAACCTAGTCATGTGCTATTAACTTTAGCAACCCAACCTTTACATAATCCAACTACATTGAATACAAGTCATTTATAAGATTAACGAGAGAGAAAAGTCCTCATATTTGCTCATTTGGTCACAACACACCTCCAAGACCCTCTCTTTAAAACCTCCAAAAAATTTTGCTAGATCAATCCCCAAGACCAGCCCCATGAATAACCACATCAAACTCAGAATCTAGAAATAAGAATTGATCATAGAAGGTATAAACTAACCGTAGAAAATCTGACCATTGATCTGTTGTTAGATGTTATGATTAAGTGTTAAAATATGTTGTTAGTAGTGTATAATGATGATCTGGGTTGATAGATGTTAGATCCATAACATCTAGAGGCTCGAATTTGAATATTTACAAAATCTGGAAATTTTGTTTTTGATGTCTGACAACCATATGTCAGACCTTGTAGATCTTTTTCTGTGTTGGGTTTTTATTGTTTAAAGGTTTAAATATGTAGTCTGTCATGTAGTCTTTGATCTGGATCAAGAATCAGACTTAGATCTGGTCTATATTGCAAGATATTCTTGGTCAAAGGTCGTTGACCGACATTGACCGGGAGATTTCTGGGTAACCCAGATTTCCCCAAGTCGTTCTGACAATGAGTTATAGGGCTCTGATCGTGCAGGATTTATGTGTTTTGTATATTTTGTTGCATCATTATTATAGTACGTTAGATGTACTACAAAGTCATGCCTTTTTCCTACCTAAACATCAAACAGGATGAAAGTAGTAACCGGTCAAAGTAGCTAAGTTGTTCACGTTTTCGGTTTTCTAGGAAACCCAGAAAATCTATGAACACGGTTTCTGACCGACTTTGACCGGTATAGATCTTCTTACTGTGATATTGTTATATGTATTTTTGGTGCTAGATATGTACACTTGTATGTTGTTTACACACTGGAACCAGTAGATCACTAAAACATTACACGTATTTCAAGTTGTGGAAGCCCAAAGTAGGCCTCACGAACTGTTCTTCATTTCTGGGTAACCCAGAAATGAAGAACAGCTCTGACAGCCACTTTGAAGGATTAGATCTCGTTGTGTTTTTGCTGTTTGGTCATGGTGATTGTTGGAACTTGTAGTATTACACTATGTCTACAAGATCTGACCATTGTCTTTCCCAGAAACACAATACACAATACACAATTCTTTGTCAAATATGGTCCCTCGTTCACTGTCTATGATGTTTTGGGTTTTGCCAAGAACGCGAAGAACACCTATAGTGACGGTTCTGTCGTTATAGGCAGTCTTTAGTGACATTTAATTTCTAAAAATTATATTTTAATTAAATAAATTGAAAAAAATAGTTTTAAATTATTAAAAAATACATAATAAATTATTAAAAAAAAATTTAAGGTCCAAAAATTAGTTTTTAATTATTTTTAGTATATTTCATAAATATTTAATATTTTTAAAATATTAATGGTATTTAATTTATTTAATTATAATATTAAATAAATTATTTAAAAATAATTTTAATACTTAAAAAATCATTTAAAATTATATTATGGTATAAGAAAATATTTTAATTTATTTTTAATGACTTTTAATATTTTGTGATAAAATTCATTAATAAATTAATATTAATGATAATTAAGATATTTAATAAATGAATTAAATAAATAAATTAAAAATAATTTTATTATATTAAAAATCATTTTAAATAATAATAAGGTATTTAAAAATATTTTCAGTTATAAAATATAACTTTCAATATTTAAAGGTAAATTTCATTAATTAATTATTATTAATGATATTAAAGTTATTTAAAAATTATACTAAATAATTTAGTTTAAAAATGATTTTATTATTATAAAAATTATTTTAAATGAAAATAAAGTGTTTAAAGATATTTTAAGTTATAAAATATAACTTTTATTATTTAAATGATAATTTCATTAATAATTTAATATTAATGATATTTATTTAACATTAATTATATTAAATTTATTTAATATTTATATTAAATAAATAGTTTGTGTGAGACCTCGAATTTTATGAAATGAAAGTATTCAATTTTCTTATAATTATTATGTTATTTATCAAATGGTTAAATTGATAAAGGTTAAAGTTAAGGGTGATATTTGAAAATTTTGCAAAGTAAGCAAGTGGTTATATAATATTCGATTGGTCGGAGAATATTCTTTTTATTAGGGAATATTCGTACGATGGCATAATCATTGGTGGACCCCACAACAGAAGTATTTTCGTAGTTAGAAAATGACAAAATTATCATTTTATAAAAATAACGGCAAAAGTATTACCGTTAAAACTGTTGAACTACCCGGTAGTAAAAGTACAGTAATACGCGTGGTTGCATAGTAGCACACGGTATTGATTATTGATGCTTACGTGGGAAATTACTCAGTTATACTCAATTATTGCTACAATAATTACTGCATCATATCTCTCATATTATTGATTCAGTATCATCTGCATTATATGTTATATTATTAAATCAATAATTGAGACGACAAAGTTATTCATATTATTATTTATAATATTGACAATGTCAAGAAGTTCTGTCAATGAGAGGTTAGATAATCTGATTGCGCACCAATAGGAAGAAATCCTTATCGAAAAGCCCCCTCTTTCCTGGGAACGACCTGGTTGTTAAATATTGTGAATTATAATATTAAAGATGAATAAGTTCGTGTTGATTAAAGATGAAATTGATAGTTCCATTGTGTATGAATTATTAGTGTTAGTGAAAATCGACATTTATTTCGATAATAATTGATATTTGGAGGTTATATTGACCAATCGGGTAATTCACCGAATAAATGAGCAATTAATTGCTATTAATTCACATGCTTATAACTATATGTTCATATGTGTGTACTATTGATTCACATAATTCACTATTAGAGGAGTTGGTGCAAGATTGATAATACTTGCATGACTAAATTAAAAATAGAGGTATAATTGAAGGTACTAAACTGTAATTAGTTTTTTCACATGATTATACTATTGAGTCACATGAATGAACTATTGATTCACATAATTTACTATTGGTGGAGGTGGTGCAAGTTTGATAATACTTGCAGGACTAAATTAAAAATAAAGAAAAAGAGGAAGGATAATACTGTAATATTTCGAGCCCTAAAATATGCAATTATTGAAACTATATTTTCCTATAAATAGAATGTCATTCTTCCTTCATTTCTCACCAATTAACTAAAGTATTAGAGCAATTATTATAGAGAGAAATTATAGAGAGAAAGAAGAAGAGAAGTTTGCTACCTCACTATTCTAGTATATAGTTTTCTTCTAAGATAAGGAGTATTATTTCTTTCGTATTCATGAAGAGAGCTTCTGTTATTCCATTCTTTATTATTATGTTGGAATAACCTGTCTATGTAAAGTACCGCATTCATGGTGAAATTCTTCTGTTATTTCATTCTTTATTATTATGTTGAAATAACCTGTCTATGTGAAGTACCGCATATATGGTGAAATTCTTCTGTTATTCCATTCTTTATTATTCTGTTGGAATATCATGTCTATGCGGATTACGCATGACCTAGTTCTATTCTTTATTATTCTGTTGGAATATCCTGTCTATGCGTATTACGCATGACCTGGTTCTATTATTTATTATTATGTTGCGAATAACCTGTCTATGCGGTCTATCGCATGCCTGGTGAATTCTTCTGTTATTCAATTCTTTATTATTCTGTTAGAAATGATCTGTCTACGTGGATTACCGCATGGCGGATGAAAATCTATTTGCAGTTTTATATATTCTATTATACTCGTATGAGATATCGTTTCTTTTGTACTCGTCATGGAATATCATTTTCTTTGGTATTTTTCTTTTACGAGTTACTATTCACGGGTTACTATTTAACAGATTACTTTCATTCTAGTATCATTCACTCATCTATTCAGGGCACTTTTCGTTTCAGAGTACTATTCATGAGTTACTATTCACGAGTTACTATTCACCCAAATTACTATTCATCCGAATATTATTCACTCAAAAATTTGGGGTACCTTTCATGTCGGGGTACTATTTATGAGGTACTATTTCTGAATTACTATTCACGGGGTACTATTCACGGGGTACTATTTACCTGAAAAATATATTTTTTTTCTGTCCAAATTATTTTTGGTACATGAATATTATTCTTGAATTTTACTCTACAAAGCAGTATCATGTTGACAATTTGGACGTTATTGATTTCTGGATAAATTAAATTATAAATCTTTAAAATTTATCCTTGAACTTGTTTTATTGAATTATTATGTCATTATCATCATCCTCATGCTTATATTGTGATGAAAGTCATCTTTGGCTTACGTGCATAGATGGACTTAGTATGATTATGACCAGTGATTATTCGGAATAATCATGACTGTAATGTAACGAATGACGTGGTAAAAGTCATCATTAGCCTGTAGTTCATTGATGGACAGTTGTTGGTATGATTATGACAAGGGATTATTCAGTATAATCATGACCATTGATGATTACATGAATATCCTTGGCCGTGATGCAGGGATGATTCGATTTTATTTGTTAAGCTGAGTCTCAACGATAAAAATTGATGAAAATATTTTAAATCTTAGAAGATAGAACATTTTAAATTGATTATTTTTAATATTTTGAGGAATAGTACGTTAATATTTTAATATTAATGATAATTATTTAAAAATAATTTTAAATGTTTTAAAAATCATTTAAGGGTAATATTAATACTTTAAAAGTATTTTGGGTTATTATAAATAACTTTGATATTTTGGCAATTGTTTCATTAATAGTTTAATATTAATTAAATATTAATGATAATAGAATTATTTGATATTTGAATCATTTAATAATGATTTCGGTGTTTGAAAATTCATGATAAATGTTTATAAATTATTATGAGTCATTTAAAATAATATAACGGATACTTACGAATATTGAGCTACAGAATACAGTCTTAGACTAGATAAATACTCGATAAAACCGTCAGTACACCGACATGTTTCAGAAATTAATTTGGACTTAGATAAGTTGACTTGATAAGTGTTTATTTATGATTCAATAGTTGTTAAACATATGTGACAATGTGATTAGGTAATGTGCTGACTGCAATAAGCAATGCTATGTGTTATAGTATATTGTTCTAATCGAACGAATGATCTGATTAATGATAGGTTATGATATAAAAGATAAAACTAAGTTACGAATTGTAAGCAGCAGATCATGCAAGTATCTTACCTTTGCATTTTCTTTACGCAATGGACATGAGTAAGAATGTTTCATAATTATATTATTACTGTACAGAATATTAACCCTATTGCTAAATATATCATATACATTCATTGATTATCAACATGTTATTATATGGTAATTCAGATATATATTCTATTTGTTAATTTCTATAAATGGTTATACAATTATCCCCACTTGGATAATCATTGTATTTAATCACATGTTGATACACCTTTGTTAATTACACGTATATATATATATATATATATATATATATATATATATATATATATATATATATGTGTGTGTGTGTGTGTGTATGTGTGTGTGTGTGTGTGTGTGTGTTGAATTATAGATTATTGTTGAACAAGATAAAACCTTTGGTTTGGAACCCCGACAAGTATGAACATCCCGTACACGGGAAAACTTTTTATGCACCCAAGGTGGACAGAGTGAACGATAACATCGTTCTTGCATGTAGTATTGATCAATACATGGCATAAAGGGCTAATCACCCCCGTGCCCGTAAGTTATGACAGTTTGCGAATGAAGTTCTGCTAAACCTATTCGAAAATTTAAAACAATGTTCATAGTATGTCACCTTAACCCTAATTATAGTCATTACATAGTTTCAAAAATTTGATAGAGAGTTGTTATATTATTATTATCGGTACAGATTACGTCACAACTATTGAATCGTTGTAGAAGGGTAGTATAAAGAAAATATTTAATCCTTTCAGCTAATAATTATAATTGTTATTACTTGCTGGGCACTCAAATGCTCATCCTTGCTTAATTTAAATGTTTTCAGCTAAGTGTGAACAACCTGAAGGCTCGACTAAGAACAAGGGAAAGGGAAAGGTTGCTGATTGAATGCAAAGTTATCTTATGTAATAGTTTGATATTATTAAGACAATGACATATATTATCTATCATGTTATGTAAGAAATGTATTAAAGGTTATGTACTTGGGAACTAGACTCGGATAATTATGTAAATAAAGTTTCATATTTATATTATTGTTTTTATTATTAGTATTATTCCGCTCATAGAAATGGTATCGTGAAGCACCGAGTTCGGGTTTCAAGTACCTGAATTGGGGGGCTTTACACATGGCCTCCCATGTACGAAGGTTTTCTTGAGTATTTTCTAAAGATTTTAATTTTTAAAATAATTATTGACTATACCTTTATGTAAGGTACCATTGTAAGGTCTTGTGGTCAAGGCACCACGAGAGTTATATATATTTGTATTAAAACTCACAGATTATATGTTGTCGTACTCTGCACGACAGTTCAACAGTTGTATAAATGAAGTTTATATATGATTTTTATCGTGTGATATCTGGCGACTCAGAATGGGTCGTGTGGACCTATTTTGGGGGCGCTACAAATGGTATCAGAGTTTAGGGACATGGTCGCTGGCAGAGATATGAGTCTAGAACTAGGAGGGGAGAGACGAGTAATATACTTCGTTGGTGTGTGACTTACCTAAGCCGAAATTTTTACTTGATAAGTTGACAATTTGTGATATGTCAATTGACCTTTGTTTTGAAGATATATTCTAGAATGATATCTGAAATACAGGAGATGTGCAATGGAAAAATTATGATACAAAGGATATAACCGGGAAGGTACAATTCGAAAAGAAAGCGAGGCATTCTCATCTTTTCGAATACCAGGTACGTACGTAAAAATAAAGAAAAAGAGGGAGGTATTATATTGTAATATTTTGAGCCCTAAAATGTACAATTATTGAAACTATATTTTTCTATAAATAGAAGCTCATTCTTCCTTCATTTTCCACCAATTCACTAAAGCTATAGAGCAATTATTATAGGGAGAAATTATAGAGAGAAAGGAGAAGAGAAGTCTGATACCTCATTATTCTAGTTTTTCTTCTAAGGGAAGGGGTATTATTTCCTTCACATTAATTCCTTATTACTATGTTAGAATAACATGTATACGCGGACTACCGTATACATGGTGAAATTCTTCTGTTATTCTATTTTTTATTATTCTGTTAGAATAACATGTTTGTGCGGATTACGCATGACCTGTTTCCATTCTTTATTATTCTGTTAGAATATCCTATCTATGCGGATTACGCATTACCTGGTTCTATTCTTTATTATTTTGTTGTAATATCCTATTTGTACGGATTACGCACGACCTGGTTCTGTTATTTATTATTTTGTTGGAATAACATGTCTGTGTAGTCTATCGCATGCTTGGTGAATTCTTCAATTATTTCATTCTTTATTATTCTGTTAGAATAACATGTCTACGCGGACTACCGCATGCATGGTGAATTCTCCAGTTATTCCATTCTTTATTATTCTGTTAGAATAACCTATCTATGTGGATTACCGCATGCATGGTGAATGATCATTCGTATTCATTCCTTATTAAATTTTGAAAATGATCTGTCTACGTGGATTACCGCATGGCGGGTGAAAATTCATTTGCAGTTTCATAATTTTTCTGACCCTCAAAAATTCTGGAAAAATTTAAAATGATAATTTGATGAGTTTTCTAGATTGTGTCCTAAAATGGAGATTTTTGGATGTATAGATTAGGAGTTATGAATTTTATAGAAAAAGACTATTTGAAAAGTAAACCCTTATAACTCCTTGTGGTTAACTCTAAAATTTGTGAAATTTTTATTGGGAGTACATATATATAATAGGGTTATACCCTGTAAATTTCAGAATTTTTGGACAAAAGTATATTTTATGATAAATGTCTATATATTCGGTAGTTTTGGCCATATGAAAAATAGTAAATAAATTTTAAAAATTCCGAGAAAAATATATGTTCAATATGGGACTATATTCTGCTAAATTCCAGAAAAGAAAACTTTTTGGTACTGATTTGTTATTTTTTATGAAAATAGTTTAGTTACGAATATATGAATTAAATATGTTATGTGAAGTTAAAAAATTGGTCAATAGAATTTTATGGCCTGAAAATACTATATAAGGTATATGCAAATTTTTGATAAGGGATTTGATCATTGGTAATTAAATCTTATGAGTATGGCATTTTAGAATGATTAAATGCATTATTTGGTAAAGTGTAAACAATTAAAATAAATTATTTATAAGTTTAAGAAATGATTAAAATATTATTATAATACTAATGATATTAGATTATGGGATTATTAAGTGATTGATAACATTTGGATATTTTAAACTCTAGATAAATTTAAAGTCTTTAATATTTATCATTGATTTCGTTTGATTAATGCTTATATTATTTTCATCATCCTCATAAAGTCATCTTTGGCTTACGTGCAAAGATGGACTGTTGATTATTGATTTTACAGTTGTATATCTTTGGCTTACGTGCAAAGATTGACTGTTGATTATTGGTTTTACAGTTGTATATCTTTGGCTTACGTGCAAAGATGGACTGTTGATTATTAATTTTACAGTTGTATATCTTTGGCTTACGTGCAAAGATGAACTATTGATTGATGCGTATCTTTGGCTTATGCTCAAAGATGAACTACTTATTGGTATGATTATGACCAGGGATCATTCAGTATAATCATGACCCGTAATGTTATAGATTATTTGGTAAAAGTCATCATTGGCTCATAGTGCATTGATGGACAGTTATTGGTATGATTATAACCAAGGATTATTCAGTATAATCATGATCATTGATGATTACATGAATATCCTTGGCCGTAGTACAGGGATGATTCGATGATGTGGATTATTTATTAAGCTGAGTCTCAGCGATAAAATATTGATTATACACATTTAATTCGTAGAAGATAGTAGATATCATACTCTACTTGACTCTTCTAAAATATAGTTGTATAGCGCAAAGATGAATTGTTAATGAAGATTTTTGGTCGTTGTGCAAAGATGAATTTACAAGTATGATTATGAGTAGAAATTGTGATTTGGTATAACCATGATTTTTGATATTTCAGGTGAAGATGAGTGATGAAAATTATCTTTGTCCTAGGTGCGAAGAGGAATTTAGAATCACAATTATAATTACGAGTTATTTATATGACTGTGGACATGAATTGTTGATTGATGTTACAAGGATAAAATATTATTGGTGGACTTTTAACATGGAGAAGATAATAGACCTGATGGTGTATTTGACTCTTATAATGGATTGCTCGTTCCGTTACAACTATGGTTGAAAAGTTTTATCATCTACCATATGTTATAAATCTTTGAGTTATTGCTGATGAATGCTATTGATGATGTAAATTATCTTTAATCATGTTATTCTTTACTGGGCTAGTTGTGCTCTCCCTTTTTGCTTCACAATTCCTTTCAGGTAATAAGAGTGTTGCCGGGTCGAGCGGGGATAACAGGGGAATAGAACGGTGGTCTATAGCTGTTGAGGTTCACCTTAAATAGTATAAAAATAATTTTATTGAGAACTTTAGATAAGTGTGTCGTATTGTATACGTCATTTGATATTTAATTTTGGTTAACTGAATAGGGTGAGGTGAACCCAACTTTGGAAGGGTGTTTTGTCACTATCATACAAGATGTCTAATGACATACAACCTCGTGTTATCATAAGACAGGGTTATGCACATCCACTTGCTGAGTATATCTACGAGCACTACCTATATGATCTTGGAGTTTATTTGAAATATAATTTTCACTTGGAGACAACGGAGATAATTATTTGTCAAGAGAAGACTCACCATCGGAAAGAAGATGATAGTAATATTCTTGTTTTTCTTTGGGGACTTTTGGGTCAACCAAGGATAATTCTGTGGACATATGATATTTATCATAACCTAGACGTATGGCCTCCCATTTACGAAGGTTTTCTTGAGTATTTTCCAAAGATTTTAATTTCTAAAATAATTATTGACTGTACCTTTATGTATGGTACCATTGTAAGGTCTTGTGGTCAAGGCACCACAAGAGTTATATATATTTGTATTAAAACTCACAGTTTATCTGTTGTTGTACTCTGCACGACAGTTCAACAGTTGTATAAATAAAGTTTATATTTAATTTTTATAGTGCGATATCTGGCGACTCAGAATGGGTCGTGTGGGCCTATTTTAGAGGCGTCACAAATGGTATCAGAGCTTAGGGATATGATCGCTGGCGGAGATATGAGTCTAGAACTATGAGGGGAGAGACGAGTAATATACATCGCTAGTGTGTGACTTACCTAAGCCGAAATTTTTACTTGATAAGTTGACATTTTGTGATATGTCAATTGACCTTTGTTTTGAAGATATATTCTAGAATGATATCTGAAATACAGGAGATGAGCAATGAAAAAATCATGATACAGAGGATATAACCGGGAAGGTACAATCCGAAAAGAAAGCAACATATTCTCATCTCTTCGAATACCAGGTACGTACGTAAATTTCGAGGGCGAAATTTCATAAGGAGGGGAGATTATGAAATAAAAGTATTCAATTTTCTTATAATTATTATTTTATTTAGTAAATGGTTAAATTGAGAAAAGGTTAAAGTTAAGGGTGATATGTGAAATTTTTTTCAAGTATGCAAGTTATTATAAAATATTCGTTTGGTCGGGAAATATCCGTACGATGGCACAATCATTGGTGCACCCCACAATGGAAGTATTGTCGTAGTAAGAAAACGATAGAATTATATTTTTATAAACATAACGGCGAAAGTGTTACCGTTAAAACTGTTGAAGTACCCGGTAGTAAAAGTACAGTAATACGCTTGGTTGCATAGTAGCACACGGTATTGATTATTGATGCTTACGTGAGAAGTCACTCAGTTATATTTAATTATTGCTACAATAATTGTTGTATCATATCTCTCATATTATTGATTCAATTATTGTCATAGTATCATCTGCATAATATGTTATATTATTAAATGAATAATTGAGACGACAAAGTTATTCATATTATTATTTACAATATTGACAATGTTTAGAAAGTTCTGTCAAGGAGAGGTTTGGTCACCTAATTGCACGCCAATAAGGAGAAATCCTTATCGGAAAGCCCCCTATTTCCTAGAAATGATATGGTTATTAAATATTGTGAGTTATGATATTAATGATGAATAAGTTCGTGTTGATTAAAGATAAAATTGATTGTTCCATTGTGTGAGAGTTATTAGTGTTAATGGAAATTGACATTTATTTCGATAATAATTAATGTCTGGAGGTTATATTGACCAATCGGGTAATTAACAGGAAAAATGAGCAATTAATTGCTATTAATTCACATGTTTATCACTATGTGTTCACATGTGTGTACTATTGATTCACATGATTTACTATTAGGGAAGTTGGTACAAAATTGATAATACTCTCATGCCTAAATTAAAAATAGAGGTATAGTTGAAGGTACTATATTGTAATTAGTTTTTTCACATGATTATACTATTGAGTCACATGAATGAACTATTAATTCACATGATTTACTATTAGAGGAGGTGGTGCTAGTTTGATAATACTTGAAGGACTAAATTAAAAATGAAGAAAAAGAGGGAGGTATTATACTGTAATATTTTGAGCCCCAAAATGTGTAATTATTGAAACTATATTTTTCTATAAACAGAAACTCATTCTTCCTTCATTTCTCACCAATTCACTAAAGCTATAGAGCAATTATTATATAGAAAAATTATAGTGAGAAAGGAAAAAATAAGTCTGCTACCTCACTATTCCAATGTTCTTCTATGGTAAAGGGGTATTATTTCTTTCGTATTCATTCATTATTACTCTGTTGGAATAACCTGTATACGCGGACTACCGTATACCTGGTGAAATTCTTCTGTTATTCCATTCTTTATTATTCTGTTGGAATAACCTGTCTGTGCGGATTACGCATGACCTGGTTTCATTCTTTATTATTCTGTTAGAATATCCTATCTGTGCGGATTACACATTACCTAGTTTCATTCTTTATTATTCTGTTGGAATATCCTGTTTGTGCAGATTACGCATGGCCTGGTTCAGTTATTTATTATTCTGTTGGAATAACATGTATGTGCGGTCTATCGCATGCCTGGTGAATTCTTCTGTTATTCCATTCTTTATTATTCTGTTGGAATAACCTGTCTACGCGGACTACCACATGCATGGTGAATTCTTCTGTTATTCTATTCTTTATTATTCTGTTGGAATAATCTTTCTATGTGGATTACCGCATGCATGGTGAATGATCCTTCGTATTCATTCCTTATTAAATTTTGGAAATGATCTGTCTACGTGGATTACCGCATGGCGGGCAAAAATCGATTTGCAGTTTCGTAATTTTTCTGACCCTCATAAATTCTGGAAAAATTTGATGAGTTTTCTAGATTGTGTCCAAAAATGGCAATTTTTGGATGTATAGATTAGGAGTTATGAATTTTATAGGAAAAGACTATTTTAAAAGTAATTATAACTCTTTGTGGTTAACTCCAAAATTTATGAAATTTTTATTGGGAGTACATATATATAACAGGGTTATACCCTGCAAATTTCAGAATTTTTGGACAAAAGTACATTTTATGATAAATGTCTAAATATTCGGTAGTTTTGGCCATATAAAAAATAGTAAATAAATTTTAAAAATTCCGAGAAAAATATACGTTCGATATGGGACTATATTCTGCTAAATACCAGAAAAGAAAACTTTTTGGTACTGATTTGTTATTTTTCATAAAAATAGTTTAGTTACGAACATATGAATTAAATATGTTATGTAAAGTTGAAAAATTGGTCAATAGGATTTTATGGCTTGAAAATCCAATATGAGGTATATGCAAATTTTGGATAAGGGATTTGATCATTGGTGATTAAATCTTATGAGTATGGCATTTTAGAATGATTAAATGTATTATTTGGTAAAGTGTAAACAATTAAAATAAATTATTTATAAGTTTAAGAAATGATTAAAATATTGTTATAATATTAATGATATTAGTTTATGGAATTATTAAGTGAATGATAACATTTGGATATTTTAAACTCTGGATAAATTTAAAGTCTTTAATATTTATCCTTGATTTCGTTTGATTAATGTTTATATTATTGTCATCATCATCGTGCTTATATTATGATGAAAGTCATCTTTGGCTTACATGCAAAGATGGACTGTTGATTATTGGTTTTACAGTTGTATATCTTTGGCTTCGTCTAGCAAAATCACATGCGATAAACGAACAAGTAGCACCTGAGTTAAATAGCGCGTATGCATTTAGGTCGTTGATCGAATAATACCTGCGACTACGTCCCCCGATGCCATCGCATCTTGGACTGTCATGTTAAAGGTACATGCCATCAGCCTACCCTCGTCGCTAGACCACCAATAGCTAACTTCCCACTATTGGAGCCCTTGCCCCCGTCCGTCCTCTTCTTCGGCCAGTTCTTTGCCATGTGGTCAGTTGACCCACGCACAAAGCATTCGTGATTCTTCTTCGGACTTGGATTGTGACAACCCGGAGAATTCGGATTGTCCAGAATTTAGGTTTAAAGAATTAGTTATTAATAAAAGTAATTTTTATTAATAATATTATGTGATATGTATTTATTAATCGTTCTATAACCTAGGATGATTATAAGTTGGGAGTATTCTGGCTATGAGCTAGATTGAACGAGTAAGAATTTTCAAGACGAAAATAAAAAAATTTTGGGAACAAAAATATTTTCGGGAAAGAAGACGAAATAGGCACTATTCATCCGTTTCTACTCGGAGATTTATTTTGAAATTCTGAGAATTTAATGATTATGTATAATTTTGAGACATTATGGAATATTCAATAATATTTCAGTTATTAGGTTTAAAGAATTAGTTATTAATCAAACTAATTTTTATTAATAATATTATGTGATATGTGTTTATTAATCGTTCTATAACCTAGGATGATTATAAGTTGGGAGTATTCTGGCTATGAGCTAGATTGAACGAGTAAGAATTTTCAAGACGAAAATAAAAATTTCCAGGAACAAAAATATTTTCGGGAAAAAAGACGAAATAGACACTATTCATCTGTTTCTGCTCGGAGTTTCATTTTGAAATTCCGAGAAGTTAATGATTACGTATAATTTTGAGACGTGATGGAATATTCAATAATATTTCAGTTATGGCAAAAATGAAGTTTTCGCATGCGAATTTAAAACCTAAGGGTTAGGAAAAGTGAGTTTCGAGAATTTAATGATTTCGTATAATAATTAGGGTTATTATGTGTAAGAAATATGAGTGTAATACTAGTTATTATACGAGTATAATACGAAGATTATTACGACGTATAATACGAATATCGTACGAACTATATACGAAGAGAATACGAGAATGAGATGCGTAGAATACGATTTAGTCTTAATGGCTAACTAAGGGATATGTTAAGTAATAGCTAAGTAAACTTAATAGCTAAGTAAAGTACTTATGCTTAATGGCTAAGTAAAGTGCTTATAAGTAATGAGTAAGCAAACTTAAGGGCTAAGCAAACTTAATGGCTAAGAAGACTTAATGGCTAAGAAGACTTAAGGGCTAAGTTAATGTGGAGACCAAGTTAACTTAGGGCTTAAGCCTTGAATAGTAAGGAGGTTAAGGGGGCGAAATGACCAAATTGCCCTAGCTTTGGATTTTCTATAAATAGGAAGCTCATTTCTTTATTTTGGGGATTTTGAAAATCCTCCCCACACTTGAGAGAGAGAGAGAGAGAGTTCGGATGGGAGGAAAGAGGAGGAGGAAAGACTAGCCCGTGTACAAACTTTGTCCGGCGGGAGAAGATTAAAGAAGAACGGTAATCCGAAACTTAGTCTTTTTTAAATTTTCTTTAAGTTTTTATGTTTAAAAACATAACTTAATAAAGATAATAAGTAGATAGGGTTAGAGATGATTTCATATGGCTGAAATTATAAGGAAATGAAGAAATAAGAATTAGAAGTTTATTTTATAAATTTCTTAAGGAAGTATAAGATTCATAATGAATTAGAACGATCCGAGTGGATTATATGAATAAGTAGGTGAAATAAGTAAGGAATGGTGTTCTATAACATCAAATTCCAATAAAAAGTGAAATCGTAATCCAAAATATCGATTAAAATAAAGAACGAACGAAGAACATGAAGAACACGCGAAAAACACGAAGAACGTTGTTGATGGACAAATTTAAAACCATCGTAGGATAATTGTTGTTGATGGACAAGTTTAAAACCATCGCGTATAAGTTAGTTGCTTATTGCTTGGTTAGGAATGGTAGAAACGTTCATGAAGAACAGATTAAAACTTAGCTATAACGAAGTTATGGCAAAACTTTTGTAAAAGACATATGAGAATTAGAAAGTTAGTAAATGAACCCGAACATGTAGGGTTTCATAAGGAAGTAAGAGAACATAGAAAACGTGAGTTGTGGACTCAAGAATGAACGAGTTACGAGTTCGAATGACCAAATTACGGACGAACAAACAAAGAGCATTAAAAACGTAAAATGATAAAGGGTGAAGATCAAGCTAATCGAATGGCACATTAACGGATTCAGAACGGAGTTCTATTCGAGGGGTATTGAAGTACTTAAGATAAGGAAGAGAATGACTTTGGAATGACCTCGTTACAAGTTATAACGAAGAAGTTATGAGATCGGGAACTACGCGTCTTAAACATGATTCTAAACTACGCGTATTACTGTACTTGTCTTAGTAAAAGTACAGTAATATGCGTGGTTGCATAGTAGCACACGGTATTGATTATTGATGATTACGTGAGAAATCACTCAGTTATACTCAATTATTACTACAATAATTGCTGCATCATATCTCTCATATTATTGATTCAGTATCATCTGCATTATATGTTATATTATTAAATCAATAATTGAGACGACAAAGTTATTCATATTATTATTTACAATATTGACAATGTCTAGAAGTTCTGTCAATGAGAGGTTAGATAATCTAATTGCGCGCCAATAGGAAGAAATCCTTATCGAAAAGTCCCCTCTTTCTTGGGAACGACCTGGTTGTTAAATATTGTGAATTATAATATTAATGATGAATAAGTTCGTGTTGATTAAAGATGAAATTGATAGTTCCATTGTGTATGAATTATTAGTGTTAGTGAAAATCGACATTTATTTCGATAATAATTGATGTTTGGAGGTTATATTGACCAATCGGGTAATTCACCGAATAAATGAGCAATTAATTGTTATTAATTCACATGAATATAACTATATGTTCACATGTGTGTACTATTGATTCACATAATTCACTATTAGGGGAGTTTGTGCAAGATTGATAATACTTGCATGACTAAATTAAAAATAGAGGTATAATTGAAGGTACTATACTGTAATTAGTTTTTTCACATGATTATACTATTGAGTCACATGAATGAACTATTGATTCACATAATTTACTATTGGGGGAGGTGGTGCAAGTTTGATAATACTTGCAGGACTAAATTAAAAATAAAGAAAAAGAGGAAGGATAATACTGTAATATTTCGAGCCCTAAAATATGTAATTATTGAAACTATATTTTTCTATAAATAGAATGTCATACTTCCTTCATTTCTCACCAATTAACTAAAGCTTTAGAGCATTTATTATAGAAAGAGATTATAGAGAGAAAGAAGAAGAGAAGTTTGCTACCTCACTATTCTAGTATATAGTTTTCTTCTAAGATAAGGAGTACTATTTCTTTCGTATTCATGAAGAGAGCTTATGTTATTCCATTCTTTATTATTATGTTGGAATAACCTGTCTATGTGAAGTACCGCATACATGGTGAAATTCTTCTGTTATTCCATTCTTTATTATTATGTTAGAATAACCTGTCTATGCGAAGTACCGCATACATGGTGAAATTCTTCTGTTATTCCATTCTTTATTATTCTGTTGGAATATCATGTCTGTGCGGATTACGCATGACCTAGTTCTATTCTTTATTATTCTGTTGCAATATCCTGTCTATGCGTATTACGCATGACCTGGTTCTATTATTTATTATTATGTTGGGAATAACCTGTCTATGCGGTCTATCGCATGCCTGGTGAATTCTTCTGTTATTCAATTCTTTATTATTCTGTTAGAAATGATCTGTCTACGTGGATTACCGCATGGCGGATGAAAATCTATTTGCAGTTTCGTATATTCTATTATACTCGTATGAGATATCGTTTCTTTTGTACTCGTCATGGAATATCATTTTCTTTGGTATTTTTCTTTTACGAGTTACTATTCACGGGTTACTATTCACCGAATTACTTTCATTCTAGTATCATTCACTCAGCTATTCAGGGCACTTTTCGTTTCGAAGTACTATTAATGAGTTACTATTCACGAGTTACTATTCACCCAAATTATTATTCATCCGAATATTATTCACTCAAAAATTTGGGGTACCTTTCATGTCGGGGTACTATTTATGAGGTACTATTTCCGAATTACTATTCACGGGATACTATTCACGGGGTACTATTTACCCGAAAAATATATTTTTTTTCTGTCCAAATTATTTTTGGTACATGAATATTATTCTTGAATTTTACTCTACAAAGCAGTATCATGTTGACAATTTGGACGTTATTGATTTCTGGATAAATTAAATTATAAATTTTTAAAATTTATCCTTAAACTTGTTTTATTGAATTATTATGTCATTATCATCATGCTCATGCTTATATTGTGATGAAAGTCATCTTTGGCTTACGTGCATAGATGGACTTGGTATGATTATGACCAGTGATTATTCGGAATAATCATGACTGTAATGTAACGAATGATGTGGTAAAGTCCTAATTAGCCTGTAGTTCATTGATGGACAGTTGTTGGTATGATTATGACAAAGGATTATTCAGTATAATCATGACCATTGATGATTACATGAATATCCTTGGCCGTGATGTAGGGATGATTCGATTTTATTTGTTAAGCTGAGTCTCAACGATAAAAATTGATGAAAATATTTTAAATCTTAGAAGATAGAACATTTTAAATTGATGACTTTTAATATTTTGAGCAATAGTACGTTAATATTTTAATATTAATGATAATTATTTAAAAATGATTTTAAATGTTTTAAAAATCATTTAAGGGTAATATTAATACTTTAAAAGTATTTTGGGTTATTATAAATAACTTTGATATTTTGGCAATTGTTTCATTAATAGTTTAATATTAATTAAATATTAATGATAATAGAATTATTTGATATTTGAATCATTTAATAATGATTTCGGTGTTTAAAAATTCATGATAAATTATAATAAATGTTTATAAATTATTATTAGTCATTTAAAATAATATAACGGATACTTACGAATATTGAGCTACAGAATACAGTCTTAGACTAGATAAATACTCGATAAAACCGTCAGTATACCGACATGTTTCAGAAATTGATTTGGACTTAGATAAGTTGACTTGATAAGTGTTTATTTATGATTCAATAGTTGTTAAACATATGTGACAATGTGATTAGGTAATGTGCTGACTGCAATAAGCAGTGCTATGTGTTATAGTATATTGTTCTAATCGAACGAATGATCTGATTAATGATAGGTCATGATATAAAAGATAAAACTAAGTTACGAATTATAAGCAGCAGATCAGGCAAGTATCTTACCTTTGCATTTTCTTTATGCAATGGACATGAGTAAGAATGTTTCATAATTATATTATTACTGTACAGATTATTAACCCTATTGCTATATATATTATATACATTCATTGATTATCAACATGTTAGTATATGGTAATTCAGATATATATTCTGTTCATTAATTTCTATAAATGGTTATACAATTATCCCCACTTGGATAATCATTGTATTTAATCACATGTTGATACACCTTTGTTAATTACACGTATATATATATATATATATATATATATATATATATATATATATATATATATATATATATATATATATGTCTGTGTGTGTGTGTGTGTGTTGAATTATAGATTATTGTTGAACAAGATAAAACCTTTGGTTTGGAACCCCGACAAGTATGAACATCCCGTACACGGGAAAACTTTTTATGCACCCAAGGTGGACAGAGTGAACGATAACATCGTTCTTGCATGTAGTATTGATCAATACAGGGCATAAAGGGCTGATCACCCCCGTGCCCGTAAGTTATGACAGTTTGCGGATGAAGTTCTACTAAACCTATTCGAAAATTTAAAACAATGTTCATAGTATGTCACCTTAACCCTAATTATAGTCATTACATAGTTTCAAAAATTTGATAGAGAGTTGTTATATTATTATTATCGGTACAGATTACGTCACAACTATTGAATCGTTGTAGAAGGGTAGTATAAAGAAAATATTTAATCCTTTCAGCTAATAATTATAATTGTTATTACTTGCTGGGCACTCAAATGCTCATCCTTGCTTAATTTAAATGTTTTCAGCTAAGTGTGAACAACCTGAAGGCTCGACTAAGAACAAGGGAAAGGGAAAGGTTGCTGATTGAATGCAAAGTTATCTTATGTAATAGTTTGATATTATTAAGACAATGACATATATTATCCATCATGTTATGTAAGAAATGTATTAAAGGTTATGTACTTGGGAACTAGACTCTGATAATTATGTAAATAAAGTTTCATATTTATATTATTGTTTTTATTATTAGTATTATTCCGCTCATAGAAATGGTATCGTGAAGCACCGAGTTCGGGTTTCAAGTACCGGAATTGGGGGGCTTTACACATGGCCTCCCATGTACGAAGGTTTTCTTGAGTATTTTCTAAAGATTTTAATTTTTAAAATAATTATTGACTATACCTTTATGTAAGGTCTTGTGGTCAAGGCACCACGAGAGTTATATATATTTGTATTAAAACTCACAGATTATATGTGGTCAACAGTTGTATAAATGAAGTTTATATATGATTTTTATCGTGTGATATCTGGCGACTCAGAATGGGTCGCGTGGACCTATTTTGGGGGAGCTACAAATGGTATCAGAGTTTAGGGACATGGTCGCTGGCAGAGATATGAGTCTAGAATTAGGAGGGGAGAGACGAGTAATATACTTCGTTGGTGTGTGACTTACCTAAGCCGAAATTTTTACTTGATAAGTTGACAATTTGTGATATGTCAATTGACCTTTGTTTTGAAGATATATTCTAGAATGATATCTGAAATACAGGAGATGTGCAATGAAAAAATTATGATACAAAGGATATAACCGGGAAGGTACAATTCGAAAAGAAAGCGAGGCATTCTCATCTTTTCGAATACCAGGTACGTACGTAAATTTTGAGGGCGAAATTTCATAAGGAGGGGAGATTGTGAGATCCCGAAATTATGAAATGAAAGTATTCAATTTTCTTATAATTATTATTTTACTTAGTAAATGGTTAAATTTAGAAAGGGTTAAAGTTAAGGATGATATGTGAAAATTTTTCAAAGTATGCAAGTTGTTATAAAATATTCGTTTGGTCAGGAAATATTCGTACGACGGCACAATCATTGGTGGACCCCACAATGGAAGTATTGTCCTAGTAAGAAAATGATAGAATTATCTTTTTATAAAAATAACGGCGAAAGTGTTACTGTTAAAACTGTTGAACTACCCGGTAGTAAAAGTACAGTAATACGCGTGGTTACATAGTAGCACACAGTATTGATTATTGATGCTTACGTGACAAGTCACTCAGTTATATTCAATTATTGCTACAGTAATTGCTGCATCATATCTCTCATATTATTTGATTCAATTAATGTCACAGTATCATCTGTATAATATGTTTTTTTACTAATTCAATAATTGAGACGACAAAGTTATTCATATTATTATTTACAATATTGGCAATGTCTAGAAAGTTCTGTCAAGGAGAGGTTTGGTCACTTAATTGCGCGCCAATAAGAAGAAATCTTTATCTGAAAGCCCCCTCTTTCCTGGGAATGATCTGGTTGTTAAATATTGTGAGTTATGATATTAATGATGAATAAGTTCGTGTTGATTAAAGATGAAACTGATGGTTCCATTGTGTAGGAATTATTAGTGTTAATGGAATTCGACATTTATTTCGATAATAATTAATGTCTGGAGGTTATATTGACCAATCGGGTAATTAACCAGATAAATGAACAATTAATTACTACTAATTCACATGCTTATAACTACGTGTTCACATATGTGTACTATTGATTTACATAATTTACTATTAGGGAAGTTGGTGCAAGATTGATAATACTTGCATGACTAAATTAAAAATAGAGATATAGTTGAAGGTACTATATTGTAATTAGTTTTTTCACATGATTATACTATTGAGTCACATGAATGAACTATTAATTCACATGATTTACTATTAGGGGAGGTGGTGCAAGTTTGATAATACTTGAAGGACTAAATTAAAAATAAAGAAAAAGAGGGAGATATTATATTGTAATATTTTGAGCCCTAAAATGTACAATTATTGAAACTATATTTTTCTATAAATAGAAGCTCATTCTTCCTTCATTTTCCACCAATTCACTAAAGCTATAGAGCAATTATTATAGGGAGAAATTATAAAGAGAAAGGAGAAGAGAAGTCCGATACCTCACTATTCTAGTTTTCTTCTAAGGGAAGGGGTATTATTTCTTTCACATTAATTCCTTATTACTATGTTGGAATAACATGTATACGCGGACTACCGTATACATGGTGAAATTCTTCTGTTATTCCATTTTTTATTATTCTGTTAGAATAACATGTTTGTGCGGATTACGCATGACCTGTTTCCATTCTTTATTATTCTGTTAGAATATCCTATCTATGCGGATTACGCATTACCTGGTTCTATTCTTTATTATTTTGTTGTAATATCCTGTTTGTGTGGATTACGCACGACCTGGTTCTGTTATTTATTATTTTATTGGAATAACATGTCTGTGTAGTCTATCGCATGCTTGGTGAATTCTTCTATTATTCCATTCTTTATTATTCTGTTAGAATAACATGTCTACGCGGACTACCGCATGCATGGTGAATTCTTCAGTTATTCCATTCTTTATTATTCTGTTAGAATAACCTGTCTATGTGGATTACCGCATGCATGGTGATTGATCATTCGTATTCATTCCTTATTAAAGTTTGGAAATGATCTGTCTACATGGATTACCGCATGGCGGGTGAAAATTCATTTGCAGTTTCATAATTTTTCTGACCCAAAAAAATTCTGGAAAAATTTGAAATGATAATTTGATGAGTTTTCTAGATTGTGTCCTAAAATGGAGATTTTTGGATGTATAGATTAGGAGTTATGAATTTTATAGAAAAAGACTATTTGAAAAGTAAATCCTTATAACTCCTTGTGGTTAACTCTAAAATTTGTAAAATTTTTAATTGGGAGTACATATATATAATAGGGTTATACCCTGTAAATTTCAGAATTTTTGGACAAAAGTACAGTTTATGATAAATGTCTATATATTCGGCAGTTTTGGCCATATGAAAAATAGTAAATAAATTTTAAAAATTTCGAAAAAAATATATGTTCAATATGAGACTATATTATGCTAAATCCCAGAAAAGAAAACTTTTTGGTACTGATTTGTTATTTTTCATGAAAATGGTTTAGTTACAAATATATGAATTAAATATGTTATGTGAAGTTAAAAAATTGGTCAATAGAATTTTATGGCCTGGAAATCCTATATAAGGTATATGCAGATTTTTGATAAGAGATTTGATCATTGGTAATTAAATCGTATGAGTATGGCATTTTAGAATGATTAAATGCATTATTTGGTAAAGTGTAAGCAATTAAAATAAATTATTTATAAGTTTAAGAAATGATTAAAATATTGTTATAATACTAATGATATTAGATTATGGGATTATTAAGTGATTGATAATATTTGGATATTTTAAACTCTAGATAAATTTAAAGTCTTTAATATTTATCATTAATTTCGTTTGATTAATGCTTATATTATTTTCATCATCCTCATAAAGTCATCTTTGGCTTACGTGCAAAGATGGACTGTTGATTATTGATTTTACAGTTGTATATCTTTGGCTTATGTGCAAAGATTGACTGCTGATTATTGGTTTTACAGTTGTATATCTTTGGCTTACGTGTAAAGATGGACTGTTGATTATTAATTTTACAGTTGTATATCTTTGGCTTACGTGCAAAGATGAACTATTGATTGATACGTATCTTTGGCTTATGCTCAAAGATGAACTACTTATTGGTATGATTATGACCAGGGATCATTCAGTATAATCATGACCCGTAATGTTATAGATGATTTGGTAAAAGTCCTCATTGGCCCATAGTGCATTGATGGACAATTATTGGTATGATTATAACCAAGGATTATTCAGTATAATCATGACCATTGATGATTACATGAATATCCTTGGCCGTAGTACAGGGATGATTCGATGATGTGGATTATTTATTAAGCTGAGTCTTAGCGATAAAATATTGATTATACACATTTAATTCGTAGAAGATAGTATATATCATACTCTACTTGACTCTTCTAAAATACAGTTGTATAGCGCAAAGATGAATTGTTAATGAAGATTTTTGGTCGTTGTGCAAAGATGAATTTACTAGTATGATTATGAGTAGAAATTGTGATTTGGTATAACCATGATTTTTGATATTTCAGGTGAAGATGGGTGATGAAAATTATCTTTGTCCTAGGTGCGAAGAGAAATTTAGAATCACAATTATGATTACGAGTTATTTATATGACTGTGGAGAGGAATTGTTGATTGATGTTACAAGGATAAAATATTATTGGTGGACTTTTAACATGGAGAAGATAATAGACCTGATGGTGTATTTGACTCTTATAATGGATTGCTCGTTCCGTTACAACTATGGTTGAAAAGTTTTATCATCTACCATATGTTCTAAATCTTTGATTTATTGCTGATGAATGCTATTGATGATTTAAATTTTCTTTAATCATGTTATTCTTTACTGGGCTAGTTGTGCTCTCCCTTTTTGCTTCACAATTCCTTTCAGGTAATAAGAGTGTTGCCGGGTCAAGCGGGGATAACAGGGGAATAGAACGGTGGTCTATAGCTGTTGAGGTTCTCCTTAAATAGTATAAAAATAATTTTGTTGAGAACTTTAGATAAGTGTGTCGTATTGTATACGTCATTTGATATTTAATTTTGGTGAACTGAATAGGGTGAGGTGAACCCAACTTTGGAAGGGTGTTTTGTCACTATCATACAAGATGTCTAATGACATATAACCTCGTGTTATCATAAGACAGGGTTGTGCACATCCACTTGCTGAGTATATCTACGAGCACTACCTATATGATCTTGGAGTTTATTTGAAATATAATTTTCACTTGGAGACAACGGAGATAATTATTTGTCAAGAGAAGACTCACCATTGGAAAGAAGATGATAGTAATATTCTTATTTTTCTTTGGGGACTTTTGGGTCAACCAAGGATAATTCTGTGGATATATGATATTTATCATAACCTAGACGTATGGCCTCCCATTTACGAAGGTTTTCTTGAGTATTTTCCAAAGATTTTAATTTTTAAAATAATTATTGACTGTACCTTTATGTATGGTACCATTGTAAGGTCTTGTGGTCAAGGCACCACAAGAGTTATATATATTTGTATTAAAACTCACAACTTATCTGTTGTTGTACTCTGCACGACAGTTCAACAGTTGTATAAATGAAGTTTATATTTAATTTTTATAGTGCGATATCTGGCGACTCAGAATGGGTCGTGTGGGCCTATTTTAGAGGCGTCACAAATGGTATCAGAGCTTAGGGATATGATCGCTGGCGGAGATATGAGTCTAGAACTAGGAGGAGAGAGATGAGTAATATACATCGCTAGTGTGTGACTTACCTAAACCAAAATTTTTACTTGATAAGTTGACATTTTGTGATATGTCAATTGACCTTTGTTTTGAAGATATATTCTAGAATGATATCTGAAATACAGGAGATGAGCAATGAAAAAATCATGATACAGAGGATATAACCGGGAAGGTACAATCCGAAAAGAAAGCAACGTATTCTCATCTCTTCGAATACCAGGTACGTACGTAAATTTCGAGGGCGAAATTTCATAAGGAGGGGAGATTATGAGATCCCGAAATTATGAAATAAAAGTATTCAATTTTCTTATAATTATTATTTTATTTAGTAAATGGTTAAATTGAGAAAGGGTTAAAGTTAAGGGTGATATGTGAAATTTTTTTCAAGTATGCAAGTTATTATAAAATATTCGTTTGGTCGGGAAATATCCGTACGATGGCATAATCATTGGTGCACCCCACAATGGAAGTATTGTCGTAGTAAGAAAACGATAGAATTATATTTTTATAAACATAACGGCGAAAGTGTTACCGTTAAAACTGTTGAACTAACCGGTAGTAAAAGTACAATAATACGCTTGGTTGCATTGTAGCACACGGTATTGATTATTGATGCTTACGTGAGAAGTCACTCAGTTATATTTAATTATTGCTACAATAATTGTTGTATCATATCTCTCATATTATTGATTCAATTATTATCACAGTATCATCTGCATAATATGTTATATTATTAAATCAATAATTGAGACGACAAAGTTATTCATATTATTATTTACAATATTGACAATGTCTAGAAAGTTCTGTCAAGGAGAGGTTTGGTCACCTAATTGTGACACCCCCAAATCCGGGTACTTCGATTCCACGGGATTTGGTGTTCACTGTACAAGCATCCTCTATCTATCTACCCATAAAAATATCAAACCATACAATAGATAGAAATCATAATAAAATCTCTTCCCTTAAGGGTTACATCAACTGAATCATAAATAAATCCCAGGTTACTCTAACCTTAAAACATCTGTGCGGAATTCTAAACAAATAAGTCTTAACATCAACATAACTCAAGTCTTAAACAAATACATCAGTTAATAAATAACAGGTCTTCATCATTTGCTAACTTTGCCCTTGCCCTTACTAGTGGAGGGTTCATCGCTTCTTTCATTCTTAACTGTAATGTTATTATTAAGCAAGAGTGAGCACAAATGCCCACAAGTATAAAAAAATGAAACAACAGTATAATAACATGCGAATAATCAACTACATCTGAATAAAGCTCAACTTTTGAATCAAGAATAAATAACATGAATCAAAAGAATTCTGAGGGTCATAAGACCTTGAACTATGTCCTAGGTTAACAAGGATTATACTTGAAACCTTTAACAGTCATAAGACTATGGACCTTCTTCTCGTACTTAGGGGGATCAGCCCTTAGTACCATACTGTGCACAATATCTTAACGCTAAAACGTAATTAATCCCCTATACAGGGTTGTTCATCTCAGTTTGACATTCGAGTCCGCACCAAAGGAAGTTTGGTTTGGATAATTTCATCAAGGGTTCTAAAATTTAGAACGCTCATCAACTATGGACTAGTTGAATCAATAAGGTTCACTAGTCTAATAAGATTCAACAATAATTGATATTTGATTAGAATAATAATCTCAAAAGTATACAATAGGACAATTATTGTATAACTGAATCATGCTTTGGAAAGATAATTAATCTTTAAAATCATGCTTGAACTTGAATAATAACTAGGTTAATTTATTCAAGGTAAATAATAAACTTGAACAATAATGACAAGTAGGGTTAGGAAAACTTGCTCAACATAAAAGTAATGTTTAAGTTTAAATAAACTTGCTCAATAGAATAGAGTTAGGGATATGATACTTGCCTTGCTTGTAGATTACACTTTAACTAGCTCGTTCTTTGAATTAAAAATCCTACATACCATTCACATACACAATACCAGTTAATTATAACTTAACTAATCATTATAAACTCTTTCTCTTTGACTACTTTAATTATTCAACTAAACTTAGTCAAATTTTCACTTTGTCACATCATTTGTACTTCGTGAATTACCAAACTAATTATGTAATTTAATAATTCAAATCACATGAAATTATGTTATTTACATGTTACACATCTATTTAAATATGACATTATACCTATAACATGTTTACTTGTTCATTACATTAATCCACTAACACATTGATAGACTTTAACATTTTAAAAATACATTTCTGACATTTTCTGGAGAGTGGCGCTGCGGCGCCACTAATGTACTAAGGAGTCGCGTTGCGGCGCGGTGGTGCTGTGGCCAGGCCCTTGGCGCTGCGGCGCTATGGCGCCGTGGCTTGGGTCTTGGCGCTGCGGTGTAGTGGCGCTGCGGCGCAGTGGCGCTGCGGCGCGGGACTTCAGTTCTGGAGTTGGCGTCGCGGCGCGAGACTCCAGAAACTGTTTCCCAGATCGCGATGAACACAGAGTTCGGCGATTTACACATTTTATGATCACTAAACTCACTAATTTAACGTACCCACATGTTAATACTTCCATATAATCATTACCCAACATCTGTAGAGTAGTTTTAACCAATTGAAACACATAATCACATAATTAAAACATGTGAATTCACTGACTTTGATGTTCTTGGTGGTTTTTGAATATAAAATATATAATTTAACACTACGGATTCGTTATAACACCGAATCCGTTTGTTTAAGGCTTAATCTCTTCGTGTTAACATACATAACAACTTACAAGTGTAAAATTTAGGGATAATATATAATCAATACATCAATTATCACATATAAGGCCATATGGCCATATCACGTACTCTGTTTATTTTGAAATAACATATGTACGACATGTTTTCATGAAACTGATCACATGGCTTACATGGTATATATAATTAAACACTATTTGGTATAACATAACACACATATATAAAGTTATACTCATCTCATATACCAAACACAGAGATTTTTAGAAAACTGTGAAAGCCATTTTATGAAAACTTAAAAGACGTAAAATAAGAATTTGGGAAGAAGAATTACCCAGAGTATAATTAATGGATGGGATGATTAGTGGTGATTCTTTCACAACAACCTGTTGATTACACTCTCAATTTATCTCTCAGACTTCTCAATTCTTTCTCTGTAATTCTCTCTGATAGCTTTCTAGACTTAGGCAAAATAATGAAAAGAAAAGAGAACGTCGTAATAAGGAAAAGGTCTGACGCGCGTTGGTGGTCAGTTACCCAGTCATGCCCTCAACTTCCCATAGTGCCACGTTTGGCTAGCAAGAGAATAATTCAAAACCATTTAATTTTATAAAACCTTTATAATATAGTTTAATTCATGTCACACTCTTATAAAATAAATCCCATATTTTATTTAATTTTCTTGAAATAAAATATAATAATTACTCATAAATTCACATAATCATATATTCAATTATCTCATAAATAAATAATGTCAATTTATTAATTCTCTAATTAATAATTAAATTAATTAAATAACATTATGCTTAATTAAATAATTCATTTAATTCAATAAGCTCACATAATCGCATACTTTGAATATTAAAAATTCTCTACATTAATTTAATAAATGTAACACATATATGATTAAATTAATCTATCACAATTGCATCAATTAATTATTAAATCCAATAATTAAATCGTCAAAAAATATTTATTTACTTTAATAAATATTAAAATTAAATTACAAATTTCTCGTTCGTCACATCTTTCCCCCCTTAAAAGGATTCTGTCCCCAGAATCACGACTCAATAAATTCGACCCGTTACATTCTCCCCCCCCCCCTTACAAAGATTCTATCCCCAGAATCGCTTACAAATAATTAAGTAAATAAATGAGGGTAATTCTTCATCATATTCTCTTCGAGTTCCCACGTAGCTTCTTCAGCGTTGTGGTTCCTCCAAATTACCTTAACAGAAGGTATAACTTTATTTCTCAGAACTTGTTCTTTTCGGTCGATAATTTGGACAGGAATTTCTTCGTAAGATAAGTCTTTCTTAAAATGCAGGGGTTCGTATTCAATTACATGCTTATAATCGGCTTTGTAAGGTCGCAACACAGAAACATGGAAGACGTTGTGGATATTCTCGAGTGCTGGAGGTAAGGCTACCTCGTACGCAACTTCTCCAATTCTTCGCAGTACCTCAAATGGTCCAATAAATCTTGGGCTCAATTTTCCTTTCTTTCCGAACCTGATCTTTCCCTTCCAGGGAGAGACCTTCAAGAAAACATAACTACCTGGTTCAAACTCGATATTTTTCCGATGTGGGTCAGCGTATTTCTTCTGTCGATCTTGAGCTGCTACCAGTCGTGCTCGGATCACTTTGACTATTTCTGCCGTCTGCTGTACCAATTTTGGCCCTAGCAATTGTCTTTCACCAACTTCATCCCAATAAAGCGGAGTTCTGTACTTTTTGCCGTATAACGCTTCGTAAGGCGGCATACCAATACTAGCGTGGTAACTGTTATTGTAGCCGAACTCTACCAACGGTAGGTGATCATCCCAATTTCCTTTGAAGTCCATTACACAGGCTCGTAACATATCTTCCAGTGTTTGAATCGTTCGTTCGCTCTGTCCGCCTGTTTGAGGGTGGTAAGCTGTACTCATTCGCAGTTGTGTACCCATGCATTCTTGAAGACATTTCTAGAAATTTGATGTGAAGCGCGGATCCCTATCGGAAACAATAGACACCGGCACTCCGTGCCTCGAAACAATCTCTTTCACATATAATCTTGCCAACTGATCTAAGTTAAATCTGATTTTGATAGGAAGGAAGTGCGCGGATTTCGTCAGTCGGTCAACGATAACCCATACTGCGTCGTAGCCTTTCTGAGTCGTCGGAAGGCCAACCATGAAGTCCATCGTAATATGTTTCCATTTCCATTCTGGGATCTCCAACGGTTATAGCAATCCACTCGGTCTCTGATGTTCTGCTTTAACTTTCTGACATGTCAGGCATTTGGTAACACATTCTGCAACATCACGTTTCAACTTCGGCCACCAGAAATGTTGTCGAAGATTTTGGTACATTTTTGTACTACCAGGGTGAATCGAATATCTTGAACTATGAGCCTCACTCAAAATTTCTTCCTTAATTTCTTGTACTGACGGAACCCAAATTCTACTTTCAAATCTCAATATTCCTTCCTTATCCATCTTAAATCTTGGTTCGGTTCCTTCAGATATCTTCGATGTTACCTTTTTGCATTCATCATCCTGAAGCTGAGCCTCCTTCACTCTATCTAGTAGAGTTGTACCAGATTGCATCTGAAATAGCTTCTCATCAATCTCCATAGGATACTTCACTTCTAACTCCAGTTTCTCCATATCTGCAATTAGCTCATGCTGAGCAGTCAACATCATCAATTTCTCATGACCCTTTCTACTTAAGGCGTCGGCGACCACATTAGCCTTACCCAGATGGTATAAAATCTCACAGTCATAATCCTTGATTAATTCCAATCATCTTCTTTGACGCATATTCAAATCTTTCTGTGTAAAAATATATTTCAGACTCTTGTGGTTCGTATATATTTCACACTTCTCCCCATATAGATAGTGCCTCCAAATTTTCAAAGCAAAAACAACTGCAGCTAACTCCAAATCATGGGTTGGGTAACCTTTCTCGTAATCCTTCAACTGCCGTGATGCATACGCAATGACTTTGCCGTTTTGTATCAGCACACAGCCAAGTCCTTTATGCGACGCATCGCTAAAAATAACAAAATTTCCTGTATCATCCGGAAGAGATAACACAGGCGCTGAACTCAACCTCTTCTTTAATTCTTGAAAACTCTCCTCACACTTTTCCTTCCAAACAAATTTCACAGCTTTTTGAGTTAAATTCGTTAACGGAGTTGCGATCTTAGAAAAATCTTGTATGAATCTTCTATAATATCCTGCTAATCCAAGAAAACTTCTTACTTCTGACGGCGTTCTCGGCTGATCCCAGTTAATCACAGCTTCTACTTTGGATGGATCTACCGAAATTCCATCTTTATCGATTACGTGACCAAGAAATTGTACTCTCTCGATCCAGAATTCGCATTTCAAAAATTTAGCATACAACTTCTCCCTTCTCAATACTTCCAATGTTAACCTCAAGTGTTCTTCATGTTCCTCTTTGGTTTTGGAATATACCAAAATGTCGTCTATAAATACCACCACGAATTTGTCCAAAAACGGCTTGAATACACCATTCATTAGTCCCATAAATGCCGCAGGAGCATTCGTAAGACCAAACGACATTACTAAAAACTCATAATGTCCATATCGCGTTCGGAACGCTGTCTTCGGTACATCCTCTGGCCTCACTTTCAGTTGGTGATAACCACTCCTCAAGTCAATCTTGGAAAAGTATTTTGCTCCCTTCAATTGATCAAACAGATCATCGATCCTTGGTAATGGATATCTGTTCTTAATCGTGACCTTATTTAATTCTCTGTAGTCAATGCAGAGCCTCATCGATCCGTCCTTCTTTTTCACGAACAACACCGGCGCTCCCCACGGCGATACGCTCGGTTGAATATACTTTTTGTCCAACAATTCTTGTAGTTGTACCATTAATTCCTTCATCTCTACTGGCGCCATTCGGTATGGTGCCTTCGATATTGGAGCAGTTCCGGGCGCCAAATCAATCACAAAGTCTACTTCTCTATCTAGTGGAAGTCCTGGCAAATCGTCTGGAAATACATCGACGAAGTCCCTCACAATCGGTATCTCCTCAACCTTCGGGTTCTCTTTTCGACTGTCGACTATGTAAGCTAAATATCCTACACAGCCTTGTCTTAATAACTTCCTGGCCTGCAACATCGTCAGACAACTCGCTTGTCTAGGTGACTTGCTACCATAAAACACAACTTTTAACGGAGTCATAAGGTTAATACGCTTCTTTTGGCAGTCAATTACAGCCCCATAATTGGATAGCCAATCCATACCCAATATAACGTCGAATTCCCCCAATCGAATAGGGATAAGATCTACGTTCATGATATTACCCTTAATATCCACTCTACAGTTCTTATGTACGTACTTAACAGGGATTATTTCTCTATTCGCAATTTCTATGTTCATGGGGTAATCCAATTCATCCTTAAGCAAATCTAAACTATTAGCAAAGTCATCGGATATAAAGGAACAAGTAGCACCCGAATCAAATAAAACATAAGCATTAATTTCATTAATCGGAATGATACCTGACACCACCTCACGAGACTGGATTGCATCCTGCACCGTCATATTGAAAGTTCTGGCGGTTGGTTAATTTGTTGCAGGTGGTCCGGTGATGGTTAAGGTATTTCCACTGCTATTTCCCCGGTTTCCTCCTTGTCCTGATCCTCCCGATCCCTTCTTGGGACAGTCTCTTGCTAAATGATCTTTCGAACCACAGTTGAAACAAGCACCCTTCTTTGGGTTTGGACAATTTGGTGCTATGTGGCCTTCCTGACCACAATTGTAGCACACTCTCCTTCAAACAAACTCCTAGATGTGCCTTGTCGCAAGTCGGACATGCTTCTATCTTCTTTTTCTGCCCTCCGTGTTGACTTCCAGCTGTCGAGTTATCCGTCCACTTCCTCTTCTGATTATTATTATTCCCAGTATTACTTCCACCAGTCTTGTTATTACCTTCACTCTCACTCTTTTTCTTTTTCTGTTCTTGGTTGTACTTAGTCACTGCATCACTTCCTCCTTCCGTGAGAATGGCCTTTTCCAAAACTCCCGCAAACGTGTTAAGTTGAAACATTGATACCTTGCTGTATACCCAAGGCTTCAGTCCTTGTTCGAATCGTCTTGCTTTCCTCTCGTCAGTGTGTACTTGATACGGGGAAAACCTTGCCAACTCATCGAATTTAGCCACGTATTCAGGCACGCTCATGTTTCCCTATTTCAGTTCCAGAAATTGCACCTCCATCTGATTCTGCAAACCAGCTGGGAAATACATTTTGAAAAATATCTCTTTAAATCTCTCCCACGTAATTACACCTTCACCTCCTCGCATCTTGTTTGCCTGCCACCAGTAGCTAGCCTCAGACTTCAGCATAAATGTCGCAAAAATGGTCTTCTGATCTTCTCGAACCCTAGCAACATCGAAAACCTTCTCCATTTCCATCACCCACGTTTGAGCCTCGATCGGGTTTCTGGAACCTTTGAACTCTGGCGGTCCCACCGCCTTAAAATCTTAAAACGTTGTGCTAGGTGGAGCTTGCGGTTGGTTATTCATGACTCCAGTTAGTAAATTAACTAGCTGTTGAACTGGATTAACGTTGGCATTATTGTTATTATTGGTTGACCCTTCCTGAGCCGGTTGACGTTGTTGTCTTCTCCTTGGCGGCATTTTTCTGTTAAGTAAACGTTTATTAGAACTTTATTTATTTCTCTACATAGTTAAGACATTACTCAACAATTTAACATATCACTTAACACATCATCTCAAACAACTTGATATCTTTTCATTCAAATAAAAAGTTTTAACATTAAACTATAGCATACTGCTATTTACATCATCTATCCTGGAATAAAGAATCCACAGGATTTAAAACATTCAAATATTAACATATTCCTTAGTTCATAAACACATCGGAATTTACATAAAACTATATAAGTCTTTCACATAAATAAACAGATTCTATTCATGTCTTCCAAGGTGCTCAATAGCCTTACCACGCTCCTCATTCATGATACGAGACATCGTCCTGAGATCCAACATATACGATGGAAGTCCTTCAAACTGGATGGGGTACCTTAACACTCGCTCTTGAACCTCATCCATCGCATGATTAAGTGTGGCGTACGTGTCTTCAAGCTTTGCTTTCTTTGCACGACTATCATTTTCTGCACGATCAGCTCGATGTGATTCTCTTACCCATCCTTCCTCTGCTATTTTCAGACTTCCGGAGGTTTCCTTTAGTTCCTTCTTCAGCTTCTCTATCTCCTCGGTCTTATCTTCGGTTTGACCCTTCTCATGAACCAGATCCCACTCCACGTTTCCTAAACGTGTATGAAGGGTCACAATCTCTCTATCCTTCTCCTCTAAAGTAGATTGCTGAACAGTCGCTCGCTCAGTCAATTCCTGAACCTCATTTTGTAACTCCACGTTACGATCATATAGTGTGTCATACATCTCAGCATCAACAGTGTACCGTGGTAGCTCCTCTTCTTCTTCCTCCTCATCAAACTCCTCCTCAGGACCCTCCTCAGGATCAATCTCAGGTTCATGCTCCTGACCAACAACGGTGATCAATGGAGATGAAACCCTCTGCACTAGCTGCTCCCTAACGACATGAATGTCTCGGGGCTCCTCCTCAGTCGGTCCTACAAGTACATGAGATCCCTCCTCAGTAGGTACTCTAGGTAAATGGGGTCCCTCCTCAGCTTGACTAGCTTCTCCAACATTCGTCATCCTGACAACAAAATTTTAAGTTTTAGTTACTAAGTCTTACTAACGAGCACATAAATTAACACATAGACACATAATGTATTTTATTATCTTCAATGAATTACCAAAAAATTCATTTCTTAAAACTCGATAAGAGTTTTCCTTTACTATCTTCTTTCTATAAGGTTACTACCTAAGGTTGTTCCCCCACCTAAGGTTCATAACCTACAGCTTTGATACCAACTTGTGACACCCCCAAATCTAGGTACTTCGATTCCACGGGATTTGGTGTTCACTGTACAAGCATCCTCTATCTATCTACCCATAAAAATATCAAACCATACAATAGATAGAAATCATAATAAAATCTCTTCCCTTAAGGGTTACATCAACTGAATCATAAATAAATCCCAGGTTACTCTAACCTTAAAACATCTGTGCGGAATTCTAAACAAATAAGTCTTAACATCAACATAACTCAAGTCTTAAACAAATACATCAGTTAATAAATAACAGGTCTTCATCATTTGCTAACTTTGCCCTTGCCCTTACTAGTGGAGGGTTCATCGCTTCTTTCATTCTTAACTGTAATGTTATTATTAAGCAAGAGTGAGCACAAATGCCCACAAGTATAAAAAAATGAAACAACAGTATAATAACATGCGAATAATCAACTACATCTGAATAAAGCTCAACTTTTGAATCAAGAATAAATAACATGAATCAAAAGAATTCTGAGGGTCATAAGACCTTGAACTATGTCCTAGGTTAACAAGGGTTATACTTGAAACCTTTAACAGTCATAAGACTATGGACCTTCTTCTCGTACTTAGGGGGATCAGCCCTTAGTACCATACTGTGCACAATATCTTAACGCTAAAGCGTAATTAATCCCCTATACAGGGTTGTTCATCTCAGTTTGACATTCGAGTCCGCACCAAAGGAAGTTTGGTTTGGATAATTTCATCAAGGGTTCTGAAATTTAGAACGCTCATCAACTATGGACTAGTTGAATCAATAAGGTTCACTAGTCTAATAAGATTCAACAATAATTGATATTTGATTAGAATAATAATCTCAAAAGTATACAATAGGACAATTATTGTATAACTGAATCATGCTTTGGAAAGATAATTAATCTTTAATATCATGCTTGAACTTGAATAATAACAAGGATAATTTATTCAAGGTAAATAATAAACTTGAACAATAATGACAAGTAGGGTTAGGAAAACTTGCTCAACATAAAAGTAATGTTTAAGTTTAAATAAACTTGCTCAATAGAATAGAGTTAGGGATAGGATACTTGCCTTGCTTGTAGATTACACTTTAACTAACTCGTTCTTTGAATTAAAAATCCTACATACCATTCACATACACAATACCAGTTAATTATAACTTAACTAATCATTATAAACTCTTTCTCTTTGACTACTTTAATTATTCGACTAAACTTAGTCAAATTTTTACTTTGTCACATCATTTGTACTTCGTGAATTACCAAACTAATTATGTAATTTAATAATTCAAATCACATGAAATTATGTTATTTACATGTTACACATCTATTTTAATATCACATTATACCTATAACATGTTTACTTGTTCATTACATTAATCCACTAACACATTGATAGACTTTAACATTTTAAAAATACATTTCTGACATTTTCTGGAGAGTGGCGCTGCGGCACCACTAATGTACTAAGGAGTCGCGTTGCGGCGCGGTGGTGCTGTGGCCAGGCCCTTGGCGCTGCGGCGCTATGGCGTCGTGGCTTGGGTCTTGGCGCTGCGGCGCAGTGGCGCTGCGGCGCGGGACTTCAGTTCTGAAGTTGGCGCCGCGGCGCGAGACTCCAGAAACTGTTTCCCAGATCGCAATGAGCACAGAGTTCGGCGATTTACACATTTTATGATCACTAAACTCACTAATTTAACGTACTCACATGTTAATACTTCCATATAATCATTACCCAACATCTGTAGAGTAGTTTTAACCAATTAAAACATATAATCACATAATTAAAACATGTGAATTCACTGACTTTGATGTTCTTGGTGGTTTTTGAATATAAAATATATAATTTAACACTACGAATTCGTTATAACACCGAATCCGTTTGTTTAAGGCTTAATCTCTTCGTGTTAACGTACATAACAACTTACAAGTGTAAAATTTAGGGATAATATATAATCAATACATCAATTATCACATATAAGGCCATATGGCCATATCACGTACTCTGTTTATTTTGAAATAACATATGTACGACATGTTTTCATGAAACTGATCACATGGCTTACATGGTATATATAATTAAACACTATTTGGTATAACATAACACACATATATAAAGTTATACTCATCTCATATACCAAACACAGAGATTTTTAGAAAACTGTGAAAGCCATTTTATGAAAACTTAAAAGACGTAAAATAAGAATTTGGGAAGAAGAATTACCCAGAGTATAATTAATGGATGGGATGATTAGTGGTGATTCTTTCACAACAACCTGTTGATTACACTCTCAATTTATCTCTCAGACTTCTCAATTCTTTCTCTGTAATTCTCTCTGATAGCTTTCTAGACTTGGGCAAAATAATGAAAAGAAAAGAGAACGTCGTAATAAGGAAAAGGTCTGACGCGCGTTGGTGGTCAGTTACCCAGTCATGGGTAACTACTCTCAACTTCCCATAGTGTCACGTTTGGCTAGCAAGAGAATAATTCAAAACCATTTAATTTAATAAAACCTTTATAATATAGTTTAATTCATGTCACACTCTTATAAAATAAATCCCATATTTTATTTAATTTTCTTGAAATAAAATATAATAATTACTCATAAATTCACATAATCATATATTCAATTATCTCATAAATAAATAATGTCAATTTATTAATTCTCTAATTAATAATTAAATTAATTAAATAACATTATGCTTAATTAAATAATTCATTTAATTCAATAAGCTCACATAATCACATACTTTGAATATTAAAAATTCTCTACATTAATTTAATAAATGTAACACATATATGATTAAATTAATCTATCACAATTGCATCAATTAATTATTAAATCCAATAATTAAATCATCGAAAAATATTTATTTACTTCAATAAATATTAATATTAAATTACAAATTTCTCGTTCGTCACATAATTGTGCGCCAATAAGGAGAAATCCTTATCGGAAAGCCCCCTATTTCCTGAAAATGATCTGGTTGTTAAATATTGTGAGTTATGATATTAATGATGAATAAGTTCGTGTTGATTAAAGATAAAATTGATTGTTCCATTGTGTGGGAATTATTAGTATTAATGGAAATTGACATTTATTTCAATAATAATTAATGTCTGAAGGTTATATTGACCAATCGGGTAATTAACAGGAAAAATGAGCAATTAATTGCTAATAATTCACATGTTTATCACTATGTATTCACATGTGTGTACTATTGATTCACATGATTTACTATTAGGGAAGTTGGTACAAAATTGATAATACTTGCATGACTAAATTAAAAATAGAGGTATAGTTGAAGGTACTATATTGTAATTAGTTTTTTCACATGATTATACTATTGAGTCACATGAATGAACTATTAATTCATATGATTTACTATTAGGGGAGGTGGTGCTAGTTTGATAATACTTGAAGGACTAAATTAAAAATGAAGAAAAAGAGGGAGGTATTATATTGTAATATTTTGAGCCCCAAAATGTGTAATTATTGAAACTATATTTTTCTATAAACAGAAGCTCATTCTTCCTTCATTTCTCACCAATTCACTAAAGCTATAGAGCAATTATTATATAGAGAAATTATAGTGAGAAAGGAGAAAAGAAGTCTGCTACCTCATTATTCCAATTTTCTTCTATGGTAAAGGGGTATTATTTCTTTCGTTTTCATTCCTTATTACTCTGTTGGAATAACCTGTATACGCGGACTACCGTATACCTGGTGAAATTCTTCTTTTATTCCATTCTTTATTATTCTGTTGGAATAACCTGTCTGTGCGGATTACGCATGACCTGATTCCATTCTTTATTATTCTGTTAGAATATCCTATCTGTGCGGATTACACATTACCTGGTTCCATTCTTTATTATTCTGTTGGAATATCCTGTTTGTGCGGATTACGCATGGCCTGGTTCCGTTATTTATTATTCTGTTGAAATAACATGTATGTGCGGTCTATCGCATGCCTGGTGAATTCTTCTATTATTCCATTCTTTATTATTCTGTTGGAATAACCTGTCTACGCGGACTACCGCATGCATGGTGAATTCTTCTGTTATTCTATTCTTTATTATTCTGTTGGAATAATCTTTCTATGTGGATTACCGCATGCATGGTGAATGATTCTTCGTATTCATTCCTTATTAAATTTTGGAAATGATCTGTCTACGTGGATTACCGCATGGCGGGCAAAAATAGATTTACAGTTTCGTAATTTTTATGACCCTCATAAATTCTGGAAAAATTTGATGAGTTTTCTAGATTGTGTCCAAAAATGGCAATTTTTGGATGTATAGATTAGGAGTTATGAATTTTATAGGAAAAGACTATTTTAAAAGTAATTATAACTCTTTGTGGTTAACTCCAAAATTTGTGAAATTTTTATTGGGAGTACATATATAAAATAGGGTTATACCCTGTAAATTTCAAAATTTTTGGACAAAAGTATATTTTATGATAAATGTCTAAATATTCGGCAGTTTTGGCCATATAAAAAATAGTAAATAAATTTTAAAAATTGCGAGAAAAATATACGTTCAATATGGGACTATATTCTGCTAAATACCAGAAAAGAAAACTTTTTGGTACTGATTTGTTATTTTTCATAAAAATAGTTTAGTTACGAACATATGAATTAAAATTGTTATGTGAAGTTGAAAAATTGGTCAATAGAATTTTATGGCTTGGAAATCCAATATGAGGTATATGCAGATTTTTGATAAGGGATTTGATCATTGGTGATTAAATCTTATGAGTATGGCATTTTAGAATGATTAAATGCATTATTTGGTAAAGTGTAAACAATTAAAATAAATTATTTATAAGTTTAAGAAATGATTAAAATATTGTTATAATATTAATGATATTAGATTATGGGATTATTAAGTGAATGATAACATTTGGATATTTTAAACTCTGGATAAATTTAAAGTCTTTAATATTTATCCTTGATTTCGTTTGATTAATGTTTATATTATTGTCATCATCCTCGTGCTTATATTATGATGAAAGTCATCTTTGGCTTACATGCAAAGATGGACTGTTGATTATTAGTTTTACAGTTGTATATCTTTAGTTTCGTCTAGCAAAATCACATGCGATAAATGAACAAGTAGCACCTGAGTCAAATAGCACGTATGCATTTAGGTCGTTGATCGGAATAATACCTGCGACTACGTCCCCCGATGCCATCACATCTTGGACTGTCATGTTAAAGGTACATGCCATCGGCCTACCCATCGTCGCTAGACCACCAATAGCTAACTTCCCACTATTGGAGCCCTTGCCCCCGTCCGTCCTCTTCTTCGGCCAGTTCTTTGCCATGTGGTCAATTGACCCACGCACAAAGCATCCGTGATTCTTCTTCGGACTTGGATTGTGACAACCCGGAGAATTCAGATTGTCCAGAATTTAGGTTTAAAGAATTAGTTATTAATAAAAGTAATTTTTATTAATAATATTATGTGATATGTATTTATTAATCGTTCTATAACCTAGGATGATTATAAGTTGGGAGTATTCTGGCTATGAGCTAGATTGAACGAGTAAGAATTTTCAAGACGAAAATAAAAAAATTTTGGGAACAAAAATATTTTCGGGAAAAAAGACGAAATAGGCACTATTCATCCGTTTATGCTCGGAGATTTATTTTGAAATTCCGAGAAGTTAATGATTATGTATAATTTTGAGACATGATGGAATATTCAATAATATTTCAATTATTAGGTTTAAAGAATTAGTTATTAATAAAACTAATTTTTATTAATAATATTATGCGATATGTGTTTATTAATTGTTCTATAACCTAGGATGATTATAAGTTGGGAGTATTCTGGCTATGAGCTAGATTGAACGAGTAAGAATTTTCAAGACGAAAATAAAAATTTCCAGGAACAAAAATATTTTCGGGGAAAAAGACGAAATAGACACTATCCATCTGTTTCTGCTCGGAGTTTTATTTTGAAATTCCGAGAAGTTAATGATTACGTATAATTTTGAGACGTGATGGAATATTCAATAATATTTCAGTTATGGCAAAAATGAAGTTTTCGCATGCGAATTTAAAACCTAAGGGTTAGGAAAAGTGAGTTCCGAGAATTTAATGATTTCGTATAATAATTAGGGTTATTATGTGTAAGAAATATGAGTGTAATACTAGTTATTATACGAGTATAATACGAAGATTATTACGACGTATAATACGAATATCGTACGAACTATATACGAAGAGAATACGAGAATGAGATACGTAGAATACGATTTAGTCTTAATGGCTAACTAAGGGATATGTTAAGTAATAGCTAAGTAAACTTAATAGCTAAGTAAAGTACTTATGCTTAATGGCTAAGTAAAGTGCTTATAAGTAATGAGTAAGCAAACTTAAGGGCTAAGAAGACTTAATGGCTAAGAAGACTTAAGGGCTAAGTTAATGTGGAGACCAAGTTAACTTAGGGCTTAAGCCTTGAATAGTAAGGAGGTTAAGGGGGGCGAAATGACCAAATTGCCCTAGCTTTGGATTTTCTATAAATAGGAAGCTCATTTCTTTATTTTGGGGATTTTGAAAATCCTCCCCACACTTGAGAGAGAGAGAGAGAGAGAGAGAGTTCAGATGGGAGGAAAGAGGAGGAGGAAAGACTAGCCCGTGTACAAACTTTGTCCGGCGGGAGAAGATTAAAGAAGAACGGTAATCCGAAACTTAGCCTTTTTAAATTTTCTTTAAGTTTTTATGTTTAAAAACATAACTTAATAAAGATAATAAGTAGATAGGGTTAGAGATGATTTCATATGGCTGAAATTATAAGGAAATGAAGAAATAAGAATTAGAAGTTTATTTTATAAATTTCTTAAGGAAGTATAAGATTCATAATGAATTAGAACGATCCGAGTGGATTATATGAATAAGTAGGTGAAATAAGTAAGGAATGGTGTTCTATAACATCAAATTCCAATAAAAAGTGAAATCGTAATCCAAAATATCGATTAAAATGAAGAACGAACGAAGAACATGAAGAACACGCGAAGAACACGAAGAACGTTGTTGATGGACAAATTTAAAACCATCGTAGGATAATTGTTGTTGATGGACAAGTTTAAAACCATCGCGTATAAGTTAGTTGCTTATTGCTTGGCTAGGAATGGTAGAAACGTTCATGAAGAACAGATTAAAACTTAGCTATAACGAAGTTATGGCAAAAATTTTGTAAAAGACATATGAGAATTAGAAAGTTAGTAAATGAACCCGAACGTGTAGGGTTTCATAAGGAAGTAAGAGAACATAGAAAACGTGAGTTGTGGACTCAAGAACGAACGAGTTACGAGTTCGAATGACCGAATTACGGACAAACAAACAAAGAGCATTAAAAACGTAAAATGATAAAGGGTGAAGATCAAGCTAATCGAATGGCACATTAACGGATTCAGAACGGAGTTCTATTCGAGGGGTATTGAAGTACTTAAGATAAGGAAGAGAATGACTTTGGAATGACCTCGTTACAAGTTATAACGAAGAAGTTATGAGATCGGGAACTACACGTCTTAAACTTGATTCTAGACTTAGAAAAATTTTCAAGAACTAGGGCTTGGTGCCGCGACGCCAGCCATGATTTGTTATGTGGCGATGTAGCGCCAGACCGGGAGTCAGGGACTGAAGTCTCATGCCACGACGCAAGAGATAAAGGAGGGAGTGGCGCCGCAGCGCCGGTGTGAAGGAAAAGCCAGAGAAGGGCTTTTAATTGCTCAACTCTTGGGGGAAATGTAAGGGAAGATAAAGAACATAATGTCCAACTAATATAACACTTAATCTAGTGAATTAAACCCGTAGTAAAGGTTGAACGGAAAGATTAAATAAGATTAAAAGACAACGATTGTAAGTGCGAGTTACGGAACCGATATCCGGGAACATTATTCGTGATAAACGAACGTGAGGGATTGCTATGGTTGTGATTCCTTAGACCTTGAGTGACGAGGGTAATGAATAACATTTCAATGTTATGTCATGATAATGAGAGCTAAGTGTGAAGCGTATAGACGCTGTGAACGCAACGTTGTTGCGATGAACGATCGGTCTTAGCATACAATGATCGATATGGCTTCGACACTAAGAACGAGTAATGAACACGGGGTTCATGTAATGGAGAACGAAAATATTAATATTAAATAAGATATGAATTATCAAGAAAGTCATAAATCGGTAAAGAAAGTAGGTCACGTAAATTGAGATTTGCAAGAATGCGAACCCTAAGAAGTAAAGTTAACTAAACCAATGCGTAAATCAAGTATATGACTAATTAGTGTTTATGTTTTCTCCTTATGTGTTATATAGGAATTGGAATGAGCAGTTCAGCGTAAGCTGTAGCTGGGCGTAAGGAAAGTTTCCTAACTTCATTCATATTCTAAATGAATGCTAGCTTCTTAAACTTCTCATATGTTGAACTTGAGAAGTCTTATCTATGTGCATATGCACGATGTATGTACAAGGTGGTAGTATGTATGAGGCCTTGTGCCACAATTTGAACACTTCAGTGTTTCTATGATATGAAATGTTCTGTGATTGAGCTATTCAATACAAGTATGTTCTGTTTATACATGAACCGTTATTGTTAAGTCTGTGCTAATGATTCTAGCCAGACAGGATGTGTATGAAAAAGGTAGAGAAATGAAAGTATTTCAAAGTGAAAGTGACTGATGTTTTAAAATGATAGGAATCGAGATTATTCCTATTATTCAAGTTGCTTCATAACCTTTGTTCGGTTATCGAAGTTCTGAAGAAATGTTTAAACTCTTGAAGTTGTTTATTTAACTGTTATGACTTGTTTGGCAATTGAGTGCTCACACTTGCTTTAAATGAAAAAAAAAATCAACGAACGATGTTAAAAGAACTTAAAGACCCCGTAAAGTTCAAGTTGACGTTATCCAGATGAAGTACCATTCAGGATGTAAATGAGCGAGAAGATCAAGTGAAGACTTGTTAAAGATGAAATTGAATTATAGACTAGTTTAATAAACTGTTATGTATCATTGGCGGCAGAAAAAAGTCACTCTTGTAAGATGAAATGAATAATGTATTATTATTATTGTAATCAAAGAGGTTATAAGGTTTCCAGAACCTGGGATTTGAGAGTGTATGTTGTTATATTTCAGTATATAATGATGTATGTTGGATGAATGATGTACTCGTGATGTACGGAATCCGGGTGTGAAGATAGACCGAATTTCGGGGCATTACATGGTAGTTAGGCGCAATATGCCTGTAACAACTCCAAAATTTATATAATTTAATTCTCGACTTCGGTCGTTAATAATACATTCAACCTCTAATTTTATATCATTAAGCGATAATTCAACCATTGAAATTTGCAGAATAATTAAAATATTCTATTACAATTAAAATTTTATATTTACAAACTATTCTCGTTCCCAGAACTTTTATCCTTTACATTACATCTCTTCGATTCAAATTTATATCATGAATCATTATAACAAAATGACTATACAAAGTCTTACATCATCAATGGATATCCAAATGTACCGGATAGCTTAACTTACAATTTAACAACATGTTACATTTAAGATATTAAATACATTTCTCATAAAACATAAGAAATCTTCAAGTATCACGTTGGTTTCATAACTTTCAGGTAACACATAACTTTACCTTGAAACCTTGACCTGCAAAAATGGTTATTTGCAAGGTTGAGCTCGACAACCCAACAAAATCTAACAGTTTTTATGCAACACATAGCATATACTATCATGCTCAACGTATATCTCTTAAACATTGAACTATCATAACAAACATACTACAGTTCATATAACAAATATAAAGATTGAGTTCCTTACTCAATCGGCATGCTTTACTCAATTAATGTAGTCATAAGTTGACTTTGACAGCTCATGCTTGCACATAAATATAACACACGTCATGTTATTTGCAATAAAGGCTTAAAATAATTAATCATTAAGTTCACATAGCAAACAGGAACTGAAAGACTTGCCTAGTTCGTAGATTACCAATTACCGAAAAATAGCTTAAATGCTTTGTGTACATCCTACAACAGTTCAAAGGTTCATATTCACATGCATTAGTTGCACATATAACGAAACCACAATGACTCTTAGTCTTAATCTTTTATAACTTGCATCTCTTTGAAACTTAACACGTATCTTCAGGTGTTTACTCCCCTTCGTATGACACTTATCAGTATATAATCTCATTTTGTGTTTATTTAAATTCTTTCGAAACCAACACTTAACGTTCATTAAAGTCGTCATAGATTCCATTACCCCATATTAAATGTATTACACTTGTTAACAACAACTAGGAATCACATTATCTATTAGATATGCTAACATACAATAACGTGTACATTTCTAGCTAAACTTACTATTTTAGCACAAATCTTTCTTTACCATTTACATTTCAGAAATTCTAAGTGTTTACTTTGCAACACTTGTCTAACATTCATTATGTACACTAAGTTATCACATAATGCCTTCGAAATTTACTAATCATTTTTACCACTTCGAATTTACTAACCCCATAACACAACTTTGGTTTTAGTCTTGTTGTTACATGTTGGACACATTACCATAACCCTTCGATAAGCTACAAAAAACGACAAAAGTCTGCAGAATTAGCAGACTTCAGTGTCTGAAAATGGGCACTCGCGCGGCCGCGCGAGTTTAGTACTGGGAGGCTGCGCCCCCGCGCCTAAGGGCTGCGCGCCCGCGCCTAAGGACTGCGCACCCGCGTGACTTGCAGAACTCAGTTTTTACAGACAAAGCTTCGACACTTTTTTTTAAGCCAACTAATATTAATTTCACCCCCAAAACAGTGATAATAACCCGAACAATTGATACAAAACTACCATAAACATGTTTGCTAACATTTTCAACCAATTAGAACAATTTTACATCAACTAAAACTAGTTTAATTTCTCAAATTCCATGTTTTTCATATAAAATCAAATTTTTGATATTCATCCCAAAAATCATCATTGTGAATTCAATACTTGGCCAAATCACTCCATTCAAATTATGTTATGTTTGTATCTCAATGAACTAATATATACAAGACTCAATTTACAGTTTCTCATACAATTTGACCACTAAAAAATTGGTACTTTTCATGAACCATATGAAAAATACATATACTGACATTATTTTCTTCCTACTGTCAACAAATTTAGCATACAAATTTCATGTTTTAAACATAACTCTAGCATCATAAGCAAGTATCATCACAATTAACAGTTATACATATCAAAAATTTTGCAAATTAAATTTACAGACTTAGAAGGTTTATGGCGTAAAAGTCTGATATGCATATTCATATAATTAGGGAAAATACCTTCAACTAGTGTGATAATTCCTTGCAATTGCAGACAATCCTTCTCAATCTCTCACTCTCAAACTCTCACAATTCTCTCTGCAATTCCCTGAACTCTCAACCCTTCTCTTCCCTAAGCTTTAGCGAATGAAACGCGTAAAAGAAAACCAACTGATATACGTACTAATATAATACAATACAAAACTGATAACCCTTAATAATACCACTACATGTATTATCAGTTACTAACGTATAACATAAATAAGTTTTATTATTTTAATTTATTTTATTTATTTTACTTAAATTTACAAAATTAGAAAATCAAAAGCCCTAAGGCTTGCTTGGCAAAACCCTTTAAATTTAAAGAATTAATATATTTAAGCTTTGTTTGGGTAAAACTACTTTAGTTTATTTTAATAACCACTTATAATATAGTTATTTGTCACATTTCTATTAAATTAAGTTTTCATACTTAATTAATTAATTCTAATTATAATTTATCAATTAAATCATTTAGTCACAAAACTCAATATAAATAATTACCCATCAAAAATAAAATATCAATATAATAATTCATTTAATCATTATAAACTCTCTAACTTAATTGTTAAATAAAATTAGAACATTATCCCATAATTATTAATTTTCTTAACTCATTAATTATTTATAAAAAACTAATTAACTAAATCAAATCAAATCAATTAAACAAATATTCGGTCAATGATAAACACATCTATTAAATATTTATATCATTCAATAAATATTTAAAAATTACAATTAAAATTCTGGAATGTTACAATGCCCCTCCTGCCCATAATTGTAACATATTGCTTTCCCCCTGAGACAGACTCCTAAGTGAGTCTTCCCACAGGTTTTGCAGGCCTCCATCCTCCTTTTCGGGTCTCCTTGCTTCACTCCGGTATTCCCAGAATTAACCACCTTCTGTTTAAACCCTTCGCCACTTCCGCTGGCTCCCTCGATCTTCACTCCCCCGTCCACTTTCCCCTTATTCTTCTTATCTTTGTGGTACTGGCTCAACGCCTCAATACCACCTTCGGCGATTATCGCCTTCTCTAATATGGTTCCAAAGGAAGTACTTTGGAACACGGATATACGGTTATAGAGCCAGGGTTTCAAGCCCTGCTCGAACCGTCGCGCCTTCCTAACCTCGGTGTCCACTTGGTGTGGAGCAAACCTCGCAAGTTCATTAAACTTGGCGGCATATTGGGGAACCATCATGTCTCCTTGTTTCAAGTCCAGAAATTGCATCTCCTTCCTTCCCTGCATGCTCGTCGGAAAGTAGTTCTCAAAGAATATCTCCTTGAACCTCACCCACGTTAGAACCTCTATGTGACACCCCCAAATCCAGGTACTTCATTCCCACAGGATTTGGTGTTCATTAACCAAAACATTACATCTAACTACCCATGATCAAAGGATAAAGACATAATTTAAATCACTTCAACAATAATCTATCCTATTAAAGGGTTACATCATCATCTCAAAAACAATCCCAGGTAATTTAACCTTAAAATTATTACATCAATTGTGGAATACATTACAAAAGAAAACAAGTCTTATAACATCATGCAAAATAATTTCTAAATAATTCTTCATCACTTGGACATTTTGCCCTTTCCTTTGCTAGTAGATGGCTCATCAACTCTTTTCGACTTTAGCTGTATTGTTAATTGCAAGAGTGAGCAAACAATTGCTCACTGACATTAAGAGTAGTAATAACACCATGAGAATGAACAACGAATGCTGAACAATAATGAACTCGATCTACGAATCAGAAATAGAAAACAAGTTCGAACTTTACTTATATGAGGGTCTTAAGACCACGAACTATGTCTTTGGTATTCATTTATTATTACCTTAACCTTAACAGTCATTAGACTGTACAGACTCTTCTTAACATACTTAGGGGGATCAGCCCTTTGTACCATGTATTGTGCACAAACATCTAAACGTTACACGTACAAAATCCCCTATGTTAGGGTTGTTCGTCTCAGTTTGAATTTAGAATTTCCGCACTAAAGAAAATTTAGTTTGGAACTAGCTTATCAGTGTTTCTAGAATTATAGAACACTTATTCAATTTCCATCAATAAAGGTTTAATACAAGAATGTATAACTGAACAAGGCTATCAAAGTCAAAGACCAGATATTAACAATATATAACTGAATAAACATGATACACATACAAAGTACTATGTTCAAAAGAGTTAGAACAATCTCATTTGAATAGACGTATTAGAACAATGTATGCTTTGTATAATAATTAGAAAAGTGAAATTTGCTCGATGTAACGAGTTAGATTACAAGAGCTTAATCAATCTTATATAAGAATAGAATCAATAATATTGCTCAATAGAATTTAGGAACTTGCATTCATTAATAAAAGAATGAAGTTAGAAAACTTGCTCAATGTAAGAGTTAAAGTTTATAAACTTGCACAATTATGAAAGTAGAGTTAGAGAACTTGCCTTGTTTGTAAGCTACACAAGTGTAAAATAATCTCCAATTACCCTACATACATTGTAAGACCCCGAATTTTATGAAATAAAAGTATTCAATTTTCTTATAATTACTATTCAGTAAATGGTTAAATTGATAAAAGTTTAAAGTTATGAGTGAAATATGATTTTTTTTCAAAATAAGCAAGTGGTTATAAAATAATCATTGTTGTCGGGGAATATTCGTTTGGTCGTGGAATATTCTTTCTGTCAGAGAATATTCGTACGACGGCACAGCTATTTGTGGGCCCCATAACGAATAACTGTCGGGTGAAGGAAAACGACAAATTTGAGTTTTTACAAATAACGGCGTAGTTGTTATCGTTAATACTGTTGAAATACCCGGTGGTTAAAATACAGTAATACGCGTTATTGCACAGTAGCACACGGTATTGCACAGTATTTTTGAAATTATTGATTCTTACGTAAGAAGGCACTACTCAATAATTGTTACAGTAATTATTGTTCAATATTTTATTTTATTGATTCAATAATTGCTACGTTGAAATTTTATATTATTGTTGTTCAATAATTGTTGCTGCACAGTATTTTCCATTATCAGATCAATAATTCATATTATTTGAATAGTATTATTAGATAGCATTATTGGCAATGTCTAGAAAGTTCTGTCTAAGGAGAGGTTTGGTCATCTAATTGCGCGCTAGTAAGGAGAAATCCTTATTGGAAAGCCCCCTCTTTCCTGGGAACGGCCTGGTTGTCATAAATGTGATTTTGTAATATTATTTGTGAATAATTAATTATTGATTCGTATGATAAGGAAATATTTATTTTATGTGGATATAAACGAGGGACATATTTTTGTGGTTAAAAATGAAGGAGTTAATGTTGAGGTTTTTATCAGTATTTTTGTTGGAATGGAGGTATTAAAAATTAGAGTTTTTGAGATATTTTGCGGGGGTTATAATTTTTAATCCGACCGTTGGATCGTGGTAATATTTGGATATGTTATACATATATAAGTTGAGTATATGTCCACAAATTTTGAACCGTTAAAAATGAACGTATGATTTATTATGAATTTTACGAGATGACTGGTTCAGAAATTGTTGAATTTTCGGAGTTTATCATTTTGGTGGAAAATTCTAGAATTGGTGGGCTCCACTTGTGGTTGGTGAAGAAATGTGCTGAATTATATTTCAAATGTGGTGGGTGGGAATAGTAGCAGGTAAAGCCATCAGGTTACAGGTCAAACCTACCAAAATTTTCCTATAAATAGAGGGCTAAGTTAGAATTGAAAATCACACCAGAAACATAAGCTTTCTCTCTTTCTCTCTCTATATTATGAAGCATATTTTGTGAGTATTTAGATACTTTGAGAGTTGCTATTCAGTGCAAGTTTCCTTCGGCTTTGCATTCCAGTCAGAAGTACTGCTCTTTTGAGGTAAGGGATTGTAAGGGATAGTAAGAGATATTAAGGGATTTTAAGGGTTGTTATGATTTTCAGTTTCGTAATTTTTTTGATCTTCAAAAATTCTGGAAAAATTTGAAATGATATTTTGATGAGTTTTCTTGATTGTGTCCAAAAATGGTGATTTTTGGATGTATAGATTGAGAGTTATGAATTTTATGAGAAAAGACTATTTTAGAAGTAACCGCTTATAATTCCTTGTGGTTAACTCCAAAATTGATGAAATTTTTATTGGGAGTACATGTATATGATAGAAGTATACTCTGTAAATTTCAGAATTTTTAGACAAAAGTACAATTTTTGATAAATGTCTAAATATTCGGCTATTTTGGCCATATGAAAAATAGTAAATGACTTTTAAAAATTCTGAGAAAAATATATGTTCACTATGGGACTATATTATGCTAAATCCCAGAAAAGAAATATTTTTGGAACTGATTTGGTATTTTTCATGAAAATAGTCTAGTTATGAGAAAATGAATTAAATATGTTTTGTGAAGAAAGAAAATTGGAAAATAGGATTTTATGGCTTGAGAATCCTATATGAGGTATATGCAGATTTTTGATGAGGGTTTTGGTTATTGATGATGAAATTATAAGAGTTGGCATTTTATGATGATTAAATGCATTATTTAGTAAAGTGTAAACAACTAAAATAAATTGTTTATAAGCTTAAGAAATATTATTCTTTCAATATCATTATACCGAAATATTGGTATGAATTTTATTGTAGAATTTCTATCTTTTGTGTCGGGGTTACTATTCATGAGTTACGAATATTACTCTTGAGATTAAAACTATATGTTGATCATATTATTTTTATCATCATATATAACATTTTTATAACCCTGATGTTGAAATTCTCTTTCACTGGAGTGTAAAGATGGATAGATTATTGGTATGATCATGACTAGGGTTCTCTTTGGCCTGTAGTGCAAAGTTGAATTGTGACTGGTATGATCATGACCATTGAATTTATAATTGAATATCTTAAGCTTAAGTGCAAAGGTGAATTGATCAACATGGTTATAATTATTGTTTATATAAATTCTGAAATGATTATATATTTCTTTGAGATATGAATATATTTGGCCTGTAGTGCAAATATGAATTGTTGATGAATATCTTTGGCATGTAGTGCAAAGATGGCCTGTTGATGAATATCTTTGGCCTGTAGTGCAAAGATGAACTGTTGTTGAATATCTTTGGCCCGTAGTGCAAAGATGGTTTGTTGATGAATATCTTTGGCCCGTAGTGCAAAGATGGATTTGTTAGTATGATTATAAACAGGAACTGTGATTTGGTATAACCATGATCTTTGATGTTTCAGGTAAAGACAGGTGATGAAAATATTCTTCGTCCTGGGTGCGAAGAAAAATTTATAGTCACAATTATGATTATGAGTTATTCATATGATTGTGGAAAGGAACTGTTGAGTGATGTTACATGGATAAAATATTGTTGGTGGATTTTTAACATGGAGAAGATAATAGACTTTATAGTCTATTTGACTCTTCTAATGGATTGCTCGTTCCGCTGCAACTATGGTTGAAATTTTTATCATTTACCATATGTTCTAAATCTCTGATTTATTGTTGATGAAGGCTATTGATAATTGAATTATCTTTAGTCATGATATTCTTTACTGAGCTAGTTGTGCTCACCCTTTTGCTTCACAATTCCTTTCAGGTAATAAGAGTGTAGCTGGGTCGAGCGGGGGTAACAAGGGAATAGAACGGTGGTCATCATTTAGTAGTTATATTTGGTGAAGAAAATAGGGTGAGGCGAACCCAACGTTGAAAGGGTGTTTTGTCACTATCATACAAGATGTCTAACGACATACAACCTCGTGTCATCATAAGACAGGGATGTGCTCATCCACTTGCTGAGTATATCTATGGGCACTACCTATATAATCTTGGTGTTTGTTTGAAGTATAATTCTCAATTAGAGACAGTGGAGATAATGATAAGTCAAGAGAAGACTCACCATTGGGAAGAATATGATAGTAATCTTCTCGTTTTTCTTTGGGGTCTATTGGGTCAACCAAGGATAATTCTGTGGCCATATGATATCTATCATAACCTAGACGCATGGCCTCCCATGTACGAAGGTTTCCTTGAGCACTTTCCAAAGATTCTAATTTCTAAAACAGTTTTTGACTATACCTTTATGTAAGGTGTTATTGTGAGGTGATGTCCACGGTTGGAACATGAGTCACATTTGGTATATATTTGTATCCAAACTCACAGCATATGTGTTGTTGTATTTTGCACGACAATTGTTGTAATAAAGTTGTAGTTGTTTTCTGTACCATGTATTTGACGACTCAGAATGGGTTGGGTGGAATGGACCTATTTTGGGGTCGTTACATTTGGTATCAGAGCTTAGGGATATGATCTCTGGCGGAGATCGGGGAATATAACTAGGAGGGGAGAGATGAGTAAATCCTTCGCTAGTGTGTCCTACCTAAGCTTATTTGTTGGTCAGTCATAATATCGGGATATTATGTGATATGTTAATTTGTTCAATTAACCCTTGTTTTGAAGCTGTATTCTAGAATGATATCTGAAATACAGGAGATGAGCAATGGAGAAATCATGATGACAGGGAAGATGGAATCTGAAATGAAAGCAAGGTATTCTCAACTCTTTGAAATACCAGGTACGTAAATTTCGGGGACGAAATTTCATAAGGAGGGGAGATTGTAAGACCCCGAATTTTATGAAATAAAAGTATTCAATTTTCTTATAATTACTATTCAGTAAATGGTTAAATTGATAAAAGTTTAAAGTTATGAGTGAAATATGATTTTTTTTCAAAATAAGCAAGTGGTTATAAAATAATCATTGTTGTCGGGGAATATTCGTTTGGTCGTGGAATATTCTTTCTGTCGGGAATATTCGTACGACGGCGCAGCTATTTGTGGGCCCCATAACGAATAACTGTCGGGTGAAGAAAACGACAAATTTGAGTTTTTACAAATAACGGCGTAGTTGTTACCGTTAACACTGTTGAAATACCCGGTGGTTAAAATACAGTAATACGCGTTATTGCACAGTAGCACACGGTATTGCACAGTATTTTTGAAATTATTGATTCTTACGTAAGAAGGCACTACTCAATAATTGTTACAGTAATTACTGTTCAATATTTTATTTTATTGATTCAATAATTGCTACGTTGAAATTTTATATTATTGTTGTTCAATAATTGTTGCTGCACAGTATTTTCCATTATCAGATCAATAATTCATATTATTTGAATAATATTATTAGATAGCATTATTGGCAATGTCTAGAAAGTTCTGTCTAAGGAGAGGTTTGGTCATCTAATTGCGCGCTAGTAAGGAGAAATCCTTATTGGAAAGCCCCCTCTTTCCTGGGAACGGCCTGGTTGTCATAAATGTGATTCTGTAATATTATTTGTGAATAATTAATTATTGATTCATATGATAAGGAAATATTTATTTTATGTGGATATAAATGAGGGATATATTTTTGTGGTTAAAAATGAAGGAGTTAATGTTGAGGTTTTTATCAGTATTTTTGTCGGAATGGAGGTATTAAAAATCAGGGTTTTTGAGATATTTTGCGGGGGTTATAATTTTTAATCCGACCGTTGGATCGTGGTAATTTTTGGATATGTTATACATATATAAGTTGAGTATATGTCCACAAATTTTGAACCGTTAAAAATGAACGTATGATTTATTATGAATTTTACGAGATGACTGGTTCAGAAATTGTTGAATTTTCGGAGTTTATCATTTTGGTGGAAAATTCTAGAATTGGTGGGCCCCACTTGTGGTTGGTGAAGAAATGTGCTGAATTATATTTCAAATGTGGTGGGTGGGAATAGTAGCAGGTAAAGCCATCAGGTTGCAGGTCAAACCTACCAAAATTTTCCTATAAATAGAGGGCTAAGTTAGAATTGAAAATCACACCAGAAACATAAGCTTTCTCTCTTTCTCTCTCTATATTATGAAGCATATTTTGTGAGTATTTAGATACTTTGTGAGTTGCTATTCAGTGCAAGTTTCCTTCAGCTTTGCATTCCAGTCAGAAGTACTGCTCTTTTGAGGTAAGGGATTGTAAGGGATAGTAAGGGATATTAAGGGATTTTAAGGGTTGTTATGATTTTCAGTTTCGTAATTTTTCTGATCTTCAAAAATTCTGGAAAAATTTGAAATGATATTTTGATGAGTTTTCTTGATTGTGTCCAAAAATGGTGATTTTTGGATGTATAGATTGAGAGTTATGAATTTTATGAGAAAAGACTATTTTAAAAGTAACCGCTTATAATTCCTTGTGGTTAACTCCAAAATTGATGAAATTTTTATTGGGAGTACATGTATATGATAGAAGTATACTCTGTAAATTTCAGAATTTTTAGACAAAAGTACAATTTTTGATAAATGTCTAAATATTCGGCTATTTTGGCCATATGAAAAATAGTAAATGACTTTTAAAAATTCTGAGAAAAATATATGTTCACTATGGGACTATATTATGCTAAATCCCAGAAAAGAAATATTTTTGGAACTGATTTGGTATTTTTCATGAAAATAGTCTAGTTATGAGTAAATGAATTAAATATGTTTTGTGAAGAAAGAAAATTGGAAAATAGGATTTTATGGCTTGAGAATCCTATATGAGGTATATGCAGATTTTTGATGAGGGTTTTGGTTATTGATGATGAAATTGTAAGAGTTGGCATTTTATGATGATTAAATGCATTAATTAGTAAAGTGTAAACAATTAAAATAAATTGTTTATAAGCTTAAGTAATGTTATTCTTTCAATATCATTATACCGAAATATTGGTATGAATTTTATTGTAGAATTTCTATCTTTTGTGTCGGGGTTACTATTCATGAGTTACGAATATTACTCTTGAGATTAAAACTATATGTTGATCATATTATTTTTATCATCATATATAACATTTTTATAACCCTGATGTTGAAATTCTCTTTCACTGGAGTGTAAAGATGGGTAGATTATTGGTATGATCATGACTAGGGTTCTCTTTGGCCTGTAGTGCAAAGTTGAATTGTGACTGGTATGATCATGACCATTGAATTTATAATTGAATATCTTAAGCTTAAGTGCAAAGGTGAATTGATCAACATGGTTATAATTATTGTTTATATAAATTCTGAAATGATTATATATTTCTTTGAGATATGAATATATTTGGCCTGTAGTGCAAATATGAATTGTTGATGAATATCTTTGGCATGTAGTGCAAAGATGGCCTGTTGATGAATATCTTTGGCCTGTAGTGCAAAGATGAACTGTTGTTGAATATCTTTGGCCCGTAGTGCAAAGATGGTTTGTTGATGAATATCTTTGGCCCGTAGTGCAAAGATGGATTTGTTAGTATGATTATAAACAGGAACTGTGATTTGGTATAACCATGATCTTTGATGTTTCAGGTAAAGACAGGTGATGAAAATATTCTTCGTCCTGGGTGCGAAGAAAAATTTATAGTCACAATTATGATTATGAGTTATTCATATGATTGTGGAAAGGAACTGTTGAGTGATGTTACATGGATAAAATATTGTTGGTGGATTTTTAACATGGAGAAGATAATAGACTTTATAGTCTATTTGACTCTTCTAATGGATTGCTCGTTCCGCTGCAACTATGGTTGAAATTTTTATCATTTACCATATGTTCTAAATCTCTGATTTATTATTGATGAAGGCTATTGATAATTGAATTATCTTTAGTCATGATATTCTTTACTGAGCTAGTTGTGCTCACCCTTTTGCTTCACAATTCCTTTCAGGTAATAAGAGTGTAGCTGGGTCGAGCGGGGGTAACAAGGGAATAGAACGGTGGTCATCATTTAGTAGTTATATTTGGTGAAGAAAATAGGGTGAGGCGAACCCAACGTTGGAAGGGTGTTTTGTCACTATCATACAAGATGTCTAATGACATACAACCTCGTGTCATCATAAGACAGGGTTGTGCTCATCCACTTGCTGAGTATATCTATGGGCACTACCTATATAATCTTGGTGTTTGTTTGAAGTATAATTCTCAATTAGAGACAGTGGAGATAATGATAAGTCAAGAGAAGACTCACCATTGGGAAGAATATGATAGTAATCTTCTCGTTTTTCTTTGGGGTCTATTGGGTCAACCAAGGATAATTCTGTGGCCATATGATATCTATCATAACCTAGACGCGTGGCCTCCCATGTACGAAGGTTTCCTTGAGCACTTCCCAAAGATTCTAATTTCTAAAACAGTTTTTGACTATACCTTTATGTAAGGTGTTATTGTGAGGTGATGTCCACGGTTGGAACATGAGTCACATTTGGTATATATTTGTATCCAAACTCACAGCATATGTGTTGTTGTATTTTGCACGACAATTGTTGTAATAAAGTTGTAGTTGTTTTCTGTACCATGTATTTGACGACTCAGAATGGGTTGGGTGGAATGGACCTATTTTGGGGTCGTTACATTTGGTATCAGAGCTTAGGGATATGATCTCTGGCGGAGATCGGGGAATATAACTAGGAGGGGAGAGATGAGTAAATCCTTCGCTAGTGTGTCCTACCTAAGCTTATTTGTTGGTCAGTCATAATATCGGGATATTATGTGATATGTTAATTTGTTCAATTAACCCTTGTTTTGAAGCTGTATTCTAGAATGATATCTGAAATACAGGAGATGAGCAATGGAGAAATCATGATGACAGGGAAGATGGAATCTGAAATGAAAGCAAGGTATTCTCAACTCTTTGAAATACCAGGTACGTAAATTTCGGGGACGAAATTTCATAAGGAGGGGAGATTGTAAGACCCCGAATTTTATGAAATAAAAGTATTCAATTTTTCTTATAATTACTATTCAGTAAATGGTTAAATTGATAAAAGTTTAAAGTTATGAGTGAAATATGATTTTTTTTCAAAATAAGCAAGTGGTTATAAAATAATCATTGTTGTCGGGGAATATTCGTTTGGTCGTGGAATATTCTTTCTGTCGGGGAATATTCGTACGACGGCGCAGCTATTTGTGGGCCCCATAACGAATAACTGTCGGGTGAAGAAAACGACAAATTTGAGTTTTTACAAATAACGGCGTAGTTGTTACCGTTAACACTGTTGGAATACCCGGTGGTTAAAATACAGTAATACGCGTTATTGCACAGTAGCACACGGTATTGCATAGTATTTTTGAAATTATTGATTCTTACGTAAGAAGGCACTACTCAATAATTGTTACAGTAATTACTGTTCAATATTTTATTTTATTGATTCAATAATTGCTACGTTGAAATTTTATATTATTGTTGTTCAATAATTGTTGCTGCACAGTATTTTCCATTATCAGATCAATAATTCATATTATTTGAATAGTATTATTAGATAGCATTATTGGCAATGTCTAGAAAGTTCTGTCTAAGGAGAGGTTTGGTCATCTAATTGCGCGCTAGTAAGGAGAAATCCTTATTGGAAAGCCCCCTCTTTCCTGGGAACGGCCTGGTTGTCATAAATGTGATTCTGTAATATTATTTGTGAATAATTAATTATTGATTCATATGATAAGGAAATATTTATTTTATGTGGATATAAATGAGGGATATATTTTTGTGGTTAAAAATGAAGGAGTTAATGTTGAGGTTTTTATCAGTATTTTTGTCGGAATGGAGGTATTAAAAATCAGGGTTTTTGAGATATTTTGCGGGGGTTATAATTTTTAATCCGACCGTTGGATCGTGGTAATTTTTGGATATGTTATACATATATAAGTTGAGTATATGTCCACAAATTTTGAACCGTTAAAAATGAACGTATGATTTATTATGAATTTTACGAGATGACTGGTTCAGAAATTGTTGAATTTTCGGAGTTTATCATTTTGGTGGAAAATTCTAGAATTGGTGGGCCCCACTTGTGGTTGGTGAAGAAATGTGCTGAATTATATTTCAAATGTGGTGGGTGGGAATAGTAGCAGGTAAAGCCATCAGGTTGCAGGTCAAACCTACCAAAATTTTCCTATAAATAGAGGGCTAAGTTAGAATTGAAAATCACACCAGAAACATAAGCTTTCTCTCTTTCTCTCTCTATATTATGAAGCATATTTTGTGAGTATTTAGATACTTTGTGAGTTGCTATTCAGTGCAAGTTTCCTTCAGCTTTGCATATCCAGTCAGAAGTACTGCTCTTTTGAGGTAAGGGATTGTAAGGGATAGTAAGGGATATTAAGGGATTTTAAGGGTTGTTATGATTTTCAGTTTCGTAATTTTTCTGATCTTCAAAAATTCTGGAAAAATTTGAAATGATATTTTGATGAGTTTTCTTGATTGTGTCCAAAAATGGTGATTTTTGGATGTATAGATTGAGAGTTATGAATTTTATGAGAAAAGACTATTTTAAAAGTAACCGCTTATAATTCCTTGTGGTTAACTCCAAAATTGATGAAATTTTTATTGGGAGTACATGTATATGATAGAAGTATACTCTGTAAATTTCAGAATTTTTAGACAAAAGTACAATTTTTGATAAATGTCTAAATATTCGGCTATTTTGGCCATATGAAAAATAGTAAATGACTTTTAAAAATTCTGAGAAAAATATATGTTCACTATGGGACTATATTATGCTAAATCCCAGAAAAGAAATATTTTTGGAACTGATTTGGTATTTTTCATGAAAATGGTCTAGTTATGAGTAAATGAATTAAATATGTTTTGTGAAGAAAGAAAATTGGAAAATAGGATTTTATGGCTTGAGAATCCTATATGAGGTATATGCAGATTTTTGATGAGGGTTTTGGTTATTGATGATGAAATTGTAAGAGTTGGCATTTTATGATGATTAAATGCATTAATTAGTAAAGTGTAAACAATTAAAATAAATTGTTTATAAATTTAAGAAATATTATTCTTTCAATATCATTATACCGAAATATTGGTATGAATTTTATTGTAGAATTTCTATCTTTTGTGTCGGGGTTACTATTCATGAGTTACGAATATTACTCTTGAGATTAAAACTATATGTTGATCATATTATTTTTATCATCATATATAACATTTTTATAACCCTGATGTTGAAATTCTCTTTCACTGGAGTGTAAAGATGGGTAGATTATTGGTATGATCATGACTAGGGTTCTCTTTGGCCTGTAGTGCAAAGTTGAATTGTGACTGGTATGATCATGACCATTGAATTTATAATTGAATATCTTAAGCTTAAGTGCAAAGGTGAATTGATCAACATGGTTATAATTATTGTTTATATAAATTCTGAAATGATTATATATTTCTTTGAGATATGAATATATTTGGCCTGTAGTGCAAATATGAATTGTTGATGAATATCTTTGGCATGTAGTGCAAAGATGGCCTGTTGATGAATATCTTTGGCCTGTAGTGCAAAGATGAACTGTTGTTGAATATCTTTGGCCCGTAGTGCAAAGATGGTTTGTTGATGAATATCTTTGGCCCGTAGTGCAAAGATGGATTTGTTAGTATGATTATAAACAGGAACTGTGATTTGGTATAACCATGATCTTTGATGTTTCAGGTAAAGACAGGTGATGAAAATATTCTTCGTCCTGGGTGCGAAGAAAAATTTATAGTCACAATTATGATTATGAGTTATTCATATGATTGTGGAAAGGAACTGTTGAGTGATGTTACATGGATAAAATATTGTTGGTGGATTTTTAACATGGAGAAGATAATAGACTTTATAGTCTATTTGACTCTTCTAATGGATTGCTCGTTCCGCTGCAACTATGGTTGAAATTTTTATCATTTACCATATGTTCTAAATCTCTGATTTATTGTTGATGAAGGCTATTGATAATTGAATTATCTTTAGTCATGATATTCTTTACTGAGCTAGTTGTGCTCACCCTTTTGCTTCACAATTCCTTTCAGGTAATAAGAGTGTAGCTGGGTCGAGCGGGGGTAACAAGGGAATAGAACGGTGGTCATCATTTAGTAGTTATATTTGGTGAAGAAAATAGGGTGAGGCGAACCCAACGTTGGAAGGGTGTTTTGTCACTATCATACAAGATGTCTAATGACATACAACCTCGTGTCATCATAAGACAGGGATGTGCTCATCCACTTGCTGAGTATATCTATGGGCACTACCTATATAATCTTGGTGTTTGTTTGAAGTATAATTCTCAATTAGAGACAGTGGAGATAATGATAAGTCAAGAGAAGACTCACCATTGGGAAGAATATGATAGTAATCTTCTCGTTTTTCTTTGGGGTCTATTGGGTCAACCAAGGATAATTCTGTGGCCATATGATATCTATCATAACCTAGACGCGTGGCCTCCCATGTACGAAGGTTTCCTTGAGCACTTCCCAAAGATTCTAATTTCTAAAACAGTTTTTGACTATACCTTTATGTAAGGTGTTATTGTGAGGTGATGTCCACGGTTGGAACATGAGTCACATTTGGTATATATTTGTATCCAAACTCACAGCATATGTGTTGTTGTATTTTGCACGACAATTGTTGTAATAAAGTTGTAGTTGTTTTCTGTACCATGTATTTGACGACTCAGAATGGGTTGGGTGGAATGGACCTATTTTGGGGTCGTTACATTTGGTATCAGAGCTTAGGGATATGATCTCTGGCGGAGATCGGGGAATATAACTAGGAGGGGAGAGATGAGTAAATCCTTCGCTAGTGTGTCCTACCTAAGCTTATTTGTTGGTCAGTCATAATATCGGGATATTATGTGATATGTTAATTTGTTCAATTAACCCTTGTTTTGAAGCTGTATTCTAGAATGATATCTGAAATACAGGAGATGAGCAATGGAGAAATCATGATGACAGGGAAGATGGAATCTGAAATGAAAGCAAGGTATTCTCAACTCTTTGAAATACCAGGTACGTAAATTTCGGGGACGAAATTTCATAAGGAGGGGAGATTGTAAGACCCCGAATTTTATGAAATAAAAGTATTCAATTTTCTTATAATTACTATTCAGTAAATGGTTAAATTGATAAAAGTTTAAAGTTATGAGTGAAATATGATTTTTTTTCAAAATAAGCAAGTGGTTATAAAATAATCATTGTTGTCGGGGAATATTCGTTTGGTCGTGGAATATTCTTTCTGTCGGGGAATATTCGTACGACGGCGCAGCTATTTGTGGGCCCCATAACGAATAACTGTCGGGTGAAGAAAACGACAAATTTGAGTTTTTACAAATAACGGCGTAGTTGTTACCGTTAACACTGTTGAAATACCCGGTGGTTAAAATACAGTAATACGCGTTATTGCACAGTAGCACACGGTATTGCACAGTATTTTTGAAATTATTGATTCTTACGTAAGAAGGCACTACTCAATAATTGTTACAGTAATTACTGTTCAATATTTTATTTTATTGATTCAATAATTGCTACGTTGAAATTTTATATTATTGTTGTTCAATAATTGTTGCTGCACAGTATTTTCCATTATCAGATCAATAATTCATATTATTTGAATAGTATTATTAGATAGCATTATTGGCAATGTCTAGAAAGTTCTGTCTAAGGAGAGGTTTGGTCATCTAATTGCGCGCCAGTAAGGAGAAATCCTTATTGGAAAGCCCCCTCTTTCCTGGGAACGGCCTGGTTGTCATAAATGTGATTCTGTAATATTATTTGTGAATAATTAATTATTGATTCATATGATAAGGAAATATTTATTTTATGTGGATATAAATGAGGGATATATTTTTGTGGTTAAAAATGAAGGAGTTAATGTTGAGGTTTTTATCAGTATTTTTGTCGGAATGGAGGTATTAAAAATCAGGGTTTTTGAGATATTTTGCGGGGGTTATAATTTTTAATCCGACCGTTGGATCGTGGTAATTTTTGGATATGTTATACATATATAAGTTGAGTATATGTCCACAAATTTTGAACCGTTAAAAATGAACGTATGATTTATTATGAATTTTACGAGATGACTGGTTCAGAATTGTTGAATTTTCGGAGTTTATCATTTTGGTGGAAAATTCTAGAATTGGTGGGCCCCACTTGTGGTTGGTGAAGAAATGTGCTGAATTATATTTCAAATGTGGTGGGTGGGAATAGTAGCAGGTAAAGCCATCAGGTTGCAGGTCAAACCTACCAAAATTTTCCTATAAATAGAGGGCTAAGTTAGAATTGAAAATCACACCAGAAACATAAGCTTTCTCTCTTTCTCTCTCTATATTATGAAGCATATTTTGTGAGTATTTAGATACTTTGTGAGTTGCTATTCAGTGCAAGTTTCCTTCAGCTTTGCATTCCAGTCAGAAGTACTGCTCTTTTGAGGTAAGGGATTGTAAGGGATAGTAAGGGATATTAAGGGATTTTAAGGGTTGTTATGATTTTCAGTTTCGTAATTTTTTTGATCTTCAAAAATTCTGGAAAAATTTGAAATGATATTTTGATGAGTTTTCTTGATTGTGTCCAAAAATGGTGATTTTTGGATGTATAGATTGAGAGTTATGAATTTTATGAGGAAAGACTATTTTAAAAGTAACCGCTTATAATTCCTTGTGGTTAACTCCAAAATTGATGAAATTTTTATTGGGAGTACATGTATATGATAGAAGTATACTCTGTAAATTTCAGAATTTTTAGACAAAAGTACAATTTTTGATAAATGTCTAAATATTCGGCTATTTTGGCCATATGAAAAATAGTAAATGACTTTTAAAAATTCTGAGAAAAATATATGTTCACTATGGGACTATATTATGCTAAATCCCAGAAAAGAAATATTTTTGGAACTGATTTGGTATTTTTCATGAAAATAGTCTAGTTATGAGTAAATGAATTAAATATGTTTTGTGAAGAAAGAAAATTGGAAAATAGGATTTTATGGCTTGAGAATCCTATATGAGGTATATGCAGATTTTTGATGAGGGTTTTGGTTATTGATGATGAAATTGTAAGAGTTGGCATTTTATGATGATTAAATGCATTAATTAGTAAAGTGTAAACAATTAAAATAAATTGTTTATAAGCTTAAGTAATGTTATTCTTTCAATATCATTATACCGAAATATTGGTATGAATTTTATTGTAGAATTTCTATCTTTTGTGTCGGGGTTACTATTCATGAGTTACGAATATTACTCTTGAGATTAAAACTATATGTTGATCATATTATTTTTATCATCATATATAACATTTTTATAACCCTGATGTTGAAATTCTCTTTCACTGGAGTGTAAAGATGGGTAGATTATTGGTATGATCATGACTAGGGTTCTCTTTGGCCTGTAGTGCAAAGTTGAATTGTGACTGGTATGATCATGACCATTGAATTTATAATTGAATATCTTAAGCTTAAGTGCAAAGGTGAATTGATCAACATGGTTATAATTATTGTTTATATAAATTCTGAAATGATTATATATTTCTTTGAGATATGAATATATTTGGCCTGTAGTGCAAATATGAATTGTTGATGAATATCTTTGGCATGTAGTGCAAAGATGGCCTGTTGATGAATATCTTTGGCCTGTAGTGCAAAGATGAACTGTTGTTGAATATCTTTGGCCCGTAGTGCAAAGATGGTTTGTTGATGAATATCTTTGGCCCGTAGTGCAAAGATGGATTTGTTAGTATGATTATAAACAGGAACTGTGATTTGGTATAACCATGATCTTTGATGTTTCAGGTAAAGACAGGTGATGAAAATATTCTTCGTCCTGGGTGCGAAGAAAAATTTATAGTCACAATTATGATTATGAGTTATTCATATGATTGTGGAAAGGAACTGTTGAGTGATGTTACATGGATAAAATATTGTTGGTGGATTTTTAACATGGAGAAGATAATAGACTTTATAGTCTATTTGACTCTTCTAATGGATTGCTCGTTCCGCTGCAACTATGGTTGAAATTTTTATCATTTACCATATGTTCTAAATCTCTGATTTATTGTTGATGAAGGCTATTGATAATTGAATTATCTTTAGTCATGATATTCTTTACTGAGCTAGTTGTGCTCACCCTTTTGCTTCACAATTCCTTTCAGGTAATAAGAGTGTAGCTGGGTCGAGCGGGGGTAACAAGGGAATAGAACGGTGGTCATCATTTAGTAGTTATATTTGGTGAAGAAAATAGGGTGAGGCGAACCCAACGTTGGAAGGGTGTTTTGTCACTATCATACAAGATGTCTAATGACATACAACCTCGTGTCATCATAAGACAGGGATGTGCTCATCCACTTGCTGAGTATATCTATGGGCACTACCTATATAATCTTGGTGTTTGTTTGAAGTATAATTCTCAATTAGAGACAGTGGAGATAATGATAAGTCAAGAGAAGACTCACCATTGGGAAGAATATGATAGTAATCTTCTCGTTTTTCTTTGGGGTCTATTGGGTCAACCAAGGATAATTCTGTGGCCATATGATATCTATCATAACCTAGACGCATGGCCTCCCATGTACGAAGGTTTCCTTGAGCACTTCCCAAAGATTCTAGTTTCTAAAACAGTTTTTGACTATACCTTTATGTAAGGTGTTATTGTGAGGTGATGTCCACGGTTGGAACATGAGTCACATTTGGTATATATTTGTATCCAAACTCACAGCATATGTGTTGTTGTATTTTGCACGACAATTGTTGTAATAAAGTTGTAGTTGTTTTCTGTACCATGTATTTGACGACTCAGAATGGGTTGGGTGGAATGGACCTATTTTGGGGTCGTTACATTTGGTATCAGAGCTTAGGGATATGATCTCTGGCGGAGATCGGGGAATATAACTAGGAGGGGAGAGATGAGTAAATCCTTCGCTAGTGTGTCCTACCTAAGCTTATTTGTTGGTCAGTCATAATATCGGGATATTATGTGATATGTTAATTTGTTCAATTAACCCTTGTTTTGAAGCTGTATTCTAGAATGATATCTGAAATACAGGAGATGAGCAATGGAGAAATCATGATGACAGGGAAGATGGAATCTGAAATGAAAGCAAGGTATTCTCAACTCTTTGAAATACCAGGTACGTAAATTTCGGGGACGAAATTTCATAAGGAGGGGAGATTGTAAGACCCCGAATTTTATGAAATAAAAGTATTCAATTTTCTTATAATTACTATTCAGTAAATGGTTAAATTGATAAAAGTTTAAAGTTATGAGTGAAATATGATTTTTTTTCAAAATAAGCAAGTGGTTATAAAATAATCATTGTTGTCGGGGAATATTCGTTTGGTCGTGGAATATTCTTTCTGTCGGAGAATATTCGTACGACGGCACAGCTATTTGTGGGCCCCATAACGAATAACTGTCGGGTGAAGAAAACGACAAATTTGAGTTTTTACAAATAACGGCGTAGTTGTTATCGTTAACACTGTTGAAATACCCGGTGGTTAAAATACAGTAATACGCGTTATTGCACAGTAGCACACGGTATTGCACAGTATTTTTGAAATTATTGATTCTTACGTAAGAAGGCACTACTCAATAATTGTTACAGTAATTACTGTTCAATATTTTATTTTATTGATTCAATAATTGCTACGTTGAAATTTTATATTATTGTTGTTCAATAATTGTTGCTGCACAGTATTTTCCATTATCAGATCAATAATTCATATTATTTGAATAGTATTATTAGATAGCATTATTGGCAATGTCTAGAAAGTTCTGTCTAAGGAGAGGTTTGGTCATCTAATTGCGCGCTAGTAAGGAGAAATCCTTATTGGAAAGCCCCCTCTTTCCTGGGAACGGCCTGGTTGTCATAAATGTGATTCTGTAATATTATTTGTGAATAATTAATTATTGATTCATATGATAAGGAAATATTTATTTTATGTGGATATAAACGAGGGACATATTTTTGTGGTTAAAAATGAAGGAGTTAATGTTGAGGTTTTTATCAGTATTTTTGTCGGAATGGAGGTATTAAAAATAGGGTTTTTGAGATATTTTGCGGGGGTTATAATTTTTAATCCGACCGTTGGATCGTGGTAATATTTGGATATGTTATACATATATAAGTTGAGTATATGTCCACAAATTTTGAACCGTTAAAAATGAACGTATGATTTATTATGAATTTTACGAGATGACTGGTTCAGAATTGTTGAATTTTCGGAGTTTATCATTTTGGTGGAAAATTCTAGAATTGGTGGGCTCCACTTGTGGTTGGTGAAGAAATGTGCTGAATTATATTTCAAATGTGGTGGGTGGGAATAGTAGCAGGTAAAGCCATCAGGTTACAGGTCAAACCTACCAAAATTTTCCTATAAATAGAGGGCTAAGTTAGAATTGAAAATCACACCAGAAACATAAGCTTTCTCTCTTTCTCTCTCTATATTATGAAGCATATTTTGTGAGTATTTAGATACTTTGAGAGTTGCTATTCAGTGCAAGTTTCCTTCGCTTTGCATTCCAGTCAGAAGTACTGCTCTTTTGAGGTAAGGGATAGTAAGAGATATTAAGGGATTTTAAGGGTTGTTATGATTTTCAGTTTCGTAATTTTTGGGATTTCAAAAATTCTGGATCTTCAAAAATTCTGAAAAATTTGAAATGATATTTTGATGAGTTTTCTTGATTGTGTCCAAAAATGGTGATTTTTGGATGTATAGATTGAGAGTTATGAATTTTATGAGAAAAGACTATTTTAGAAGTAACCGCTTATAATTCCTTGTGGTTAACTCCAAAATTGATGAAATTTTTATTGGGAGTACATGTATATGATAGAAGTATACTCTGTAAATTTCAGAATTTTTAGACAAAAGTACAATTTTTGATAAATGTCTAAATATTCGGCTATTTTGGCCATATGAAAAATAGTAAATGACTTTTAAAAATTCTGAGAAAAATATATGTTCACTATGGGACTATATTATGCTAAATCCCAGAAAAGAAATATTTTTGGAACGGATTTGGTATTTTTCATGAAAATAGTCTAGTTATGAGAAAATGAATTAAATATGTTTTGTGAAGAAAGAAAATTGGAAAATAGGATTTTATGGCTTGAGAATCCTATATGAGGTATATGCAGATTTTTGATGAGGGTTTTGGTTATTGATGATGAAATTATAAGAGTTTGCATTTTATGATGATTAAATGCATTATTTAGTAAAGTGTAAACAACTAAAATAAATTGTTTATAAGCTTAAGAAATATTATTCTTTCAATATCATTATACCGAAATATTGGTATGAATTTTATTGTAGAATTTCTATCTTTTGTGTCGGGGTTACTATTCATGAGTTACGAATATTACTCTTGAGATTAAAACTATATGTTGATCATATTATTTTTATCATCATATATAACATTTTTATAACCCTGATGTTGAAATTCTCTTTCACTGGAGTGTAAAGATGGGTAGATTATTGGTATGATCATGACTAGGGTTCTCTTTGGCCTGTAGTGCAAAGTTGAATTGTGACTGGTATGATCATGACCATTGAATTTATAATTGAATATCTTAAGCTTAAGTGCAAAGGTGAATTGATCAACATGGTTATAATTATTGTTTATATAAATTCTGAAATGATTATATATTTCTTTGAGATATGAATATATTTGGCCTGTAGTGCAAATATGAATTGTTGATGAATATCTTTGGCATGTAGTGCAAAGATGGCCTGTTGATGAATATCTTTGGCCTGTAGTGCAAAGATGAACTGTTGTTGAATATCTTTGGCCCGTAGTGCAAAGATGGTTTGTTGATGAATATCTTTGGCCCGTAGTGCAAAGATGGATTTGTTAGTATGATTATAAACAGGAACTGTGATTTGGTATAACCATGATCTTTGATGTTTCAGGTAAAGACAGGTGATGAAAATATTCTTCGTCCTGGGTGCGAAGAAAAATTTATAGTCACAATTATGATTATGAGTTATTCATATGATTGTGGAAAGGAACTGTTGAGTGATGTTACATGGATAAAATATTGTTGGTAGATTTTTAACATGGAGAAGATAATAGACTTTATAGTCTATTTGACTCTTCTAATGGATTGCTCGTTCCGCTGCAACTATGGTTGAAATTTTTATCATTTACCATATGTTCTAAATCTCTGATTTATTGTTGATGAAGGCTATTGATAATTGAATTATCTTTAGTCATGATATTCTTTACTGAGCTAGTTGTGCTCACCCTTTTGCTTCACAATTCCTTTCAGGTAATAAGAGTGTAGCTGGGTCGAGCGGGGGTAACAAGAGAATAGAACGGTGGTCATCATTTAGTAGTTATATTTGGTGAAGAAAATAGGGTGAGGCGAACCCAACGTTGAAAGGGTGTTTTGTCACTATCATACAAGATGTCTAACGACATACAACCTCGTGTCATCATAAGACAGGGATGTGCTCATCCACTTGTTGAGTATATCTATGGGCACTACCTATATAATCTTGGTGTTTGTTTGAAGTATAATTCTCAATTTGAGACAGTGGAGATAATGATAAGTCAAGAGAAGACTCACCATTGGGAAGAATATGATAGTAATCTTCTCGTTTTTCTTTGGGGTCTATTGGGTCAACCAAGAATAATTCTGTGGCCATATGATATCTATCATAACCTAGACGCATGGCCTCCCATGTACGAAGGTTTCCTTGAGTATTTCCCAAAGATTCTAATTTCTAAAACAGTTTTTGACTATACCTTTATGTAAGGTGTTATTGTGAGGTGATGTCCACGGTTGGAACATGAGTCACATTTGGTATATATTTGTATCCAAACTCACAGCATATGTGTTGTTGTATTTTGCACGACAATTGTTGTAATAAAGTTGTAGTTGTTTTCTGTACCATGTATTTGACGACTCAGAATGGGTTGGGTGGAATGGACCTATTTTGGGGTCGTTACATTTGGTATCAGAGCTTAGGGATATGATCTCTGGCGGAGATCGGGGAATATAACTAGGAGGGGAGAGATGAGTAAATCCTTCGCTAGTGTGTCCTACCTAAGCTTATTTGTTGGTCAGTCATAATATCGGGATATTATGTGATATGTTAATTTGTTCAATTAACCCTTGTTTTGAAGCTGTATTCTAGAATGATATCTGAAATACAGGAGATGAGCAATGGAGAAATCATGATGACAGGGAAGATGGAATCTGAAATGAAAGCAATGTATTCTCAACTCTTTGAAATACCAGGTACGTAAATTTCGGGGACGAAATTTCATAAGGAGGGGAGATTGTAAGACCCCGAATTTTATGAAATAAAAGTATTCAATTTTCTTATAATTACTATTCAGTAAATGGTTAAATTGATAAAAGTTTAAAGTTATGAGTGAAATATGATTTTTTTTCAAAATAAGCAAGTGGTTATAAAATAATCATTGTTGTCGGGGAATATTCGTTTGGTCGTGGAATATTCTTTCTGTCAGAGAATATTCGTACGACGGCACAGCTATTTGTGGGCCCCATAACGAATAACTGTCGGGTGACGGAAAACGACAAATTTGAGTTTTTACAAATAACGGCGTAGTTGTTATCGTTAATACTGTTGAAATACCCGGTGGTTAAAATACAGTAATACGCGTTATTGCACAGTAGCACACGGTATTGCACAGTATTTTTGAAATTATTGATTCTTACGTAAGAAGGCACTACTCAATAATTGTTACAGTAATTACTGTTCAATATTTTATTTTATTGATTCAATAATTGCTACGTTGAAATTTTATATTATTGTTGTTCAATAATTGTTGCTGCACAGTATTTTCCATTATCAGATCAATAATTCATATTATTTGAATAGTATTATTAGATAGCATTATTGGCAATGTCTAGAAAGTTCTGTCTAAGGAGAGGTTTGGTCATCTAATTGCGCGCTAGTAAGGAGAAATCCTTATTGGAAAGCCCCCTCTTTCCTGGGAACGGCCTGGTTGTCATAAATGTGATTCTGTAATATTATTTGTGAATAATTAATTATTGATTCGTATGATAAGGAAATATTTATTTTATGTGGATATAAACGAGGGACATATTTTTGTGGTTAAAAATGAAGGAGTTAATGTTGAGGTTTTTATCAGTATTTTTGTCGGAATGGAGGAATTAAAAATTAGGGTTTTTGAGATATTTTGCGGGGGTTATAATTTTTAATCCGACCGTTGGATCGTGGTAATATTTGGATATGTTATACATATATAAGTTGAGTATATGTCCACAAATTTTGAACCGTTAAAAATGAACGTATGATTTATTATGAATTTTACGAGATGACTGGTTCAGAAATTGTTGAATTTTCGGAGTTTATCATTTTGGTGGAAAATTCTAGAATTGGTGGGCCCACTTGTGGTTGGTGAAGAAATGTGCTGAATTATATTTCAAATGTGGTGGGTGGGAATAGTAGCAGGTAAAGCCATCAGGTTGCAGGTCAAACCTACCAAAATTTTCCTATAAATAGAGGGCTAAGTTAGAATTGAAAATCACACCAGAAACATAAGCTTTCTCTCTTTCTCTCTCTATATTATGAAGCATATTTTGTGAGTATTTAGATACTTTGAGAGTTGCTATTCAGTGCAAGTTTCCTTCGGCTTTGCATTCCAGTCAGAAGTACTGCTCTTTTGAGGTAAGGGATTGTAAGGGATAGTAAGAGATATTAAGGGATTTTAAGGGTTGTTATGATTTTCAGTTTCGTAATTTTTTTGATCTTCAAAAATTCTGGAAAAATTTGAAATGATATTTTGATGAGTTTTCTTGATTGTGTCCAAAAATGGTGATTTTTGGATGTATAGATTGAGAGTTATGAATTTTATGAGAAAAGACTATTTTAGAAGTAACCGCTTATAATTCCTTGTGGTTAACTCCAAAATTGATGAAATTTTTATTGGGAGTACATGTATATGATAGAAGTATACTCTGTAAATTTCAGAATTTTTAGACAAAAGTACAATTTTTGATAAATATCTAAATATTCGGCTATTTTGGCCATATGAAAAATAGTAAATGACTTTTAAAAATTCTGAGAAAAATATATGTTTACTATGGGACTATATTATGCTAAATCCCAGAAAAGAAATATTTTTGGAACGGATTTGGTATTTTTCATGAAAATAGTCTAGTTATGAGAAAATGAATTAAATAGGTTTTGTGAAGAAAGAAAATTGGAAAATAGGATTTTATGGCTTGAGAATCCTATATGAGGTATATGCAGATTTTTGATGAGGGTTTTGGTTATTGATGATGAAATTATAAGAGTTGGCATTTTATGATGATTAAATGCATTATTTAGTAAAGTGTAAACAACTAAAATAAATTGTTTATAAGCTTAAGAAATATTATTCTTTCAATATCATTATACCGAAATATTGGTATGAATTTTATTGTAGAATTTCTATCTTTTGTGTCGGGGTTACTATTCATGAGTTACGAATATTACTCTTGAGATTAAAACTATATGTTGATCATATTATTTTTATCATCATATATAACATTTTTATAACCCTGATGTTGAAATTCTCTTTCACTGGAGTGTAAAGATGGATAGATTATTGGTATGATCATGACTAGGGTTCTCTTTGGCCTGTAGTGCAAAGTTGAATTGTGACTGGTATGATCATGACCATTGAATTTATAATTGAATATCTTAAGCTTAAGTGCAAAGGTGAATTGATCAACATGGTTATAATTATTGTTTATATAAATTCTGAAATGATTATATATTTCTTTGAGATATGAATATATTTGGCCTGTAGTGCAAATATGAATTGTTGATGAATATCTTTGGCATGTAGTGCAAAGATGGCCTGTTGATGAATATCTTTGGCCTGTAGTGCAAAGATGAACTGTTGTTGAATATCTTTGGCCCGTAGTGCAAAGATGGTTTGTTGATGAATATCTTTGGCCCGTAGTGCAAAGATGGATTTGTTAGTATGATTATAAACAGGAACTGTGATTTGGTATAACCATGATCTTTGATGTTTCAGGTAAAGACAGGTGATGAAAATATTCTTCGTCCTGGGTGCGAAGAAAAATTTATAGTCACAATTATGATTATGAGTTATTCATATGATTGTGGAAAGGAACTGTTGAGTGATGTTACATGGATAAAATATTGTTGGTAGATTTTTAACATGGAGAAGATAATAGACTTTATAGTCTATTTGACTCTTCTAATGGATTGCTCGTTCCGCTGCAACTATGGTTGAAATTTTTATCATTTACCATATGTTCTAAATCTCTGATTTATTGTTGATGAAGGCTATTGATAATTGAATTATCTTTAGTCGTGATATTCTTTACTGAGCTAGTTGTGCTCACCCTTTTGCTTCACAATTCCTTTTCAGGTAATAAGAGTGTAGCTGGGTCGAGCGGGGGTAACAAGAGAATAGAACGGTGGTCATCATTTAGTAGTTATATTTGGTGAAGAAAATAGGGTGAGGCGAACCCAACGTTGAAAGGGTGTTTTGTCACTATCATACAAGATGTCTAACGACATACAACCTCGTGTCATCATAAGACAGGGATGTGCTCATCCACTTGTTGAGTATATCTATGGGCACTACCTATATAATCTTGGTGTTTGTTTGAAGTATAATTCTCAATTTGAGACAGTGGAGATAATGATAAGTCAAGAGAAGACTCACCATTGGGAAGAATATGATAGTAATATTCTCGTTTTTCTTTGGGGTCTATTGGGTCAACCAAGAATAATTCTGTGGCCATATGATATCTATCATAACCTAGACGCATGGCCTCCCATGTACGAAGGTTTCCTTGAGCATTTCCCAAAGATTCTAATTTCTAAAACAGTTTTTGACTATACCTTTATGTAAGGTGTTATTGTGAGGTGATGTCCACGGTTGGAACATGAGTCACATTTGGTATATATTTGTATCCAAACTCACAGCATATGTGTTGTTGTATTTTGCACGACAATTGTTGTAATAAAGTTGTAGTTGTTTTCTGTACCATGTATTTGACGACTCAGAATGGGTTGGGTGGAATGAACCTATTTTGGGGTCGTTACATACATCATTACAATCGCAACAACAATTAGTTGTATGAATATTAACACTATGGGTATTAAACCATCATTTAGGCCATAACCCTATCCTAGTACCTAACCACGTTGGTTAACACCTTAACGATTCTGAAATCACACTATAAACCTTATCATTTATATTTAACTTTTGAAAACATCACATTTGGTTCACTTAAATTATTTTACACTGTATATAACAAAGCATGACAATCTGTTATTGTAGTTTAGATTGTGCCTTAACATTATTAACATGCATGCTAAACTAATATAAGTCCATTACACATGACCTGCAATTAAGCAGACTTCACTGTCTATGACTGGCTACTAGCGCGGCCGCGCCAGTAATACACAGGTTAACCGCGCGCCCGCGCGACACAGCGCGCTCGCGCCCAAATGCTGTACGCTCGCGCGACAACAGCGCGCCAGACCGCGTGCCCGCGCGATGCCTCAGTTCAAGTTTTTTTGTAGAAGCTTGAAATCAAGCTCTGCTTTGGCCAAAAATTCCAATTCAACAGAAAATCTCCCAACTTCAACATCTAACACTTTGCCATATTATAGTTATACATGCTACACACCATTCTTTATACAAAAATATTACATAAACATCATTTTGAAGAATCAAAACTATATTTTTCCAAACTTTCCTTATTTTTATACTTTTAACGAATTTGATTGCCACAAATTCGTTTCTTAATCATTTAACACGATTCGAACTACGCCGCTTTCGTTTCTTATCATAATATCATAATCCAACTTCAATTCGTAGATTACAACACATATAAGGCATGCAATTTTGTACTTTCTAAGACATATTATATGAACATAAACACTGTGATTTTTCCTACACCCAATTTTCACAAATTTGATAACAAGTATACATGATGATTAACAAAGTTTTTCAAAACTAAATGAACATATATACATACCACAATTCACGTGATTTCCAATCACATAGAATATACACATATATATACTGAAACTAAAAATTAGAATGGGGATAGTTTATACCTTGATTAGCAAAACAATTAGCAAGCCCTTCTCTTCCACTTGATAATCACAGAAAATTCTCTCAAGCTCTTACTCTCAATCTCATCTGTGTTTATCTTCTTCTCTCAAACCTTCTTTGTATTTTCTATATTGTCTAGCCTTAAGAAAAAATAAGACGCATAGGAAAATATAAGCTAGCCACAATCCCACGTACGTCAGTTAAAAAAACAAAAAGGCTTCAGTTAGAAACAAGCCAAAAGCCACAAGGCCATGTTTGGCTAACCAAAACTCCCAAACTAGATTATTATTATATTGTTTATATTATATAGTTTCATGTGTCACACTCTAGTTATTTAAATAACTTTAGCTTAATTAATTTAAATAACTTGTAATGGTAATTAAAATAATTTCTATTATAATTATATTTACGAATAATAAAGAATTATATATCCAATTTAATTAATAAATTAGACACATCACTATATTTAATTTATTTATTTCTTTCAAATCAAACAATGCATTTTAATTTAATTATCTTCTTAAATATTAAGCAACTGATTTAATTTAATTATTTCCTTAAATTAAATCCATTAGATAAAATTATCATTACTCAATTTAATTAACACTAATCGATTTAGTTAGTAAATTAATTCACCACAATTCCCCAATTATTTATTTTCCTCGATAAATTATTTAAAATATTTATTTAATTCAATAAATATTTAAATTAAATTATAAATTTCTCGATCGTTACACTCTATCCCGACCCTAGCCTGATTGGCCTCCCACCAAAAGTTGGCCTCTCCCTTCATTATGTAGGTTGCAAAGGCAACCTTCTGGCCCTCGTCGACATTTGCTATGACAAATGCCTTCTCGATTCCTTCACCCACGTTTGGGCTTCGATAGGGTCCGTAGTTCCTTTGAACTCCGGTGGATCCACACTCTTGAAATCCTTAAAAGTAGTAACTCGTACTACACCAGGATTTACGGGGATGTTAGCCCCAGTTCTATTAAACGCTGCTGTTAAAATATTTACAAACTCCTGCATGGGGTTAACCGGACCTCCCTCCGGTTGATTTACGTTAGCGCCTTGATTACGTGGTACTCTTCTTGGCGGCATTTTGCTGTTACAACAAACAACACATTTCGTTATTATTCATTTCCTATTAGTTAGTTATTATTCACAATTTAAACAATAACTTAAATATTCATTACTCAATATGTTCTGAAAAAGGCTTATATTCATTCATTATAGTATAATACTACATCATTTACAATATACAGCCTAAGCTGATTACATTACTTTCCCGCAATTGCTTTCCAAAAATTGGGATTTACTAAAGACTACCCTTTATTATACAAAAGAGAGTTTTACGTCACTATTAGATACACAATATGTACAGAACTAAGCTACTCTATCCACTAATAGATCACATCTGCCTCAAGGCATTATCAAAATTTGCCTTGGCAAGACCGGCAATAATATCACGACTTATAGTATGCCACGTCTGCCTTGCCTCTATGGGATAGCCAGCTACCTGTTGCAGGAAATCTGTATGAGAACTCCTATGATTATAGGATATTCTCCCTATCTTTTGCTTTTTGGTCTTTAGCTCCCCCCTGAGCTCAAAGACCTCCTGTTTCAGGTTATAGACCTTGTCCTTGGCCAAAATTCTCTCATCGTGCTCCTGCTCCCACATGGACTCCACGTCTGTCTTATCTTCTATGACAGCCTGGAGTTCTGCTTTTAGCTCCTTAACCTCCTGACAGTAATGGATGTTTCTATCCAACAATGACATAAATAGTGACATCATTAACTCCTCCGGAGCCATCTTTGCTGCTATAGCTACTGGGTTGAAGGACACTACCTCCACCTCTTCTTCTAGCATGCCATCAAATACCGACATAAGGTCTAAGCTCTCCGAGTCTCCAAACTCAACCATTACGACTTTGGGCTCTGCCGCTATGGGGTTCGGTATAATCCCTATCTGATTAACCGACCCTTCGCTGACTACCTGTACGTCTCTATTTTCTCCTAACATCTACAGCAACAGAAATAAGTTTGATTAGTACATGTCAGTAGAATAATAAAAAAAACTTATAACATATATAATGCATTTTTATAAGGCTAGCTTCCATCTTTTATTTCTTTGACTTTTCTTAGCGTTATGACTTAAGGTTTAAATTCCCCCCTAAAGTTTTATAACCTAATGCTTTGATACCAACATGTGATGCCCCCAAATCTGGGTATCTTACAACCCGACAGATGGTGCTACACGGTCCTACAGTTAACACAAACATTCAATTTAAATGCCTCAAAAGAACGAATATGTTTTATATATATTCAAAATAATATTAACACTTCCCCAGGTTCTTTATAACCATTACATTTGTCCTTGTCATAATATCAAATATTATCATTACAAACCTATACTACTACATAAGTAATTTACAGGTTCACCTTAGCTTTCCCTTTATATTTGTCGGATCCGTTGGTCCGTTCGATCTTAGCTGCATTCATATGGTTCAAGCAAGAGTGAGCCTAACTAGCTCAACAAGTACAACAATTCTATAATCCTAGCATGCTTGCAACATAGGAATCGTATATCTTCAATAACTGAACAATAGTTATGAAGTACTATCGATAATTCAAAATAGCACTTCTTTTCATTCAAAACATTTTACAATAACAATATTCAGTAAAATATCAATTCTGGTCTAAGACCATTAGCATTTCATAAGTACTTTGAAAAGGACATCTCGGCACGAAGTCCGTAAGTCCGGCATAACTTACGAGCACGTCTAGGTGATCAGCCTATAGTACTCTATGTTGATCAACACTACATTCATTAAACGTATGTACGTTTAAGTTGTGTTAACCTCACGTGCCTGTCGTTTGACGACAAAACATTTTAGCATTCTCAATCTTCATTTGAAAACCACACCAATATAGTTTGGTAAAACATTGACAGTACTTTGATAGATTATAAGAAATCCAAAATATCATAAGTCTAGTCGAAAGAATTGGCTTTGACTTCATCAGACATTAGTTCATGCGTAAGAATACATGAATCACAAGGCTTGTCCATATTGAACTGAGACAAGGGTTAGAACACATGCTTTTAGCGTCTGCTACTGTATATAACACGTGCACTTTAAGTCTTTAAAGTCTCGACAGTAGATGATAATATCACATAACACATTAGGTCATGAACAACATACGTGGTTCCTAAAGAATCTTACCCTTCTTCTCAATCTAATTACATATTATATTTGTTATTATTGGTTCCAGCTTTCCATTACGTCGTTCTTACGTTCATATGTAATTGACTTACTTGAACCTTAAGTGATCATACTTAATGTTTAATCATGACTTCACAATGTTATAATTAAGCTTTAGTTCTTTGTTAATTAGTTACCCTTCATGCTCTACTTGTAAACTTTCTTCAATGTCAAAATCCTAAGGCTGGCACTGCGGCGCCAGCTCCCTTTACTTTAGCCGTGCTGCGGCGCAACAACCCAGGGGCTAAAGATCCGGACTCGGCACTGCGGCGCGAGTCTCCTTTGTTACTGTCGCGCTGTGGTGCCACTCTACAGAAGGTCATAGCTTTGCTCGGCCAAGCTCGGCGCTGCGGCGTGAGCTAATTGGCCTTGGGCTGGCGACGCAGCGCCAGCTCTGCGCACCAGAAAATTTGACGAACTTAAAATTTTGTGAAACTCCCGGGCTCGTAACTTTTTTGTTATAAGTCCGAATTAGCTCGTTCAAGAGCCTATGGTTCACAAATCACATACTCTACGTGTTCATGCAATAATTTTATTTATTCGAATTCGTTAACTAAAAATTCACCTATTAGTTCATTTTTAACGAAAACGATAAACGTTCGTGAACGTTCAACACTCGTTTCTTCGTTCTAAGTCGGAATTCGATCATTTTTGAGTCTGCAACTCTATAATGTCGAATAAGACTTGTCTCCATCGAAAACCAACATTTTTGAGTTCAAATACAAAATTCGACTTCCAATCCGAGAATTTCACGAATTCGACGATTATCGTCCAATCGTATGAATTCCGGCAAAATTTCATTACTTAGGATTTGTTCATCGCTCCAAATGATTTCAATCCATTATATAGACATCTCAACATACCTATTACAACAACTTAACTTTAATTTGGGTTATGACTTATTCCTTATAAGTTCATAACTTAACAAATTATAAATTACAAGATTTCATTTCCTTATGGCTTATTATCAATTTATGTCCGTTAATCAACATTCTTGCATCTTATCAATCATACTAACTCCTTAAGGTAAACATATGACAAGTTCATATATGTTCATCATAAGTTTATAACATATTTAGGTTTAAATTGCTTATTCATTACTTATTCGGCTTAAGTCCATTAATTATCCAATCTTTAGGAATTCTTAGCATACATGTTCATTAAGTTACACTTCTCTTATCACCCTACAATGGTTGAGATAGAAGAGATAAGATCATTTACCTTGATGACTAACTTCTTCTTCTTGGAAATCTAATAATGGAAGTTTAACTTATTTATGCTTATTCTCTCTAACCAATGGGTTACTTTGTGTTGGATGAAAACTAACAATCCAATAAATGAATTCCAAGTTTGCTTTTAATAGAGCTTATAAGGTTAGGGTAAAATAGTCATTAAAATATTCCACCTCTTTAAGTAACTTCCTTACTATTCCTTCCTTAACTCCCAAGTATACTTGCTCCCTACATCAAATACTTGGTCATCACATAAAGGTCTTGGTCACCAAGTTCACCTATGGGTTGCCCGATGGATTACTTTTATTCATGGATCTTTAATTGGGCTTTGGTCTTAAATTAATTAACTTATCTTTGGGCTTGCATTAATTCAATTTGGGCTTCATATTAACCAACTCTTGGGCTAAGCATTAATACCTCTTGGGCTTGCCCCTTAATGCTTATTGGACTTGCACTTCATACAAGATTCCATAAGTTTATTTCCTTTTGATTTTAAATGCTAAACGTTCTTAAATTAAGTCCGTGTGTATTCCATACTTAGATTATTATTACATAATCCATCTCACATTGATATTATAACGTTACGTATTTCTCAGAAATTCAAAAATAATTCCCGAGCGAAAATCGATGAATAGTGTTTTTCAGAAAATTTCTCGAAAAGTTTTTATTTTCGTCTTAGAAATTCAAACACTTTAATTCCTTCACGTAGTTAAAATACTATGACGTTCTGACGTTTATAGGTTAGAGAACGACATTCATCTTACTAACACATAATAATAACAAATAATATTATTTTATCCATTATAAAAATATTTACAAAAGGTTCGATTTTCTTGGGCGTTACACTTGTCCTATTCCAGTATTCTAGGAGTTAAAATTTTTTCTTTTGGGCAGACTTCCACAACCACTAGATCCTTCGACATTGGGTCCTCCCTCTCCTTTACTCTTATTCTTTCTCTCTTTGTTGTATTGGGTCAACGCCTCACTACCACCTTCTGCTATAATCGCCTTTTCTAGAATGGTCCCATAGGAAGCACTCTGGAACACAGAAATCTTACTATAGAGTCAGGGTTTCAGGCCCTGCTCAAACCTACAAGCCTTCCTATCCTCAGTGTCCACTTGGTGTGGAGCAAACCTTGCCAATTCATTGAATTTGGCGGCGTACTGGGGAACCGTCATGTCCCCTTGTTTAAGTTCTAAGAACTTAATCTCTATCCTCCCCTACATGCTTGTAGGGAAATAGTTCTCAAAGAAAACCTTCTTAAAATGTTCCCACATTACCGCATCAGTTCTAGCCCCACCCTGGTGAGCCTCCCACCAAAAGTTGGCTTCCCCTTTCATCATGTAAGTCGCAAAAGAAGTCTTCTGCGCCTCAGCTACGTTTGTAATAACAAATGCCTTCTTTATTTCTTTCACCCATGTCTGGCCCTCTATTGGGTCCGTCGTTTCTTTGAACTCCGGCTGACCTACGCTTTTAAACTCTTTAAAGATAGTCGTTCTGGCTACTCTAGGTCCCGCGGGTGCTCTACCCCTTGGTTTGATTAAATGCAACTGTTAATAAATTAACGAACTCTTTCATAAGGTTGTTTTAACCCCCTTGATTATCGTTATGGAACTCAACCTCCTGATTACATTGTCTTATTCTTGGCAGCATTATACTAACTAAATAAATAAAGTTTCATTATTATCTATTTACTTACTTAGTTATCATTCCACAATAACAACTTATGCCACATCAAAGCACATTAAATAAAAACTTCATTATATTAATATGCTTCTTCATAGTTTGAAACTATTTACAATTTGCTTTCATAGCCAAAAGCTATTACATTTTTATCCCGTAATTGATCTTCACAAAAGTTGGGATTTACAAAAAGACTACCCTTTTTTATACAAAAGAGAGTTTTACGTCACTAAACACATATTTATCACTATAGACTTCTAATAATGCATAACAACGTCCTCGTGTTTCTCATTCGCAAGAATCGACACAACAACCCGACTAATAGTATGTCGACTTTGTCCCGACTCAATGGAATAATAAGCAATTTTCAGCTTGAAATCCTTATGAGCACTCTCATGGATGTAAGACATCCGTGCTATTTTCTTGTCCTTCTCCCTCAGTTCTTTACGAAGCTCATCAGCCTCATTCTCATAAACCGTCACCTTATCCGTTATGAGCACCTTCTCATCATGCTCTGACTCAAAATATGCTTCTGCAAACACCTTTGCTTCATGGAGATAACTAATCTCTTCATTTTGATTCTGCACAACTATACTGAGTTGCACATTCCTGTCAAGCACTACCAGATACAATGCTTTCATTGCATTTGGAGGTAATGACTCTTGTGTAGGTACCACCGTATTAACTGATGTTACCTCCATTTCTTCCTCCACATCGATCATCATATTAAAGTATGGTGCTACATCTATCTCTTCCTCGGAGTAGTTCTCCTCAGTAAAGTACTCCTCTGGCTCTGTCTCCTCTAGAATCATTAATGCTACCTCCACCACTGGCATGGGTACAGTCTCTACTCTGTTCACAGTTTCTTCACTCACCACGTGTACATCTCTATACATCAAGCTATCGATCGACATCTACAATAACGCATAACATGTTGATTAGTACATAATACACAATAGTATAAGCACAAATCACATTTAATTTATTTAGGATTAATTTTCATCTTTTAAATCTTTCGGTACTAAGTTTCCTCAATACCTTATTAACTCATTAGACTTAAGTAAAACTCAAGTTTACTTCCTTTGAACTTTTCCTTCCTTAACGAGGTTATTAGCCTAAGGTTCTTCCCCCCTTAAGTTTTATAACCTAGTGCTTTGATACCAACCCGTGACCCCCCCAAATTCAAGTATCTTCCAACCCGACAAATGGTGCTACACGGTACTCATAACTGTACATTCATTCTATTGAAAGGACATCAAAGTGCGTGTACCAACGACATTCTTATTACATTAACAATAATAAATCTCGTTCACAGGTTCTGAAACCATTACATTCTTTGTTCATCATAATATGATTCATACAACTTACTAGTCTATTACAAGATAAACTAATCATTCATCTTCGCCTTGCCTTTATCTCTCCTGGAACCCTCGATTCGCTCGACCTTAGCTGCAATCATATGATTCAAGCAAGAAGTGAGCATAACTAGCTCAGCAAGTCTAACAATCTAGTATATAGATACCACTTTGAGAATCATATGATTATTCTTCAATAACTGAACAATAGTTATGAAGTACTATGAAACATTGAATAGTACTTCTCATCTCATAAAACAATTTAGAAGTACTATTGCTTGGAAATTCTGAGTAGGTCCATAGACCATGAACATTCTCTTTAGCTTTTATTCATGAAAAGGACAACCCGACACTAAGTTTGTAAGTCCAGCACTTCTTACGAGCACTTCTAGGTGATTAACCTATAGTACTCTATGTTGATCAACACTACATTCTTTAAACGTATGTACGTTTAAGTTTTGGCAACCCTCGCGTGTGTAACGATCGAGGAATTTGTAATTTAATTTAAATATTTGTTGATTAAATAAATATTTTAAATAATTTATTTATTGAAGGAAATAAATAATTGATGAATTGTGATGCATTAATTTAGTAACTAAATTGATTAATGTTAATTAAATTAAATAATGGTAATTTTATTTGAAGGATTTAATTTAATGAAATAATTAAATTAAATGAATTGTTTTATAGAAAATAAGTGAAGCAATGTGTAAGGTAAATTTATTAATTAAATGAGATATATAATTATTTATTATTCATAAATATGATTATAATAGAAATTATTATAATTACTATTTTAAGTTATTTAAATTAACAAAACTAAAGTTATTTAAATTAACTAAGGTGTGACACATGAAATCATATAATATAATATTATTAAAATAATCTAGTTTGGGGGAATAGGTGGTAGCCAAACAAGCCTTGTGGCCTTTGGCTTATTTGAACTAACGCATGTTTGGGTTTTATAACTGAAGTATGTGGGTAGCTTCAGTTTATTATACGCGTCTTATTTGGCTAAAGAGAAATAACAGAGTATTGAGAGAACTTGGTAGGAAGAGAGAAACTCTCTGTAAGTTTTGCTAAGAAGTTGGAGTATTAAGGGGGAGAAAGCAATTCTTTATCATTCTTCTTCCCAACAATCAAAGGATTAAGGTATAATTCATTCCTAAATTTCCAAGTTTTAGTTTTTATTTCTCTGTAATTGATTTTGTTGGTTTGTGGTTTCAAACGTTGATTATATTATGTGGGTTATATTGTAGAATCTATTGTCATCGTATATGAGTGATATGCATTTAGCAAATATGTGAAAATTGGCTTTGTGGGAAGGAATTATAATATCAGTGTATGCTCATATAATATGGCTTAGTAAGTACAAAATTGCATGTCCAATACCTACTATAATCGGTAAATTTATGTTAGATTGTGTTAGTATGTTAAAAAACAAAAACGGTGTAGTTTGAATCGTGTCAATTGGTTAAGAAACGAAGTCGTGGTGATCGAATTCGCTAAAAGTGTAAAAAATGAAAAAAATTGGTAAAAACAAGGTTTTAATTCTCTAAATTTGAATATGTAAATTGTTTTAGGTATTGGAATTGTGACGCCCCCAAATTCAGGTACTTGAAATTCGAATCCATTGCTTCACGATACCATTTCTTTGAGCGGAATAATAATAATATTGTCATAAATATCAAACTTAAATTACATATCAGAGTTGTCTAAATCCCAGGTACGCGACCTTAAAACATTCATTACATGATACTTAATAATTATTAACATCTTATTTAAGTCTAGTTATTACATATGATAACACATCTTATTCTGACAGCTTTCCTTTCCCTTTGTTCCTGGCAGAGCCCACTGGTTGATCATACTTAACTGAAAACATTTAAATTAAGCAAGGATGAGCATTTGAGTGCCCAACAAGTAACAACAATTATAAATATTAGCTGAAAGGATTAAATGTTTTCTTTATACTACCCTTCTACTACGAATCAATAGTTGTGAAGTAATCTGAACCGATAATAGTAACATAACAACTCTCTATCAAATTTTTGAAACTACGTACTGACTATAAATAGTGTTAAGGTAACATACTATGAACATTATTTTCAATTTTCGAATAGGTTTAGCAGAACTTCATCCGCAAACCGTCATAACTTACGGGCACGGGGGGTGATCAACCCGTTATGCCATGTATTGATCAATACTACATACCAGAACGATATTCTCGTTCATCATATCAGCCTCAGGCGCACGAAAGTTTTCCCATGTTCGGGATGTTCATACTTAGTCGTGAATCCGAACAAAAATAATTTGATCAGATACAAAAAGGTTTTATCATATTCAACGATATTTCTAAATCTGTGTCTAGCTGACCAAATAGCTTAGACGATTTTTACTTACTGTATACATACGGACAATCAATATGTGTGTATATATATATATATATATATATATATATATATATATATATATATCAACACGTGATTAAATACAATGATTATCCAAGTGGGGACACTTGTATAACCATAATTAGAAATTAACGAAGAGAATATATATATATCTGAATTACAATATAGTACCATGTTGATAATCAATGATCGGATATAACATATATAACAAAAGGGTTAATATTCTGGTATAAATACAATATAATTCTAAAACTCTCTTACTTCTGTCCATTGCATAAAGAAATGCAAAGGTAGGACACTTGTTCAATAATAATTGGAGTAAGTATAGTAAACTTTCTTACGATATCCGTTGAATAAAGTAAAACAAGAGTTTAGGATACTTGCCTTAAGCGTAGTTTATCCACGTAATTAAATCAACACTTTCGAATCCTAGTTACAGCGTATTACAAGCATAAGATGATCATTAGCTAACACACTCGTTAATCAAGTTCGACATGATTCAAGTATGCACATATGATACAAAATCAGCTTATATGTTTAACACGTAATCAATTATCTAGTTATTTCATAAGCAATTTAAGAATGCTCAAGTTTAAGGTATTTTCACCCATGAACTTCCATTATCTAAGAAAACACTATCTTATTACTTAGTCCTCACATATACACATGCATTAGTATATTTTAAACCATTTATAGTAGTAAATACATCATACAAGTTAACTGTCAAAAATCATATTACATTATCTCAGATTCCAGACTGGCGCAGCTGCGCCATGGCTAGGCCTAGGGTCGGCTTAGCTGCGCAGCCCTCTGGCCAAGCCAAGACTTAGCTGTTGCCTTGCGATTTCTATCCGGCAAGAACACAACATACATACTACCATGGCAAAGGTCATTTCTTGGTTCTTAAGTCAATCTAGGTTTCCCACTTTCATATCATGATTTTAAGTTAAACATTTCAACAATTTAATGTCGTCCAAGGTCATGAAATCGCACAGTCCAACATGCTTGCCTTCTAAACATACAAGGTAGTTATAAAACTTATATTAGGCATGCTTGTGAGTATTGATATTGCATACATGCAATTTATTCTAGTGACCATTTTGAAAACATGCTTTATTCAATTTTAATCTTAATTTCCCAATTCTCAACTTAGTAGGTATATATGTATGATACATTATCACGTCTAAAAGTACCATCAAACATGGTCATATAAGTCAGATTCTAACTTCCAAAGTAGTATGTTAACATTCTCGTATTTTCCTTAGGAACCTTGCTAGTAGGTTCTACATGTTAAATACACATGGGTTATGTATAGGGATATTACAGACGTAACATGACCTCTTAATCCATTAGAATATAAACATTCATGTGATGCAACTATATTTAGAAAATATATTTGAGTTTGTTTTTAAAACTATTTTAAACTTGAACAATGCAATTTAACACATACAAGACAACTTTAAGGCTCTAATCATATGTACTCAAGTCATGTTATCAAGCTTACAAGGCCAGAATATAGAGTATGTAGTAGTCGTGCAGGTTAGCTCACTATACTAAGTTAAAAACTTCTTCAATACAAATCCTAAATAAAATGTTCATGAGCAAAGAACTATGAATCATATAAACACAAGTTAACGGGTTATACATGCATTTCTAAATCATACCAACATACTTGCAAAGTCAGTTTATAACATGGCATACATACATATTAAGTTCCTTTCTAAACTCCTATTTTTCATCTAAACTATATGCTTTCGTTAATCATGCAAATCTATTAAAACATACTCCACTTAGCATAATATACTCACACATACACATTGCACATGCTGCTATTATAAGTCATAGTATTATATCAGATTGCAAAACAAAAGCTCAAAACTAAATTCAGCAACCGGCGCAGCTGCACTGCGCCTCAATATCAATATGGCGCAGCTGCGCCACGCCTGGTTCGAGCCAGGAACAGTCTACTTCGGTAACTGTTTAGCCCAAACATAGAATTTACCCGTGATATTGATTCTAAGCACTCATGTAACAGTTTAAACATGCTCATAAGGCCATATAACAACTATATGAACATTACCCACCCTCATTAACATCCAATCCTAAAAAATCAAGAATTTAAAATTTAAGAATTCAGAGCTCTGTTTAACAAAAACTGAAAATGGAAAGCATAGAATGGAATTATACATCTGCAATATGAATGAAACTTGCTCCTAATGAACTCTCAGGCTCCTAGAACACTTGTATGCTCTCAACCTTCTACTTAGAAATTCTCAAACAACTCCAAGCCACACCACTGAGATTTTAGTCTGCTATTTAAAGGAGGAGGATGGACTAGACATTGATATTACACAAAACTTGAATCCAAGGTGCAATGCAATGAAACAATGGTTGCTCAACCACCCTCAAGCTCAACCATCATCACCTAGAGCTAGCCTTGTGGAAGAAGACGTATAATAGCTTTGAGTTACTGTTCATTGTACTTGGTGACACTAATTATGGGACAAGAAAGAAAATCTCAACATTTCATGTTATCTAGGCTTGGTTTGGTTTATTTAATTTCCATAATGTAATCTAAATATACAATTGTCACCATATTAGGAATTTAAAGATTAAATATATACTTACATCATATAATCTATGTACATCAAATATACGCAATAAAATAATGCAGTCAAGTATTATTGCCCAGGTAGTTCAATAATTATTTCTACCACTCATATAACCATATTTTAAATGTCTACTCACATTCATATTGTTACATACACATTTCATGATGTATTCATATCATATAGTTTAATAAAACCTAATATAAAGTTGTTATATATAGTCACATAAATGTCACACTACACTGTATAATATAGTTGTATTTTATATTTTTAATTATTGCCCACATGCACATAACAGTCATTATAATTTTATTATATTAATAGCTTACTTGTTTCATGTTAAATAAATTAATCACTTTCTTGATTAATTAACACAATTATTAATTAATCCGTTCCTCATTGATTAATGTAATTATGGATCTCCATAGCCATTAATTATTAAAATATATCTTATTATATTTATAGATATACTACTAACAATATTAATCACATATTATTAAATAATTACCATCATCCCTTAATCAATATCCTACCACAACCACTAACATTACACACATATCAAGCATGTTTATATCACTGAAATATAATTAATATTATATTAATATTCTCATTCCTTATTCAAAATCCAGAATTAGGATTTTGAATCCATATCCGACATAACCTTCATATATACCATTATTAATTAAGTTAAAATAATTAACTTAACTATAATAAAAATACATATCATAATAATCTTTATAATCATATCATATATACAATAATCATATATTCACGAAAAATAACTAATACTATTATTATTACAAAATTAATTTATTATAGGAATATAATCTATAACGATTAATAATTCTTAAAAAGAAATGATTTACAATTATTCATGTAATAAATAAATTTTATTTATATAAAAAAATTTTATTTATATAAAAAAAATTTATATCCAAAATATCTTATTTAATTATTTTGAAAATATTGGGTTATTACAGGAATGATTGATTGTATGTGTTATAAGCCCTTGGTTAAGTTTGTAGTGTAAGGGTTTGTCTATGTTGCTGTAGAAATTAAGAATTTGGAGTTTTTGTATAAGAACAGAGTATGTGGTCGTGTCTCTAGAAAACTATTTTTGGTGACGAGCGCGGGCGCACTGCCTCTTGGCGCGGGCGTGCCGGATACAAAGGGTGTCATGGCCCGCGCCAGTAGTCAGTCAGACATTGTAATGAGCTGTTAACAACATAGCTTGGAAATTGTTAACTTAACATATTTTAATGATTTGTTAAGGACCTAAAACATGTTACAAGACGTAGTAATGTTGTGACACCCCCAAATTCCGGTACTTCATTACCTCAAGATTCGGCGTTCACTTAATCAAATCATTCATATCTAACTACCCAATCATAATAAAAATTGAATAATAAACCTTCCCTTAAGGGATTACATTAATAAAATCTCCCAGGTTATCTAACCTTTAACTACAATCATTCAAATGCGGAAATTAAATAAATATTTCATTACATCAATCAAATTAAGGTCTTATAAATAACTGTCAACATATTACAAGTCTTCAGTACTTGTTCATCTTTCCCTTTCCCTTACTGGTGCTAGGTACATCTACCTTCTTATCTTTAGTTGTAATAGTTATATAAGTAAGAGTGAGCAAACAAAGCTCACTTGAAATAACAATGAATAAAATCTTACAACATTTGCCAACTAATAGGCTCAATAGAATTGAACAATATGTTCTATTAACATTATAACATATACAACTAAGGGTCTAATGACCACGAACCATGTCCACAGTTATAAGTAATCTTTCAACTTTACCTTTAACAATCATAAGACTATAATGACTCCACGTACTTCGGGGGATCAGCCATTTGTACAATGTATTGTGCACAACCATTTCAACGCTAAGCGTAAACCTCTAATAAAAGAGTTGTTCATCTCAGTATTTAGATTACAAGTTCACACCAAAGTAGGTTTGATTTGGATACATTTCAAGGGAATTTTAGAATTCAACGGTCATCAACTAAGGATTAGTTAAATAAAAAGGTAATAACTCTATGTTACGGAATAAACCATAATTGAATAAACATTGTATACTACATTCATGCTTTAGGAATAATCTAATAGCATAAAGATCGAATAATATGTTATACCTTGCTTTGAACAACATTAAGCTAAGGTTAAATCTTAGAATTGAATATCAAGTGTAAGACCCCAACTTTTATAAACAAAGATGAATTTTCTATAAATATCATTTTTAAATATTATGGAGTTAATTTGATATAATGTTATAGTTGTGGGTAATATTTATAAATTTTATAAAGTACGCAAGTTGTTATATAATATTCGATTGGTCGGGGAATATTCGTTTTAATAGGGAATATTCGTACAACGGCACAATCATTTGTGGACCCCACAACGGAATTATTGTCGGATTGAGAAAATGACAAAAATATTTTATTAAAAATAACGGCGGAAGTTTTACCATTGATACTGTTGAACTACTCTGTAGTAAAAGTACAGTAATACGTGTGGTTGCATAGTAGCACACGGTATTGACTATTAATGCTTATGTGAGAAGTCACTCAGTTTGATTCAATTATTGTCAGTTAATAATATGAATTATTTAGCGATAATGACGTTTTATTTTATTCGTATTATTAACGTAATAAAACAGAAACATCTTTTTATATAAAACAGAATACTTTATTAAAGTTATTCCATAAATAGAATATATTATATTTTATTTAAAAGATTTTTCTTTAAATATGGACCGTCAGATTAAAATAATCAATCTGGACCGTTCATGGATTAGTTACTATGCATTCTATTTTTCTATAAATAGCAGCACATTCCTTCATTATTTCTTACGAATTCACTGAACTCTAGAGACAGAAACTATAGAGAGAAACTATAGAGACAGAGAAGAAGAGTATTCTGCTACTTAACTACTTCCTTATTTCAGCTCTTCTTTAAAACGGTAAGGGGTGTTATTTTTTCTTATTCATGAAGAGAACTGTTGTTATTTTATTTTTTATTATTCTGTTGGAATAACCTGTATACACGGTCTACCCTATACTTGGTGACATTCTTCTGTTATTCTGTTAGAACATCTTGTCTGTGTGTTTTACCCCGGACCTGGTTCCGTTTTTATTATTATTCTGTTGGAACATCCTGTCTGTGTGTTTTACACCGGACCTGATTCTGTTTTTATTATTATTCTGTTGGAACATCCTGTCTGTGTGTTTTACACCGGACCTGGTTCTGTCTTGTTATTATTCTGTTGGAACATCCTATCTGTGTGTTTTACACCGGACCTGGTTCCATTATTTATTATTCTGTCGGAATATCCTGTCTGTGCGTTTACGCCGGACCTGGTTCCATTATTTATTATTCTGTTGGAATAACCTGTCTGTGCGGTCTATCGCATGCCGGGTGATTTCTTTTGTTATTCCATTCTTTACTATACTCAGTTGGTTAAGTTTTAACTTCTATACTCCATAAAATTAGTGGAATATCCTTGATAATTGCGGTTCATCCAGTATCTTTTCAAGAAAATATTCTTCTAAGCATTCTTGAATTTTACTCCACAAAGCAGTATCATGTTGACAATTTGGACGTTGTTAATTCTTGGATAAATTAATTCTTGAACTTGTTTTATTGAATTCTTATATCATTGTCATCATCCTCATGTTTATAAAATGTTGAAAGTCATATGTGGCCTGTAGTGCATAGATGGACTTGGTATGATTATGACCAGGGATTATTCGGTATAATCATGACCGTAATGTTACAAATGATGTAGTAAAAGTCCTCATTGGCCCGTAGTGCATTGATGGACAGTTGTTGGCATGATCATGACCATTAATGAATACACGAATATCCTTGGCCGTAGTGCAGGGGTGATTCGATGATGTGGATTATTTTATTAAGCTGAGTCCCAGCGATAACAGTGTTGAAAAACCTTTTAAATCATAAAAGATTGTAGAGTTTATTTTCTACTTGACTCTTTTAATGGATTGCTTGTTCCGCTGCAGTTAAACTTGATGTTCGTTATATTTTATCAGTTTAACACTATTGAAGGCTAATGATAATTTATTCTGCATTATCTTAGTCATAATATTTCTTACTGGGCTAGTTGAGCTCACCCTTTCTTTCACTGTTCTCTTCACGACATGAGAATATAGCTGGGACGAGTTGGGGAACGGAGTGATGGACCAGATGATAGTATTAGAAGTCCTCACTATTCTATGTAATAGTGTGATAATAATTGTAATGAGGACTCCTTTTGAGTATGAATACTCTCTAAAAGACAATATTTATATTCAAACTCACAGTTTATGTTTTGTCGTATTGTACACGACAGTTGTATTAATAAGTTGTATTTGTATTCTGTACTATGTATCTGACGACCCAAGATGGGTGATGTATACCTAATTTTGGGGGCGTCACATCAAGCATACATAATAAGTAATAACTTGAACGATAATGTGTTCATCAGAATAAAGATACTTGCATGCTAACAATAACAAGTTTGGGTTTAGAAAAACATGCACAACATGATAATTGAACTAGCTCAACGAAAGTGTTGAGTTAGGAAAACTTGCATAATTACAATCGAACTAGAAATAACAACTTGTTCAACGAAACAAGTTAACAACAAGAATACTTAATCAATATAAGCAAGATAAGGTAAGTAAACTTGCACAATGTAAATAAACTTGCGCAACGAAGTTGTTAAGGTTAAAAGAACTTGCCTTGAGTGTAAGCTAAAGCATAACAACTCGAATCACAGTACCCTATATATATGTCATCATGACATAATTAGTCATTACCACATTATATATGTAACCAAGTACATTCATCATGTAAGTTTTGATTTTTTTAATCACATAATCAAATTTCATTACTAGTTAATCGTTAATAACATGTTCATTCTTAGTATAGAATTACTGAAATCATAACTTAACAGTCCTACTATCAACACATAACACATTTTCAGACTTTGTGTAAATAAATTACAATGTTTGACCATTCTGCTAACTAGCGCTGTGGCGCCACAGTTTACACTGTGGGTTTGCGCTGCGACGCTGAGCTGGCGCTGCGGTACGAGGCACAAGCTAACAATTGATGCTGCGACGTGGCACCGGTGCTGCGGCGTGAAACTTACACTGCTGGGTCGCGCTGTGGCACCGAACTCCAGTTCTCGACGACAGCCTCGGCAACAGTATGAACAAAAAGCCAATTTGGCCTACAAGCTCCTTTGTAACAACCTAATTAACGTATAATACATCCAGAGACTTCTATGAGACCCCGAATTTTATGAAATAAAAGTATTCAATTTTTCTATTTTGGTAAATAGTTAAATTGATAAAAGTTTAAAGTTAAGGGTAATATATGAAATTTTTTTTGCAAAGTAAGTAAGTTGATATAAAATATTCCTTCTGTCGGGGAATATTCGATTAGTCGGGGAATATTCTTTTTGTCGGAGAATATTCGTATGACGGTACAATCATTGGTGGACCACACAACAGAATTATTGTCGGATTGAGAAAACGACAAAAATATTTTTATGAAAATAACGGCGAAAGTTTTACCGTTAACTGTTGAAACACCCGGTGTTAAAAGTACAGTAATACGCGTGGTTGCATAGTAGCACACGGTATTGATTATTGATGCTTACGTGAGAAGTCACTCAGTTTTATTTTATTAGTATTATTAATGTAATAAAACAGAAATATTTTTTATATAAAACAAAATACTTTTATAAAGTTATTCGTTTTGTTAGGCTAATAGTAAAATCTTTTTATATAAAACAGAATACTTTTATAAAGTTATCTGTTTTATTATACAATAATTAGAATATATTATATTTTATAATGCATAGTGTTTGCATAGTGTTTGCATAGTAAAATCTTTTATAAAGTTATTCGTTTTATTAGATTAAAAATAGAATATATTATATTTTATTTAAAACATTTTGCTTTAAATATGGACCGTCCGATTAAAAGTAAATCAATCTGGACCGTTCATGAATTAATTACTATGCAGTCCATTCTTCTATAAATAGAAGCTCATTGCTTCATTATTTCTGACGAATTTACTGAAACTCTAGAGAGAGAAACTATAGAGAGAGTTATTCTTCTATAATCTTGAGCGTATTTATTTAGAGTTTAAGAAAGCTTTGAGCGTAGTGCAAGTTTTCTTCGAGTATGTCATCGCCCTACCAGTCGGAATACTCTTCTTTCAAAGGTAAGGGATATTATTTGTTGTACTCGTAAGGGGTATTATTTCTTTTGTATTCATGAAGAGAACTTCTGTTGTTCCATTATTTATTATTCTGTTGGAATAACCTGTATACGTGGGCTACCCCATACTTGGTGAAATTCTTCTGTTATTACGTTTTTATTATTCTGTTGGAACATCATGTATATGCTTTACGCCGGGCCTGGTTCCATTATTTATTATTCTGTCGAAATATCCTGTCTGTGCTTTACGCCGGACCTGGTTCCATTATTTATTATTCTGTCAGAATATCCTGTCTGTGTGTGTACATCGGACTTGGTTCCATTATTTATTATTCTGTCGGAATATCCTGTCGGTGCATTTACACATGACCTGGTTCCACTATTTATTTTTCTATTGGAATAACCTGTCTGTGCGGTCTATCGCATGCCTGCTGATTTCTTTTGTTATTTCATTCTTTATTATACTCAGTTGGTTAAAGTTTTGGCTTTTATACTCCATGAAATTAGTGGAATATCCTTGATATTTGCGCTTCATCCAGTATCATTTCATGGAAGTATTCTTCTAAGCATTTTTGAATTTTACTCCACAAAGCAGTATCATGTTGACAATTTGGACGTTATTGATTCCTTGATAAATTAATTCTTGAACTTGTTTTATTGAATTATTATGTCATTGTCATCATCCTCATGTTTATATTATGTTGAAAGTCATCTATGGCCTGTAGTGCATAGATGGACTTGGTGTGATTATGACCAGGGATTATTCAGTATAATCATGACTGTAATGTTACAAATGATGTGAAAAAGTCCTCATTGGCCCGTAGTGCATTGATGGACCGTTTTAGTATAATTATGGCTATGGTTTCTCTTCGACCAAGGGTGCAAAGATAAATTATTTTATGTCATGATCAGGACCGTTGATGAAAACACGATTATCTTTTGCCCGTGGTGCATGTATAATTCGTGGTCGTGATACTAATGAATATCCTTGACCTGTAGTGCAGGGATGATTCGATGATGTGGATTAATTATTGAGCTGAGTCTCAGCGATGAAATATTAATTCATGGATGTGATAATAATGAATATCTTTGGCCGTAGTGCATGGATAATTCATGGATGTGATACTAACGAATATCCTTGGCCGTAGTGCATGGATAATTCGAAGGTGTGGATTATTTATTAAGTTGAGTCTCCGCGATAAAATATTGGTTATACACTTTTAATTTGTAGAAGATAGTAGATATCATGCTCTACTTGACTCTTCTAAAATACAGTTGTATGTCTTTGGTCGTAGTGCAAAGATGAATTTATTAGTATGATTATGAATCACAATTATGATTATGAGTTATTCATATGATTGTGGACAAGAATGGTTGATTGATGCTACAGGGATAAAATATTATTGGTGGACTTTTAACATGGAGAAGATAATAGACCTAATGGTCTATTTGACTCTTCTAATTGATTGCTCGTTCCGCTGCAACTATGGTTGAAAAGCTTTATCAGCTACCATATATTCTAAATCTCCGATTTATTAATGATGAAGGCTAATGATAATTTATTTTGCATTATCTTAGTCATAATATTTCTTACTGGGCTAGTTGAGCTCACCCTTTCTTTCACTGTTTTCTTCAGGAAATGAGAATATAGCTGGGATGAGTCGGGAAACGGAGTGATGGTCCAGATGATAGTATTAATAGTCCTCACTATTCTATTAAATAGTGTGACAATAAATGTAATGAGGACTCCATTGAGTGTAGATATTGTCTAGATGACAATATTTGTATTAAAACTCATAGCATATGTTTAGTCGTATTTTACACGACTGTTGTATAACTAAGTTTGTATTTGAATTCTGTACAATGTATTTGGCGACTCAGAATAGGTGATGTATACCTATTTTGGGGGCGTCACAACTTCATATAAACTCACTGTAATATGGCTTCTTTCACAAAATACATACATACATGAATTAATTCATCTATAAACTTATGAACACAATTTATAACAAACAATTATCACATAAAGCTATATACAACAATTAATTCAACCTCTACAAATATTTTTACAGAGAAATTTTGGAAGAGAAAAATTAAAACTTTAGAAAAATAAAAGTAAGAGGATACCTTAATTTTAGAAGATGATGGTTATTCTTTGATTCCCAAGCTTCTTTTCCAAAAGTTCTTTCTCAAATCCTCTTTAGAATTCTCTCAAATTTTCTCTCACTTTTCTTCTTTTCTTCTTCTTCTTTCTTCTGAGTCTTTCTTCTCTATTCTATCTTATGTAGTAAAATATAACGTATAATAGTAAAAATATATATTAATTATATAATATAACTATAGATATAACTGATATCAGTTATCTATGTTTTTGAAAATCAAAAGTCATAAGGCTTGTTTGGTTAGCTAATTAAAAACTAATCAATCAATCCTTATACCTTGTTTGGTAAAATACATTAAAAATAAAGACTTAATATGAATTAAGTCTTATTTGGTAAAACAGAATTAAACTCCTTTAATTTATTTTAATAACTCCTTTAAAGTAAGGTTATTTGCCACACTTCTATTTCATTAAATTTTAATAATCAATTTAATTAATTCTAATAGCAATTTATTAAATTACTTTAACACATAAATCCATACCATATAATTATAATTTCTTTTATAATTATAACTTTATTTAATCGACTAACACATCAATTTAATTACGAATTCACATTAAAATATAATAGTTCATTTAATCATTATAAATTCTCTAATTTAATTATTAAATTACATTAGTATACTATCTCATAACAATTAATTTTCTTAATTATTTACTTAACAAATAATTAACCAATCAAGTCAAATCAATTAAACCAATATTTATTCAACGATAAACACATCCATTAAATAATTATATAATTCAATAAATATTTAAACATTTAATTTAAAATTCTGGAATGTTACATCATTTCCTCCTTACAAGGATTCTGTCCCTAGAATCACAACAACAAAAAAATCATTCGTTACAATATTCCCTACTTACAAAGATTTTGTCCCCCGAATTGAAAACACAGATTAAATAAATAACTCAAGGTAATCTTTCATCATTTTATCCTCGAGTTCCCACTTAGCTTTTTCAACATTATAGTTCCTCCATATCACCTTCACAGAAGGTATAACTTTATTCCTGAGCACCTATTCTTTCCTGTCAACTATCTGGATATGAATCTCTTCATAAGACAAGTCCTTATCGAACTGCAACGGTTCGTACTCGATCACGTGCTTGTAATTGGGTTTATATGGTCGTAACATCGAAATGTGAAAAACATTGTGAACGTTTTCCAATTCTGGAGGTAGAGCTACCTCATAAGCCACTTCTCCAACTCTTCGCAGCACTTTGAAGGGTCCGATAAACCTCAGGCTTAGCTTTACCTTTTTATCAAAATGAATTTTCCCTTTCCAAGGAGAAACTTTTAAGAATACGTAATTTTCTACGTCGAATGCACGATCTTATCTATGTTGATCAGCATACTTTTTCTGTCTATCTCGAGCTACTACCAATCTTATCCTGATGAGTTTGACAACCTCAGCAGTTTGTTGTACCAATTCTGGTCCTAACAGTTGACGTTCACCGACTCCATCCCAGCACAGTGGAGTTCTGTACTTTCTGCCGTATAATGCCTCATAAGGCGGCATGCCGATGCTCGCGTGGTAACAATTGTTGTAGGCGAATTCCACCAATGGTAAATGTTCTTCCCAGCTTCCTTTGAAATTGATGATGCATGCTCTCAGCATATCTTCTAATGTCTAGATTGTTCATTCCCTTTGGCCATCTGTTTGTGAATGATAAGCCTTGCTCATTCGCAACTGTGTTCCCATACATTCCTGTAGTGTCTTCTGAAAATTTGACGTGAATCGCGGATCTCTATCTGACACAATTGACATTGGCACTCCATGTCTCGAAACGATCTCTTTAACGTACAACCTTGCCAATTGATCAAGATTGAACCTAATCTTTATTGGTAAAAAGTGCGCTGATTTTGTCAGTCTGTCCACTATCACCCAAATTGCATCGCATACTCTCTGAGTAGTTTGAAGACCCACCACAAAATCCATTGTGATGTATTCCCACTTCCATTCTGATATTTCTAACGGTTGAAGTAGTTCGCTCGGTCTTTGATGCTCGGCTTTGACTCTTTGATATGTCAAGCATCTCGCGACATATTCTGCGACATCTCTTTTCATGTTCGGCCACCAAAAATGTCGTCGTAAGTCCTGATACATCTTCGTACTTCCTAGATGAATTGAATATCTTGTGTTGTGTGCTTCGGTCAAAATTTCTTCTCTAATATCTGGTACTGATGGAACCCAGATTCTTCGTCAAACCGTAGCAGTCATTCACTATCGATCTTGTATTTTACCTCTTTTCCTTCATTCACACCTTCCTTTATTTTTCTGCATTCTTCATCCTGTAGTTGAGCATTCTTCACTTTGTCCACTAAAGTTGGTCCAGCTTCTATTTGAAATAGTCGTTCATCGGATTCTTCTGGAAATTTAATTTCCAACTCTAGCTTTGTCATTGCTGATATAAGCTCCTCCTGAGTGGTTATCAGCATCAACTTTTCCCAACCTTTCCTGCTCAAAGCATCTGCCACCACATTCGCTTTGCCTGGATGATAAAAGATATCACAATCGTAATCTTTTATTAATTCCATCCATCTTCTTTGTCGCATGTTTAGGTCCTTCTGGGTGAAAATATACTTTAGACTCTTATGGTCTGTGTAGATTTCACATTTCTCTCCATAAAGATAGTGTCTCCATATCTTGAGAGCAAATACTACTATAGCCAATTCTAAATCATGAGTCGGATACCCTTTCTCATAATCGTTTAGCTGTCTTGATGCATAGGCAATAACTTTGTCGTTCTGCATAAGAACACAACCTAACCTTTTATGCGAGGCATCACTATACACCACAAAGTTTCTTGTATTATTCTGTAATGCCAACACAGGTGCCATATTTAACTTCTTCTTAAAATCTTGAAAACTTTCTTCACACTTCTTCGTCCAAACAAACTACACAGCTTTCCTTGTCAAATTTGTCAACGGCGTAGCTATCTTGGAGAAATCACGAATAAATCGTCTGTAATAACCGGCCAGTCCCAAGAAACTCCTCACCTCTGAAGGTGTTCTTCGTTGTTCCCAATTGATTACAGCTTCCACCTTTGATGGATCCACTGAAATCCCATCTTTGTCAATCACATGCCCGAGAAATTATACATGATCTAGCCAAAATTCACACTTAGAGAATTTTGTGTATAACTTTTCCTTCCTTAGTGTCTCCAACGTCAAATGAAAATGTTTTACGTGTTCTTCCTGAGTTTTGGAGTATAACAAAATTTCGTCGATAAATACCACTACAAACTTGTCTAAGAATGGTTTAAACACCCTGTTCATCAAATCCATGAATGCAGCAGGGGCATTGGTCAAACCAAAACACATCACCAGAAACTCATAATGTCCATACCGAGTTCTGAATGTTGTTCTAGGTATATCCTCCTTCCACACTTTCAATTGGTGATACCCACTTCTCAAATCTATTTTTGAGAAGTATTTAGCACCCTTCAACTGATCGAAAAAAGTCGTCTATTCTTGGCAACGGGTATTTGTTTTTAATAGTGACTTTGTTCAATTCCCTATAATCAATGCAAAGATGCATCGATCCATCCTTCTTCTTCACAAATAATATTGGCGCTCCCCACGATGATACGCTTGGTTGAATATACTTCTTGTCTAGCAGCTCTTGCAGTTGTACCATTAGTTCCTTCATCTCTACCGGAGCCATTCTATACGGGGCCTTCAATATCGGGGCAGTTCCTGGCGCTAAGTCAATCACGAACTCAACCTCTCTGTCAGGCGTAAGTCCTGGCAAATCCTCCGAAAACACATCTTCAAATTCCCTCACCACTAGTATCTCTTCAAGTTTTACACCCTTCTTCTGAGTATCGACTATGTAAGCTAAATAACCCACACAGCCTTGACTCAACAACTTCTTGGCCTGCATAATTGTCAGACATTTCATTTGTCTAGGCGATTTGCTACCATTGAAAAATACATTTGACGGAGTCATAAGGTTTACGCATTTCTTTTGGCAATCAATTATCGCTCCATATTTAAACAGCCAATCCATTCTCAAAATAATATCAAATTCTCCAAGTCTAATCAGAATTAAATCTACCATCATGATATTCCCCTTAAGGTTCACCCTACAGTTCTTGTATACGAACCTAACAGGAATCACTTCCCTATTCGTAATTTCTATGTTCAAAGGGAAATTCAGTTCTTCTCTAAGGAATCTTAACCTCTTAGCAAATTCATCAGATATAAACGAGCAAGTAACAACCGAATCAAACAATACATAAGCATCAATATCATTGATTGGGATAATACCTGACACCACATCTTTTGATTGCACAGCATCTTACACAGTCATGTTGAAGGTTCTGGCTGTGGGTTTGTTTGATGTTGTAGCTCCAGCAATGGCCCATGTACCTCCATTGTTGCCTTCATTGCTTCTTGTTGTCTCTCCCGCCTTCTTCTTAGGTCATTCACGAGAAAAGTGATCCTTGGATCCACACGTGAAGCAAACGTTCTTCATAGGTTGAGTGCAATTTGGGGCGATGTGACCCTCCTGGCCACAGTTGAAGCATACTCATTTCCCTATCAAACACACTCCCTTGTGAAACATCCCACATATAGCACATGCTTCAAACTTCTAATTTTGTTGGTTACCTTGTTGACTTCTAGCACCCCCATTTCCGTTCCATTTTCTCTTTAGATTGTTGTTGCCGTTTCCACTACCTCCATTACCATTCTTAACCTCCACCTCAGTCTTCTTCTTCTTCTGTTCTTGATTGAACTTAGTTACAGCCTCGCCTCCACCTTCAGCGAGAATTGCCTTCTCCATCACCGCAACAAATGTCTTCAACTGGAAAAGAGAGACCCTACTGTACAGCCAAGCTTCAGTCCCTGTTCAAACCTCTTCGCTCTACGTTCGTCTGTACTGACTTGGTATGGTGCAAACCTCACCAACTCGTTGAATTTCGTGGCATACTCAGATATCGTCATCGTTCCCTATTTCAGTTCCAAAAATTGTACTTCTAGCTGACTCTTCGAACTCTCTGGGAAATAGGTCTCGAAGAATATCTCCTTAAACCTATCCTAGGTCATTACTCCGGGCCCTTCTCAAGTTTTATTGGCCTGCCACCAATAACTAGCCTCTACTTTCAACATGAATATTGCAAAAGCAGTCTTTTGATCATCCCCTACTCTCGCAGCATCGAATACCTTTTCTATCTCCATAATCTAGGTTTGTGCCTCGACTGGATTCATGGACCCACGGAATTCAGGTGGTCCAACCGCCTTGAAATCCTTAAACGTTGTACCTTGGTTCTGTGGTTGATTTTTCATTGCACCTGTCAATAAAGTTACTAGCTGTTGAACGGGGTTAGCTTCGACATTATCATTATTGGTTCCTTTAGTGGTTCTCTGTCGTGGTGGTTGACGTCTTGGAGGCATTTTCTGTTAAAATATATACTCATTAGATTATTACTCAACTTCTTTAAGTATTTTCTACTTAACTTGCCTTCATAAAAGAAATAATCACATAACACATAACACTTTGAATAAAATAATAACTTTTATTTATTAATAATCTCTTTGAAAATATAAAACAATAGCATCACTGCTATTTACATAACCCCTGAACTACCAAAGTTTCAGGATAGCATCATCATTATCATATCCCATGGTTACATAACACTAGGGATTTACACCTTATTTAACATTTTATTAATCGCATACATTCCCTATGAGCTCCTACTAAGGTACCCCGTAGCCTTTCGACGCTCTTCTTCCATAACTCTGAACATTGTTCGGCGATCTAACATATACGACGGAAGAGTTTCGAACTGAATTGGATAACCCATGACCCGATCTTAAGCTCGATTGATCACGGTATTAAATACTTTATCCATCTCCTCCATCTTCATCCTCTTTGCTTGTGTATCTCTTACTACTATCCTGGTTCGTTGAAAAGCTTCCTCGTATGCATCTTCAGCTCTTGCTCTCTTAGTAGCTTCTTCCTTCTGTTTGTTCTTCAGTTCTGCGATCACCTTGATCAATTGTTCTTTCTCTCCTTCAGTTTGTACTAGCTTCTCTTAGACATTAGTCAGTCGTTCCTCACGATCCCGGATCTCGTCGTCCTTCTGTGTCATTGCATTATGTTGTTCAGCTACTATCTCTTGTAACTCCTCGACGGTATCCTGAAGTTCCACGTTGTGGTTGTAGACTTCATCGTACATACGAGCAGCCATCGAGGTTAGTGGAGTCTCTTCCTCCTCGTCCTTGTCATCCTCATCCTCCTGTGCAACTCAACGGGATCCTCCTCATCCGTTTCCACGTCATCATCCTCATCTTCAACCACTGTGACCAACGGGGCTGACTCCCGTGGTAGTAGTTATTCCCAAACAACTTGAATGTCGCGAGGCACCTCCTCTATAGGCATCTGAGGTCCTTCCTCCCAGCCTGACTGTATTCTCTGACATTAGTCATCCTGACAACAAAATTTTAAGTTTAAAATATTAATCATTACTACTCGACACTCACGAGCACATAAGTTATAAACACATAAGCACATAAGTGTTTTATTAATTCTTCCTTAAAACTCGATAAGAGTTTATCATTACTATCTTTTCAAAGGTTACTTCCTAAGGCTTTTCCCCCACCTAAGGTTCATAACCTAAAGCTTTGATACCAACTTGTGACACCCCCAAATTCCGATACTTTATTACCTCAAGATTCAGTGTTCACTTAATCAAATCATTTATATCTAACTACCCAATCATAATAAAAATTGAATAATAAACCTTCCCTTAAGGGATTACATTAATAAAATCTCTTAGGTTATCTAACCTTTAATTACAATCATTCAAATTCGGAAATTAAATAAATACTTCATTACATCAATCAAATTAAAGTCTGATAAATAACTGTCAACATATTATAAGTCTTCAGTACTTGTTCATCTTTCTCTTTCCCTTACTAGTGCTAGGTACATCTACCTTCTCATCTTTAGTTGTAATAGTTATATAAGAAATAGTGGGCAAACAAAGCTCACTTAAAATAACAATGAATAAAATCTTACAACATTTGCCAACTAATAGGTTCAATAGAACTGAACAATAAGTTCTATTAACATTCTGAAATATACAACTGAGGGTCTAATGACCACGAACCATGTCCACAGTTATAAGTAATCTTTCAACTTTAACAGTCATAAGATTATAAGGACTCCACGTACTTAGGGGGATCAGCCCTTTGTACAATGTATTGTACACAACCATTTCAACGCTAAGCGTAAACCTCTAATAAAAGAGTTGTTCATCTCAGTATTTAGATTACAAGTTCGCACCAAAGTAGGTTTGGTTTGGATACATTTCAAGGGAAATTTAGAATTCAACGGTCATCAACTAAGGATTAGTTGAATAAAAAGGTAATAACTTTATGTTACGAAATAAACCATAATTGAATAAACATTGTATACTACATTCATGCTTTAGGAATAATCTAATAGCATAAAGATCGAATAATATGTTATACCTTGCTTTGAACAACATTAAGCTAAGGTTAAATCTTAGAATTGAATATCAAGCATACATAATAAGTAATAACTTGAACGATAACTTGTTCATCAGAATAAAGATACTTGCATGCTAACAATAACAAGTTTGGGTTTAGAAATACGTGCACAACATGATAATAGAACTAGCTCAACGAAATTGCTGAGTTAGGAAAACTTGCATAATTACAATCGAACTAGAAATAACAACTTGTTCAACGAAACAAGTTAACAACAAGAATACTTAATCAATATAAGCAAGATAAGGTAAGTAAACTTGCACAATGTAAATAAACTTGCGCAACGAAATTGTTAAGGTTAAAAGAACTTGCCTTGAGTGTAAGCTAAAGCGTAACAACTCGAATCACAGTACCTTATATATATGTCATCATGACATAATTAGTCATTACCACATTATATATGTAACCAAATACATTCATCATATAAGTTTTGATTTTTTTTAATCACATACTAAAATTTCATTACTAGTTAATCGTTAATAACATGTTCATTCTTAGTATAGAATTACTGAAATCACAACTTAACAATCCTACTATCTACACATAACACATTTTCAGACTTTGTGTAAATAAATTACACTGTCTGACCATTCTGCTAACTCCCCTTGTGGCGCCACAGTTTACACTATGGGCCAGCGCTGCGGCGCTGAGCTGGCACTGCGGCGCGAGACACATGCCAATAATTGACGCTGCAGCGCAAAACTTACACTGCTGGGCCGCACTGCAGCGCCGAACTCTAGTTCTTGGCGACAGCCTCGACAACAGTATGAACAAAAAGCCAATTTGGCCTACAAGCTCCTTTCTAACAACCTAATTAACGTATACTACATACAAAGACTTCATATAAACATAATTTACGGACTCCTAACATGATTTTTCTCATATAATAGCATAAACATCAAATTTAAAACACTCAATTTCACTGTTTTTGATAAAACTTCTCTTTTTGATAGTTTTAATGAAAATCATCACTGTAACTTTATTTTTCAATCAAAACTACTAATTCAAAATATCATGTTTAATGTTTATTCATCCTCTTTCAAATTTAATAGTTAATTTATAAATTAATCAACAAATAAAACCTTAAATTTCACTTTTAAACTAAGCCATATATATATATATATATATATATATATATATATATATATATATATATATATATATATATATACTCACTGTAATATGACTTCTCTCACAAAATACATACATACATACATACATGAATTAATTCATCTATAAACTTATGAACACAATTTATAACAAACAATTATCACGTAAAGCTATATACAACAATCAATTCAACCTCTACAAATATTTTTACAAAGAAATTTTGGAAGAGAAAAACTAAAACTTTAGAAACATAAAAGTAAGAGGATACCTTAATTTTAGAAGATGATAATTATTCTTTGATTCTCAAGCTTCTTTTTCCAATGTTCTTTCTCAAATCCTCTCTAGAATTCTCTCAAATTTTCTCTCACTTTTCTTCTTTTTTTTCTTCTTCTTTCTTTTGAGTATTTCTTCTCTATTCTATCTTACGTAGTAAAATATAACGTATAATAGTAATAATATATATTAATTATATAATATAACTATAGATATAACTGATATCAGTTATCTAAGTTTTTGAAAATCAAAAGCCATAAGGCTTGTTTGGTTAGCTAATTAAAAATTAATCAGTTAATCCTTATGCCTTGTTTGGTAAAACACATTAAAAATAAAGACTTAATATGCATTATGTCTTATTCGGCAAAACATAATTAAACTCCTTTAATTTATTTTAATAACTCCTTTAAATTAAGGTTATTTGTCACACTTCTATTTAATTAAATTTTAATAATCAATTTAATTAATTCTAATAGCAATTTATTAAATTATTTTAACACATAAATCCATATCATATAATTATAATTTTTTTTATAATTATAGCTTTATTTAATCGACTAACACATCAATTAAATTATGAATTTACATTAAAATATAATAATTCATTTAATCATTATAAACTCTCTAATTTAATTATTAAATTACATTAGTATACTATCTCATAACAATTAATTTTCTTAATTATTTACTTAACAAATAATTAACCAATCAAGTCAAATCAATTAAACCAATATTTATTCAACGATAAATACATCCATTAAATATTTATATAATTCAATAAATATTTAAACATTTAATTTAAGATTCTGGAATGTTACAAATGTGTTGTAATCACAATGCCAAAACTATAGATTATGAATTAGTAAGTTGTGAAAGTTCGTAATGTGATGTCATTTAAATTGGAATTATTTTGCAATCACCATGTCGTATACTATGATATAATTGAGAATCCAGTTTCGTGTTACGTGAATGAGTAGGATAATCAAGTCCTAAGTTAAGGGTTATAGACTTGATTAAAATGAAAACTAAACTAATGAAATGGGTGTTAATATAACTAATTATTGTTGCGATTTCAATTATATATGTAGGGTAATTGGCGAATATTATTACTTGTATAGCTTACAAACAAGGCAACTTTCTTATTCTAAACTTTTATTGAGCAAGTTTCTTATCATACATTAAAGTTGAGCAAGCTTATTGATTCAATCTTATGTATGGTTGAATATGCACTTGTAACCTAATTCGTTACATCGAGCGAGTTACACATTCCTATTTCTTGTTATTTCTATTCGAAGAATATATTGTTCTAATACATCGATTCAAAGGAGATTGTTCTAACGCTGTTGAATATAGTACCTTCCATGTATATCATGTTTACTCAATTATATATTGTTGTTATTCGATCTTTGACTTTGATAACCTTGTTCAATTCTATAATTGTTGTATTAAACCTTCAAGTAGTAAGCAAACTCTTATTGATTGAACTAGTCTATTGTGGAATAGTGTTCTAAAATTCTCGAACCACTGATAAGCTAGTTCTGAGCTAAACTTTCTTTAGTGCAGAAATTCTAAATTCAAATTGAGACGTACAACCCTAACATAGGGGATTTTATACATGTAACGTTTAGATGTTTGTGCACAATACATGGTACAAATGGCTGATCCCCCTAAGTACGTTAAGTAGGATCTGTATAGTCTAAATGACTGTTAAGATTGGGGTAGTAATACCTAATCACCGGGGACATAGTTCGTGGTCTTAAGACCCTCAGATATTAAAGTTCAAACTTTTTTCTATTTTTGATTCATAGAACAAGTTCCTTATAGTTCAGCATTCGTTGGTCACTCTCATGTTATTGTCAATACTACTCTTTATATCAGTGAGCAATTGTTTGCTCACTCTTGCAATTAACACTGCAGCTAAAGTTGAAAGAGTCGATGAGCCATCTTCTAGCAAAGGAAAAGGTAAGATGTCCAAGTGTTGAAGATTTATGAGAATTTATTTAAGTGAATTATGTTATAAGACTTGTTTTATTTTATGATGTATTCCACAAACTGATGTAATAAATTAAGGTTAGATTACTTGGGATTATTTATGAGATGATGTAACCCTTTAATGGGAAAGATTATTGTTTAACTTATTTGATGTATTTATCCTTTATTATGGGTAGTTAGATGTAATTATTTTTTATAGTGAGCACCAAATTCTGTGGAAATGAAGTACCCGGATTTGGGGGTGTCACAGCGTGCCCATTGAATAATCGATGTAAAATATATTTGTTTATTTATACTCAGGCATACCTTGAATCCGTACCAAACAATTGGCATAGCATAGCGTTATCAATTCTATATTAAAAGACTTGTTAAGATATCAATCAATCTTTCAAGAATAGTCTAGCCGAGTTAAAACTGGCATCAACCCTTTCATAAAATAATTCATGCATCTCATAACATGAATCACTAAAACCTGGCTAACACGAAGGTCAGACAAGCGATAAGAAAAACTTGCCTTCAGCGTCTACTACAGTAAAATTACTTTTCCTTTGAGTCTTTACGGTCTCTACAACACATAACCACATAACATACCACATTAGGTCATGAATGAACATACATGGTTCCTAATGAATCTTACCCTTTTTCTCAATCTAATCATGTATTAGATTTGTTATTATTGGTTCCGGCTTGCCGTTATAATTTATATCGTTCTTACCAACTTCTTTCTCTTATATGTCTTAAGTGAATTTACTTCATTAATAAAGATCAATTCGACTTATTAATCTTACTTATGGTTTACTAACGTTCTTATGTTATTAATCGATACTCGGTCGTCATTAGTTAAGTATACTTATTGCATATCGTTCACGTTTACGTAATATTCAACAACTTTCAGTTGTGACTTTATATCATCATCGAAGATGCTACTTTAAGTTAATTAATTCATTATCAATCAACTATCTTTCATTTCATATTCTTAATCATACTTATTTCATTAACAAAACTTCCTTCAAATATTTATTTGCCCTTACGGCTTATTATCGTTCATCATTTTATTATCAATAACTTATGTTCAATTGACTTACCTCCAACCTTTAGTATTATACTTAAGGTTATAACATCCTAAATGATGTTACATTAAGTTGATTAAGGATTTAATTCACTCTTCATTCACTTCTACTCTACTTTACATTCAAAATCTTTCTTCTCTATCTATCTTCTAGTGCTGACGCTACGGCGCCAGCTTCCCTTCTCTATGTCGTACTACGGCGCGAGTCAGCAATGGCTGAAACCCGACCTTGGCGCTGCGATGTCATGCTTAGTTCATTCGGCTATGCTGCAGCGCGAGTCTTCAGTAGCTCCTGGACATCCTTGGCTCTGCGGCTCAACTTATGGTGCTTTGCCTAGCGCTGCGTCGCCAGACCTCAGTACCAAATAGTTTTGACAGTTAATTTCTTAGGTGAGATTCCCGGGCTCATAACTTCTTCGTTATAAGTCCGAATTGGCTCGTTCAAAAGCCCTTAGCTCACAAATTACATACTCTACATGTTCATGTAAGAATTTTTTATTTTTGAATCCGTTAACTCAAAATTCACCCTTTAGTTTATTTTAACAAAAAAGATAAACGTTCGTGAACGTTCATCGTTCGCTTCTTCGTTCTAAGTCAGAATTAAGTCATTTTCGAGTCCGCAACTCTAGAATGCCAAATGAGACTATACTCCATCAAAAACCAACATTTTCAAGCTTAATATCAAAATTTGACTTTCATTCCAAGAATTTCACGATTTCGACGATTAACGTCTAATCTCGTGGATTTCACCATAACTTCGTTACTTGAAATTTTTAAACCTTTTTAAATGGATTCAATCCATCATACTAACATCTTGATACATATTTCATTAACTTATATACATGATAAGTTATTTCTTGTTCTTCATGAGTTTATAACTTATAAAAGTATAAACTACTTATGATTTCACTTCACATGACTTATTATAGTTTAAGTCTTCTAACCATCATTCCCACATCTTCTAATCATACAAACTACATTCATGTAAATATATTACAAGTTCTTCCTTAGTTCATAACTTATATATGAACAAATCGCTTATATACGACTTATTAAATCTTAAGTCCTTTGATTAATCATTCTTACTTCTTCTTAGCATACAAGTCCTACCACTACTCACTTCTCTAACAATTAAAGAGAAAGAGATTCATGGTTTAGGTTCTTACCCTTGAAGATCACTTGATTAAGCTTTGTTCTTCTTCTTGCTTCTTGAATTATAAAGTCTAACTTTATAGCTTATCTAGCTTTTTCTCTCTAACCAATAAGTTTTAAGTTTATTGGTGAAAATCTAACAAGTAAGAAATGAACTAGGACATCTCTTATTTATAGGAAATCCTAGATGAGGGCTTATTGGTCATTAAACCATTCCACCTCCTTAATCACCTCCTTACTATTCATTACTTAAGCACTAAGTCAACTTGTTCATCATATTATTTGTTTGCTCACCACTTAACTTATCCTTTACTTAGCCCTTAAGTTTACTTGCTCATTACTTATAACCACTTTACTTAGCCATTAAGTATAAGCACTTTACTTAGCCCTTACTTAACTTATTCTTTGCTTAACAATTAAGTTTACTTGCTCATCACTTTGGATCATCCATGGTTTGCCCCATGGGTTTTAACCATCCGATAACCCATCGGTTCTTACTTTGGGCTTTTAGCTTAATTAACTTATCTTATATTTTGGGCTTGCATTAAACAAACCCTTGGGCTTGTTCATTAATTCATATTGGACTTATCCATTCCTACACTTGGGCTTTATCATAATTCCAATTGGACATTATAATTTCCTACACAATCCTACAAGTCCATTACATATGGCTTAAAGCCTTAGAACGTATTGTCTACGTATTATTCTCGTATACTTATTCATCATATACGACATACCATCATTCATACATACTCGTATAATACATCGTATCATACTCGTATTCATTACCTCGTATAATACTTACGCATCATACGATTATCGTTTCATTCATTATACGCATTTTATTTCCTTCTCGAAAATCACTTTCCCTAACCGTTAGGTTTTAAGTCCGCTGGCGAAAAACTGTGTTTACCATAACTGAAATATTATTGGATATTCCATCTCATCTCAATATTCTATCGTTACAAATTTCTTAGAAATTCAAAAATTATTCCTGAGCAGAAATTAATGAATAATGTTTTTCAAAAAATTTCTTGGAAAACTTTTATTTTTGTCTTAGAAATTCAAACACTTTAATTCCTTCACATAGCCAAAATACTACGACATTATGATAGGATTAGGTTATAGAACCACCTTCATCTTGTTATCACATAATAATAACAAATAATATAATTTTATTCATTATTTAATTAAATAAAATTATTTTACAAATTGATCGATTTTCTAGGTCGTTATAGTACTTTAGACTGATCACATGTTGTACTTGTTTTATGGAATTATCAGTTAATTATTGTGAATTCTAGGAGAAGTTCTTAGTTCTTAGTGACTGCTCAGTATTCATTACTTTGAAATCTTGAATTGATTAATCATTGAATATTATTGATCTTTTCTGTCTATAGTGACTTTTGTTGATAATCATTAACACTTCTTGCTATCTTGAACTATCCTTATTATTGTACCTTGAGAAATGCAAAACTACCTTGAGTACCCTTATTGTTATATTACTTGCTAGGCAAATTTGTTGCTCATCCTTGCTTTCCCTAAAAACATTTTAGTTAAGCCAGAACGTGATGAGTCCTCTGGCAAGGAAAAGGGTAAAGAGAAGGATTTGGAGTAGTTATTCTATAATGCTAGAATGCATTATTATCTGGTTGTAGAAGAACTTATTTATGACAAGCTATGATTGGTTTAAGTTGAATTATTATGTTTAAACGATGTTTAATTACGTTTGAGGTATTGTAAGAGATGTTTAAGTTACGAACCCTTGGGACGAGAATAATTATATTATAACGATGTAATTTATTCTATTATTCCGATGTGATGATTTTAGTATGTTATTAGAGATAATACGTGACAACCAAATTTGAGACAAGTGTGGTTTGAATTTGGGGGCGTCACAGGTTGGTATCAGGGCTGTAGTTATAAACCTTAGGAATGAGAGTCCTTAGATTATAACTTAGGAGAACTTAGAAGATAGAGAGGAATGAAGACTCATGTAGAGTTTCCTAGAGAGAGACTTAGTGTGTTAGGAAATATAATTTCATTCTATACAGTGAACTTATGTTTGTTTAACATCCTAATGGAGTTGTTGTTTGTTTTGACTTATGTTGGTGATTGAAGGATGACTGACATGGAGGATCTAGCCTAGTGATAGAGGAGGAGTCGTGTGACATACACGTGGTATATGAGGCACTATCGATAGTGGAGCCCATAACAGTAGTGGCCCCTATTGATGAGGATGATGATGAGGAGGAGATGGAGCCTTTACCTGAAGAGTCTGATCCAGAGGTGGAGCCTATGGAGGAGGAGCCTGGACCTATGGAGGACTTCGATGAGGCTACTTTCGAGGATCGGATGTTGGGGGAGTATGAGGAGCAGATTTTGGAGTTGGGATGCAGAGTTGAGGAATTAGAGGCTGAGTCTATGGAGAGAGAGTTTGAGTTCCCGAAACTGAGGGACGAAGACCATCAAAGGAAATTAGTGATGTAGGAAATGGAGGTGGAGATTTCTTATCGAAAGGAGGCAGGGATCCAGATGGGGACTTTATTTCACCGATCGGTGGCTAGGAATGCAGAACTGACAGGGAAGTTGGAAGAAATGGAGTAGAGAGAGTTGAGCGAGAGGACGGAGAAGGAAGCTCTCCGTACTCAGTTAGAGATGGAAGAGATGGATAGGATTAACTTCGAGAAGAAGTGGGAAGAAACTAATGATCGGGCTAATGACTTAGAGGATGAAGTGAGATGCAAGAGAAGGAAGATGAACAAGATGAGCTATGCTTTGCGCACGACCACGGAAAGGTTTATTGATGGGGTACATCATTACCCGGCAAAGCAGGGACAGACCCGACACACCATATGCCGAGATTTGGTGGTGCACATTACTCAGAAGGAATACCAGAGCGCCGTGGAGTGAGGAATGTTAGATTAAGTCTAGATGTAGAATTTAGTGGTTATAGTATTGTATTTATTTATGTGATGTTTAATCTGTTGTTGAAATCTTAGTCTTTTGTGTAAGATGTGAGATAGTTGTAAACCCCAACTTTTGAAATATGTTAGAGGGGTAGTAGGTTGGTGTTGTCCCCGTCTTTTGTGATAAGGGGGGATATGTTGTCATCATTTATAGAAGTATGCTGGAGAGGATCATGTAATTGTAACAATTTGGCATATGAATATAAATGATCTTGTTCCAAGAACTTGTTATAAAATGTTATCCTTACTTGAGAAATGTTTTAATACCCTAATAATATAATAATAAAAGTGAAAATTTTGTGATGCAGAAAAATGCCGCCCAGACGTAGAATAACTGCATCGGAAGAGTCGATTAATGATGTGAGAGGGCCAGTAGACCCGATTCAGAGGCTAGTAGACTTGTTAGGAGAAGCTCTTAGGGGAAGAAACGAACCAGTACCACCCATTCCCCAAGTAGCTCCAGTCACAAATTTAAGGATTTTAAGAGTGTAGGACCTCCGAAATTCATAGGAACTGCCGACCCGATCATGGCTCAAACATGGATCAAAGAGATGGAGAAGGCGTTCACCATCGCACGTGTGGGTGAAGACTAAAAGACGACTTTTGCAACCTACATGATGAGAGGCGAAGTGAACTACTGGTGGGAGGCAAATCGACAAAGAACAAGAGAAGGAGTAGTACCATGGGAGAGATTTAAGACTTTGTTCTTCGAGAATTATTTCTCGAATAGCATAAAGAATAGGATAGAGGTAAAGTTGTTAGAACTTAAGCAAGGAGATATGACGGTGGCACAATACGCGGCTAAGTTCAATGAACTAGCTCGGTTTAGTGAACACCAGGTGGTAGATGAAGAGAGGAAAGCTGGGCATTTTGAACAAGGACTGAAGCCTTTGTTGTTTAACAGGGTATCGGTTCTTTAGATTGATTCTTTTGTAGCATTGTTGGAAAAGGCTATTATTATAGAGGGAGGAAGTGAAGCTTTAAGTCTGTATAGTAAAGAGAAGAAGTGAAAGAACACATGAGAAGATGGTCGTGGAATAAGTAGTAGTGGAGGGAGTAACTTCGGAAAAAGAAAGTGGGAGAATAACAACAATAACAAAAATTTCAACAATCAGGTGGGGAAGTTTCGTGGAGAGTTTAAGAAGAAGATAGAAGGATGTCCGAAGTGTGAGAGGTATCACTAGGGTGAGTGTTGGAAAGAGCATAGTGTATGTTACAACTGTGGCCAAGAGGGGCATATTTTGCCCAATTGCCCAAAGCCGAAGAAAATCAAAGGTTGTTACGCTTGTGGTTCGGCGGACCATCTGATTAAAGATTGCCTAAAGAAAGGAAGCGGCGGAGGAAGCAACCAACAAGGAGGAAGTAGCAAACTGATGATTGGTAGACCAACGTCATCCTACCGTACAACTGCCAGAACATTTAGTATGACTGTCCAGAACGCCATAGCTGTGAAGGACGTTGTGTCAGGTATCATCCCGATCAATGATATAAATGCCTATATATTATTTGATTCGGATGCCACCTGTTCTTTTGTATCGGAGGAATTTTCTAGTCGACTCAATTTACCTCGAGAATGATTGGGAGATCCTTTAAACATAGAAGTTGCGAATAAGGAAGTAATCCCTGTAGAGTATATTTACCGAAATTGTATCGTAAACATTAGAAATCATGAGCTAAGCGTAGACTTGATCCTGATAAGATTGGGAGAATTTGACGTAATATTAGGAATGGATTGGTTGTATAACCATGCTGCGATAATTAATTCTCAGAATAAAAGTATGGACCTTCAGACTCTAAATAAGTCTAAGGTGGTGTTTTATGGTAGCTCATCGCTTAAGCAATCATGTTGTCTTACGATGATGCGGGCCAAGAAATTGATAAGAAAAGGATGTCTAGGTTACTTAGCATACATCGTTGACACTCGAAAAAAGGGAGTAGAAATTAAGGATATACCTGTAGTAAGGGAATTTCAAGATGTATTTCCGAATGATTAACCTGGTCTTCCGCTAGATAGTGAAATCGAATTCATAATAGACTTAGCACCGAGAATGACACCAATTTCGAAAGCTCCATATCATATGGCGCCAGTAGAAATGAAGGAATTGATGATACGTTTGCAAGAGTTACTGGAACGACTAAGTGTGTCTCCTTGGGGAGCACCAGTGTTGTTTGTTAAGAAGAAGGATGGATCGATGAGGCTCTGTATCAATTATCAAAAATTGAACATAGTAACAATTAAGAATGGATATCCGTTACCGATGATAGACGACCTTTTCGACCAACTGAAGGGAGCCAAATGTTTCTCGAAGATAGATTTGTGAACGGGTTATCACCAGTTGAAGGTACGGGAGGAAGACATATCAAAGACGGCGTTTCGAACTCGTTACGGACATTTCAAATTTTTGGTAATGTAATTCGGGTTGACGAATGCTCCGGCAGCATTTATGGACTTGATTAACCGAGTTTTCAAGCCATTCTTAGATAAATTCGTAGTAGTTTTCATCAACGATATTTTAATCTACTCAAAGATGGAGGAGGAACACACAGAACATCTGAAGATGGTTTTAGAGGCACTAAGAAAATAAAAGTTGTACGCGAGAATTTTCTAAGTGTAAATTTTGGATGGAGAAAGTTTAATTCTTAGGACACGTGGTGGATAAGGATGGAATTTCAGTAGACCCCGCGAAGGTAGAAGAAGTGTGTAGTTGGGAGGAACCGAAGATGTTAACTGAAGTAAGAAGTTTCTTAGGGTTAGCTGGGTACTATCAAAGATTTATCTAGGATTTTTCTAAGATAGCAACCCCGTTGACCAATCTAACGAGGAAGACGGTGAAGTTCGTATGGACAGACAAGTGTGAGGAGAGTTTTCAAGAGCTGAAAAAGAGATTGAGTGAGGCACCTGCATTATCATTACCAGATGATACGAAAGAAGATTTGTGGTGTATATTGATGCGTCGCATAGAGGACTGGGTTGTGTGCTAATGCAACATGGCAAGGTCATTAAGTATGCGTCATGACAATTGAAGGATTACGAAAAATGATACCCTACTCATGATTTGGAGTTAGCGGCAGTAGTTTTTACGTTAAAAATTTGGAGACACTATATTTACCGAGAAAAATGTGAGATATACACAGACCACAAGAATCTGAAATATATCTTCACACTGAAGGAGTTGAACATGCGTCAGAGGAGGTAGTTAGAATTGATCATGGATTATGACTGCGACATTCTTTATCACTCGAAAAAGGTGAACGTAGTGGCCGACGCGTTAAGTAGGAAAGGAAGGGAGAAGTTATGTCAATTGACAACTCAGGAGGAGTTAATAATGGATATGGAGAAATTAGAGATAGAAGTAAAGGGCTAGAGAGGTCTGAGGAAAAATTATTTGCAATAGAAGCTCGTCCAACCTTGTTGGACAGAATTAAGGAATCACAAGAAAAGGATGAGGAGTGCGAGAGAATCAGAAAGAGGATCGTAGAAAATGAAGAGGAGAGATTCAAGATCGGTAGAAATGGTATTTTGAGATTTAAAGGAAGAGTGTGGGTACCAGCGGTAACCGAGTTGAGAGAGGAAATTTTACACGAAGCACACAATACGGCGTATTCCGTTCATCCAGGAGGCACGAAGATGTATCGAGATTTACGGTAATATTTTTGGTGGCCCAATATGAAATGAGAAATTGCGGAGTGCGTTAGTAGATGTCTTACGTGTTAACGGGTCAAAGCAGATCATCAAAGACTGAGTGGGTTACTCCAACCGTTGGAAATACCAAAGTGAAAATGGGAGCATATTATGATGGATTTTGTAGTAGGGCTTCCAGTCACGCAGAAAGGTTTTGACGCCATCGGGGTTATCGTAGATCGACTAATAAAGGCGGCTCATTTCTTACCGATCAAGATCCGATATAGTTTGAATCAGTTAGTGAATCTGTACGTAAGAGAAATTGTTTCACGACATGGAGTGCCGGTATTGATTGTGATAACCCAAATTTTTGGGTAATATTCAAATAAGATTTAAATAAAGAAAATTCTTATTATATGATATTTTATGTGATATTATAGTGCACAAAGGAATATGTGTCATGCAATAGATGATGTTGTGTATAATAAATATATTAGAATTATATATTTATTATATGTAAGTAAGGTGTATGAGTTAATTATTAAAGGAAATAAGATGGGTAAAATTAAAATAATTTATAATATTAAATTATTTTAATGTGGTAAATTGGTGGCATTAAATATACTTCACGTATAGCCGCTATTTTATTTAAGAAATTATATATTACCTTATTGAGTGTAATGTATTCATGTATTTAATTGGGTGAATATATTAATATATTTACTACAGTTAAATAAATTGTGAAGACAATTTATAGAAAGTAAATAAAATAATTGAATATATTGCATTGTGTTACATGGATAATGATATAATATTTAATATTTTACCAAATGATGTAAAATAAAAATATGAGATGATATCCAATATATAAAATAGGTATATTGGTATCACAGTGTTAGTAAATTAAATTCATATTTGAATACATGAATTGAAAATATTAAATTATATATTTAGTATATAAATAAATAGTTTGAAAACAATTTATGAAGAGAAGGAGTAATTAAATTTAATTATACAATATAAATTGTATAATTTAAATAAGTTATTTGAATTATGTATGAGAATTGAAAGTCCAATAATAATCTAGAAGGGGGTTGAATAGATTATTACAGATTTAAAAAATTATCTAAGGCCTTTTTGAATTTTTGAATAATTAATTTGCAGTGTTAGAAATTAATATGCAAGACAGAAAAAATTCAATCACACGATGCAACGAGATTTATCTGGTTCACAACATACACCCCTTGGTATGTTGCTACGTCTAGTCTCAAGTTCCTACTAGGAACTTGAGGTCCTATTAGTGACAGTAATAATCAACTCCTTCAACAGGCGGAGAAGCCTTTACAAAGTTTTAAAGACAAACTTCAAACTATTCCCAACTAATCTATCTTGAATAGCAAGCTCCCCGCTCCCTCCTCAAGCTTAGTTGTACTTCTTTTGAGTTCAGTTCTATTCTATGATCTGGTCTTGAAACAACAGCTTCTTCCTCACCTCACAAGTAGACTAGAGACCCAACTTCTCGCTGACCTCTCTAAGACTCTAGTCTTGGTCGAAGAATTACTCATCTTTCTCACAGGTACATAAAATAAACTAACTCTAACCTTTTCTCTTTTTACAAAAAAGTTTATAATAAATTGCTTCCTGACTAAACTGATACAAATTTACGTATAGAGTAATGCTTCTTAAATAAGCAGATATAGAGTTAAGACTAAACAGTTCAATATCTTTAAACTTTTTAATTCAGATAGAACTTTTGTTTAGATTCATTTATGCTTCTGATTAAACAAATATATAACATAAAAGCACTTTATGAAGAATTAAAAATTCTATAAAATAAAGAGTGTTTTTCTGTGAATAATATAGAATTAATACTTATGTGAAGAAATTAGATCATGTATAATTTCAGTTAAGCAAATATTGATATAACAAATATTATTTGTTTAACTCAAATAATATATAAGAATATTTTATGTATTATGTGAACTAATTATAAATAGTGTCACTTGGTACTATAAGGAATCGTATGGTCGGATTCCTCTCCGTAGAGGTTTATCTCCGTAGCCTTGCGGCGCCCAAGTATAACAGAATTTTATAATTTTCACAATTGATATTTGTATAAATATTTTCGAATAGATCACTATGATTCTCAAATCTGGTTCGGATGACTACTCTTTTTGGAGCAGTATCTCAGTGTTTTTTTGAGCTATCAAGTGTCGTATCTATTTTACGATATTTATATAAATAATATCAATAAAAAGTTACTGAAGACTATAAGGAATCGTACGGTAGGATTCCTCTCCGTAAAGGTTTATCTCCGTAGTCTTGCGGCGCCCAAGTATCATTTTATTTGATAAATAGATGAAATATAGATATATAGAATTGTGTAGAATAATAAGTATTTGTATATCTATATAAATAATACAAGTAAGAAATAATTTCAAAAATTAAACTTATCTTAATACTTGGACCAATTTTTCTCTTCAATAATAATCAGAACTTTCTGTATAAAACTTTAGAGAAAATGTAGGCAAGGAGAGTATAATTTTCTTTTCACTGAATTGGTAAAAACTGAATGAATGAAATACTCCCTATTTATAGGATTTTTGAAGTTGGGGCAAAATTGTCATTTAGAAAAGTAAATTTTGAATGTATGGTTTAGATCAATTATTTTTGAATTGAATGGTCCAGATTTGATTAAGCTTATACGCGGTAAAGAGGTTGAATTCCGCCTAGGCAATTTTTGACCGACAAAACATTTAATTTTTGTTTACTAATACAAGCCAACACATGCTTCAATTAACGTCCCAAAAAGATAGTCACTTAGCAATCATACGGTTTTTTATACTTCAAAGAAATGGCAGCACATGCCAAAACACTTAGCGCACACATACGGTAGCATGCATGCATTAAATATATATATATATATATATATATATATATATATATATATTGCAAAATAATTTGCCCAACTTTGTTTTTAGAAAAAATAGGGTTTCCTTGCCTTTAGATAATATATGAATTAATTTATTTAACGCTTGACATATAATTTATCAAGGTCAATGATAAATTAATTCAAGTAAAAAAATAATAGAATAAATAAATAATTAAATAAATATTTTTAAAACATAATTGTTATCATCAAAATATATAATAAAAAATATACCTATCAAGAATTAAATAACCTAAATGTTTGTCGTTATTTAGTGGTCCTAGTATTTTAATTATATACTAATGACATAATCTAAGAGAATTATGGTATTTAAAATATATACTAATTATTTTATATATCTCAATTAATTAATTTTATAACCGAATTAAGGTAAGTTTAATTGGGTTAAGAAACTAAATGTACTTGAGTAAGAATTTTTATTTCACTTGAGTACATGGAAACCCTAATTTAATGATTAGGGTAAGATAAAATTTAATGTAATGGACCATATTAATTTTTATGGCCCAAACATTTTAGTTAGGAAGTCCAAATATTTTATTTGGAAAGTCGAAGGAATTAAGTGTTAAGCCCAAGTGAACCCAATTGTTAAGGAACATGTGATAGTATAATAATATTAAAAATTATATTAAGTCAAGAGATATATATTTACAATCTCAAATTTATTAATTTTATAACTTAATTAAAGTAAGTTTAATTTGGTTATAAAATTTAATGTATTAGACTAATGATTTTAAATTCTAAATGTATGGAATGAAAATCCTAATTAAATATATAGGGTGGGATAAGATGAAAATGATTGGATTATGTCAATTTTACATAGCCCAAAAAATTATTAAGAAAGCCCAAAAGATTAAATAAAGGCGCCCAAAGTAAAGTAAATTGAAGAGGGGCATGTTGGACATTTGAAGTATATAAAAAATGTGGGAGATAAGAGGCTACATGTGGCCGAAAAAGAGAAGGAGAAGAATCACGGCAATTAGAGAGATAAGAAGGAAAGAAGATAAGGACATAAGAAAGAGAAAAGGGGAAAGAGAAAAGAAGAAAAAGAAAGAAAGAAAAGAAAGAGACAGGAAAAGAAGAGGAAGAGGGAGAGAAAGGGAAGAGTGACCGAAGCCATGAAGGAGAAGAAGAGGAGAAAGAAGATTCTCCAAGGAAGAATGTAATAACCCGTTATTTTTTAAATAAATAAATGAGAAATTTTGTATATAAATTTTTTTTTAAAGAAGGGAATATGTGCCAGGTAATGTGTATGTATATATGTGATAAATAAAATTTATTTATTACATTAATAATTTCAAATAATTTTATTTTAAAATTATTGATCATTATAAAGTATAAACTGATAATAATTAATTTTATTGTAGAAATATCTTTATTATTTATTTTCCATGAAAACATGATTTTATATTATTTAAATAATATATGAAATGATTATTAGAATTATAATAATAAATATTTTATTATTTGAATTTGTTTAGAAAATTTAAGTTAATTATTTTAACTTAATTATTAATGTTGTATATGAAAGATAAATCAGATATAGAATCCAAACCCTAAATTTAGATTGTTGTTCAAGGGATGAGAATAATAATATAATATAATTTATATTTTAATTTTTCAGTGCTATAAATATATACTGCATATGTGTAGACTGATAAGAGTTAATCAATTATGGTGTATCACGACAAACCCTTGTATTACTGTCATAAACTATAATTGAAAATTCAAAACTGGTGTTTAAGATCAGTCAGAAATTATGTTATGTGAATTATGTTGCATATTATAAAATTTCTATTAATTAGGAAAACCCTAGTTAATATATGAAAACCCTAATTTAAAATTAGAAACCCTAATTTGCTAATTAGGAATCCTAATTGCTAAAATTAGAAACCCTAATAATTATTTTAGTAAATTAAATTGTTAATTTGGGAACCCTATTGATAATTAAGGAACCCTAATTATTTAAACCCTAATTTCTTTTAAAAACCCTAATTTTAATTAGTGTGTTTTAATTAAAATTTTATTACACTTTAATCTTAATTGTTCTAACCCTATCAATTAATTGGAAAACTTTAAGGTTTAAAATCTAGTGATTAAATCCTAGATTTAAGTAACTTGGACAAGAATACCATTAAAATTAAAATGCAAATGACCATTTTACCCTTTTTGTCCCATTCTTGAATTATTGGTAAAAAAATCTAGCAAGATCTTGGCAAATGTAGCGCCCCCAAATCCGGGTATCTTCCAACCCGACAGATGGTGCTATACTGTAAAATCATTCATACATTCATTCAATTAGAAGTCTCAAAGAACGAGCATAACTTCTATATATTTAAAGTAATATTTACATTTCTCGGGTTCTATACCCATTACAAAGGTTCTTTGTCATAATATAAGTTACATTACAACATTAGACCTATTCTATTACAAGACAACTTAACAATCTACCTTAGCTTTTCCTTTATTCTTTTTCGATCCTTCAGGACGTTCAGTCTTAGCTGCATTTATATGGCTCAAGCAAGAGTGAGCATAACTAGCTCAGCAAGTATAACAATTCAATAACAACATGCTTGACACGTATGAATCGTATATCTTCAATAACTGAACAATAGTTATGAAGTACTATTGATAATTCAAAATAGCACTTCATCTTTCTTTTAAAATGTTTTACAATAATAACAATATTTAGTAAAACATTCACTCCGGTCAAAGACCTTGAGTGTTCATTCTTTCTTGGAAAAAGGACAACCCGGAATGAATTTCGTAAGCCCCATATTACTTACGAGCACTTTTAGGTGATCAGCCTATTGTACTCTATGTTGATGAACACTACATCCATTAAACGTATGTACGTTTAATCATTTGGCAACCTCACGTGCCTGTCATTTTACCGACAAAACATTTGTTTAACATTTCAGTCTTCTTTTGAAAACCAAATTGAGTAGTTGACAAAAGACAATAACATTTGATAATAGATGAATGAATTACCAAGTCTAGCCAAGGGATTGGTTTTAACTTCAACATACCTTAATTCATGCGAAAGATTACATGAACCTCAAAAACTTGTTCAGATTGAACTGAGACAAGAGTGAGAATACTTGCCTTTAGCGTCTGCTACCGTAAGTCTTTTAAGTCTCTACAATATATGATCACACAATGCCTTACATTAGGTCATATATAATCAAGTATGTACATGACTATATCTTACCCTTCTTCTCAATCTAATTGTGTATTAGATTCATTTATTATTCGTTCCGATTTATCATTATCCTTGCATTTATATTCGACTAAGTTATCTCAACTTTTATACAACATCCTTAAGGTTTAACAAAGTTTAAACAAAGTTACATTACATTCCTTAAGTTGTGTTTACTTTCAAAACAATTAGCTTTCCTTTCTGTGTACTTAGAAACATTCATTACTATCTTTGTCCTGAGACTGGCGCTGCGGCGCGAGTCCTTACTTAATGGGACGCGCTGTGGCGCCACACTCCAGAAGATTTTTTTACTGTACATGGCGCTGCGGCGCCACAAATTATACTACGGTTCACGCTGCGGATAACTCTTGCAGTGTGCTCGACTTCTGTTACGCGCTGCGGCGCGACTCATTTAGCCTAGGGTTGGCACCGCGGCGCCAACTCTGTGCACCAGAAAACAATTTTAGTTTTTAAATTTTGTGAACTTCCCGGACGCATAACTTCTTCGTTATAAGTCCGAATTGGCTCGTTCAAAAGCCTACGATTCACAAATTACGTAATCTACGCATTCATGCAAGAATTTTATCTATTTGACTTTATTTGCTAAAAACTCACCTACTGATTCATTTTTAACGAAAGCGATAAACGTTTGTGAACTTCAACGCTCGTTTCTTTGTTCTAAGTTGGAATCCGGTCATTTTCGAGTCCAGAATTCTTAAATGCCAAATATGACTTGTCTCCATTGGAAAACAATGGTTCCGAGTTCAAACACAAAATTTGACTTTTATTCCGAGAATTTCACGAATTCGACGATTATCGTCCAATCGTGCAAATTCCGACAAATCTTCATTCTTATGATTTGTTCCACATTGCCAATGAATTCCATTCATCATGTGAACATCTCAACCTATTATTACAACAACTTATTCTAATTGTTGGATTTTAGACTTATTTTTTCATGAGCTTATAACTTGTCAAATTATAAACTACTTAATATTTCATTGTTCATGACTTATGACAATTAAAGTTTCTTAATCATCATACCTTATATGTTCTCAACATATAACTTTTACTTATGTATTCATGATACATATAATCATACAAGTTCTTTTACATCCATATCACATCTCTTACTAAACTCATTACAAGTTCATAATACTTTCACATAAGTTTATAACTTATGTTAACTTAAATGACTTATCACCAGCTTATGTGACTTAAGTTCATTGCTTACTCATTCTTCTTACTTTTTAACATTCATGTTCCTTAATCCAAACTTTTCTTATTAACCTATCATGGTAAAGATAGAAAATAATGGAGAAGAAGTCTTACTTTTAAAGTCTTGGTAAGTAGCTTCTTCTTCTTCTTCTTACTTATGGAAATACCTTATTTGTAACTTATTCTCTCTAACACTTAAGCACTTTGAAATGTTTGGATTACTTGAACAACTAACAAATGGCTTGCAAGCTTCCTCTATTTATAGAATTTACAAGGCTAGGGTAATTTAGTCATTAAATCATCCCACCTCCTTTAATCACCTCCTTACTATTCATTACTTGTTAAACACAACTCTTATCCTTTGCTTGGCCATTACTCCTAAGTCTTGGTCCCCACATTAACTTGGTCACCACATTCAACCATATAAATATGGTTTGCCCCATGGGTCAAACAACTCATGAATTCTAGCTTGGGCTTGGATTAAATAAATCCTTGGGCTTTACATTAATAAACACTAACCTATTTATTAACTAATCATTTGGGCCTTAACATTTTATTCACTTGGACTTGTACCAATTGTTAACTAATCTTCCAAATCCATTAACATTACTTAATACATATACATATTGTTTATGTATCATTTTCGTATTCTAATTCATATAGAATTTATATACGATATTTCATTCTTCATACTAAGAGTATAATACTTCGTATTATACTCTTTTCATTACTTTGTACAATACCCAAGTATCATACCATTATTACTTATTCATTACTATTTCGACTTCCTTAACGTTTATAAATTAAGTCCACAAGCGAAATATTACATTTTCCATAATTAGATTTTTATTACATAATCCATCTTACCTTGTTATTCCATCATTACGTATTTCTCAGAAATTCTAAATTATATCCCGAGCAAATCCCGATGAATAGTGTTTTTTTCGAAAAATTTCTCGAAAAACTTTTATTTTCGTCTTGGAAATTCAAACACTTTAATTCATCCACGTAGCTCAAATACTACGATATTCTAACATCAATAGGTTATATAACGACAACCATCTTGATAGCACATAGAATAAGATTTTATTATTATTTAATTTAATAAAATCATTTTACAATAAGATCCGAATTTCTCGGTTGTTACATTCTTCCCCCCTTATAAAGATTCTGTCCTTAGAATCTCATCTTACTCTAACCAAATAGATGGGAAAAAAAATTTCATCTGTTCTTCTAGCTCCCACGTTGCTTCCTCAGCATCGTGGTTCTTCTATAATACCTTTACTGATGCTATTACCTTGTTCCTCAGAACTTGTTCCTTTCTATCAATGATTTGTATTGGCAATTCCTCATATGTTAAGTCCTTCTCGATATGAATCGGCTCATACTCGATTACATGCTTATAGTCCAGCTTATATGGACGTAATACCGATACGTGAAACACGTTATGTATATGTTCTAGGTCTGGAGGTAATGCTATCATATAAGCTACCTCTCCCACCCGTTTTAATACTTCAAAAGGTCCTATAAACCTTGGACTTAACTTTCCTTTCTTTCCAAAATGTATCTTTCCATTCCAAGGAGATACCTTTAGAAACACATACGATCCCACCTCAAACTCTCGGCTTAGTCTGTGCGAGTCTGCATACTTCTTCTATCTGTCCTGAGCTGTGACGAGACGCATCCGAATTAACTTTACCACCTCCGTTGTCTGCTGCACCAATTCTGGTCCTAGCATCCGGCGTTTTCCCACCTCATCCCAACACAATGGTGTTCTGCATTTTCTTCCATACAGAGCTTCATAAGGCGGCATACCTATGCTTGCATGATAACTGTTGTTATATGCAAATTCTACTAGCGGTAGATGATCATCCCAACTACCCTTGAAATCAATGACGCAAGACCTCAACATGTCTTCTAACGTCTGAATTGTTCTCTCGCTCTACCCATCAGTTTGAGGATGATACGATGTGCTTAACTTCAGCTGTGTTCCCAATTGTTCTTGCAAACTCCTCCAAAAGTTCGATGTGAATCGTGGATCACGATCAGACACAATCGATACCGGTACTCCATTTCTAGAAATAATTTCTTTAACATAAAGTTTAGCTAATTGGTCTAAGTTATACTTGACCCTAATTGGCAAAAAGTGAGCCGACTTAGTCAACCGGTCCACTATTACCCAAATTGCATCGTACCCTTTATTTGTCATCGAAAGTCCCACCACGAAATCCATCGTAATATGCTCCCACTTCCATTCTGGAATCTCCAATGACTGTAATAAGCCACTGGGTCGTTGATGTTCGGCCTTAACTTTTTGACAAGTCAAGCACCTACTCACATACTCTGCTATTTCTCTCTTCATATTTGGCCACCAAAAACTCTGTCGAAGGTCTTGATACATCTTAGTGCTACCAGGATGTATTGAGTACCTCGAACTATGAGCTTCTTGTAACACTTGCTCCTTTAATTCCATCTCATTCGGAACCCAAATTCTTCCTTCAAATCTTAATAATCCCTCATTATCAAGACTATACTTAGTATCTTCCTTCTCGAATAACCGCTTCTTCATTTGGTTACACTCGTCAGTCTTGAGTTGTACCTCCCTAACTCTTTCTACGATGGTAGATTGCATCTCCGTCTCAAAGAGAATCTGCTCTGAATCACTTAGAATTTTTACTTCTATTTCCATACTAGCCATCTATGTTATTAACTCATCTTGAGCCGTCAACATAGACAACTTTTCCCGACCCTTCCGACTTAAGGCGTCGGCAACTACATTGGCCTTTCCAGGGTGATATAGGATTTCACTTCATAATCCTCTATCAACTCTAGCCATCTTTTCTGCCTCATATTCAACTCCTTCTGAGTGAAGATATACTTTAGACTCTTATGGTCCATATATATCTCACATTTTTTCGTATAAAGATAATGTCTCCATATCATTAGGGCAAACACTATTGCGTCTAGTTCCAAATCATAAGTAGGATAAACTTTCTCATAATCCTTCAACTGCCGTGACGCATTCGCAATGACTTTGCCATGTTGCATAAGCACACAACCAAGTCCCCTATGCGAAGCATCACTATACACTACGAAATTTCTTGTGTCATCTGGCAATAACAAAACAGGCGCTTCAATTAATCTTTTCTTTAATTCTTAAAAACTGTCTTCACATTTATCTGTCCATACGTATTTCACCGTCTTCCTTGTTAAATTAGTCAACGGGGTAGCTATCTTCGAAAAATCTTGGATAAATCTTCGATAGTACCCTGCTAACCCTAGGAAACTCCGCGCCTCAGTTGGCATTTTCGGCTGTTCCCAATTCATCACTGCTTCCACCTTCGCTGGATCTACTGAAATCCCCTCTTGGTCAATGACATGACCTAAAAACTGCACCTTTTGCAGCCAAAATTCACATTTAGTGAATTTCGCATATAACTTCTCTTTCCTTAGTGTCTCCAACACTAATCTTAAGTGTTCAGCATGATCTTCTGGCATCTTAGAATAGACTAGAATATCATCGATAAACACAACGACGAACTTGTCCAAATATGGTTTGAACACTCTGTTCATCATATCCATAAATGCAGCTGGTGCATTCGTCAACCCAAATGACATCACCAGAAACTCGTAATGACCATAACGAGTCCTGAATGCCATTTTTGGTACATCTTCCTTTCTGACATTCAACTGATAATACCCCGTCCGTAAATCTATTTTAGAAAAATACTTTGCCCCTTTCAATTAATCAAAGAGATCATCGATTCTGGGCAATGGGTATTTATTCTTTATTGTTAACTTGTTCAACTCCCGATAGTCGATGCAAAGTCTCAACGATCCGTCTTTCTTCTTGACAAACAACACTGGTGCCCCCCACGGAGAAACACTTGGTTGAATGTACTTTTTTTCCAATAGTTCCTGTAGCTGAACCATTAGTTCTTTCATTTCCACAGGCGCCATACGGTACGGTGCCCTTGAGACTGGTGCCACTCCTGGCACAGCGTTTATCAGAAATTCGATCTCCCTATCCGGCGGTAACCCCGGTAACTCACTTGGAAATACATCCATAAACTCATTTACTATAGGTATTTGTTCTATGGTTGCTCCCACTCTCTAGGTATCCACAACATGGCATAGGTAACCTACACAACCCTTTCTTAATAATTTTCTAGTTTGTGTCATCGTAAGGCAACACGGACGTCCCGGCAACTTACTACCGTAAAATACTATAGGAGGTTGCTTCAACGTCTTGATGCTCACACACTTCTTTTGGCAATCTATAATTGCTCCATGATTAATTAACCAATCCATTCCGAGAATTACGTTGAATTCTCCTAACTTTATCGGTATTAAATCTACCGATAACTAATAATCCCGTACATCTACGGAACAACTCCTATGAATATTTTCAATAGGAATTATCTCTTCATTTGCTACATTAATGTTCAAAGGTATAGGTAATTTTTTGGGAAATAATTCTAGTCGTCTAGCAAAATCACATGCTATAAACGAACAAGTAGCACCCGAATCAAAAAGCACGTATGTATTTATGTTATTGTTCTGAATAATACCTGCAACTACATCCCCTGATGCCACAGCATCTTAGACGGTCATATTAATAGTGTGAGCCATTGATTTACTTGGCTGAGATGGACCACTAATAGCCAACTTACCACTATTAGTTCCCTTATTTCCTTCCGTCCCCTTCTTCGGGTAGTTCTTCCCTATGTGGTCAGTTGATCCACAATTATAACATATTGCCTTTCCTTTGAGACAGACTCTTAAGTGAGTCTTCCCGCAGGTTTTACAGGCCTCCATCCTTCTCTTAGAATCCCCTTGTTTTACTCTGGTATTCCCAGAGTTAAAGCCCTTCCTCTTTTGACTGTTACCACTTCCACTGGCTCCCTCGGTCTTGATTCCTCCATCAACCTTGCCCTTGTTTTTCTTATCCTTGTGGTACTGGCTGAGAGCCTAATTCCCACCTTCGGCAATTATTGCCTTTTCTAATATGGTTCCAAAGGAAGTACTTTAGAACACAGAATTTCAGCTATAGAGCCACGGTTTCAAGCCCTGCTCGAACCTTCTAGCCTTTCTCACTTCAGTGTCCACTTGATGTGGAGCAAATCGTGCCAGTTCATTAAACTTGGCGGCATACTGGGGAACTGTCATATCCCCTTGTTTCAATTCAAGAAACCTCATTTCCATCCTCCCTTGCATACTCGTGGGAAAATAGGTCTCGAAGAAAATCTCCTTAAACCTCTCCCACGTTAGATTTCCTATATCGGCCCTAGCCTGGTTTGCCTCCCACCAGAAGTTGGCCTCTCCTTTCATCAAATAGGTTGCAAAGGCAACCTTTTAACCCTCATCAACATTTGCTATTATAAATGCTTTCTCGATTTCTTTTACCCAAGTCTAGGCTTCTATAGGGTCCGTAGTTGCTTTGAACTCCGGCGGACCTACACTTTTAAAATCCTTAAAAGTAGTAGCTTGTACTACTCCCGAAATCACAGGTACATTAGCCCCCGTTCTATTAAATGCAGTCGTTAAAAGATTAACGAACTCCTGCATTGGATTAATTGGACCACCCTCCGGCTGGTTAACATTAATGCCTTGATTTCGTTGTCTCCTTCTTGGCGGCATTTTGATGTTAAGAAAACAACACATCATTATTACTTTATTCTTGTTAGTTTGTTATTATTTGTAATAAAACAATAACTCATACTCATTACTCAATATATTCCATAAAAAGACTTATATTGATTCATAACTTGTAGTATAACACTACATTGTTTACATTACTCAGCCTTAGCTGATTACATTACCATCCCGCAATTACTTTCCAAAAATTGGGATTTTACAAAAGACTATCCTTTGTTATACAAAAGAGGGTTTTACGTCACTACTAGATACATAATATTTACATATCTAAGCTACTCTAGCTATTGCTAGGTTACATATGCCTTAGGGCATTTTCAAAATCTTTGCTAGCCAGACCGGCAATAACATCTCTACTGATAGTATATCGGGTCTGTCCTGCTTGTATCGGATACCCAGCTACCTGCTGCTGGAAATCCACATGAGAACTCCAATGTATATAGGACATCCTCTCCAACTTCTGTTGTTTAGTCTTTAGCTCCTGCTTGAGCTCAAAGACTTCATATTTCATCTCTCGGACCTTGTCCTTAGCCAGAATTCTATCGTCGTGCTCCTCTTCCCACATTCCCTCCATACTAGTCTTGTCCTCACGGACAGCTTGGAGTTCCTCTTTCAACTCATTAACCTCTTGGCAGTAATGGATATTTTTATCCAATACTGACATAAACAATGCCTTCATTGATTCCCCCGTAGACAATTCCTCTATAGGTGGAACCTGATCAAAGGACATCACGTCCACCTCCTCCTCTAGCATGCCATCAAATATAGACATGTAGTCTAAATCGTCTAAGTCTCCAGACTCGATTGTCACCACCTCTGGTTCTACAGCTACAGGATTTGGTAGTATCTCTACCCGATTAACCGAATCCTCGCTCACTACCTGTATGTCTGTATACATATCATTTTCTCCTGACATCTACAATAAAATAATATAGTTTGATTAGTATATGTCAGTAAAATAATTGAAACACATAACATAATATAATGCATTTTTATTGGGTTACTTTCCATTTTTTACGTCTTTATTCTTTCTTAAGGTTATGTCTTAAGGTTCTATTTTCCCCCTTAAGTTTTATAACATAGGCTATGATACCAACTTGTAGCGCCCCCAAATCCAGGTATCTTCCAACCCGACAGATGGTGTTATACTGTACAATCATTCATACATTCATTCAACTGAAAGTCTCAAAGAATGAGCATAACTTCTATATATTTAAAGTAATTTTTACATTTCCCAGGTTCTATACCCATTACAAAGGTTCTTTGTCATAATATTAGTTACATTACAACATTAGACCTATTCTATTACAAGACAGCTTAACAATCTACCTTAGCTTTTCCTTTATTCTTTTTTGATCCTTCAGGACGTTCAGTCTTAGCTGCATTCATATGGTTCAAGCAAGAGTGAGCATAACTAGCTCAGCAAGTATAACAATTCAATAACAACATGCTTGACACGTATGAATCATATATCTTCAATAACTGAATAATAGTTATGAAGTACTATTGATAATTCAAAATAGCACTTCAGCTTTCTTTTAAAATGTTTTACAATAATAACAATATTTAGTAAAACATTCACTCCGGTCAAAGACCTTGAGTGTTCGTTCTTTCTTGGAAAAAGGACAACCCGGAACGAATTCCATAAGCCCAATATTACTTACGAGCACTTATAGGTGATCAGCCTATTGTACTATATGTTGATCAACACTACATCCATTAAACGTATGTACGTTTAATCATTTGGCAACCTCACATGCCTGTCGTTTTACCGACAAAACATTTGTTTATCATTTAAGTCTTCTTTTGAAAACCATATTGAGTAGTTGACAAAAGACAACAACATTTGATAATAGATGAATGAATTACCAAGTCTAGCCAAGGGATTGGCTTTAAATTCAACATACCTTAATTCATGCGAAAGAATACATGAACCTCAAAAACTTGTTCAGATTGAAATGAGACAAGAGTGAGAATACTTGCCTTTAGCGTCTGCTACCGTAATTTAACTTTATGTTTAAGTCTTTTAAGTTTCTACAATACATGATCACACAATGCCTTACATTAGGTCACATATAATCAAGTATATATATGACTATATCTTACCCTTCTTCTCAATCTAATTGTGTATTAGATTCATTTATTATTCGTTCCGGTTTATCATTATCCTTGCATTTATATTTGACTAAGTTATCTCAACTTTTATACAACATCCTTAAGGTTTAACAAAGTTTAAACAAAGTTACATTACATTCCTTAAGTTGTGTTTACTTTCAAAACAATTAGCTTTCCTTTCTGTGTACTTAGAAACATTCATTACTATCTTTGTTCTGAGACTGGTGCTGCGACACGAGTCCTTACTTAATGGGCCGCGCTGCGGCGTTACACTCTAGAAGATTTTTTACTGTACATGGCGCTGCGGTGCCACAAATTGTACTACGGTTCGCGCTGCGGCTAACTCTTGCAGTGTGCTCAGCTACTGTTACGCGCTGCGGCGCGACTCATTTAGCCTAGGGTTGCCGCCGCGGCGCCAACTCTGTGCACCAGAAAACAATTTCAGTTTTTAAATTTTGTGAACTTCCCGGACGCATAACTTCTTCGTTATAAGTCTGAATTGGCTCGTTCAAAAGCCTACGATTCACAAATTACGTAATCTATGCATTCACGTAAGAATTTTATCTATTTGACTTTATTTGCTAAAAATTCACCTATTGATTCATTTTTAACGAAAACGATAAACGTTCGTGAACTTCAACGCTCGTTTCTTCGTTCTAAGTCGGAATCTGGTCATTTTCGAGTCCACGACTCTTAAATGCCAAATATGACTTGTCTCTATTGGAAAACAACGGTTCCGAGTTCAAACACAAAATTTGACTTCTATTCCGAGAATTTCACGAATTCGACGATTATCGTCCATACTACAAAAAAATAGGTCATTGCCGACGGACAGTGTCGTCGCCAATGATCCTCTTGCCGTCGCCAATGACCTCATTGCCGACGGCATTGTCCGTCGCCCTTCCCGTCGCCGTATGGGTCGTCGCCCCTGTCTCCCGTCGCTCACCGTAGGCAAGAGTGCCATTGACGACGGGATCACTGCCGATCGCCAGCCGTCGCCTATGACCCATTGCCGACGGCATTGGCGACGAATACGCCGTCAGTAATATTTTTCCCAGGAAAATAAAAAACAGTCATTTACTTTATGTAATGGACATAAGTAAGAAAGTTTCAGAATCATATTATTGTTATTGATTATGTAACCAATTATTCATATTCATATCAGTTCTTAAATTATTCGATCATTATTTATCAACACAGTATTAGTGCATAATTTAGATATTTATTCTATTCGTTAGTTTCTAAATATGGTTATACAAGTGTCCCCACTTGAATAATCATTGTATTTAATCACATGTTGATGCATACTTATTGATTTCCAGTATGTATACGTTGACTTAAAAGCCGTCTAAGCTATTTGATTTGGCTAGACATAAATTTAAAAATATTGTTGAGCAAGATAGAACTTTATTGTATCCAACCAGATTATTTTGGTTCGAATTCCCGACTAAGTATTAACATCCCGAACATGAAAAAACATTTTTTTTGCACCTACGGTGGATAGAGTGAACGATAATATCGTTTTTGCATGTAGTATTGATCAATACAGGGCGTAATGGGCTGATCACCCCTGTGCCCGTAAGTTATGACGATTTACAGATAAATTTCTATTTAACCTTTTTGAAAATAGAAAATAATGTTCATAGTCTGTCAACGGATATCTAGTTATAGTCAGTACGTAGTTTCAAAAATTTTATATAAAAGTGATTTGTTATTATTATTAGTTCAGCTTACTTCACAACTATTGATTCGTTGTAGAAGTGTCATTCAAAAAAAATATTTAATTCTTTCAGTTAATATTTATTGTTGCTATTACTTGCTGGACAATCTAATGCTCATTCTTGTTTTTAATTTAAATGTTTTCAGCTAAGTTTGATCAACCCGAAGGATCAGGCAAGAACAAGGGGAAAGAAAAGTTGTTCGATTGAGTTTTATAATATTCTATGTAATAGTTAAGGTTTATTAAGATAATGTTATTTATTATCTATGATGTAATGAATGTTTAAAGGTCGCGTAACTGGGATTTAAACTTTAATATTTGTAAATTAATTATGATATTTATATTATTGTTATTATTATTAGTATTATTCCGCTCATAGAAATGGTATCGTGAAGCACCGAGTTCGGGTTTCAAGTACCTGAATTTGGAGGCGTCACAAAGAAGAAGAAGAAGGAAGGCTTGAGAAAAAAATAGGTAAAATCCTAAAAATTTAGTTTATGTAATTGATTTTAGTTATTTGAAATCAAAGTTTAGATTTATGTTTCTAAACTCAAAAATCAAGAATATACATGTTTATAAGTGTTTTATATTTGGATTTACCCATATTGGGTATTGATTTGGTTGGAATAAAAAGGAAAAAAAATTAATTTTTTTAGTTTTGAAACCCTAACTTTTGTATACTTTAAAAATCCACCGTTTTAAATCTATAATTCATTTTTACGATCCGTCAAGGAGGGGTGCTAGATATGTAAGTTATTTAGTAAACACAAGTGGTAGCACTTAAAAAGGATGAGTTTACAAGTTATAGTGACTGATTAAAACAAAATAGTCCCTTTTTCTAACAAAAATAAAAACTATTTTGGAATAGCTTCTGCCAGGGGCAGTTTCGTAATTTTTTTGTCCCTAAAAAATTCTAGAAACATTTGAGATGATAATTTGATGAGTTTTCTAGTTTGTGTCCAAAAATTACAATTTTTGGATGTATAGATTGAGAGTTATGAATTTTATGGAAAAAATTTATTTTAAAAGTAAACCCTTATAACTCCTTGTGGTTAACTCCAAAATTGGTAAAAGTTTTATTAGGCGTACATGTATATAATAGGAGTATACCCTTTAAATTTTGGAATTTTTGGACAAAAGCACAGTTTATGATAAATGTGTAAATATTCGGCAGTTTTGGCCATTTGAAAAATAGTAAATTAATTTTAAAAATTCCAGAAAAAATATATGTTCAATATGAGACTATATTCTGGTCAATCCTAGAAAAAAAAAATTTTGGAACTGATTTGGTATTTTTCATGGAAATAATTTAGTTATGAGTAAAAGAATTAAATATGTTATGTGAAGTTAAAAATTTGAAAAATAGGATTTTATGGCTTAGAAATCCTATATAGAGTAAATGCAGATTTTTGATGGAGATTTTGGTCGTTGGTGATGAAATCTTATGAGTATGGCATTTTAGAATGCTTAAATGCATTAATTAGTAAAGTGTAAACAATTAAAATAAATTATTTATAAGTTTAAGAAATAATTAAAATATTGTTAAAATATTAATAATATCATATTAGGATATTATTGAGTGATTGGTAACATTTGGATTAAAGTGTAATTAAATTATTGATTTAAAATATTATTTAATGATTAATAATATTAGTGAATGAATTTAATGTTATTTAATATGTAGGATTTATAACGACCCCAAAATTTATACAATAATATTCTCATTATCGATCGTTAACAATACAACTTTTGAGACAACTCGAATTTTTATAAGTTAATAAAATAGGAATTTAATAATTAAAATTCTTATTATGAGATGTTTTGAATTTGAGTATTTATATATACGTGCTATATATTTTGAAATATGTGATCTAGTGTGAAGAGAAATATATATTCATATATTGGGAAAGTGAGGTTTAATAGTTAAGTTAATTATTGAAGAAATTAAATAAATTTTATAATTAATTTTAAATATTTATTGAATTAAATAAATATTTTAAATATTTTATTTATTGAGAAAAATAAATAATTTATGAAATTGTGGTATAATAAGTTAGTTACGTTTGTATGATAATTAAGTTAAAGCAAAGGTAAATTTTATTCTTTGAAGATTTAATTTAATGAATTAATTAAATTAAATGAGTTGTTTAATATTAAAGAAAATAAGTAAATTAAATAAAGCGATGTTTGAGTCTAATTTATTAATTAAATTAGATATATGATTATTTATTATTTATTAATCATCAGAATAATTATAATAAAATGATAATTATTATAATTATCATTGTAAGTTATGGAAGTTGGTTATAGGTGTAATAAATAAAAACTATATAATATAGTAACATTAAAAAAACTAGTGGGGGATAATTGTGTGTAGCCAAACAAGGCCTTATGGCCTTTGGCTTATTGTAACTGACATAACCTGTTTGGGTTTTATAACCGAAGTACTTGAGTACGTGGGTAGTTTCAGTTTATTTCTATGCTCCTATTTTCTTTGCCTAAGGCTATATAACAGAGTATAGATAAAGAGAGCTTGGTAAGAAGAGAGAATCACAGAGAGAGTTGAGGGTTGTGCTGTGAATTGGCCAAGAAGAAGGTTTCTAGAACTTTGTTTACATCAAGAACTAAAGGTATAACCTACTCTAATCTTAACTTTTATTCTTGAAATTGCTAGTGTTAGTTATGTTGGAATGATATGCATATAGGCGTGTAAGGTTTATAACCTGTTAATCATCTTGTGTGGGTGATATTTGATTATTAGAATACATGAAATTGGTTTGTAGGAGGAAAAGTAAATAACAGTGTTTATGCACGAAAAATGGTTTGTTTAAGTACAAAATTTCTTGTTTAATATGTGTTATAATCTGTAAATTGATGTTGGATTATGTTAGTATGTGAAGAAATAAAAATAACTCAATTGGCGCACTGAAAATGGCGCAGACGCGTTGGAATGGTGAGAGCAAGGGGCGCGACCGCGCCCAATGTGTGCTAATTGTGACTACTTTGACTTATTTTAGTAAAACGACCATAACGTTTTCATACGGACTCCGATTGAGGCGATTCAATATGATCCGGAATGAGGACGAATAGACCTACAACTTTTTTTCTTTAAGGGTTTCAATTTGAGATCGTTAGGAAGGGTCAAAATAGTCATCTTTAGGACTGTTGTGTTTTCAGGGACAATCAGAGGGCGTCGGGCATGTACGTATGAAATTGTAGTGCTTTTGACGATAAAAGATGTTGTTCTAAGCTATAGAACATGAATATTATGAAGTATAATGATACTTAATATTAATAAATGATATATTAGATAAGTTGTATATGCATACTAAGCACACATAGGAGAGACAAATTGGGCGTGTGACGAATAAATGTCAAAACGCCGTGATAAGTGTTAATGAACGTAAAAAGTGTTTTAAATCAAATTAAATGAATATTATAAGATATTGAATATGGTTAATATAAAACCAATAAGTAGTCCTAACAAGACTTAAACACTTAAATGAACTTCAAGTATGAAATATAGTGAGATATAAGTCGAAAGTTAACACAATAAAATTTAACATTGTGTATTGATAATAGGAAGGGTTATGAGATGTAGAGTAAAGTTTACATTACAACTACTATGCGTTGCTATGTGACTAATAGTGTATGTGTATGATTATATAATTGTGTAGGGCACGTGAAGTGTAGATAATTGTAAGTTGTTAAACTGTTATTGGTAAACAACGACCAAGGCAAGTCTCTCAGTTCCTATTTGCTATGTGAACTTGATGATTAACTGTTTTAAATCTTTATTGCAAAGAGCATGATGTGCTATATATATGTTGAAAGTATGAAATGTTAAAGTCAATTTATGACTACGTTGATTGAGTAAAGCATGTTGATTGAGTAAGGAACTCAATCTTTATACTTGTTATATGAACTGTAGCATGTATGTTATGTTAGTCCAATGTTTATGAGATATATGTTGAGCATGTTATTATATGCTACGTGATGCATGAAAACTATTAAATTTTGTTGGGCTGTCGAGCTCGACCTTACAAATAATCATTTTTACAGGTCAAGATTTTAAGGTAAGGATATGTGCTAAGTGAATTATAGATATCCATATTCGCGAAGATTACTTATGTTTTATGAGAAATGTATTTAATATTTTGAATGTAACATGTTGTTGAATTTTAAGTTGAGTTATCCGGTGTATTTGGATATCTATTTACGATGTAAAACTTTGTATAGTTATTTTGTTGTAATGATTCATGATATAAATTTGAATCGAAGAGATGTAATGTAAAGGTTGCGATTTAGGGCAATACAGAAGGAAATCTATAAAAGTTTTAAATATTTCGCATTTTTATTGATTTTAATATTGAATAATGATGTAAAGATAGATTAAAGTTGTATTGTTACCGATCGAGAATGAGAATATTATTGTATGAATTTTGGAGTCGTTACCGGATTTAGAATCCAGCTTGCTGGATTGAAGGATTTAAGAATCCAGGCTTGCTGGATTGAAGGATTTAGAATCCAGCTTAATGGATTAAAGGATTTATGGATCCAGGCTTGCTGGATTGAAGGATTATGAATCCAGCTTGCTGGATTGAAGGATTAGTGAATCCAGGCTTGCTAGATTGAAAATATGTTGAATCTAGGTCGCTGGATTTGGAATCCAGCTTGCTGGATTGCAATCTGGTTTGCTGGATTGAAAAATAGTTTACCAAATTAAATAATAGTTTTAATACAGGTCGCTAGTTTGATATGTTTAAATAATCCATATTATAATATTAGTATTTGGCTTACTGGATTATAGAGAAGAACTTATAATATGAAATATTAAAGTCTTAAATCATAATGTATATGATACAGTGATTGAAGAATTATCAAAGGACGATAATAATATTGATGTGTTAAGATGTTATCTAATATTTGATTTTTATGATTAAGTGTTAGATAATTTATGGATAAAGAAATAGTATTATGAGCTAACATGTATGTTACGCTGACTGAAAGATCAATCTTATAATTGATAGGTCTTTCATAAGAGATTATATTAGATTGCTTAGTGGTAATCAGCGGTACAAACAAGTTTCCTAACTCAACTTGAGTTGTTATTGCAAAGTATGTTAGTGGTTAATCATTGTTGATTATACCACGTCTAAAATATATTGATTCGCACTTAGTGCATGTTGTATATGTTCATCAGGTATAAAAGGCTGATCACTTTCATTACCATATATTTCAGTTAAACTTATTCATGTTCATTGTTGACATCCAATATTATTGGTTCAGTCATTCCATCATTGAAATTGATTCATTTTCTTTCACAGTCATTATATTGTTGAAAGTTTGAAAGCTTATTCATTCTTTTCAATCATGATATATCTTTATTGTATTTAAAACTTGCTGGGCAAATTTGTTACTCACCCTTGCTATATCATGATAAAAAATTTTAGATTAAGATGAAAGCTCGAGTAAAGACAGAAGCAAAGACAAAGTGCAAGATTAAATTATGGTGCAGTTAGATCTATTAAATTTTTTGACGAAAATAGCGTTGTAAACCTTTTTAGATATTGAAGCTATGTATTTAGTTAAGGTTGTAGACCTTGGGAATGATGTGTAAAAGTTTAATGTATAAACAATTTATGTTTATATCTTTCGTAATAGTTATAGAAATGATGTACCAGATCTGTGGTAAAAAGTACCCGGATTTGGGGGCGTCACAGGTGGTATCAAAGCTGTAGGTTATAAACCTTAGGTAGGGATACCTTAGGCTATAACCGCAGAGATAAATATAAAGATGATAAGCATTAAACTCGAATAGAGTTTAGGCGATAAGAGGTGAATTTATGGAAATTCATTATTAAGTAAAGATGAAGATAAATAAGATTCAAAGAAGAATCTTGAAGAGATATAAAGATAAGAATATGGAGTTATCTAACTCCAGTAATAAAGATGAAAAGTGAAAATAAATAGACTATGTCTATAAGATGAAAAGTGTAAATAAAATTATAATATAATATGATTAAAGAGAAGAATAAGAAGATCGTAAAATAAAATGATCGTAAGTATAAGGAGAAATAATTACAAAAATAAGATCACAACGTGATCAGATTAAATCGTTGAATAACATATGATATGTTAAGTAGTTGGAGTGATATAGCTTGACGCTATAAAGAGAAGGTACTATGAAATGGTACGATGTAAACTCAGAAAAGAGTGGTAAATGTTAATATGTGGATTAAAGAAAATTTGTATTAAGAAAAGAGAAAGTTAGAACTACGTGGGATTTCAACTGAGGACTCATGTCAACAGCTAAGTTGTATGATTCCTTGTATGGGCGGGAAATTTTTACTTGGTTTTAGAATCACTTAGCTTCTTGGTCGATATAGTGGTTAGGTTGACCAATTCTTTGTATAGGCGGGGAATTGTCCGCTTAGCCTCCTATATTGATTAGTGGTCGAGTTTGGTTTAACAACCACTTACTTTCTTACATTGATAATCATTAGAACCTGATGTCACGCTATTTGCTATATGCATGTTGTTAAGGTAAATTTTTTCTCATGTGTATAACAATAGGTAGAGAATATGAGGTTAGTTGCGAGTACTAAAAACTCATACTTATGGTAAGTTCATGACTCATTATCATATGGTATGTTTTGAACCCCTCAGCGAATGGACGCCTATGGTCTGACTAGGATAAGTTTCGAAACTCATATGATTTTGGAAAGTTTCTGAACTCATAATGTGTGGTAAGTTTGACGAACTAGGTATAGTTATGTGTGAATGGAGAAATGAGGATGATAGAAATAGATATAATTATTAAGCAATGGATCATTAGAGAAATTGAAGTTGATGATGGAAGCATATGTATTCCAAATCTTCTAGCTATACTAGACTTCGAAGTTTTTGACATCAAGCTAAATTCGCACTGATGTGCCTTTAAAAATGAATTTTATTATCCTCAACACATGGTGACAAGTGTATAGGTATGGAGTTCGGGCCACTAACACATCGTTACCTGTTATGGCATGATGACACCAAAGATTATTTTCAAAGGTTTTTGAACGGTTTAAAGAAAAGTTTATGCTAATTGATTTGGCTAGACGAAAATGATTTGAATGATCAAAATATATTTTTATATTATTAATGCATCATGCAACCTGGTGCAGAGATGATAAAAATGATAGAGTTATTAATGCAGAATTACTTAGTGTTGGATGTGATCGCCCACTATAGTATGATGTAGTATGACAAAGTCACAAAATGATTGAATCCTCAAACGGACTATAAAAACAGTGCGGTATCATGACGTCATAAAATAATTTTAAGAATTTTAAAGGTTAATTATTGCCAACTGAATTTAGCCAACAATGTTTCGATTGAAATTCGAATTATTTTGATATGCGTCTAAGCTATTTGATTCAGCTAGACAAATGTTTGTGAAATTCAAAGTATTCTTTGAAAGCTTATGTCGAACCAAATTGTTTTGGTATGGAATCTTATGATAAGTCTAAGATGAACAACCCTAAAAATGTGGATATACTAATTGGATAAAATACTCCAATCTAAGAATGCATATAGTCATTCTGATTACTAAGGTACAATAAACTGATCATCTAAAGTACCCGCACCAGTAGTTTACCTTCTTTGTGATTGTAAATATAACAAATATAAAATATTTCAGAGGTAGAGTACCTTTCTTTCGTAATTGAAATAGGTAGCAGGTAGAAATACCCCTAAACCTCAAAGTTCATAGTTTTTATGATCCCTTAGACAGATATGAAAATTTTTAAACTCTTTAGAGTAATGTTGTAGTAGTATGTAATGATGGATATGAAATAGTGTGAACCCGTTGCGTACGAGTAGAATCTGATATGATTGAATAAATGTTATTATGAAAACCTAATTTTGATGAATGAAAGGAGCAATGTTTAGATAATGTAAACTCCTAGTGAGTTGTTATGGTGAAATGTGATGATAGATGAGAATCCTCAAAGGAGAAAATTGTAAAGGTTAAGTTAAAAACCTAGTTTTGATCAAGAGAATAAGCAGAGATTAGTATGCTTTAATTTCGAGGACGAAATTCTTAGAAGAAGGGGTGAATGTGATAACCCAAATTTTTGGATAATATTAAAATAAGATTTAAATAAAGAAAATTCTTATTATATGATATTTTATGTGATATTGTAGTACACAAAGGAATATGTGTCATGCAATAGGTGATGTTGTGTATAATAAATATATTAGAATTATATATTTATTATATGTAAGTAAGGTGTAGGAGTAAATTATTAAAAGAAATTAGATGGGTAGAATAATAATAATTTATAATATTAAATTATTTTAATGTGGTAAATTGGTGGCATTAAATATACTTCATGTATAGCCACTATTTTATTTAAGAAATCATATATTACCTTATTGAGTGTAATGTATGCATGTATTTAATGGGGTGAATATATTAATATATTTACTACAGTTAAATAAATTGTGAAGACAATTTATAGAAAGTAAAGAAAATAATTGAATATATTATATTGTGTTACATGGATAATGATATAATATTTAATATTTTACCAAATGATGTAAAATAAAAATATGAGATGATATCCAATATGTAAAATAGGTATATTGGTATTAAAGCGTTAGTAAATTAAATTCATATTTGAATACATGAATTGAATATATTAAATTATATATTTAATATATAAATAAATTGTTTGAAAACAACTTATGGAGAGAAGGAGTAATTAAATTTAATTATACAATATAAATTGTATAATTTAAATAAGTTATTTAAATTATGTATGAGAATTAAATAACCTAAATGGTTGTCGTTATTTAGTGGTCCTAGTATTTTAATTATATACTAATGACATAATCTAAGAGAATTATGGTATTTAAAATATATACTAATTCGAAGAGATTTATTTTATATATCTCAATTAATTAATTTTATAACATAATTAAGGTAAGTTTAATTGGGTTAAGAAATTAAATGTACTTGAGTAAGAATTTTTATTTCACTTGGGTACATGAAAACCTTAATTTAATGATTAGGGTAAGATAAAATTTAATGTAATGGACTATATTAATTTTTATGGCCTAAACATTTTAGTTAGGAAGTCCAAATATTTTATTTGGAAAGCCAAAGAAATTAAGTGTTAAGCCCAAGTGAACCCAATTGTTAAGGAACATGTGGGAGTATAATAATATTAAAAATTATATTAAGTCAAGAGATATATATTTACTATCTCAAATTTATTAATTTTATAACTTAATTAAAGTAAGTTTAATTTGGTTATAAAATTTAATGTATTAGACTAATGACTTTAACTTCTAAATGTATGGAATGAAAATCCTAATTAAATATTTAAGATGTGATAAGATAGAAATGATTGGACTATATCAATTTTACATATCCCAAAGAATTATTAGGAAAGCCCAAAAGATTAAATAAAGTGACCCAAAGTAAAGTAAATTGAATGGGGGGCATATTGGACATTTGAAGTATATAAAAAAATGTTGGAGATAAAAGGCCACATGTGGCCGAAAAAGAGAAGGAGAAGAATCACGACAATTAGAGAGATAAGAAGGAAAGAAGATAAGGAAAGAAGAAAGAGAAAAAAGGACAGAGAAAAGAAGAAAAAGAAAGAAAGAAAAGAAAGAGACGGGAAAATAAGAGGAAGAGGGAGGGAAAGGGAAGAGTGGCCGAAGCCATGAAGGAGAAGAAGAGGAGAGAGAATATTCTCCAAGGAAGAGGAAGAAGAAGGAAGGCTTGAGAAAAAAATAGGTAAAATCCTAAAAATTTAGTTTATGTAATTGATTTTAGTTGTTCTAAATCAAAGTTTAGATTTATGTTTCTAAACTCAAAAACCATGAATATACATGTTTATGAGTGTTTTATATTTGGATTTACCCATATTGGGTATTGATTTGGTTGGAATCAAAAGGAAAAGAAAAATAATTTTTTTAGTTTTGAAACCCTAACTTTTATATATTTAAAAATCCACCGTTTTAAATGTATAACCCCTTTTTCGATCCGTCAAAGAGGGGTACTAGATATGTAAGTTATTTAGTAAACTCAAGTGGTAGCACTCAAAAATGATGAGTTTACAAGTCATAGTGACTGATTAAGCCAAAACAGTCCCATTTTTCTAGCAAAAATAAAAATTGTTTTGGAACAGTTTCTGCCAGGGGCCGTTTCGTAATTTTTTTGACCCTCAAAAATTCTGAAAACATTTGAGATGATAATTTGATGAGTTTTCTAGTTTGTGTCCAAAAATGACGATTTTTAGATGTATAGATTGAGAGTTATGAATTTTATGGAAAAAGACTATTTTAAAAGTAAACTATTATAACTCCTTGTGGTTAACTCCAAAATTGGTGTAATTTTTATTGGGAGTACATGTATATAATAGGAGTATACCTGTAAATTTCAGAAAATTTGGGCAAAAGCACAGTTTATGATAAATGTCTAAATATTCGGCAGTTTTGGTCATTTAAAAAATAGTAAATGAATTTTAAAAATTTCGAAAAAAATATATATTCAATATGGTACTATATTCTGCTAAATCCTAGAAAAGAAATTTTTTTGGAACTGATTTGGTATTTTTCATGGAAATAGTTTAGTTATGAGTAAATGAATTAAATATGTTATGTGAAGTTGAAATTTTGGAAAATAGGATTTTATGGCTTGAAAATCCTATATAGAGTAAATGCAGATTTTTGATGGAGATTTTGGTCATTGGTGATGAAATCTTATGAGTATGGCGTTTTAGAATGATTAAATGTATTAATTAGTAAATTGTAAATAATTAAAATAAATTATTTATAAGTTTAAGAAATGATTAAAATGTTGTTAAAATATTAATAATATTATATTATGATATTATTAAGTGATTGATAACATTTGAATTAGAGTGTTATTAAATCATTGATTTAAAATATTATTTAATGATTAATAATATTAGTGAATGAATTTAATGTTATTTAATATGTAGGATTTAGAATCCAACTTGCTGGATTGAAGGATTTAAGAATCCAAACTTGCTGGGTTGAAGGATTTAGAATTCAGCTTACTGGATTGAAGGATTTATGGATCCAAACTTGCTGGATTGAAAGATTATGAATCCAGCTTGTTGGATTGAAGGATTGGTGAATCCAGGCTTGCTAGATTGAAAATCTGTTGAATCTAGGTCGTTGGATTTGGAATCCAGTTTGCTGGATTGGAATCTGGTTTACTGGATTGAAAAATAGTTTACCAAATTAAAGAATAGTTTCAATACAGGTTTCTGGTTTGATATGTTTAAATAATCCAGATTATAATATTAGTATTTGGCTTAATGGATTATAGAGAAGAACTTATAATATGAAAGATTAAAGTCTTAAATCATAATGTATATGATACAGTGATTGAAGAATTATCAAAGGACGATAATAATACTGATGTGTTAAGATGTTATCTAATATTTGATTTTTGTGATTAAGTGTTAGATAATTTATGGATACAAAAAATAGTATTATGAGCTAACAGGTATGTTACGCTGACTGAAAGATCAATCTTATAATTGATAGGTCTTTCATAAGAGATTACATTAGATTGCTTAGCGGTAATCAGCGGTACATACAAGTTTCCTAACTCAACTTGAGTTGTTATTACAAAGTATGTTAGTGGTTAATCACTGTTGATTATACCACATCTAAAATTTATTTATTCGCACTTAGTGCATGTTGAATATGTTCATCAGGTATAAAAGGTTGATCACCTTCATTACCATATGTTTCAGTTAAACTTATTCATGTTCATTGTTGACATCCAATATTATTGGTTCAGTCATTCCATCATTGAGATTGATTCATGTTCTTTCACAATCATTATATTGTTGAAAGTTTGAAAGCTTATTCATTCTTTTCAATCATGATATATCTTCATTGTATTTAAAACTTGTTGGGAAAATTTGTTGCTCACCTTTGCTATATCATGATGAAAAATTTCAAATTAAGATGAAAGCTCGAGTTAAGACAGAAGTAAAGATAAAGTGCAAGATTAAATTATGGTGCAGTTAGATCTATTAAATTTTTTGACGAAAATAGCATTGTAAATCTTTTTAGATATTGAAGGAATGTATTTAGTTAAGGTTGTAGACCTTGGGAATGATGTGTAAAATTTAAATGTATAAATAATTTATATTTATATCTTCCGCAATAGTTATAGAAATGATGTACCATATCTGTGGTAAAAAGTACCCAAATTTGGGGGCGTCACATCGATCGTTTCTGGCCGAGATCCGCGCTTCACGTTAAAATTCTGGAAAAGCTTACAAGAAAGGATGGGAACATAATTGAGGTTAAGTACCGCATATCATCCATAAACAGACGGGCAAAGTGAGCGAACGATACAAACGCTGAAGGACATGCTTAGAACTAGCGTGATAGATGTCAAAGTAAGTTAGGCTGATCACCTACCCCTAGTAGAATTTGCATACAATAATAATTATTATGTAAGTATAGGCATGCTACCGTACGAAGCTCTTTACAGGAGGAAATGTAGGACACCATTGTGTTGGGATGAAGTTGGAGAGCAAAACATGCTAGGGCCGAAATTAGTTCAACAAACTGTAGATGTGGTAACATTGATAAGAGCTAGACTAGTAGCTGCACAAGATCGCCAGAAGAAATACGCAGACTTGCATCGACAGAACCATGACTTTAAAGTCAGAAGTCACGTTTTCTTAAAAGTATCTCCCTAGAAGGGAAAAATACAATTTGGCAAGAAAGGAAAACTGATTCTGAGGTTCATAGGACCATTCGAGATACTAGAGCGAGTGGGCGAAGTTGAAAGTAGTATGCACACAATCCAATCATGTTTGATGATAAAGCATATACTTTGTAACAATTTTATTCATTTATTAATAAAAAGTATTAATTTATTAAAGGTTTTTAATTATCTACATAATGCTGCTTAATAATATGTGATAAACCCATAGTTTTAAGCAATGATTTTAGAATAATAATAATGATCATTCTAATGAGATCTAAATTCATAAATAGCTTAAAACTAAAATAGTTTCCAATCATTGGATTATTAAATTGGAGATTAGTGAATTTGGATAGATTGGTACATACGTTGCTTGCTCATTGAATGAGAATGATTGATCTCATGATCATTTGTGTGGAGACACTAAAGCAAGTATGTAGGTGCTTATTAGAGAATAAGTTCACTAAACGTGGCTCTCTAAGGAATACTTAATGGAGTTTTACATGTCTGTCAATAGGAATTCCTGTAGTGATAGTACTATAAGTGATCCTTGGACTTGAGATCATCATAATATCTTGTGTATGACGAGTTATACTTTGACTTATTCTTTAAGACCCTTAGGGTATATCAAAAGGTATGCTTTGGTATAATAAGTTATACATGAAGATAATGTATGATCAATAAAAAATCTACCGCTTCTAGTAAAAGAAGAGAAATGTCCTATGTGATTCGATAAATGACAACCCAGTAGTCCTTGGCCAAGGTAGAATGAAATTAGAAAGGAGTTTCTAATTTGTATTATTTGGTATTGTGTATTTAAGAGTCGAAATACATATAATTAAATAAATTAAGACTTGACTGTAATTTCATGTCTTATATTTAATTGGGACATTGCATGGTGGAATGATTGAATTGTACGGTAACTATTTATTCAAAGGTTCTTTTATGATTAATGTTGAAATCTATATTATCTAAAAAGTTGTTGATCGCTAAGGATGCTTATCCCTATTGTAGAATAAATATTATTTATTTAAATAAATTAATAGTTTAATTTATTTATTTAAATAAGATTAGAATTGTTCTAATTGATTTATTAACAACCGGTTTAATATGGAGAACCTAAAGGGTCACACCATAAAAGGAAGAATAATTATTTAAGAAGTTAATGGCATAATCGTAATAATAAGTTAAATATATTTAATTTAATCTATGGTGATAGAATAAATTAAATAGCATAATATTTATTATTTAATATTTTGAAAATATTAAATATAAATTAATAAGAGGAGTCTTATTATTATTATTTAATTCCTAAATGAGTTTGGGAATTAATTAATAAAAGTACTCTCATATATCCTAACAAGATTAGGAGGTTAATTAATTAAAAGAGTTTAATTAATTATTCCTAATAAGATTGGGAAGCCTAATTAATTAAAGGAGTTTAATTAATTAAAATAAAACCTAATTTCTTAATTGTTAAGTAGGGTTTTCCATATCTATAAATAAGAGGAGTCTTATTATAGGAGAGGGTGGTTGTTGACGCTTACAAAACAGACATACGTCCAAGAGTTGGGAGAGTACACTTTTTCTATGAGAGATAGAAAAATTAGGATTTTGCCAAATACCCATCTTCTTGAATCTTTCTTCTTCCTTGGTGGATCACCTCTAGAGGTCAAATACTTGGGTGGCTAACATTGATCAAAGGAAGAAACCAAACCTGGTGGATTCATGTTGAACGCGAAAAAGATTGGAGGTGAACTTGTACCTGAGAAAGCTCGAATCTTCAAGGGTATAATTCTTGTTATTCATATTTTCGTTTAATTAATAATTGTGCATAAAGGATGATCCAGGTATATGGTTTGTAAAATTTTAAAACTCTATTTTTTCCATGCTTCCGTTTATTTTGTGCAATTTGATTGCGTTCATGAATATTACAAACCTAACAGTGGTATTAGAGTCAAACCTTTATGCGAATTATTAATTGTTTTGATTTGATATGTATGTTGATATGTGTTTAGAATAATTTAATTGGACATAATTTATTGTATAAAATTTATTTAAAACAAAAAAAAACAGTTAATTCCCGTCAATTCGCAGATTTTGTTTTGGAGCAGATTATATTATATATATTAACAGGCGAATCTTCAGGTGATTCATCCAACGTGGTGCTGATATCTTATATATATATATATATATATATATATATATATATATATATATATATATATATATATATATTAATTTTATAATTAAAATAAAGAGTTTATTTTAATCTTAAAATTGGATTTCATGCTAACTAATTAAAGTTGGAATTGGATTTCATGATAACTAATTCGAGTTGAAATTAGATTTCATATTTTCTTTAATAAAGGAGTTTACTAGATATGAAATAAAATTTCATATTATTCAAAATAAATGAGTTTATTTGTGAATAGGAAAGAGAATCCGTGTTTCCTTAAATAAAGGAGTTTATTTAGATATGGAATAAGATTTCATATTATTCAAAATAAATGAGTTTATTTGTGAATATGAAAGAGAATCCGTGTTTTCTTAAATAAAGGAGTTTATTTAGACATGCAATAAGATTTCATATTATCTAAAATAAAGGAGTTTATTTTGACTTGGAATTGGATTCCATAATTAAATAAAATAAATGAGTTTATTTTGATTAAAAGTTTTGATTAAAATAAAATAATTTATTTTATTCAAAATTAGATAAATTAAAATAAAAGAGATTTATTTTTATTTAAATTTGGATTAAAATAAAGGAGTTTATTTTGATTCAAAATTAGATTTTATGCTAACTAATTTTGCCCATTAAATGATATCAATATATATTGAATATTTATTATTAATGAGATGAATGTTATTTATTGATGCATATGGTGATGTATGTGATAATAAATGGGATTGATTATGGACTATTGACCAATGTGATTGGATTTTATTTATATTAGATGTATGAATATATGAGTTTTATTAAATGGAGTGTGCGTATCTCGTCTTCTCTAATTTTTCTTAATGTAAATTATATCTCCCTCCTATGTATTTCCTCTAGACTGCTGATCAAGGTTTCTATTTATTTTAAATAGTTTTGTAATAGAAATAGTTAGAATTAATTTTGATGAATTGGAGATCAAGGAGCAATGAGCGCTTGAAGACCCGTTTGTAATGGAGCCCGTGATTTAAATGTAATTGTTATATTTAAATTTAATTCTTACACTCTAGGTTTGACCCTTTGGTTCATTTGGTGGCTCTAGTAAACCAAACTAGAATAAAGTCCATAATCAATCCAGATAGAATATAGTATTTTATATGTGCATTCTTATACTATATATTATATATTATGCAAACATGCTTCGTATGCTAATTAATATGACGCGAATTTATATATATATATATATATATATATATATATATATATATATATATATATGTGTGTGTGTGTGTGTGTGTGTGTGTGTGTGTGTGTGTGTGTGTGTGTGTGTGTGTGTGTGTGCGCGCTAAATAAGATGAGACAAATAATAATAAACCCCTCAAAGATTTTATATTAAGTTGTAACGTTCAAAGATATTTGGAATATCAAGCGTCGCCTTCTAGCATGGTAAAACAATAGAGTATTAAATATTTAATATGAGTTTGTTGTGCACACACAAGGCAAGTATTAAATATTTAAGATGTTATTTTATCACATTTAATGCTTATAAATAGACTGAACAATGCTACATTGTTGTGCACACACAAGGATAATGTTTTTCTTTTGAATATATAGAAGTGCTAGGTATGGCTTAACTTAGATCGTTTTAGTTCGAATGTGCACACACTTGACCATTATGATCTAAGAGACAAAATACAAGGAGTTGCATAGTTGATGTAATTGACAAGAGTTGTCTACCTATTTATTTATAAATGGTTTGTTATGCACACACAAGTATATATACATTTGAAATGAGATCCTTTTTCTCACTAGCATATCTTTAATTAGATATTGCTGAACTATATATATTGAGGGTAATATAGTTTGATAAAAATAGTGAGAGATACCAATTTAAAACAAAACCTAAATTATTTTGGTAATTAATAAAAGAATGTATGCTAAAATTTTGTTAAGAACAAATTAATTTACAGAATTTTACAATATCTAAATTACTATCACTGCGAAACATATTAGATGTTAATTAATTGGACCGAATTAAACGAATTGGTTAAGGAATTTGAGAATAGTTCTCACAGCTAAAAAGCTATCTTATGTCCTTAATACGCCTATCCCTACAATGGTTGCAGACATTGTCTCTGAGGAAGATGTAGACACTCGAAATTTTCTGTACACCTGTCACTAACATTGTATGAGAGTAAATTCGTCTTTTAAGAGGGAACCTTGAAAGACGATCCATATCCGTACCGGATACTACCGGAAGTTCAGCATCAACCCCAGATCGTAATCTGGAAGTAATAATCTCGGAGATAACCCCAAGGCATGCAGATACAATACCGAAACACACACCAGAGAAGACCGATTAATCTCGGAGTTAACCCCGAGGTATCCAGCCTCAGTCCCAACCATGGGAATAAGCACTAACCTTGGTGATAACCCCAAGGAACGCAATTTCGGCGATAACCCCGAAAATACTTGTTACAAGTGCAACCAGCTTCAATCTCGGCGCTAACAACGAGATCCACTCTACCAGCCCGGCGATAACATCGGGAAGACAGACACACCGCAAAGATGACAATGAGGACCTTCAACAAATTATAGCAGTCCAATCTCAGCGAAGCTGAGCAACGTCTGCTTTATCAGCCCAATCCGACGATAACACCGGTGAGGAGCAACATCGTCATCTGACCAACACGATGTCACGCCACGTCGCCTCAACATATCTACGCAACAATGTCCCACAAGACTAATCAATCCCTAGTGACTATTGTGCGGGGTAACAGATGAAAGTTAAAGCTTGAAGACCGAAGGGCACCGTCCCATCTTCAATGACTTCGCACAAACTCTAATCCCATGCCATCGTACAACTCTCGATAACGGCGGTCCGAAATAGGTCCTGTATACCTCAAACGGATGCCCAGATTGCACTTCTGAAAGTTCGAGTGGACATTATAGTGCCTGAGTGCACGTACTTCGAGATGACCCAAGCCGAAAAACCCAGGCCCACCCGGGTTGCCTCTGGTACACCTGCGGCTCAGCCGTAGGTACACCTGCGGCTCCACCCTCTATAAATAGAGGGCTTGGGGTGGCCATTTTCTAAGAGAAAAACGGTGAGGAAGCCCTGCCCAATTTGCTCTGCACTCATCCCAGGCAGTGTACTTTCTTTCCCCTTTTAAACACCTGTGACCTCATATATAGCCCTTTTGTACCTACAAAAGTCTGTGTTTACTCAGTCTAAAGATATAGAAGTCTTCTTTGGCAGCCCACTGTAAGCCTTCTCACACACTTTAGAGTCATTCTCTTCATTTTTGCACACACTCTTCTACCCGTTGAGAGTCGTGTTGCTTGCTTTTGCCCGAACTTCGGTCCGT